>CAJGYO010000002.1:85755317-86475120 GCA_904845875.1 Miscanthus lutarioriparius
TTGTTTCGATGTTTCTTACTAGCAGATATTAGGTTCTTGGAGGAATTCACCTGATGCAAAAAGCAAGCATAGTAGAGACATAGAATTTATACTGGTTCGGGCCCCTAGGAAGCAAGTAAAAGCCATACGTCTAGTTGCTACTTGTTTGTATTACGATCTTGTCGAATAGCGAGATGTCTATTACAAGATGGCTATACCTACGAGAGTTTTGATGATTCCAACAGAGCGGATGGCTAGCTATTTATATTCGAGGCCTACTTGCCCTACAAGTTACATAGTCATGCCCTAGTTGGAGTCTTGGCATGATCTTCAGATATCATTCCTTGAATAGGTGAGTCGGGAACCTTTGGGCCTTCTTCGGTACGGATTCACAACCAGCATATCCGGTAGTCAGGAAATCCTGGGAGTATGGCACCATCAGTAGCCCCCGAGCTTATCAGTCAAATTAGACTCGGTAACCTTCCTGTACTCGGGCCTTTTTAGGGTGTTCGGAATTAGGACTTTACCTCAAAGCCTGAGCTCATACCCATGACAATGAGGCTAGTCAGGTAGAAGTTATAGGGTCGCATAGTTGGGCGATGAGCTATAAAATAAAATAAACCATACTCTGGAGTCGTCTTGTCTTGTCAACGCGGTCTCCCTCTGAGTCAGGCGGTAGTTGTTAGGCACTCGAGTGGTCACACCGGCTCGACTTCCAAGGATTACGCGTGGCTTGCGATTAATGCGTCGCTTTATTTCATGGGTGATGATTGGCTTGACTTTCCCAATCACCCTGGCCTAGGACTTATAAGCAAGGCATCTGAGTGTTAGATTGGATCCACTTAGCGCCTCCACATTTGTGGTCATGAGGATGAAGACCGCCGCTCACCGCTGCAAGATCCCTCGCCTGCTGCTCGGGGATTCGCCTGGGCAGTCTACGGGGGCTTCACCTCCGTCATCTCCCTTGGCACCTGTTGGTATAAATTAATGCACATAGAATAATCCGCAAGTGCACAGATATTATACCGATGTAGCACTTCACCGAGAGTACCCAATTTTATATCAAACTCGAGGAAACATGTGTGAGAATAACCAAATCTAACTTAACCCAACTTCAAAATCAAGGCTAGATAATAGAAGCATAGAGAAGATCGCAGAGGTCTTCTATTTCTCACTTCGGTAAGCTTTGTCTTCTATTGTTCAATTCTGGGGATATTACTAGAGAAAACATAGGCAGACTATGCTTCCTATAGTAACAAGGTCCTGCTAGGCCTACTAACGGGAGGTGGACTACAGAGGATTTAACGAGGCTATAAGAGTCACCCTAGCGAGCTACCATCGATCTAGAAATAGGGTACATCCACGAGTAACCGAGTCTAAGCACCATGCTTACACTATGAATACTACTTTAACCCAAGAGCTACAAAGATTAAAGTACTCAAAAGAGAGTCGCAAACCTAAAGAACACTATGAACAAGATGCTTACTTGAATTAGAAGTCGATTACTAGAGAAATCTCAAAAGCAAGCTCATGAAGAACTTGATTTCGCTAGGGTACAAGCTGTAGAGAGAGCACCAATAGGCTGGGACTCCTCCGAAACTCTTCCCCCTCACTCTATCTCTCTATCTCTAATACAAGACTAGATCCTATTAAGGACTAATCATCTCTTGATTGCAAGCTCTGATCCTGATGGAAATATGGATTAGGGTTTCTGGCTTTTCAGCTCTCAGGATCTAACTTGGCATGCCCTAGAGGGGGGTGCAAGCGGGTATATATAGGCCAGAGCGTCAATCCTAAGCCCTTAGATCAAACCGACTTAAATAAACGACGGAGATGCAATCCTTAAGGCGGTGGATAACCGACGTAACAACATAGAGGCTGACAGGTGGGGGCCCCATAGGCTGGCGACCTGTAGGTGGGGCCATCTGGCCCCACATGTTAGGGGCATGGGCTCCGCTTCGGTGGAGAGCCTCCTGGAGTCTTCTAGAGTCTTCTCACTCTGTTTACGCGGCGGAATTCTATAATTTCCTTTGACGAATAGGTCCTCCTTGGCGGTTTTCTGATTAAATCCTGCTGACAACACAGATTCACCAAAACTCATGGAATTTGTCAATTTAAACCCTAAGTCTACAGTGGTGACCCATTTTAGTCATTTATGCAAGTTATATTGATGGTTTGTGATGAATGGTAACTACCATCAACAAGCTCCCCCATACTTAGGCTTTTACTCGTCCTCGATAAAAGGATGGATTACTCAAGACATAACCTTAGGACAAGTCATCAACATAAAACTATTCCTAGTCATTCATGCTCTGCAAGATTCAAAGTGTCTACCATGAAACTTTGGGCGGTTGAAGAATGGAACAGCTAAAACAGATCACCATCTTCCTTCAGTCAAGTCAATTGGAGAAACATTTTAAGATTTTTGAAAATAAAATATAGCTTACCTTCTCCTTTTCGTAGTACTCTCAAATCACTCTCCAAGGCATTGATGACTTTGCCTTCTTTTTGCCTACTTCTAAAAGCTTATGTGGAGCTCCGGTAGGGATAAATGTGAGAACATACTTGCATTACATATATTGTAAAGTCAAAACAAGGATCCAAGGAGAAAAATGTCATACTCTTAGATCAAGATGTGCATGTGCATGGATATGTATATGGTGGCTAACCTAATTCTACTATGCTCCTTGAAACATATCTCTCTTGATTGAAACTTGAATTTTTTTTGCAAGAAAACATGGGCTATCTTATTCATCTTCTTTCTTTCTTTTTCAGGCGGACATCTAAATACCCATTGTTTTAGATATCTCGGACACTTATCCATTTTTTCAATACTTTTTCTTCTTTTTTTATGAATAACTCTTGCATAGCCCATGCCTCTTTTCTGCAATTGAAACTTTTCAAGAGAGACACTTATAAGAACTTAGAGCATTTATCCTAACAAATATTTTTGGTGTCTACTCCCAATGTAGGAGTAGAGCATTTTTGGGTGGATGGAAAACAAGTTGTTGTGTACTCCCAATGTAGGAGCAGCAGATATATGGAGTGTACGTGATCTTGATCTTGGGAGTATGATAAATTTCTCAACAAGGGTCACAAAGTTTGGCCAAACTCAATACACTGATAAGTAGTATATGTAGAAGGTTTTTCTATCCTATCATTTTTGGCTCTAGTGGGATATTGCTTACCACAAAGAAGAGGTGTAGCTATTCTTTTTAACTTTTTGAAATAAAATTCTCCAACAACGAGACATCAAGAATCAAGTTCTCATTATTCTACTACATCTCATTCCACAACAACTTAAGTAGCATGGGGTCCCTAATAATAAGCTCCCAACAGTAGCAAGATTTCTAGGAAAAGTATTATGTGAGTCTATCCTTTAGTCATGACTAAAATAATCTTTCCTTAGGTTTTAAATTTGTTTTATCAAAGGATTTCCAATTCGGTTCGAAACGGAAAGCATAACATGTGAAAATAGAACGTATGGGCTACAAACCTGACCAAGAATAAAGCTCGGCGCGAGGTGGCACCGAGGTGGGCTCGCTAGCCCAAAGAGGAGGCTTGGCGGCCTACTCTAGGGGCTGCTCGAGGCCCGCTTCGTTGGACGTGGTCCTTGATCCATTACTTTCCGAATTTCATGATTTTCTCGATTAAATTCCATCTTGTTGTCGTAGTGTGTCTCCCCCACACTTATTTTCCTATATACCTTTATGCACAACATGTGGAGACAAAACACATATCCAAAAGAAATAGAGAGAAGATAATAATAATAAGACTCCATTAATATCATAAGGCACTTTATTACACAAACCAACCTAAACACATACTCTTGACTAGCTAGCACAAACTTCAACACTCTAACAATCTAAGCTAGGCGAGTAACCTAAACATACTATCTTCAAACACATGACCTAAACACTCGTGACTTATTATCAACTACCTAATTCTCACTTCCTCATCTTAACAATAAAATGATTCAAAGCGTTTAAATCTTGTTGCAAGCTCTTGCGATAAATGTGTTCTTCATCGATCCTCTATTCTAAGGTATAGACAACATCACTTAGATCTTCAATCTTCTTCTCCAAGAGGGCAATGGTCATCCGAGGGTGTTTCTCCTTATTCTCTGGGAGAGTTGATGGCGCCTTCCTCTTCTTCTCCTTCAGGGGAACAACCTTGATCTTATCTGGCATACCCGGACTCCATTAATGATTGTACGCGACGTGACTGACTTATATTTCACAGATGTAACATCCCCAAACTTATTGGTCTTGACTCCAGTCAGCACATCATCTCCCTTCAGAGGAAGGAGGTTGATCTCCTTCGTCACCTTCATTAGCTTCTAGACGTCTAAACGATGCTCTTGCTGGCGTGGCTTGCCTTCAAGAAGTGGGCATGGTGACGGTGGAGCAAGGACTGGATGATGGATAGCTTGGGTGAAGTAAACTAGCTTTAGTGAATGGGGGTGATCTCTAGAGGAACGATGCTCAGTGCAAGCACGTCGGGCTTCTTGTTTAGATCAAAACCGTAGGGGACGATCTGCTTGTTGGCCATGGGGACTAGAGAGGAGGAGAGCTTTGCTGTTGTTGGAGAGAGAAGGCTTTGATGGGATGTCTATGGAGGTAGGCAGGGGCTCACTTATATAGGGGGAACAACTTGTAGTAGGGGTCAAGATCTATCCATTAGAGTTCTTGAAACAAAGAAAAACCGAATGCGTCGAAAAACTGCGGGATTGTAGAGGAAGGATCTACAACACATGAGAGAATTGACCAGGTGTGAGGGGACTGACAGGTGGGCCGACCGGCCTATAGGTGGAGCCAGCCAGCCCCACATGTCATCTTCTTGTGGGGGTTTTTCTCGTAGTGGTTTCTAATCCCTATCTAATCCCAAAAAGTATATTTATCCGTTATGAAACGTAAAGAGGATGGCAGTGGTGTAATTCTATGGTAAAATTAGAAAATCTACCTCATCCAAATCCTCAGGTGGTTTTTTAGGTTCTAGAAAGATCTTAAGACGGTGGCCATTTACCTTGAATAACGTACCTTCATCATTTTGATGTGTTACCGCTCCATGCAACGAAGTGCTTATCACCTTGAATGGTCCTTCCCATTTGCTTCGAAGTTTCCTGTGCCCAAATAATTTTACCCTAGAATTAAAAAGTAATACCTTATTAGATTCAAAAAAAAGTAATACCTTATTTCCTAAGGCAAACTCCTTCTTGATCCTCTTGTCATGCCATCTTTTTGTTCTCTCTTTATAAATCTTGGCGTTATGATATGCTTTTTCATGGCATTCATCAAGCTCAGAGAGTTGCATCTTCCTCTTGGTTCTAGCAGCTTCAAAGTCCATGTTCCATCGCTTTATAGCCTAGTGAACCTTGAATTCTGGCTCAACAGGTAGATGATAGGTGTTTCCGTAAACGAGTTGATATGGTGACATCCCATGTGGTGTTTTATAGGCTGTTCTCTAAGCCCATAATGCATCAGGTAGCCTATCCTTCCATGCAGTCCCCATCTCATTGATTGTCTTCTACGGAATGTTCTTGATTTGTTTGTTCGATGTTTCTGCTTGGCCACTTGTCTAAGGGTGGTATGGAGTAGCAACATTGTGACAAATCCCATGTTTTGACAAGTAGTTGTGAAAGTTCTTGTTAGTGAAATGAGTGCCTCCATCACTAATCACCATTCTTAGAACTTTGAATCATGGAAATATTGTTTCTTCAAACATTTTCTTGGAGTTCTTTGCATCAGCAGCTCTACATGGCATGGCTTCAACCCACTTGGAGACATAGTCAACTGCCACCAAGATGTATTCATATTTCCTTGACTTTGGAAATGGTCTCATGTAGTCGATTCCCTAGACATCGAAGAGCTCTATCTGGAGGTTGTTGGTGAGTGATATGGCATCTCTTGAATTAATATTCTTGTGCCTCTGACATGCTTCGCACCTTCGGATGAAGTCCTTCATATCTTTATACATGGTTGGCCAAAAGAATCCACATTGCCAGATCTTTGAATGAGTGCGGAATGCACCATAATGTCCTCCATATGGTGATGAGTGGCATCATTCTATAATCTTAATGCCTTCATCTGCCGGTACACACCTTCTGAGTAGGCCATCAGAGCAAACTTTGAAGAGGTATGGTTCATCCCATATGTGGAGACGACTTTTGTAGATGAGCTTCCTTTTGTTCTCCCCTTGTGGTACATAACCTGCAACCATAAAATTAACAATATTTGCATACCAGGGGTCGGATTTCGTGACTTTGAAGAGCATGTCATCCCGTAGTGAATCATTGATGGGTAGTTCCTGCGAATTCTCAAACTACATTCTAGACAAGTGATCGACAACAGAATTTTCAACTCCCTTTTTATCTTTTATTTCTAAGTCAAATTCTTGGAGTAGCAAAATCCATCTTATTAATCTGGGTTTAGCCTTTTTCTTAGTGAGCAAGTATTTTAAAGCAGCATGATCAGTATAAACAATCACCTTAGCTCCTACTAAATAAGATATAAACTTATCAATAGCAAAAATAACAGCCAGGAGTTCTTTTTAAGTTGTTGCATAATTAAGTTGAGGTCTTGTCAAAGTTTTGCTAACATAAGCAATTGCATGATGCTTTTTATCTTTTGTTTGTCCCAAAACTGCCCCCACAGCATAATCACTAGCATCACACATAATTTTAAAAGGTAGCAACCAATCAGGGGTTGAATGATTGGTGCAGAGATGAGTGCTTTCTTAAGAATATTAAAAGATTTCAAGCATACATCATCATCAAATTCAAAGGGAACATCCTTGGCCAAAAGATTTGTAAGTGGTCTAGCAATATGTGAAAAATCTTTTATGAAGTGGCAGTAAAACCCCACATGACCAAGAAAACTGCGGATCCCTATGATATTTATGGGAGGAGGTAATTATTCAATTATTTCCATTTTAGCTCTATCTACCTCAATCCCTCTTTCGGACACTAAATGTCCAAGCACTATGCCTTCTCTTACCATGAAATGACATTTCTCCCAATTAAGGACTAAGTGCTTTTCTTCACATCTTTGCAAAACCTTGTCTAAATTTTCAACACAATCATCAAAAGTTTTTCCATAAACAGAAAAGTCATCCATAAAAACTTCCATGATTTCTTCAATCATATCAGAAAATATAGACATCATGCATCTTTGGAAAGAAGCTAAAGCATTACATAGTCCAAAAGACATTCTACGGTAAGCATAAGTTCCATATGGACATGTAAAGGTGGTTTTTCTTTGGTCATCTGGATGGATCGGTATCTGGTGATAACCTGAATACCCATCAAGGAAACAGAAGAAAGAGTGATTTGTCAGTCACTCCAACATTTCATCAATGAAGGGCAACGGAAAGTGATCTTTCTTGGTTGCCTTGTAAAGTTTTTGGTAGTCAATGCACATCCACCATCCAGTGATAGTTCTTTGGGGGATTAGTTCATTCTTTTAATTTTAACAACATTCATGCCTCCCTTTTTAGGCACAACTTGAACAGGGCTTACCCACTCACTGTACGGAATGGGATAAATCATCCTGATGTGCAGGAGTTTCAACACCTCTTTCTTAACAACCTCTCTCATCACATTGTTTAGCCTACGATGTGGCTCCCTAGAAGGTGTAGAATCTAGGTCTGTCGAGATGCGATGGGTGCAAAGAATAGGGCTAATTCCCTTAAGGTCTTGGAGCGAGTAGCCAAAAGCAGAACGATGCTTTTCTAAGACAGTTATCAAGCGGAGGGATTCTTCCTGAGAAAGTTTATCACTTATGATCACAGGAGAATCCTGATCATTATTGAGAAAAGCATATCTAAGACCAGAAGCCAGGGGTTTAAGCTCAATGGTGGGCTTAGATTGTTCCAGCAATTCATCTAAAGGTTTAGGCTCTATAGGATTTTCGTCTTCCTCCTCGATGAAGAATTGGGCATCATCTTCAAGGTTGGGTTCGATCAAATCATCAAGAGAAGCAACCTTAACCTCTTCCATTGGGTCTTCCTCAGGAATTGGCTTAGTCTCAGCATTTAAAGAATGAGTAATGGGTATAGAAAGCTTAAAGTTTTTCCTGAGTCTTATCTTCAACTTCTCCGTTTGTCCTTCTTGAATAAGTCTTTCAATTGGTTGTCCTATCAACAGGTCGAACTCCATGATATCAATGATATAAAAGCTCAAATGAACCATGGTTCCTTATACATAGATTGGGAGGACACATAGAATTTCCAAACTTGGTAGAATGTGTCCTGAAAGACTTTTCAATAATTTTGTTGTTGGGGTTAATGGCATGTGTTTCAATAAATCATGAGCAAAAGATGCAGACATGATATTAACACCCACAACTGGATTGTAAAGAGCATTGAAAGGAGCTTTGTTAATTTGGCAATGAATAGAAATAGAAGGTGAGTCTAAGCGAATCACATTAGAGGAAAGCTTTGATTCTTCTAGCCATTCATTGCTTATAATAGGTACCAGCTCTTTCGTAGTCTTTTTAAGGAAAGCATCCTCAGAAGGGTCTAAAGGTTCTTCATGAAATGATGATTTCCTAGACTTCTGGGGTCTCCTCATGGTATGATAATTCGAGTTGTTTCCATATTCATCAAAAAGTCCATCCTCGAATTCAATCATGAAATCTAAAATTGGAGTTTCCTCCTTTTTCGGTGGTTTAGGATTTTGGATAGCTAAAGTTGGTGACGGGTTTGGTAAGGATTCTAATTCAGCTATCTAGGATTCCTCCTCTAGTAGCTTCTTTTCTACTTCTCTAGGGGTGTTCTCTAAGATTTTCATAAGAATGCTTCTCCCCGAATTGGCGGAGGCATGCAAGAATGAACATCTTGAAGCCGTATTAAGATGCTTTAAGGTTTTCCTATCAAGACCCATATAAAAGTGTTGAAGCAGAATGGGATCTTGAATCGCAAGGTCAGGGCTAGTATTAATGAGAGCATTAAAGTGTTCCCAAGCCATGCCTTGGGATTCTTTTTCTTTTTGTTTAAAAGATAGACTATCCTAGAGATGGGAAAGAATTGTAAGCAAAAGCTAGAGCACAGAACTTCCCAATCTCCTTGTCTACACCCTATGGTGAGATTGGTTTTATCTAACATGCCTATAATGTGCAAGCATGCACAGGTCTGCTTAAACTCATTTAGGTGGGAATAGGGGTTTTCAACATCTTCGTCCGAAAAGGGTTGATCCTGAACCATGTTAATAAAATGCGGGCGTGGCTCAAAGCTAGGTGTTAGGATAGGCTTTCAAGACTCTTATGGCTGTAGGCGTGCACTCATGGGTGCACCATATTGGTAGATAGGGGTGGATTCTAGATCCATGGTAAAGAGAAAAAAAGGTAAAAGATAAAAGAATAATGATACAAGGATAAGCTAGGTTTGAAGTTAACTCAACAACCGTTTCCCCGGCAACGGTGCCAAAAATGTGTGTTGGTAAAAATAATGCACACAGAATAATCCGCAAGCGCATGGAAATTATACCGATGTAGCACTTCACCGGGAGTACCTAGTTTTATATCGAACTTGAGGAAACATGTGTGAGAATAACCAAATCTAACTTAACCCAACTTCACAATCAAGGCTAGATAATAGGAGCGTAGAGAAGATCGTAGAGGTCTTCTAGTTCTAACTTCAGTAAGCTTTGTCTTCTATTGTTCAATTCTGGGGATATTACTAGAGAAAACACAGGCAGAGTATGTTTCCTATAGTAACAAGGTCCTGCTAGGCCTACTAATAGGAGGTGGACTACAAAGGATTCAACGAGGCTATAAGAGTCACCCTCGCGAGCTACCACTGATCCGGAAAATAGGGTACATCCACGAGCAACCGAGTCTAAGCACCACGCTTACACTAGAATACTACTTTAACCCAGGGGCTACAAAGATTAAAGTACTCAAAAGAGAGTCACAAACCTAAAGAACAATATGAACAAGATGCTTACTTGAATTAGAAGTCGATTACTAGAGAAATCTTAGAAGCAAGCTCATGAAGAACTTGATTCCGCTAGGGTACAAGTTGTAGAGAGAGCACCGATAGGCCGGGACTCCTCCGAAACTCTTCCCTCTCACTCTATCTCTCTATCCCTAATACAAGACTAGATCCTATTAAGAACTAATCTTCTCTTCACTGCTAGCTCTAAT
This sequence comes from Miscanthus lutarioriparius, assembly GCA_904845875.1. Classification (NCBI taxonomy): domain Eukaryota; kingdom Viridiplantae; phylum Streptophyta; class Magnoliopsida; order Poales; family Poaceae; genus Miscanthus; species Miscanthus lutarioriparius. The sequence goes on from CAJGYO010000002.1 coordinate 85,765,439, forward strand.
CCTGGTGGAAATATGGATTAGGGTTTCTGGCTTTTTAGCTCTCGGGATCTAACTTGGCATACCCTGGATGGGGTGCAGGCATGTATATATTGGCCAGAGCGTCAATCCTAAGCTCTCGGATCAAACCGACTTGAATAAATGGCAAAGATGCAATCCTTAAGGCGGTGGAGAACCGACGTAATAATGGAGAGGCTGACAGGGGGCCCATAGGTCGGCCGGCCAGTAGGTGGGGCCAGCCAGCCCCACATGTTAGGGGCATGGGCTCCGCTTCGGTGGAGAGCCTCCTGAAGTCTTCTAGAGTCTTCTCACTCTGTTTACGTAGCGGAATTCCATAATTTCCTTTGATGAATAGGTCCTCCTTGGCGGTTTTCTGATTAAATCCTACTGACAAGATAGATTCACCAAAACTCATGGAATTTGTCAGTTTAACCCCCTAAGTCTACAGTGGTGATCCATTTTAGTCATTTATGCAAGTATATTAACGGTTTGTGATGAATGTTAACTACCGTCAATAGCACCATCGTCTCCAACTCCAACATCGCCCATCACTCCTACCTCAGCTCCATCCTTGGCCACGGAGCCTTCACAAGAAGGGGCCATGATTGTGAAGAAGGGGAAGGAAGAAACCATGGTGAGCGGCGCGGAGATGGCGACCCCACCCTGGGGATGCCGGAGTCAAGTGCGCCTCTCCATGAGGTGGTTGAACTTTCTGACGATGAGTTAGAGGGTTTGATTGCCTCCATGGCCGCCACTGCCAGCACTGGTCCCTCAGAAGCCGGCCCATCCATTCCTTGGGCCGCCGCCGTGCTTAACACGAGTGGCGACTAGGAATTCGCATGGAAGCTCTTTGTCAAACTAAACCAGGAGGCCATCGGGATCCCCGGCGATGGGGCCCTGGTCGACCTGGTCAGCGATGCCAAGGACATCATGGAAGCCACCGCTGACAAGGCAAAGGAGGTCGCCTCAGACAACAAGGAGGAGGAGGGCACCATAGTAGATGACGGGCCACGCCTCCTAGTCCTCCACCAAGCGCCTGAGCTTGGTGACGGTCACCTTGATCGGGCCATTTTGCCCCTGTGCCACAAGGGTTTGATTGTCCTTGCAGATCAAGATTCATTCAAGCCCAGATTCGGTGATAGGTCTAGAAATAATTAGTTGGGTTTTTAGGACTCCCCTTTGTAAATCTGTGTTTTTGCAATGTCTATTAATGAAAAAACTTCATCGATCTATTTTTGCAGTTTGAATGTGCTGATTCACGATGTACATAGAAATAGGCCGACGATTCCATCTTGATTCCAGTCATTTGGTGTTTTCATGAGTTGTTCTGCTCATCCCGACCTGATCGGGCTTTTAGCATTTGCTCATTCGCCAACCAAATATGCGGAAATATCTAATTAGATTTTCCTTTTAGGAAAGGAAATATTTTTAATCAAATGTAGATAGAAACTAACCAAGAGCTAATGCCGGTTGCGTGAATCGAGGTGCCCACTGTGGCTGCCAAGCAGTTTTTCGGGGATCATGCGAGCCGCGCGGCCATTTAACCCCTCGTTTTGCTTTGGTGGCAACCACTGTTGCACCCTATCGCATTTTCACATCCGCCCATAGCCATATTTCTCCCCTCGAGTTCTTCATCTCCCTTGCGCTGTCATGGCCTCCTCCTAGTAGCAACCAGACGATTCCATGAGTGCTTCCAGCTAGACGAGCACCGAGAAGTCACAGTCTTCCCGTCCTTCAAAGATCGTTCAGCCGGATGAGTACTGGAAAGCATTGACCACGAAGGTGAAGGATTTGAAGAGACTGAGGGAGCGAGGCCTCCTCCTAGATCCATAGCTCTATGAGTGGGTTGCCACTAAAGGTCAGGAGCATCCCACCCCCGATACCCATCAAGCTGTGGTTTTTATAGCGCATTTCAAGTGTGGCTTCGGGGTTTTTCCGTCTAAGTTCCTAGAACGGATCTGCAAACATTATGGGATCAAGCTCGTACATTTGCTGCCGAATACGGTAGCAATGCTTAGCGTCTTTGCCTTCTTGTGCGAGGCATGGCTTGGGGTTAAACCACATTTGGATTTGTGGCACCACTTTTACTCTGCTGCTTATTATGCCAAGAATCTAGCCATCAGGTCAGTCGATTTTTCCCTGAGGAAGGGAAACGACTATATAGTGTTCCCGATCAAGACCTCTTGGAAGGGATAACAGAGGAACTAGTTCTACATCCAACTCCATTAAGAGAGCCCGATCAAAGGTAGGGCGTTGATGCCTATGACCAATGAAAGGTGGAGATCAATCCCCTATCAATGAGAGGATGCAGAGGTATATTGCACGCATCCAGGAGCTCCGGATGTTCAGGTTTACTGCCGTGCATGTGGTGGAGACCTTTGTAAAGTGGAGGATTATTCCCATGAAGCAACAGGATGCGGCCTACACTTACAAAGGGATCCTTGACCCGAACAGGGAATCAACTGAAGGTGCAGGCCCTTATATTGAATTCACCTTTTGTTCGGGAATTTTGTTTATTACTTTTGTTTCTAAATCTATTTTGTCATGTTGTGTCAAAAGTGTTAGATGAAGAGATCACCTAGGGAGTGAAGGATATCCTCGATGTTGATTGGCCGAACTAGACTGGCGTCCCGCTACCGTACAACGCCGAAAACCCTCCTCCTCAGGTAAGGCAGGATCTTTATTGACTTGCTCCTTTAACAACCTTGCTGCTTACTTACTTGTGGTATACCAGGATTCCATCCCCTTGGGCCCTGTTGCCAGGGGCATTGACATCGATAGTGATGATGATGACAACCCTGAGCAACCAGTGGTCGGCCCAACCCCCGAAATTGAGACAACTCAGGCACGCATGGCCCGAGCTGCCCCATCTGCTACCAAGCTAGGCTCGGGTGTGCAGCAGAAGGAAACACCCGATGAAGCGCAAGCTAAGGCGGGCGCAACTACGAAAAGGCCAACCCCCGAGCCACCTTGGGTTGTTGAAAAGAGGAAGACCAGATCGTATGGAAGTGCAGAAGAACTCGAGCTTCCTGCTTCTAAAAGAAGCCAAGGTAAGTCGAAGAGCCCCCCTTTGGTCACCGGCATTAGTGAAGACCGTCCGGCAACACCACGGGAGACTAAGCAGGAGATACCACCCTGTTCCAGTAATTAGGTACCACTCAGAAATGTTTTTGACCGATTAATCGGGGGGTTAGCTATCTAGATAGCCTTGAACATGTTCAGGAGGTTTGTACTCAGGCGAAAGCCATAACCCCACCAGCGCCCAAACCGATGACTCAACGATCGAAGAAGTTGAGGTGCTTGATCCTACTTGATCCATAAGTGTGTGGCTAAGGGCTTTGGTTATGTTTTTTCCTGAGTTTCTCCTTGACGCCTTGTTGCTATTTACAGAAGAGCCAAAACTCCCAAAGATGCGGCAAAGGCTGCTATTGCAGAGCCTGATGCTACTCCATCCCCTGAAGCGCTGAATATGGCCTTGACAACTACCGACCAGACTCAGGGGGGGGGGCAAAGCTGTTCTTCCAGAGAGAAATCCCTCGTATATGCGTGCCCTTATCCAAGAGATGAACGTCTTTTGTGACCTCTGGGAGGGGGATCACAAAAAGGCCGAGCAGTCGGACTCGGACAATATTAAGCTGCAGCAGGAGGTGTACAGGCTTCTAGGGAGTAATGAAGGTTGGTGTCGGCTTAGTTTTGAGATGCACCCATTGCTTACTCAGGTCCTGACTTCTTGTTGCTCTCTTTAGGCCTGCGCAAGCACATCAAAATCCTGGAAAGGGAGAAGGCGACCTTGAAGCAGCAGGCTGAGGAGTTGTAGAAGAAGCTCGAGGCTACCGAGGAAAGTCGGGCTACTATTGAGGAGAAGCTGACCGAGGGAGCCGTCACTGCCGTTGAGTATGTGCTGGGAGTCATCAAGAGCCACCAGCCTGGATTTGACCGGAGTGTCATACTGCAAGGTTACAATTGCAGCCAGGCGGACGATGCTCAGCAGTTACTTGATGGAATCTGCCCCACAGCCATAGCTTTTGTGGATAGGCTTGGTTTCTCCGTTGATGATGATGATGATGAAGATGGTAAGTGACTTTTTATCTTGCATTGATCACCATGTTTGTGAAACATTAGTCCTGCCCGAAGACAATTCTCATAATGTTGAACACATTATCATTGTTTGTCTTTTTAAGCATTTAGGTTGGTCTGTGATTTTCTTTTTCCAGTTGCTATGTGTCGTATCTACCTTGATCATAGGATTAGAGTAGCTGAGACTTGTGCGGTCTGTAATACTGCTTCTCCTAGCGATTGTGAATGTTCAGGCGTTCTAGCTTCACCAAATCAGAAAATTTTAGACTAATGGACTAGCGAAGATGTATGAGTGGTAACTCCCGACTCTTTATTTGAATAAGAAATTTATTCAGATGAAGAGTAGAGACTTAGTTGATCACATCATAGTCCGTTTTTCCATTATGTGGACAGTTAATCATCGTCCTAGATAAGGGGTAGTCATGTCTGTTGAACGACTCATTTCAGGGTAGCCCCCGAGCCCTTTGAAAGGGGTCGTACAACATTACTGGCAGGCTCCAGCCCCCGGGCATGTATAGGCCGGGGAAAAGGAAGTGAATCCACGACAAGGAACTGATAATCTTGGGGAAATTGAGTTATTTCCAACTCAATCCATATTCGTATATCCCCGGATCAGCCTTCTTGACTATCTATAAAAGAGGCCCCTATAGTACTTTTGTGGCTTAACGATTCCATATACGTGAATCACTAGAGATCGAGCACTGCATAGAGTGTAATAAACCTCTTATGACCATGTTGTTTGGAAAAAATTATGAGTTCCTAGATCATTCGAAGTCGAGTGCTCCGTCGAGCGCAATGTTCCTTCTCATGATGGGACTTCGATATAAATGAGTACTTGGTTCAGTTGAGGTCAACCACTCCGTCGAGTCTTTGGGCCCTCGTGTGACGGTACTTCGACATTAGATGAGTACTTCGATCAATTGAAGTTGAGCACTCCATCGAGCGCAATGGACCTTCGCATGATGTGTACTTCAAGGTAAATGAGCACTTGAATCATGAGAGGTCAAGAACTCCGTCGAGCCTTTGGACCCTCACATGATTGAGTGTTTCGAACTATACTTTGGATTCGTTTGAGATCGGGTGTAGCTTGTTGTACCAGAAGGTTCCCGCATGACCAAGTACTATAGGAGTTAAGGTATATGCCACAAAAGTACATTTTTTATTAAATTGTTGTTCTTCCTCTTCGACTTGGATTTCCCCGTATTCTATTTGCTCGGATGTAGCACACATGCATGAGACACTCGACATCATAGTGGTGCAACTTGCATGCTATCGGGTTATGACATAGGTCATTATTATTATTATTATTATTTATGACATTTGAGCATGTTATACGAGTACTTGTGCCACAAGGAAAAACAAAAGGGTTATGAAACATAATGCTCTGGGTATAAAATTAAAGCATTTGTATAGCATGTAAGTAGATCTAGCCATGGATTGACATAGATTTGATAATTTTCATAATTGAACGAGAGGAAAGTTGTGAACTTGTGTACCTTGACCCTTGTGATAAAACTGTTAGATGCTTCAACTTCGCACCCTTCAGGTATTGTCTTCTGGGTTCTGGCTGACATACACCTCTTGTCCTTGTTGATATAAATATAGTTTCTCCCCGAGTAGGACGTCAGGACGAATTGATCGTGAATTTTGTCATTCATAATTATATCAGGTACTTCGATTGAGAATATGTTCTCAATTTACTTTCCCGAGAATGTGGTGATTGTGTTCCCAAAAATACTCAGCTTAAATCAACCTTACACACAAATCCACAACGAACAAGAATTTAATTTGAAACCAGAAGACATCTTTATTATTATTTCAAGAGTGCACAAAGAAGGAAATTACAAATGTAGCCTAATCCTCGTAGTCGTTGCATATGCTACTTTGTTGATATTCTAAGGGGAGACCTTGAACGCGTAGCGATCTACAGCTGGAGTTTGAATCTACACCATTGCTTTTTCCTTTAATACGAGTCACCTGTCTTCTGGTTGTCGAGTAATTCCTAGGGATAGGCGTTTTATGATGAAGAGGGCACTTCTCTTTTTTTTATTGGTCTTCTTGACCGCTCGACTGTTTCAGTGCTCAGTCTTCTCGCCACGCTTGATGGTTCCCAAGAAAAGGTGCTCAATTGACCCAATTGGGGGGTTGAGTCGTCCGACCAATTAGGCTTGCCTTGAGTTTAGACACCTTGCAAATCTAATCTGTATAATGGTCTCCTTTAAATTGAGGAGTTGACCATGGGGCTTTCAACTTGCCTTTGTTAGGGGATTTGTTCCTCCAAAAAGGTGTTGATTGAGCCGGTATAGCCCTACTCGGGCTGTTTCAATAACGCTCTGCGTTGTTAGGGCCGCCAGACCTCAGAGCCCTTCTCCTTGGCCTCTCGGTTCGCACTCGTCGGATGGATGCGTTGATAGGATGGTAAAAGGAGAATTGCTCTATTTTGTCTCTGAGGTAAAAACAGTCCTCAGCTGTTCCAGCGTAGATGGTCGCATTGTTGTATGTAGAAAAGGACGGCCGAAAATTATGGGGGCGTTTGGGTTCCGACCTGTGTCCAAGACTACAAAATCTGCGGGCACATATGAATGCCCGATGCATACGCAGACGTTATCTACGATTCCTTCTACGTGGCGAGTTGACCGATCTGCAAACCTCAGACACATGGTTGTGTGCACTAAGGGCCCAAATTGTAGAACATTATCGTAGATTACCATGGTATGATGTTTACACTAGAGCCGATGTCGCAGATGACTTCGTCGAACTGTTGCTGGCCGATTGCTATAGAAATAACCGGGCGACTGGGGTCTCCTTTCTTGATTGGCATGGAATCGTCTAACCAACCCCTCGGACATGGCTTCATGTAGAATCCTGGCTGAGTTATCTCAATGAAGTGTACGGTTTCCGATCTCTCATCGGTACATTGAGATGTGCAGGTCTTTGATCGCTTGGTGTGGATAACCTTCCGATGCTGAGATGTTGCAAAGATGTGACAATCCTACACAAGGTGGATCTCATCCTTTGATTTGTTGAAATTGGGTTTGTACCCACTATCCTGTTCAGTAGGAATTTGACCCGAGGATAGATTGATCGGGATAGTTCTGACAAGGATCGAATCAGGCCCTTGTGCCTTGTTGAACAATTGGTCGATGTTTTCCTGCTGCTCGAATACCAAACTCCCAAAGCGGATAGTTGGTGGCACGTAGCGGGACGTCAACATAGGTCGAGGGAATAGGAGAACTTCTCCTGTTGCTTCAGATCTGATAGAGCTTGGCCAGATGGTTGCATCAAAAGCAATCGGATCTTAAACGCAAGCATTATTGAAGATCGGCAAGATCACTCTTTGCGCAAAATCCCCCTACCTGGCGTGCCTCAGTCGGTATTTTTAACCGACAGATATTCGGTTCTTGGAGGAATTCGCCTGATACAAAAAGCAAGCACATTAGAGACACGGAATTTATACTCATTCGGGCCGCCGGGAAGCAATAGTTTTTGCTATAAATTAAGCAATCTAAAATATGCTACCTTAGAATTAATTTTTTTTATATCCAACAATGTACAAATAATAACCAGCATAATATAAAATTAATATTCGACCCTAGAACTAATTTATTTTTACAGCAAAAAAACTACCCTAGAATTTATTTTATGATTATAACACATAATATAGAAGCAAAAATGATGAAACAAGCCCTTAATTGGCCAGTTAGGGTTTTGGCCCAGGTGTGCTAGATGGGTTGGCCTAGGTAGGCAAGCGGCATGCCCGGCGGCGCTCCAGGGCAGGCAGCACGCGGCGGCGTTGGGGGCGGCGAAGCACAGCAGGAGCACAGAGGCGACATGCAGACCTAGACGGCGTGGTAGACCTGGACGGCGGTGCAGTCATCCCAGGGTTCTCCGACGATGGGGAGGGGCTCCGAGGGGTGAGGCGAGATGGCGGGGCTCTGATGCGGCGAGACTGCGGAGCTCCGAGGCGACGGGGCTACGGCACGTCTCCTAGGCGGGCGAGGCTCCAGTGTGGTGAGACTGCGGAACTCTGAGCTGTCGGGGCTCCGGCGCGGCTCCAAGGCGGGCGGGGCTCTAGCCGAGACGGCGTGGCTTCGAGGCGGGCAGGGCTCCGAGGCGGCCTCCGGTGAGACTGCGAAGCTCTGAGATAGCGGGGCTCCGACACGGCTCCAAGGTGGACCGGGCTCCGACCGAGACGGCATGCCTCCGAGGCAGGCGAGGCTCTGAGGCGTGCTCTCGGTGAGACTGCGGACGACCAAAACAGCGAGGCTCCGGCGTGGCACCGAGGCGGGTGGGGCTCCGGCCGTGACGGCATGGCTCCGAGGTGGGTGGGGCTCCGAGGCCAGCTCCAGCGACGCAGGCTGGGACGGCGAGGGGTGGGGCGGAACGGCGCGCGGCTCATGCGGGGACGGCGAGGTTTGAGGTGGGACGGTGCGCGGCGCAGGCAGGGACGGCGTGGCGGCGATGGCAAATTTTGATAGGCAGACGACGTCTCGGGGAAGAAGAAATGCGCCACCAGACTTCAAATTTTCAGAGGCTCTCAGCGTGTGGACTTATATAACATGCATTTGTAGAGACGGTTTGGCTTAGAAATCTCCTGTACAAATGATTTTCATAGACGGTTTGTTTTAGCCACCGCCTGTAAACATATTTTTCCATTTTAATTTTTGATTCTTTTTATGTATTCCATTCAAATTCAAAATGTATAGAATATTTTTATATATTTCATATATGTATAAATATATATATATATATATACAATTTGCTGATATATATATATATAATTCTATATTTTTTGTTTTACAAAAAATAAAAAATATATTTGAAAAATTGAAAATTTGAATTTTAAAACTTTGAATTGAAATTTAGGACAGTAGATGATCTGAAATGAAAATGTTGCAAACATCAAAGTTGTAGAACTCATCAAGCTCTACAACTTTTATTTTGGTCATCTTTTCATGTGACTAAATTTGAACAATTCAAATTTTAAATTTCAACAAATGACAAGTTCAAATAAAATTTTGAGTCACCAAATTGTTGAACTCAAAAAGTCATGAACATAAAAGTTGTAGTACTCATTAATATCTACAACTTTTATTTTGGTCATCTTTTCATGTTACTAAATTTGAAAAATTCAAATTTTGAATTTCAACAAATAACAACTTCAAACAAAATTTTGAGTCACCAAACGAATTGAACTCAAAAACTCATGAACATAAAAGTTGTAGTACTCATCAAGATCTATAACTTTTATTTTGGTCGTTCCTTCATCCGACAAAGTTTTATTAAACATTATTCACAAATCCATAGATCTCTCACATAATTTCATAAATTATGTGAGAGATCTATGGATTTGTGAACAATGTTTACTAAAACATTGTCGAATGAAGAAATGACCATAATAAAAGTTGTAGACCTTGATGAGTACTATAACTTTTATGTTCATAACTTTTCATTTGAAATCATTTGGTGTGTCAAATTTTTGTTTGAAGCTGTCATTTCTTGAAATTCAAAATTTGAATTGTTCAAACTTAGTGACACGAAAAGATGATCAAAATAAAAGTTGTAGAACTTGATGAGTTCTAAGTTCTACAACTTTTATTTTCATGACTTTTTCAATAGAAATCATTTGTTATGTCAAAATCAAGCATGAAGTTGTCATTTGTTGAAATTCAAATTTTGAATTATTCAAACAAAGGAACATGAAAAGTTTGCAAAATAATAGCAGCAAGAACATAATAAATGGATAGAGCATAATTTTAGAAATTTTTAGAAAAAAATCATCAAATTTGGAGTTAGTATGAGGAAGAAAGATTACTTATAAGTTTTAGGCATGGATTAAAAAGAGAAATCACACTTTGAACAAGTGTGATTTCTCTTTTTAATTACTGTCTAAAACTTGTAAGTAGTCTTTCTCTCTCATACTAACTCTAAATATGATCATTGTTTTTCCTAAAATTTTCTAAAATCAAGCTATACAACTTTTATTTTGGTCATCTTTTCAAGTCACTAAATTTGAACAATTCAAGTTTTGAATTTTAGCAAATGACAACTTCAAAGAAAATTATGAGTCACCAAATGATTTGAACTCAAAAAGTCATGAACATAAAAACTGTAGTACTCATCAAGATCTACAACTTTTATTTTCGTCATCTTTTCATGTGACTAAATTTGAACAATTCAAATTTTGAATTTCAACAAATGACAACTTCAAATAAAATTTTAAGTCACCTAATGATTTGAACTCAAAAATTCATGAACATAAAAGTTCTAGTACTGATCAAGCTCTACAACTTTAATTTTGGTCATTCCTCAATGTGAGAGATCTATGAATTTGTAAACAATGTTTACTAAAAATTTATCGGATGTAGGAATGACCAAAATAAAAGTTGTAGATCTTGATGAGTACTACAACTTTTATGTTCATGACTTTTTCATCTGAAATCATTTGGTGTGTCAAATTCTTGTTTGAAGCTGTCATTTCTTGAAATTCAAATTTTAAATTGTTCAAATTTAGTGATATGAAAAGATGATAAAAAAGAGTTGTAGATCTTGATGAATTCTACAACTTTTATTTTCATGACTTTTCTAGTAGAAATCATCCAGTGTCTCAAAATCAAGCTTTAAGCTGTCATTTCTTGAAAAGATTTTGTGATTAAAACAATTCCGAAACCAATTATGTTTGAACTTAGAAGCATAGCGCATTGATAACACCCGAGACCTGTAATACTCAGGTCGTGGGTTCGATTCCGATTGGGACACCCTTTTTTTGTTTTCCTATTTTTTATTTTATTTTCCTATTTCTGCTGGCATCAAATTATGAAAACCGTCGGTGTAAATAATTAACACAGGCGGTTATTTGCTAAAACCGCCAGTGTAAATAATTAACACAGGCGGTTATTTGCCCCCTATATAACACACTGCGAAGCAGATTTTTTTCTAAGTAACGGCTACCTGTGCATCACTCCTCTGCGTCCATCATCGTCGCCGCTACCTGGTTCCTCCATCGCGTCCTTCTCCGTCGAACTCGTGCCCCACGGTGCCTGCCTGCTTCCTCCGCCACGCCCTACGGTGAGTCCTCTCTGCCATCTCATTCCCCCCTCTTCTCCCCCATCCACACTCACTCACGGTGATATCCGTGCATGCCCACTGGTGGCCTCCCGGCTAGATTCGGTGCCCTGCGGGCGCCCCGCGGCGTCCCGTGCCCCCTGCGCGCTGCCGTTGGCCGATGCGTGCCGTGGTGGCCCGTGCCCCCACGCGTCGCCGCATCCCGTGCCCCGCGTTCGCGCCGCCGGTGGCCGGTGTCTCTCGTTTAGCTTTGTCGTGGCTAATTTTTCATTATGATTGTTACTAATTGATGTTCTGGTAGGATGACCATGCTTTGGTATGTTGTTTTTTGTGGCAAAGAGCCCGGTGTTTACCATCAATGGGCTGACTACCAGAATCAAGTCTGAGGGTTTCGTGACAATTGCTATAAGAGATTTGAGACCAAAGATGAAGCCATCATGGCATTTGGTGCATACATGAAAGGTGGCACATATGAGCAAAAGGTTGAGCATGGGGTTTGCAAGCTGGAAGCCGAGGTTTTGAAGCGGGACAAGGGTGGAAATCAAATAACGCCCAACATGATTGTCATCGCTATTCAGTTTGTTATCATTATTGTTCTCTGCTTTGTGGTATTATGGTTGATAGATTAGTCTAGATTTATTTTGCAAGATTCTGCTTGTAATTGTATTTTCCAAACAATTGTTGGAATATTTGTTAACTCTTCAATGCATGTGAGGAATATTTGTCTACACTTTGACTTTGAATTTAGTAGTTGTATGGCTCGTAGCAAAGCACGGGTCAACACACCTTTTTTGCGCATAAGTTATAAAGTTATGGCAATTAATAACTTTTTTCGTTGACATAAATTTAGGAGAAGAGATGGCCCGACTCCATTCGCCAGATCTGCCAAGTAATTATACATATGATCTGGGTTTCCAACCAACATTGGGGAGGGCAGAGCACCCATATCCAAGCATAGTAAGTAGCATGTTTTAAAGACACCTCTATAGAGATTTTGTTTTAATATATATAATTCTTAAATATAGACAATTCATCCTATACCATGGTTTAGAGAGACACTCTCAAATTTCAGGGTTAATTATATCAATATGGGTACATTCCCTATAGATGGTGGACTCAAGCAATGTCGAATTGGCTTTTCTATTCTCGCTAGGGCAGGTAACCAACAAGGTATAGTTTTATACATCGATAGTACGGGCAGCGGTCGACCTCACAACATTAGTGTGCAAAAATATGCTGTGCAAGAATGTTTAAGAGCGCTTCAAAATATTGGGTACAATATTCCTACATACTCCTCCATGAGGATTGGAGCTTTGAATGTGGGCCTCCACCACAATATTGGACTGTTTTGTGCATAGCTTGCCGAGGATAACATAGATGATGTGGTCAGTCTCATAACTTATATTTAGATTAATTGTTATGTTTATATATATGCATGGTTCTGATAACCACATTTTTTCCAACACTTGCAGATTTAGGAGAATAACGTAACATATGTAAGTTGTAGCTTTGAAGCCATTATAAACCAGACCATGTATCAATTGGGTCATTATAAATGGGAATTTGGTAGCTCTGTTCTAACTTCAGATGGAATCTAGGAAAAAATTCTTGTGACTAGGAGGGAAAGTTCTCGACCAATGCTGATCGTCATCAGTAGACCTTGTGAATGATCTTGTGAAGCAAGGGAGAGTGCACTAGTAAATACATTGCGCTACATCAGTGATATTTTGGCATATGAAATTAATGATCTACACTTCTCCGAGTACGTGGTACGACATTGGAAGCTCTAGGAATTTAAATTACTGTTGGTTGTAATAAATTATTATGGTTTGTAATGAACAAATTTAAATTATTATGGTTTGTACCGAATAATTCATTTATTTGGACCGTGGAAACTTGGGAGACTATGGAAGCATGAGCACAATCACCGTACATTGTTAGATACATAATACATGATAAATGACATCAAGCACGGAGTTTACATGATAAACCATTCATACAAGCTGATACATGAATTACATAATAAATGACATCAAGCACAGAGTTTAGCCAACTACTATTCTTGCATGTCAATCGGGGCATAAATAGGGCAATGAATTTGCTGGGATACTTCGATCTACATTTATTATCTTCTCTGGTAGGTCTGTAAAGAGAGGCATTTCGCTGAACTAGTTAAAATCCTCAGGATCAAGCACACCATCAACTCCTATAATTTGTTGTTTCCTAGAGACAACTACATGCTTTTGCTTTCTAGCCTTTTTGTTGTCAATGCTTAGGTCCTGTGCATAGAAGACCTGTGCCACACGGTTACCAAGGACCCATGGGTCATCCTTGTAACCTACTTTACTGAGGTCAACAATTCTCAGCCCATAGTTGTCCACACTGACACTTCGTTGGCCTTCAACCCATTGGCATCGAAAGACGGGAATCTAAAAATTGACACCATACTCTAGTTCCCATATTTCATGAACGAATCCATAATATGTAGTATATTCCCCATTTTCATCTAAAGCATCACAGCGAATCCCACTGTTTTGTGCCACACTCTTTTTGTCCTTCGAATTGACACAAAACGTGAAGCCATTAATGTCATATGTCTGCCATGTAGTGATCTGGCGTGATGGTCCCGATGCTAGCTTCTTGATGGTTTGTTCCTCCATTGTTTCCCCATCTGGAATGTTCTGATCCTGCAGCCATGTGGTGAACGTATGCTTGTGCTCCTTCATGACCCAATCTTCTATGTGCCCATTGTTTTGTTCACGAATCTCATTCATGTGTTGCTCGATCAATGGCTCCATTTTCGAGAGTTGATGTAGGATGATGTGGTGTGCCTCTAGGACTGTGTTGTAATCCGATGGGATGAATGACTTCCGTCCCATTTGCCCTTTTCCATACAACCTACCCTCATGCCAGGACAGAGGCAAACCAATTGCAATCTGGTCTTTTAGGCATTTATTGCAGAATGGACCTTCAGACTCAATGGCCTCTTAGGTAGTGTAGGCCTCTATCATGGACCCCTCTGGGTGAGCACAATTTGATACTTACCCATTTAGAATTGACATGAAACGCTCATACGTCCATATTTCATGCAAATACATGGGACCCAATGCCTCTATTTGAGCCACCAAGTGGACAACTAGGTGTACCATGATGTTGAACAATGATGGAGGGAAGCACATATCCAACTGTGACAATGTCTCTATGGCTAATTCCTGCAGCGACTCCAATTCATCACGGTCAATTACCTTCTATGAGATCTTGTTGAACAAGTAGCACAATCTTGTGATTGCCATCTTTACAAACACCGGCTTTATAGCCCTAATGGCAATAGAGAGGAAAGTGGTCAGTATGACATGACAATCATGGGAGTTGTAGTTGGTGAGTGTAAGGTCTTTCATTGACACAAGACTCTTGATGTTGGAGCAGAATTCAGATGGAACTTTCAAAGTCTTCAGCCACACACAAATCTCATGTTTCTCTTCTGGGTTGAGGTTGTAGCTTGCTGCCGGGAGTAGGTACTTCCCATTTGGTTGAGGTATAGGGTGAAGTTCTTTTCTGATGCCTAAATTGATTAGGTTCAAATGCGAATTGAGTCCTTCCTTTGTCTTGCCCTTTACGTCGAGCAAGATCCTAATTAAGCTATCAAAAACATTCTTCTGGATGTGCATACCATCGATCGTGTGTCGTATGTCTATGTCTTTCCAGTATAGCAAATACTTGAAAAAAATTAACATCTTCTTGAATGTGTCCCCTTCCGATGCCTTTACATCCTTTCTTTTCTTTCCATCTTTGGTCTTCTTCCCGAAAACAAATGTGACTTTGCTGACTATTTGGAACACTCTTTTACCTGCACTTCTACCTGATGGAGCAGTAGATTTTGCTTCATCCCTATTGTCGAAGTACTTGTCCATCCTCTTCAAGCAGTACATGTGTCCTCTCGGTAAGAAGTGTTTATGCCTCATGTACACTAGCTTGTTAGATGCAGCAAGGTACACGTGTGAGGTTTCATCAAGGCATACTACACAACCAACCTTTCCTTTCAACTGCCCCGATAATGAAAAGAGAGCTGGGTAATCATTTATGGTAACAAAAATCATTGCTTTTAGTGTGAATGGCTCCTTGCGAAACTCATCCCACATGGCCACACCCTCTTCCCATAGCTTCTTCATTTCCTCCATTAAGGGCTCTAAGAACACATCCATATCGACACCGGGCTGTATAGGTCCAGAAATAAGAATGGTTAGCAAAAGGTATTTTCGCTTCTGCCACAACCATGGAGGAAGGTTGTAGATGGTTAGGATCACCGGCCATGTGCTATGCTTGCTGCTCCTCTCGGTAAATGGATTTATTCCATCGGTACTCAGCGCGAACCTTATGTTCCTTAGTTCGTCAGCAAATTCCTTGTATGTGTCATTGAATTTTTGCCACTGCTTGGCATCGGATGGATGTCGAAGTTTTCTATCGTGTTTGTGCTCATCAGAAGCATGCCAACACATAAGTTCTGCATCCTCAGGGTTTGCGAACAAACACCTCAACCGATCAACCACGGGGAGGTACCACATCACCAAAGCAAGAATCCTTCTATGCGCGTAATAGTCTACTTCTTCATTGCTATTGGTTTTTTAACTCTCTTTGTTCTTCTTTTGGGTCTTCTTTCTCTTCTTCCCTGTCTTTACGCAAGCTCCATTCTCCTCCTCCTGATAGTCTTTATTCGTCTTGTACCCACTCGCACCATAATTCGGACAACTCTCTAAGTCTTTGTAATCGTCACCTCGATATAGGATACAATGATTCCTACACGCATCGATCTTTTCGACACCCATAGTCAGTGGACTGATTAGCTTCTTAGCATAGTATGTGTTAGCAGGCACTTTGTTCCCCTTTGGAAGGAGTTTTGCAAGAACATGCAAAAACTCATTGAAGCTAGCATCAAACCAGCTATACCGAGATTTTAGCATCAAAAACTAAAGGACAGCTCTCAGTGTGGTGAATTCATCTGTACAACCCTTAGACTCTTCGTACAAATGCTTTGTTGCTGCCTTCTTCAAGGTGTCCATTCCTTTGATAAGGAACATAGAAGGATTGGAATAACGGTGCAACAATGCCTCGAAAAACTCTGCTTGTTCACTTTCATCAACGACTTGAACTTCGTCGACGACTTCACACGCATTTTGGACACCGACATCATCATCATCACTAAGATCCACCATAACAGGATCAGTTTGGGGCCTATGGTGTCGTGTCCCGTCATCCATATTCAGTCCATCTGCATGAACTGGGGTGGCTTCTGCAGAAGGCACGGAACTACCCTATCCATGTTTCACCCAAATCAAGTAATCTTTCATAAAATCTTGGTGAACCAAATGAGAACTAATTTCTTCTACATCCTCAAATACAACAACATTTTTGCATTCGATGCACGGACAACATATGTACTTCATCTTCTGTTTGCATGCATGCCTCCTAGCGGCATCAATAAACTTATGAACCTTCAAATGGTATGACGGGTCTAATCTTGATAAGTTGTACATCTATAACGATTTTTCCATCTTCAGCTATACAAAAATTATAATGGTAATGTGTAATTGAATGGGTACATTTAAAATTATTTGATTAAAATTAAAATTATTGTAGTTATTTGAATAAACTAAAAATTATTGTAATTTCAAAACATCTAGTTCGGTGAATAAACTAGATTGTTTAAAATCTTTTTAAACAATATTTCTCTCAAAACACTAGTTCATAAAATCTAGCTAGATGTAGTTTTAACAATATTTAATATTTTTTTCATAACATATTTTAACTCCCACATTATTTGTAACAACCATTAAAGCAAGTGATAATACCAATTCTCTCTCTATAATACTACCATTTTTCTCTCTCTCCCCATGAAACCCTAGGTCTAATTTTGAATCAAATTTATAATGGAGAATCAACTATGAGAGGTGCACCACTATAATCCAAAGCTTCTAAGATACCATATATTGAAATCCTAAACAAAAATCTACTACCGCACACACACTCTCTCTCTCAAAACACAAGCATGAAACTCTATCTCTCTAGCTAGATCTAGTTTTAGCTCAAAGTGAGAAGCACTAATGCAAAAAGAGCTATGAGAGACATTAGTTAACCTTCTTCAGCCACCTCCTCCGAAGAAATGAAGAGCAAAACCTCTCTCTCTCTCTCAAAACACAAGCATGAAATTCTCTCTCTAGCTAGATCTAGTTTTAGCTCAAATTGAGAAGCACTAATGCAAAAAAAGCTACGAGAGGCATTAACTAACCTTCTTAAGCCACCTCCTCTGAAGAAATGAAGAACAAAACCTCCCCCTTGTATTTTGCGATTTTTGGACCTCAATGGAAGGTGGCTCGGCTAAACAGTGCTGGTCGGGGGAGGAAGAAGGTGTATTTATAACAGATGTATTACACGCGGTTGACATAAAAACCGCCACTGTAAAAGATAATCACAGGCGGTTCACATAACAAAAACATCAGTGTAAGCAAACCGCCAGTGTAAATGGGCTTTACACTGGCGGCTGGCTAAAGCAAAGCGCCAGTATAAATAGGCCGTTAATACTGGCGGTTTTCTTACACAACCGCCAGTGTAAAGGCTTTTACACAGGCGGTCCTTTGTGCGGGCCCACACATTTCACTCTACTGGCCCTTTCCCAACCGCCAGTGGAAAAAAAACATGGCACCAAGAGAAATCTCCAGTGTACTAGTGTCATGAGCATCAGATTTGGGTTTGATGAAAGGAGAAGCGATGTGATAGGGTCAAAAATTAGTTGTGTAGGAGATGCATGTGAGGCCTTGCTATAACCTACCGTCGCCTGTGGCAGGTGAGCTAGGCATGTGATTCCTGCGCAGGCATCTTCCTTCTCTTGATAACTGGGAGGGCGATCTCCTTCCCATTGTTTATCAGGTCATGTGTTGGTGTTTACTATATTCACATGAGCATCTGCATCTATGCTGTTGGCAGTTGCATTGAGCCGTGAAGCTCCATGTGAGCATCCAAGCTGCACCAATGACCACGGTACTTGTTAGGAGGTTTAATCATTGTGGAGACTAACCGACACGGCAAGTGGTATTGTTAAGCCACTGGGGCACAATAAGCATTAAACTTGATGGGACAGGAATTGGTTAAGATGATTACAGTCGTCATTTAATAAGCATTAGGCTTCTAACAACTCTTGCCACGTTAATGCTCTCTCTCTCTCTCTCTCTCTCTCTCTCTCTCTCTCTCTCTCTCCTCTATATAAATGAACTTATGCAGTTGTCCTAAGTCAAAATTTTAAGTAAGTTTGACTATAAATTTGTAGAAAATGACAGATATTTATGACACTAAATTAATATATTTTTTTATCACAGATATTATTAATCATTTACATAAAATTGGTCAAACTTTAAAAGTTTGACTTATAGCAACTGTTTTTTTTTCTCTAAAAAGTTGATTTATTGAGGAGGGAATAGATCTATATATTTGGCATTATACGGACACTGAACTTTTCGTAGTAATAGGTTATGCAGTAAGTGGAGCATGAAACTTGTTATACTTTATAAGTTACTTTGTCATTAGAAATCTGCTAGCTAATACAATTTTTCATGCAACTTAGTATTTGTATTTAATTTACATACATTACACTCTCATGTCAAATTGCTTTGGACAACGAACTTACTGGTACTAGTAAGACGTTACAGGGTATAAGAGGGGATCACAAACTACATAGATCAACCCTTAAATCCGATAAATTAAAGTAGCTGTTAGTGGATCTTGTCAATTTAGTATTCAGGAGACAGAGGCAGAACTTTAAGCTTCCATATATATTCGCTGTGATTGGCTGGTTAGTTCATCAGATCTAGGCCAGTTCAGTCACCAGCAATCACTTAATGGTGATATACAAAAAAGCCATGCATGATGGCTGCTCCGTATTATCTACCTTAACGCTACAGAGAGGTCAATAATGTTCTCGTCGCATCCTAGATCTCCCCTTTCTTTAGGTCCAATCATGCATATGGCTGCTTCTACAATTTGGCAAAGGAACCAATTCTACGTACCGGGGCCTTATGTTAATTAATAAACAATCAAACAATTATTTTTTTCACAAAAGAAATCAAATAATTATATACAGATATTATACATACCAAGGAATGAATATATGTATCCAAATAATTCTGTTAAAATTTAAAAGGAAGGTACGCATTGACCAGTCAAAATTCGTCGTTTCTAGTAGGCAAGTTTATTTTATTTTATGCATCAGTTGTTGTGCTGAATTCGCTCTATGGAAAGGGTGGTCAGAGCAGTTTCATTCTGTAATCCATGCGAATTGTAGCTTCATATTTTTTAGAATAATTGTAGATTTACTACACTACGGGAAACAGGGGCTTTGCCGAGTGTTTCCTACTTTGCCGAGTGCCAAATATCGGGCACTCGGCAAAGGTAGACTTTGCCGAGTGCCGCACTCGGCAAAGACCAACACTCGGCATATCCATCTTTGCCGAGTGCCAGGCACTCGGCAAAGTATAACACTCGGCAAAGCCTCCCTTTGTCGAGTGTCAGGCTCTCGGCAAAGCTAAACACTCGGCAAAGGCTAACCGAGGTGACGGCGGCCACCCACCGTTAGGCTTTGCCGAGTGGTCGCCGTCAGACACTCGGCAACGAATTTTTTAAATTTTTTAAATTTTTTGTTTATTTTCTTTGCCGAGTGCCCTGTCTCTGGCACTCGGCAAAGACTTTTTTTTGTTTATTTTCTTTGCCGAGTGCCCTGGCTCTGACACTCGGCAAAGGTTTTTTTTTTTTTTTTGTTTATTTTCTTTGCCGAGTGCCCTGTCTCTAGCACTCGGCAAAGTTTTTTTTAATTTTTTGTTTATTTTCTTTGTCGAGTGCCCTGTCTCTGGCACTCGGCAAAGACCTCCTTTGCTGAGTGCCAGGTCTGGTACTCGGCAAAGATTTTTTTTTTTTTTTGCTCCCAGATTTTTTCTTTAGGGTTTATACAGTGCTTTAAAGTACATGTTAAAATTTGGTTGAATTTTGTGACTTTTTACTATAATTTTAGAATTATTTTTGTTTTGTTGATTTATTTCGCAAAAAACAAGTTTGAACTCAAGTTTCTAAGCACCGTACGTGACAACGTGCACGAAACTTTTTTAAATTTTTACCATAGGCTCCACATGCTATATAACAATGCATCCACAAGTTTCGTGATTTTCTAAATTCGTTTGAATTTTATACAATTTAAAAACACTTTGGCCGCAACTTTGTCCTCATGTTTCGTTAACAAGATGTGAAAAATATCCCGCAAGTTCCTGGATACGGCCTCAAAACACACTCACTAGCGTGGCAATCATTTTTCGAATGATTAGATTTCATTATTCGATGCACTTGCAGTTCAAACTTGTTTTTTGCGAAATAAATCAACAAAACAAAAAATAATTCTAAAAATATAGTAAAAAGTCACAAAATTCAACCAAATTTTAACATGTACTTTAAAGCACTGTATAAACCATAAAGAAAAAATCTAGGAGCAAAAATAATAAACAAAAAATTCTTTGTCGAGTGCCAGACCTGGCACCCGGCAAAGGGGGTCTTTGTCGAGTGCCAGAGACAGGGCACTCGGCAAAGAAAATAAACAAAAAATTAAAAAAAAACTTTGCCGAGTGCTATATACAGGGCACTCGGCAAAGAAAATAAACAAAAAAAATAAAAAATCTTTGCCGAGTGCTAGAGACAGGGCACTCGGCAAAGAAAATAAACAAAAAAAATAAAAAACCCTTTGCCGAGTGTCGGCCCGTGGCACTCGGCAAAGGACCTAACATCAAAATGGGCCCCGGCCGGCCCACGCCGGCCAAACCCTACGCAACCGCCTACGCGCGCCGCCGCGCCACTGCTCACCGCCAGGCCACAGAGCGAGGCCGCCAGCGCCCACGCCCGCTCCGCGCCCGCCGCTGCTGCCCGCATCGCGCGCCGCCTTGCCCATGACCGCCATGGCTGCTCATGACGCCACCGGGCGCATGGCTTCATCGCGCGCCCGCCCACGCTACCCCAACGCCGCGCAGCAGGCAGCGCTCGCACAGAGCCCACGCCGCCGCTGCACGCGCGCGCTGCCCCGATGCCGACATCAAGTCCCGCCCCGACCCTCCCCGCCACCGATTTGCGTCGCGCCGCATTTGGCCCCGCTTCCCACCGCCGTGACCGGCGAAGAGCGCCGCACCCAGCCCTGCCGGCCGCTGCCCCACCGCTCCCCGCCCCGCCACGCCCCACCGAACGACTGGCACAGAAGGAGGAAGAAGGGGGAGAGGAAGGAGAAAGGAGAGGAAGGAGGAAGGAAGGAGGAAGGAGGTTGCCTTCCCGTTCCATTCCCGACGCCATCTTCCCCGTGTTCCCGTCTCGTCGACGCCTCTACCGCCAAGGTATAATGATGTGCCATTGTGATTGTCAGCCTTTGAGCCGTTGTGATTGTCGGCCTTCGAGCCGTTGTGATTGTCGGCCTTCGAGCCGTTGTGATTGTCGGCCTTCGTGCCGTTGTTTTTTGCAGGTTTTGGAAACCTCCCCGTGCAGGGGAGGTGCTGCCAAAATTTAGAATTGACCAAAATCTATTTGTTTTTC
This sequence comes from Miscanthus lutarioriparius, assembly GCA_904845875.1. Classification (NCBI taxonomy): domain Eukaryota; kingdom Viridiplantae; phylum Streptophyta; class Magnoliopsida; order Poales; family Poaceae; genus Miscanthus; species Miscanthus lutarioriparius. The sequence goes on from CAJGYO010000002.1 coordinate 85,787,180, forward strand.
ATGCAGGTGAAGGAACTGTCTAAGTGGAGCCAGAGCGCCTTGGCTACACCGATCGTCTTCCTCGGCGTTGTGGGTCTGCCTGCACCGCGTTGCCTCGCCACTGCACTGACTCGCCACCGCCCCGCTAGCCTGACTCCACCGACACCCTAGGTATAACCCATCTTTTGCGTACCTTGGTCGTAGATCGCGTAACCAAGTTAGGCGTCTCCCATCCGAAAGAGATACGGTTGGTGGTATGCATATCTTTGCATATCTACGGTGGTATCTTTTTCAGATTGTCCATGTTATTTGGACAGCCTGCGGATGCGTAGATGAGTTTAGTTTCCATGGTCCGCTCCGATCGGAGACAGGGTTTCGGCATTACCTCCCCGTTGTTCTCCGGATACACACTCTCCCTGCCAGGACGTGTATCGGGAGAACAACGGGGAGGTGCTGCCGAAATTATGTCTGGGATAGGAGCAGACCATGGTAACAAACCTCATCTACGCATCCGCGGGTGGGATTAGGACCGATCCTCACCTATTAGACAGTATGAAAGTCGTGTAGATGTAGTTGATGGTTGCATTACTCGCTGGCATTTTAGAGGATGGATGACCATCAGTGGATGTACACGGGCTGGAAAAGTCACATGGAGTACATAGATGAATGGTTTCGCAAGACCGAGGCTTTTTTGAACAAGGCATTTGGCAAGGCTTTGTCATCACATCTGCTAGAGCCATGTCCCTGCTCCAAATGTGCAAACAGGAGAAGGATAAACATGGTTGACATGGGTAAACATCTTGTGAAGAATGGATATATGCCGGGCTACACCCGATGGATCTACCATGGTGAAGCCCATCGTACGAGAGAGGAGGTGGTGAGACCACGCGTCGAAGCTTTTGATGATGATGCCGGTGTACCAGACTTGTTAGATGATGTTCACCAAGCACTTGGCATTGATGAACGCGAGAAGGAGGAGATGGAGGCAGCCGCAAAGGCTTTCTATGAGATGATGAACTCTGCTCAGAAGCCCCTTTACGATCGGTCCTCGGTGTCTGAACTTGACGCCATTGGACGCTTGATGGCGTTGAAGTCCGAGTTAAACATCAGTCGAGACGGCTTCGATAAGATGTTGATCGTGATTGGCACCCTGCTTCCGGAGGGCCACATTCTGCCAAAGAGCATGTACGATTCACAGAAGCTCCTTTGGGCACTTAAGATGCCGTATGAGCAGATACATGCTTGTCCGAAGGGGTGCGTCCTATTCTGGAAAGAACATGTGGATGCAAAGTATTGTCCAAAGTGTGAATCGTCTAGGTACCTGGAGACAGACTCTGGTGATGGTCAGAAGAGTCAGACGACAGTCCCAGTGAAGATCGTACGGCGTCTTCCATTCCTATCGAGGATCCAATGGCTATTCATGAATGAGGAATCCGCAAAACAGATGACATGGCACAAAAATGGAAAACGGTACAGTCCAGAGAAGATGGTGCATCCAGCCGATGGTGAAGCATGGAAACACTTCGATGACATATATCATGAAAAAGCTGGAGAGGCTCATAATGTACGTGTTGCGTTGGCAATAGACGGGTTCAATCCTTATGGAATGATGGCTGCCCCATACACATGTTGGCCCATGTTCGTTATCCCCTTCAATCTCCCCCCTGGTGTCTCCTTTGAACGACATAACATATTCTTGTCGTTGATAATTCTTGGACACCCGGGGAGTAATATGGGTGTGTTCATGGAGCCGGTGATTGATGAATTGATCCATGCTTGGGAGGTAGGGGTATGGACATACGACAGAGCTACAAAGACAAGCTTCAAAATGCACGTTTGGTACCAGTACTCCATGCATGACTTCCTGGCGTATGGGTTATTCAGCGGTTGGTGTGTTCACGGGAAGTTCCCATGCCCAGTATGCAAGGAAGCTTTGAGGTTCATCTGGTTACGGAAGGGTGGCAAGTATTCGTCGTTCGACGCACATCAGAATTCCTCCCTTCTGAGCATCCATTCAGACAAGACATCAAGAACTTTACAAAAGGTGTCGTAGTGACAGACCCTCCACCGCGGATGATGACTGGTGCCGAGGTTCATTCGTAGATAGATGCTCTCATGTCCGCTCCAGATGGTGGGTTTGTGGGATATGGTGAGCAACATATGTGGACACATAAGTGAGGCTTGATGAGGCTCCCCTATTTCGATGACCTTCTACCACATAACATCGATGTAATGCACACCGAGAAGAATGTCGCTGAGGCACTTTGGGGAACACTCATGGACACTGAAAAGTCTAAGGACAACACTAAGGCTAGAGTGGACCTGGCAACGTTATGTGATAGACCAAAGCAAGAGATGCAGCCTCCTAGAGGCAACAAGACATGGAGGCGGCCTAAGGTCAATTTTGTCTTGACCAGGGATCAGAGGAGGGAAGTACTTTAATGGATCCAAGCGCTAATATTCCCTGATGGGTATGCAGCGAATCTGAGGAGGGGAGTCAACTTAGGCCCTCTGCGAGTCAACGGGATGAAGAGTCATGACTTCCACATCTAGATTGAGCGGCTTCTTCCAGTGATGGTTCGAGGCTATGTCCCTGATCATATATGGCAAGTGCTTGCAGAGTTGAGCTATTTCTTTCGCCAGCTTTGTGCAAAGGAGCTTGACCGGTCCGTCGTTCGTGACTTGGAAAAAACGGCACCTGTGTTGGTCTATAAGTTGGAGAAGATCTTTCCACCCGGCTTCTTCTTGCCGATGCAGCATTTGATTGTGCACCTCCCCTATGAGGCACGTATGGGGGGGCCCGTGCAGGCCCGGTGGTGCTATCTAATCGAGAGATGTCTGAAGACTGTTCGAACAAAATGTAGAAATAAGGCCAAAATTGAGGCTTCCATTGCAGAGGAAACCGTTAGGGAGGAGGTGGGAACCTTCACACAGAAATACTACAAACCGAACCTCCTTCCTAGCGTGCATAATCCACCCCCTCGTTACAATGCTGACGAAAATGAATCGAAGCTCAGCCTTTTCCAAGGGTAGCTCGGAAGCGCAAGTGCATCGACCACTAAGCAATTGAAAAATGAAGAGTGGCGCAGTATCTTGCTGTATGTGTTGACCAACCTTGTCGAGGTGCAGCCGTTCATTGGGTAAGTTCTCAACCCCCTTGTTTCGATACGCCATCACACTATTTCGCATCCAAACCCCTTATTTCTCTTTGGTACAGGGAATTCACTAGTCAAACCTGGCAAGGATGAAAGGGATCCAACCCCGCAGGAAACTGATACCCTTCTTTCAAAGGGTGTGGGACCAGGGAGGCCCGATTTCATTTCTTGGTTCAAACGAAAGGCCCAAGCTGATGTTACTATAAGTGACGAGTTAAGACAGGTTGCAAACGGCTGTGCCATTAGGGTCAAGTCATTTAACGGCTATGACGTGAATGGATATTGCTTTCAAACAAGATGCTACGAGCAGAGTCGGCCCAATCGAAACACCACAAATAGCGGAGTTTTAACACCAGGCACTGATGAGGTCCAATATTATGGAAAAATTGAGGAAATCTATGAACTTTCATTTCATGGTTCCAAAGCTCTTAATCCTGTCATATTCAAATGCCACTGGTTTTATCCTAGAGCAACGAGACAGACCCCTAATCTTGGGCTAGTGGAGATTCAACCAGATTCCGTCTACCCAGGAAAAGATGTCTATATTGTGGCTCAACAGGCCTACCAGGTGTATTATATGCCATACGTGTGCCAAGACGAAGAGCTTAAGGGTTGGTCTATTGTGCATAAGGTACCACCACATGGTAAACTACCTGCCCCAAACGATGAAGATTACAACTTCAATCCAAGCACATATGAGGAAGAGTTCTTTCAAGAAGAGGGGCTATAAGGAAGCTTTGTGATAGACTTAACCGAAGCGATAGAAATGGAAGTAGACAATGAAAGGGTTGATGATGAGGATGCTGGAGATGAGGTCCAAAATGTGGATGACCTACAAATGCTTGAGCGATTACGTTTAGGCAATGACAATGAAGACAACATTCCTCCTTCAATTAGTGTTGATGATTTGGACAATGTTGATAGCGATGATGAGACCTATGATCCAGCTAATCCAAATAATGACGATTATTTCTAATAAATGTAATACTAAAGTTGATTATCATTTTGCATCTATTTCTAATTAAGTGTTTTTAAGCATGAATATTATTTCTAATACATGTAATACTTTTCTTTTTTTTTTAGGTGATTCAATAAAGATGGCGGGTGGGCGTCACAGGCCCGTCAGGTCGCTTTACCAAGCGGGGGAGGAGGCCGAGGGGTCGGACGAGGAGGAGGAGGAGGAACCCAAGGAGCAGGAGGCCCCCGGCACTTCTCCAGGTGTCGGAGGAGGCAGAGCCGGTGACGCCCGTGGAGAGGGCGCACGAGGAGGAGGAGCAGGAGGAGGAGGAGGAGGTTTCGCAGATGCATCCCGAGGGCGACGAGGAGGAGGCACCCTTCGACAAGCAGGAGGCGTTGGTGGGAGGCACGAGTTCCTCTTCCTCTGCTTCGAGGGTGTACCTGTGAGGTCCCGCGAGCCTCCCTGCTTTTCTGCTTCCTCACCGCCGCCCAGTGATTCGCCCTGAAGGGCAAAAGTAAGTAAACTTGACATTTTATTTGCCCCTACTTCATATGATAAGTTCAAACAAAGATGAACTACTAATTTTTCTTAATCACATGTGCAGAACGGGTGGTTGTGTCCGGTCTTTGGTGCACGCGCCTCAATGGCATCCTGGGTCTTACGTGCAAGCAACACTACCCGGCGTTGTCACGTATAAGAACAACACGTTGGCGTACTGCGTTTGACCACTACGCCATCGCCATTGATATAGAGCCGTACCCCAACAAGGCAAAGACGGGTCATTGGGGAGTTACAGGTAAGTCTCCTCGCATAGCATTGCTTCTTTCATTGAACTTTTTCTTTAAAAAATATCCATACAAATATCGTGTTTGTCTGCAGGCTTATTTCAAATGCGAGGAGGGATTTGAGGGCAGGAAGGATCAGGTGGCGACCAAAGCCTGCAAAAAGCTCATCGTCGACATGATTCACGAGGCGAAGATCCAGGCCGTTGTCACCTACTACGGGTCGAAGCTTGGACAGAGGGTCAAAAAGGTCGACGCCAGAACCATGGACCTGACCCGGGAGCAGTACATTGAGGTACATGAGAACATCCAGATTGATTCGTTTTGAGAATAAGTAGGTTTAATTCGATCATCTTATATGTCAATTACTGGATGACATGCAGATGATTCCCTGGTGGTGCGGATCGTATCCCGAGGCGTGGGAGAAGATCGTGGACAACTGGTTTACGGAGGGGTATGCCTCGATGCACAACGCTGCAAGGGAACGGCGTTTGGAGATGCAAGGACCAGCACACCATCAAGGCAGCCGCAACCTCGCCGGATACAGAGACGCATGGGTACACGAATTCATTTATCTATTCTGATGCTCAATTATGACTGATTTCTAATCTTCTTGATGTCTTTCTCGTAGAGGGCGGCACATCAAGGCCAGGAGTGCTCGGACTTCCAGGCATGGTGCATGTCCCACAAGGGAAAGGCGACGTCCGACGTCTCCTTCAGCCTGGAGGACGGGTCCTAGGAGTACACGAACCCGAGCGTCCACACCCGCATCAGCGAGTACACGTCGGCGGCAAGGTCAGTCCATGGGCCAGACTTCGACCCGTGCACGCAGGAGATTGATACGGAGCTCGTCATGAGGTTGGGAGGAGGGAAGAAGCACGGCTGCATGTGGATTGCCGATGGCACAATCGACTCGACCGTTGTCCCCGACCTCTCCACGATCCGAGCCCGGATTACGAGCGAGAGCCCGGCCATACGCACACGGCCGACCGTTGCACAGCAGCGGGTCGACATCCTCGAGGTAATTTCAGTTTGACTCGTCGTATATTGACTTTTACACACCGTAATTAGCTATGCATTACTGAAACATTGGAGTGAAATGTTGTAGGTCCGGCTCGAAGAAGCTCGGCAGCGTCAAGAGCTGCAGGCGCAGCTGATGTCCCAGCGTCAGAACTATGAAAGTAGGTTGACGGGCATCACGGAGACCTATGAGACTCGGTTGTCGAGCATCACGGCCTTTCTTCAAAGCCTTGGGCAACATACGGGTCTTGCTTTGCCACCTGAGCTGCTCGCTCCACCACCTCCACCTGCAGCCTCACCCTGGGATGGACCTACACCTGTGAGTATGAAAGTTAATTGCAGTCTCTTACATGCAAGTAATTTCTAATTAGCTAGCCAAGTACATGTCTAACACATAGAATATATACTCCTTTGTGCAGCCTCAGTCGGCGCCTCAGTCGGCGGGTTCCAATAATCCGCCTAATCCTCAGGATCCGTATCTGTCACCGCCCGATCAAAGGCGTATTTGGTAATGAGTTTGAATTTGTCCATGTTCATGGAATTATGGTAATAAACTAGATGTTAGATGATGAACAACTTTTGAACTTGTGAATTTCAATGTGATATATTCAGACACTTATGTTTGTGACTTCTAAATGGTGTTTGTGATATGTAAGTGATGAATGTCATGGATTTGAAGAATGTGATGAATATCTGTGAAATTTTCTGTTTGAATGTGTGATGGAAGTGTTGGAATGTAAAAACAAGAAAAAAATAGGCAATTATAGACGCTTTGCCGAGTGTCAAACTCGGCAAAGGCCTCTTTGCCGAGTGCAATGGCCACTGCACTCGGCAAAGCTGGCAAAAACTGGAGGAAAACACCAGATTTCCCAGCTTTGCCGAGTGTAATTGCAAGGACACTCGGCAAAGCTAGGCTCTTTGCCGAGTGTCAGGCCACGACACTCGGCAAAGGGGAAGGCTTAGCCGAGTGTCAGGCCAGGGCACTCGGCAAAGTGGGAGGATTTGCCGAGTGTCAGGCCACGGCACTCGGCAAAGGGGAAGGCTTTGCCGAGTGTCAGGCCACGGCACTCGGCAAAGAGACTTTTTTTTAAAAAAAATAAAAATTCTTTGCCGAGAGCCGACACTCGGCAAACAATTTTGGGAAAAAAATTATATAAATTCTTTGCCGAGTGTCATCCTTGAGACACTCGGTAAAGCAACCGTCATGGTTAATGGCCACTTTTCTTTGCCGAGTGTTCGGTCGACACTCGGCAAAGGCTTTGCCGAGTGCCCGACAAATGACACTCGGCAAAGAAGGCTTTGCCGACTTTTTTTTCTCCGAGTGGCCTATGCCGAGTGCAGCGCTCGGCAAAGCCTTTGCCGAGTGTTTTTAAGCCTTTGCCGAGTGCCGTAGACACTCGGCAAAGTCCCTGTTTCCAGTTGTGCTAGTTAGGTTCTCTACGGTGGAACTGTTTGCTTGTTTTCTTATGAACATCGACATCGAGATGTTTATGGTAACTTTAATTTCTCAATCTCAAAATCTGATGCTCAGTCTTTTAGAGGATTTCATAGGAAGTGTATACATGTGTTTGTAGAGGGGTGAGTGTGTTCATGTATGAGTATCTATCTATACTATAATTTGCAAAAAAGATTCTTCTCCTTATTTAGTTTATTTTCTTGGACTCTACTTACTGATGAGCAGAAGATGAGGAATAAACTGTGCCACTGATGCTAATTGCTATGACTAGGTGACAAGAATCACCAGATACTCCTATGTGCACATTATACTAACGGTATTCATATATTATTGGTGTATGTACGAAAAAAAAGCGTTAGATGATGTACACGTTCATCCCTGTCAACTGTAGGTCCAAGGCCCCTTGGGGACGTGGGATTTTTTTTCCATTCCTACATTTTTTCTATGAAAAATGAACTAAATCCTGTAAAATTCCTATATAATTCCCGTGAAATTTCTACGTTCCAAAGAGGACCTCGAACTGTTTCAAAAAAGAAAGACCAGTTGTTTTTTCAACTTCTCAATGCCTCGATCTCTTACCCAAAACCGGCTGGTTGTGTTATTCTCAACCCTGCTAGGTCCATGCCTGGAGCCGTATGCTGAAAAATCGCATGTGACATCAAGGAGCCGAAGTTTTATTCAGGCCTTAACATGCGCCACAACCAACAGGTCCTGAATCCTCTATGCTTCTACAGTGATGCGGTCGGCGGGGCACCCACATGAACAAATGGCACTGCCGCCCCGGTGTTCAATGCTTGACAGTGTCAGGATATGAGGATATGAGAGAATTCATGGTCGCGGACTGCTCTCTTGACATGGCCACATTGTCCTGTCAGGCGCCGCGCGAGACAAAGCCGTGGGCGCCAACAGATCACCCATCTCGGCCGGAGGAGAAGAAGAGAGACCGACCCGTCGCCGTCGTTGGCACTGCTTAAGCATCGTCACTGCATGCCCAGCAGACGTACGTGTTGGCCTCCTACTAGCGCGACGTCTTCTTGGATCACATATTACCGTGTAATGGCCTATCTGCAGCGGAAATTAAATAACATATTACAGTGTTTAGAGAAAAAATGAAATTCAGGTCACACGTATCTGTAGTGGTGACGCGTAAATTGGGCTCAGGCTGGTTTTAAAATCGGCCCATGCCAGTTTTAGGCTAACTCAAGAAAAACTCTACGAGATGATATGAAATTGTACCATATTAATTTTTCCAATGGTATAAGATCACCCCTACTCTATATAAAATATGAGATTGATTTTCTAACGGTATAAGACCACCCTTACTCTATATAAAATATGAGTACACGACCAATTGAGGTATCCTATTAAATAATCGATTTTATACCAATATACTCACTTTTTATCCCTTATCTCTTCCAACTCGTTGTCTTACATGTCCGTCGACGAGATTTGTGGGCGTTCTATAGATGACATTGCCAATCGTAGGACACCCCCACTATGTGTCTCTCCGATGGGTCTTCCCAGGAGGCGTTGTCGACCAATTGACTGGCCTTGCTATTTAGACTTCCCTCCGCTGTATGTCTAGATAATAAGCGGCATTGGGTGATCTAACTCCTACTGGTGTGGTGACCCCAATCGGCCAACACATTTTTTGGTTACTCCACTAGGGACAAAGCGAAACAGATCTACTAAGATGGCCGGTCGATCAACTTCCTAAGGAGATTTGCAAGATGCTAGTGGAGAGGGCGAATGTCCAACTACGACCAGTCTGGAGTATGCCCTAATAAGCTTCGAGATGGATCAACAGGGAACTCTCGAGAAGATCAAAGATGTCAGCTTCAATCCTCTTCCTACTACATCTACATCCGAGAAAAGCAAATTTAATTAATTTGTAGTACAATTGGCGTGATGAATTGGTCCTTCTATCCGCATGGTCCCATGTGTTGTCACATAAAGTTCATGGTTGTCTCAGCCGGAGAGGGCCACTTTCACCCTGTCCTCCCATCCCTCCCTCTTTGGGTTCATTGGTTGTCGCCATTTGTCACCTTCTAGGGCCATCACCATTTTCACCCGCTCTTGCCTTCCTCAAATTGGGTATATAGCCCTAAAGGTCTATTGCACTGTCCTACCTCCCTCGATGTGCAATGGTTATCCGCTACCCATCTCTTTCTTTATACCTTCTTAAGTCTTCTTGGCTCTATTATTCTCATTATATTTTTCATGTTGTTCCCCTTGGTCGTGTATCCAACCCACCTACCTTTGTCAATAGGCCAGGCCTTGTGGTGTAGTTAGGGACTCAGGGTTGATGAGCTATTTTTGAAGCCCATTTTTTGGCTATGTAAGGCATGAAGGATGAGTCTTGGGGTCATAGTGAATAGCCTTTTCTAGTCATGGCTAGCCGATACTGGCAATGCCCTAGGGGGTTCTATTCCCCTTGTTGGAGGCATTATCATGGCGACTTGGACTCTTTGTGCTTGGTTGAAAACCTTGTTCGATTTGTCGAATGAATGGTGGTGGCACTCGATCCATCATGCACTTCCTTACGTATCGACCAATATGAATGTGGGCATTTGGAAATATCTTCAATAGTGGCTAGGTGTTTGTTGTCCTTAGCTATTTCTTTTTTTGTTCAGATGTTCAATCCTAGATGTTCATTCTCTATTGTGATTATTTTAATTTTTTTTTGTCCTTACTCCTATGTGCCCTTTTCATTCTGTTAAGTTTAGTCCCACATTAGAAATTGATGTTTGGAAAGCACAACATATAAGGCATGAGCGCTGGATCATAAGGTGGTACTATTTTTAGCACACAATCCAATCTCTTTATTTTTGGTGATCGATGACAACTGGCTTACCAAAAGCTTGCTTGGATGCCTTACCAACCATCCAACTTGCCAAAAATATTACCCGACTTATACCAAATAAAATCATTAATACCAATTTTGATCAATTTAAGTACTTGGGGTTTTAGATTAGATTGTGCTCCCACAATGTCCATGGGATCATTAAAATTCCTAATTATCCCCCATCTATAGACAAAGTGATATGTACTCCCCCTTAATCTTTGATCTCATCCTTTCTCATTATTTGCATACATTCTCTCTCCCCTTTGTCATCTAATAAACAAAAAAGGCATATACAAAGAGAGATCTTAGTAGCAAAGGTATTCTTGATTCGGGATAGTTTCTACGAAAAAAAGGTTCTTTTAATGAAGAATAAACATGTGCTAAAACTTTTAAGTAAGGATCCACTGTAGTAAGCTTTTCTACAATTCTTTGACCAATTGTTGTTGTGAAAGGTCCTTGTTAGGTTTTGGTAATTGAGTAACAACCTAAGTGGACTGATATGTGTTTATGTGAGATACACAGAAAATTAGTCTGCATATACAAATGTGATGAAGGAGCTCATTGCATATGAGACATGACATGGAGTCATGTGACTAAGGTGGAGAAGATCAAGACAAGGCTTGGCTTGATGGACCGGTTGTAAGTGTGAAGGGCAAGTCAGAGGCTTTGGAGCGACGAACCGCACGTGGCAGAGAAGCTTGAGCAATGACTTGGCGCCGATGGACAAGGGCAACGGCCGATGGACAAGGGCAACGGTGAAGAGCTAGCAAGGTTGTGATCGATGAACCAATGGTCACGTGATAATATGAAGTGGATCATATCATTTGTGATGGAGGTTGGTGATTGTGTGGTATCAACCATGGAGGAGATGAAATAAAATACGCATGGCAAATGTATATTTGTAGGGCATTTCATTTCACTGATCTAAGGTTGAGTAGAGAAGAAATAGACTGAGTTTAGGATAGATAGTCGTACTATAAGGAGAGAAAATCTTTTAGTTGCAACGGTTATCTACTGCCACTAAGTGTGAATTTCATTTTGCATATGCATTGCGCTTAGTGATGTGGTGAGATGCACGAGAAAGCCCTAAAAATTCTTTGTGAAAATGCTAACTTAAGTGCTAAAATGTTTTGGTACTTTGTGGGAAAGTTAGCACCTTGAAAAGGGTTAAAAAGTTGGAAAAAGGGGTTGCTGGTCGTGCCCAAACAGAGAGGGTTAAACTAGATATGTTTCCTACCTGGCCTAGATATTCCAGCGTATGTGCGTGCAACCAGAGGAGCTTGCCCGGATATTTTTTAGGCCCAATCGGATATTCCGGTTCAGTTCAGATCTGACCGTTGGGAGCGCGAACTGAGGGTATTTGGGGGGCTGGAGCCCCCTTCCTCTTCACTCCTCTCTCCATTCTTGCACACTTGAAGTTAGGGTTCATCCCCTACCTCTCTCCCCCCCAAGCTTTGTGCTCCATGATTTTGAGAGATTGAGTGCCCTATGTGGGTGTGCCTGAGAGGTTGAAGATCCACCTTCTCCCCTTCTTCTCCCTCTCAAGCTTAGTGCTAATTTGAGTGAGGGATTGTGTGAGCTAGTGCATGCATTCGAGGTTTGCATTTGGTGGCACTAGGAAATCTTTGTGATTGGTGATTTCTTGTTATTCTTGGTGATTGCCAGCACCTAGATGGCTTGGTGGATTGTATCTCCATTGTGAAGTCCACGTGGTGATTGTGCGGCGCTCCAGAGAGTACTTTTTGAGGGGTGTTGTGCTTGCCCCACGGAAGATCGCGAAGAGCAACTCTAGTAGAGCGAGACGCGAAGGGCGACAAGTGGCCCGGCCATGTCAAGTGCTAGAGCTTATGGTAAGCACTCCACGTGGGAGAGTATGACTTGCGGGTCACCACTAGCAAGAGAACCGGCGGCAACCTTAGAGCTTGTCCCAACGGAGACTAGCTTGTTGGCAAACAAGTCAACCTCGGGATAAACATCACCATGTCAACCTTGTTCATCCTGTTAGTTTGCGATCCCCTTACACAAGCTTATATTTACTTATTCTTTCATATATTGTGCTTGTGTAGTTATTCTTGTAATTAGTTAGCTTATGTAGCTTGCTAGTTACCTTCCTTGCTTGAGTAGCATAGAAGTAGCTCCCTTGTGTAACTAATTTGGCTTGAGTAGCCTTGTTAGTTACATTGCTTAGTTTGTGTAGCTAAGTAATCGTTGAGCTCTCTAATTTGGCTTAGGTAGCCTTGTTATTGAGCATTGCTAGTAAGCTTAGGCTTTGTGCTTTTGCATACTAGTTTGTGTAGGAGCTCCCTGGTCGCTTGAAGTACTAGTTACATAGGTTTGTGTGACCTTGCTACTAGAATTGATTAGGTGAGCTCTAGCTAGCCCGGCACCTTAGTTACTCTTTTTAGTATCTTTGTAAGGTGCTAGAGAATATAGATAGAGGGGTGTAGTCTTGGCTAGGCCGATAGTTTTAATTCCGCATTTATTTCGGTAGCCGACGCGATTAATTTTAGAAATGACTATTTGCCCCCCTCCAGTCCGCCATCTCGACCCTACATGTTGTCAACATAGCTTGGAACCCTACTTAGCCTTCATAACCTTGGAGTCCTAATAATCCATTATACTTTAGTCATTTAAGTCTGGTCAAGTACAATTTAGTACTCACGATTTGTTAAACCCATGTTTGTAGGCAACCATATGCCATGGACCTTTTCCCATATTGTATGTGCACTCATGAAGAGCGGAATTGAAGGACCGAGAAAGGCTGCCAGATGGGGGAGTTAATGGGAGTCTAATTCAATTTTCTTTCAATTTCGGCCATTGTCCCAAATCAAGCTCCAAAGCACTCAAAACACCAAAACTCCAAGGCGAAGTGAACACAAGTCAACAAGTGACTGGATGCTCTAAGGAAACTCCAAAGAATACAGTGGAACACTCACCACAGCGAATCAGCAAGCAAAGAAGCAAACACCCAAAAGAGCAATCGAGAGGTTCTCAACTTCAACTTAACCAAATGAAATCACCCAAACCAACTAGTGACTTGATGATTCCCAAACCTTCCTTGACACCTTAGAAAGCTCATGGCAGAAACGGGAAGTCAAAAGAGCAACCGGAGCACCTGGGAACACTAGAAAACCAATTTACCTCAACATTTTGGTGCAGAGGTTCTGCACGTGCTGAGGTTCCACATTCGGTGTGGAGGTTGCACATTGACAGATTTCAGTAGCTTGAACCAAAGGAGAAAAAGCCAAAACTTGACCAGACAAATTCCGATTGAGCTGAAATTTTGCACACACCTTCTCTATGGAGCTACCAAGATGTCCACAAAATTTCAACTACGAAAGATCAAATCTTGGACGTCAGCTCAAGAAACAAGCTCTCAAATGCAAACTCCCCCTGAACTAATGCACTCTCACATATGTATGCACGCTCAGCTCATTTTTCTGTTTGTTCTTTGTCTGGAATATTTCTCCCCCTTGTTGATACATGCACACGTCAAGCACGCTAAAAACTGTACTCCCCCTCAAAATATGCTATAGTGTCACGTGAGAATAGCAATAAATCCATGTGCTAGCAGATGCTCGAACTAATCATATGATACAATAGTGATTCGTAAAGCATTTTTAGCACATTGTTGTATTGAGAAATGTTTCACAACTAAGATAGCACAAAGCAGATATGGGCAGAAAATCAAACAAGTGCTAGCAAGCTTACGCAGGGTGAACTACCTCAAGCAAGGGTCAATCAAAATGCCACAGATGAACCAAAACTTGTGATTTTCATATTTTACTTAAGTATGAGACAAAGCATGTGATTGTGAGAGGTTGTAAGCACTGTCTTTCCTAACTTTTCAATCGAGCAAAGCCTATGTCAAAAGACAATTAGAAGCTTAAAGCATCGGTTTTGGTCATACACTACACCGCTCAAGTTCATCTCAAGTGCAATGAGAAGCAGTCTCGATATAGTGAGGTGTGACAGTGCGAACCCATCTTGATCTTTCCATTTCACTTATCTTGGAGTCAAATTTTAGCACAAATATATCAGAGTTTATCCATTGGAAGCAAAAGACTCCAAGATTGAGACATAGCAACCTAGCATAAACATGACAGCAAAAGGATTTCACACATGCTAGGGGCCAATCTCAGTGGTGAACAAGTTTTTTATATTTAGCAGTTATTAGTCAAGTTCACCATTTGAAAACAACTTAGCTTATCTGAAGTGTGTCATCTAAGCAAAGTGAGGCTAAGCTTGCTCAAGCACCATCATGTACTACACAAGACATTTATCACTAACAGCATAGTCTCATTCTAAGCAGTGATACACACATGAAGCTCATAAATGCTCTATAGTACGTGATGCAATGCAAAACATGTATGATACAAAGACCAAAACAAAGGCTATACTACACAAACAAAACAAAAAACTAGTGTACAAAAAACAATGCTTTGCTCCTAATGGTGGATCTCCACGCTCGTGAGGAATCTATCCAAATCCCGGTACAGATGTTCCTCAGAGGTCCTAGCATGAATCCAACCACTCAAAACATCCCCAAAAACCACATCAACTCAAAATACAAAGAAACAGAGAAGGAAAGGGAACCGGAGAGGGGAAAACCAAAACCAATCAAAGCTTCAAAACTTGAGCATGAATTTCAGAGGTCAATTTTTTTATTTCTCAAGAACAAGAAGCATAAGGTCTAGTCTTATACCAAAAACATGATTCACAGACTGAGGGACTCAAACTCACATCTGCGGATCTCTCTCTGGACTAGGGAATGAAACTAAAGGCTGGGGAACTCTTAGAAATGACAACTGGATGCTGATTAGGAGCATCCATCCTCTTATTTATAGACTTATTACAAAAATCCCTAACATGCCCTTAGATATTTTGGCTGCACCACTTAATCCCAGGGGCAAAATCGTCCAACTTGAGATCCAAGCATCCGACGACAACGAGCTCTTCATGACTTTGCTTTGCATCGATGCAAGCTTCGCGATGAGGCCACGTGCCACCCCAAAGTCCAAGCCAAACTCTATTCCAGGTTTTGAGGCTCAAAACCATAAACCGTCCTCCGGTGGTTTTGAGGCCCAAATAAGCAAACCCAGCTGGAGACTTGTATCGGCTACGCCTCCTCCATGATATCGACGCGTGTCATTGTCCGTCCTCGAGCACCCGATCACTAAGTCCTCCAGTGCCTTTACTTGACTCGGTCAACCACCGTCTTGACCTGGTCAACATTGTCAACTACGTACTCCACATGTACATTTGCTTGTCGAGCCACCCACGGCTAGTCTTCCGGTCCTCGGTCCCTCGGTCCAAGCCTCTCGTCCGTCCTTCACCGCCCCTAGTCCATTGGCACGGCATGAACCTGCTTGACCTTCTCCATAGCCATCGACCTTCTATGTGTCCACACCTGGACACCACAAGCAAAGAGACATGTTGCACAACACCACACTCACGCTACGGTTAGTCAGAATCCCTAGACCTGTAGTAATGGTTGAGGCCATGACCTGCCATGACCTTGGACAAGACATGACCTTAATGGCCCCGTTCGCTTCACTGAAAAAATAAGCCGAAACACTGTTCGGTTGATTTGTTGTGAGAGAAAAACATTGTTCCTGCTGAAAAAACAAGCTGAAAAATACGGATTATAAGATAAGCGAACAGCACCAATGTCGTTTTTATTTATTTATATAAGAGTGAAATACACTGGCGGCCCATTAACTTGTCGGCCTGTGCTAGTCCGGTCCACGAACTTGCAAACGTGGAAAATGGGCCCCTGAACTTGTCAAGTTGTTTATCGCAGGTCCATTTCCCATCCGGCGCGGCCTCCAAGTGACGTGGCAGCGCTAGCATGGCGGACGAAGCACGTGAGCCGCATGTTTCAATGTAGTCCCCTCACATCAGGGTCGCCCCTACCTCCCGCTCCGCACAGGACAAACGCCGTCGCCGGCAGCGCTTGGACCACGCCTGGCCGCGCCCTTCTCCCGCGTCCCCTACACGACCGAGCACCCCGCGTGGGACCCTTTTCTACGCGCCGCAGCCCCTCGCCCTAAGCCGCTCGTCCCACAGCGCCGAGTCAGAGATCCGCCATTGTCGGCATGGAGCCCAGCTCCTTGACCGGCCTTTCCTCTCCTCCCGCGGTCTCTCTCCCTCTAAAATGGTGCCCAGAGTGTCGTGTGAGCACTCCGCACTCACTCCGCTTCTCCCCGTGCTCCCTCTCTCCACAGCGCCACCCCGTCGAGTTCGCCGTTGCCGGCCATGGGCGCCGCTGCGTCTCGCGCCTCCCGGTCCACCAAACAGTGTGGACGCAGCGCCACCCCGCCGCGTTCGGTATTGAAACGTGCGGCTCACGTGTTTCGTCTGCCACGCTGGCGCTGCCACATCGCCTGGAGGCCGCGTCGGATGGGAAATGGACCTGCGGTGAACAACTTGACAAGTTCAGGGGCCCATTTTCTGTATTTGTAAGTTCGTGGACCAGACTGGCACAGGCCAACAAGTTAAAGGGCCGCCAGTGTATTTCACTCTTTATATAACTATGCTTTGCTACCCCTACTAAGTGAGTTTGAGAGCTTGAGTTTTGGGTTTAAGTTTGAAAGTACTGGGAACAACGGTTTATAACTTAATATTGTAACTCTTCCGCACTTTTAACTCTGGTGTCTAATTATCTATGTAAAATCTTGTCATGGTTGGGGTTGGAGCCGTTCCTGTATTGTATATTCTCTATGTGCAAATGACGATATGAGTTGTAAGAAGTGGATCATTAATGATCCCCGAGGGCAACCAACGGACTATATGACTCAGAATTCTTAGCGAGGGTATCGACGCTGAGAAATAATAGGTTGTTTATTAACTACTCCTAATTATTTAATAATATAGGGGCCAAGATTTAAATGTACACAGAAAAAGGATTGGTGGAAGCTGGTTCCAGAATTTTCTCAAAATCAATCTTCGACATGAAACCGTTTGGACCGTCTGAAAGACGATTATATTTCAGCTATATTTTCCCACGGTGTCAGCGCACGTGAAAGACGGCACTGCCGCACTGTCACCGCTGCAGCGCCACTTACATTCTCGAGGTTTCTCTGATCTGCAGCCTCTCTATATTTAACTCCCCCAACACCTGCCCGTTCCAACTTGCCATGCCGCACTAGAGCAGCTTCTGCTACACCGTCTTGTTTCCTAGCTTTTACTTGCCCACCAGTTGCCCTTCCAGGAGCACACAAGCTCTCAAACCCAGAGTCGAGGAGAGGAGATGTCGAGCCGGCGGTCGCGTTCTAGGGCGTCGTCCGGTGGTGCGTCGCGCATCAGCGACGAGCAGATCAGCGACCTGGTGGCCAAGCTGCAGGCGCTGCTCCCCGAGGCTCGGCTGAGGAGCAACGACAGGGTACGTACGTTAATCCCGCCGCCGCCAAGTACTCACTACAACAGTACTGTATGTGAGGAAATCCGATCCGCCAGTACTCACTACAACAGTACTGTATGTGTGTACGTGCAGGTGCCGTCGGCGAGGGTGCTGCAGGAGACATGCAGCTATATCCGTAGCCTGCACCGGGAGGTCGACGACCTCAGCGACCGCCTGTCTGAGCTGCTCGCCACCGCAGACGTCAGCACCGCGCAGGCCGCCGTCGTCCGCAGCCTCCTCATGTAGCCACCCGCACATGTCCTTGAGGACAGACGACGGCAGGCATCAGAACTGGATTTATTTGTAGCTTAGAGAGAGAGAGAGAGAGAGAGAGAGAGAGAGAGAGAGAGAGAGAGAGTTTTCATTTGTTTTGGTGAAGATCATCATCTAAAATTTTCCTATAGTCAGTTCAATAATTCATACATTTACTACTACATCTGTACCTCATTGTAGCTTGGCTTCTATGTGCCTCGAAACATCACTTCATTTTTTTTTGGTTTCTATCTATAAAATTCTGCAAGAGCTGCTTGCCATTTTCTGTGCAAATGCATGGGATCACTGTGGCACATGTTGCTTTGCGCTTCGCTAACGGCCTCGTTCGCTTCGCTGAAAAAACAAGCCGAAATACTATCAAGCGATATGACTCACTTCGGCTCACTGGAGTTTCCCGCACTCCCACATGTTGGGATGTGGGTTCCACCCGTCTTCGAGCTGTCCCACGCCTTCCTCTTCGGAAGCATGAACTTCGTCGCCGACCGGCTCGGCGTGCTGCACCTTCGTGAGGAGGCACTTCTTCCAGCGCCCGTCGGAGGGGCGCCCTCCGTCGGCTCCGGGACTCCCGGCGACTTCAACGGCGAGAAGCCTGTGCTTCGTCCCGAGCATACTCTCTGCTCAAACCCCACTGTGAGTAACGTACGCTTTGTTATTTACTCGCTATTTACTATCTTCCGCCGATTCTCTAGAGGGACCCCGTTGTCCCCGCTGCGACCGCCATGCGACTAGTTTCCCTACGGCCTCGCGTCCCCCACGGAAGCGGACGCCCGAGGGCTCCGAAGGATGCTGGCGCCGTCCCCGCTCACATCCAAATTCGTGGGGATGGCGAGCAACGCTCCTGTCTCTTTTCACGACCTCATGGATGACGATGTTGAGAGCGATGACTCGAGCATCGGCGACGTCGCGGCACCCAGCCACCCTCTGTCCCGGGTGTGCGCTATGGCGGATGCTCCGGGACAGCCGCCGGTGGTGGCGGAGTCTCTACAGACCCACACCCTTCCGGACCCTCACGCGGATGCCCTCGCATGTGCTCGGGAGCACGGCGAGGAGCTACGGCAACGGTGGCAGAACCAGCCGCCACCTGCGCTGGCGCGCTCGGTGCAGCACGCTCGCCCCGTGCGCATAACCCGGCAAGAGGTGCCCGGGGTCACGCCCGCCAGGTTCAGCGCAACATCATCGACGGGGGGAACGATCCCCCATAGTTCGCTCGGGCTGGTTAGAACATCGCCGCGGCGACGATGCTTCAACGTGGCCTTACCGAGCCCATCAACCCACAGGAACAGGCGGTCCACCGAAACCTCCGGGCACTGGTGGAGACCGCCGCCGTTCAACAGGCGGAGAGCTCCAAGTTGCGACACCGACTCGTGGCCTCTCTCCCCACCAGGGGGCGAGGACGCACTAGATGCATCGCTCCATTCGCTCGCCACTACGGACACCAGGCACGGAATAGGAGGGCACAGCTGCGCCATGGCCAGACCCAGCTCCCGCTCCACACCGACCGCCCGTGCGCGAACGCCTCAGGCCGTACCAAGACGCTCACAGTGTCATCAGCAACCGGTGTCGGGCCCAGCATGATGATGACGTCCATCGGGCGGCGGTGAGAGCGGACGACACGGGCTCCTGTCAGACCATCGAGGGGACCGGTGAAACGCACCCCAGGCATGGTCACCGACCCAACGATCGAAGTCCCAGCCCAGATGGCCCGAGACCACGGGCCTTTGGCCGGCGCATCCAGAGAGCACCGCTCCCACAGCGCTTCCGACTGTCGACCAACATCGCCAAGTATACCAGGGAGACGAACCCCAAAATATGGCTCGAAGACTTTCAGCTTGCCTGCCGAGTCGGAGGAGTGGATGATGATCACTTCATCATTCAGTACCTCCCCATCTGCGTGGGGGAACATGTTCAAGCATGGCTCGAATTCCTCCCGCACGACAGCATCCGCGACTGGGCGAACCTCAAGAGGGTCTTCGTCGGGAACTTCCAGGGGATGTATGTCCACCCTAGGAACTCCTGGGACCTCAAGAGCTGCCAGCAGGAGCCCAACGAGTCCCTGCGGGATTACATCCGCATGTTCTCGAAGCGGTGCAACTCCCTTTCTGATGTCGTCGACACGGACGTCATCAGCGCATTCCTCTCCGGGACAACCTGTGTGTCCCTGATCCACAAGCTTGGCTGCCTGAAACCCCGAACCACCCGTGACCTGCTCGACGTCGCCAGGAACCACGCCTCTGGCAAGGACGCGGTCGGAGCAGTTTTCAACGGAGGTCGGGACAAGGGCAAGGCCAAGCGCGAGGACCAAGATGAGGGCCCCTCCATGCAGAGGGGCAAGAAGAACAAGAAGGATCGGCACCGAACGGCCAACTCCGCGTTGGTCATCGTAGCTGATCGCGCGGGCAAGCAGCCCTAGCAGGGCCTGCCTGACCACTTCAACAAGCTCATGGATAGCCCATGCACCAACCATGCTTACCCCATCAAGCACCTCTACAAGGACTGCGAGCTCCTCAAGCGTTTCCCGCGACACGCCGGCGGGACGAAAGAAGGAAAGGACAAGGAGGCAGCAGCCAAGAAAGGAGGTGTTGCGGGCAAGGATGGGGACAGCTTCCCTGACCCTGAGGAATGCATCCTAATCTTTGGGGGATCCGATGCCGTCTACTCCAAACGCCAGCACAAAGTGCGCTACCGAGAGGCGTGCGTCGCCAAAACGGCCGTCCCCTCCTTCCTTCGCTGGTCGAAATCTTCGATCACTTTTGATCGAAGGGACCATCCATCCCACGTCGCCCAACTGGGACGCTACCCACTCATCGTCGACCCCATCGCAAGAAGCGCCTCACCAAGGTGCTGATGGATGGAGGCAGCAGCCCAAACATCCTCTACGTCGACACCCTCGATGCCATGCGCATCCCCCCGTCGGAGCTCCGACCGACGAGCTCTCCCTTCCACGGCGTGATCCTGGGAGCGCAGGCATACCCGCTCGAGCAGATCGACCTGCCCGTCACGTTTGGCGACCGAGCCAACTTCCGCTCGGAGGTGCTTACCTTCGAGGTGGTGGACTTTCCGGGGTCTTACCACGCCATCTTGGGGCGGCCATGCTACGCCAAATTCATGGCGGTCCCCAACTACACCTACCTAAAGCTGAAGATGCTGGGACCAAACGGCATCATCACTATGGGTAGCATCTTCTCGCACGCCTTCACGTGCGACCGCGAGCATTACGAGCTCACCACTGCCATCATCAACTCTTTCGAGCTCCCATGGCTCGGGGAGTTGTCGACCCCAGCAGTCTCGGACTGCAACAAGTCAAACTCTCTCCGCCATGGGAAGGACCCTATATGGTGACCGAAGTGATCCGACCGGGCGCCTACTGACTGAAGGATGACAACGGTGACGTTCTCACCAACACTTGGAACATCGAATAGTTACGTCATTTCTTCCC
This sequence comes from Miscanthus lutarioriparius, assembly GCA_904845875.1. Taxonomy (NCBI): domain Eukaryota; kingdom Viridiplantae; phylum Streptophyta; class Magnoliopsida; order Poales; family Poaceae; genus Miscanthus; species Miscanthus lutarioriparius. The sequence continues at coordinate 85,808,486 of CAJGYO010000002.1, forward strand.
TTAAAAATTCGGTCTTACCATTTTTTCATTCAACGTTTGCTCCTACAGAGCACCCCGACCCAAACACTTTTGGCCCGGGTCGCTCGGGGGCTCCACGGAGGTGCGGTACCACCTCTCTTTTTACTATCATATGGTAAATACCTTTCTACCCAAACGAAAGGGTAGTCCATTCCTTTAATTACCTTACGTAACTTTGCTTTAAATATTCCGACCGACCGCACCCCACCTGTACCTACGGTTACAAGCAGCTGAGCCTCACGGGCCACACCCGGGCTCTTAAGGTTGTAGCCTACGGGACGAACGAGCAGGTGCAAAAAAGAAAGAATAAAAAACAAAATTATGCTAAGGTAAAAATAAGGAACGGATGGGACAAGCTTCCCCGAACAAAGTGATTCATCACAAAATGAAATGGTTGTATTCATGAATACAAACTGTTCACATGGGGGCTCACCCCACGAACTTATCCCTTACACAAATTACTTGTTTCTACTTTTACATGCTACTTATGGCTTCCCAACGGCATCGGCTATCGGCACGACCGGCAAAAGTAGGGGCTGCTCGTCCTCCGGCGGGACAACATTCGGTTCTGAGCCGGGCACCACGCCATCCGCAGGCTTGGCGATGTCCCCCTGGTGCGCGCATTCGGCCACGTTAGCACGGCGGGCATCCATCACCCACTGCGTGAAGACTTGCTCGGCCACCAACTGTGCGTGTGGTAGCAAGCTTTCCCTGAGCGCATGGATGGCCTCCGGCTCCAGCCAGTCGGCGTACCCACTGCAGATGGTGGCGAAGTCCAGCTCCGGGTGGTGCGTCGCCACCGATGTTAGCACCCCCGACGTTCCGTAGAACATCCCGTCGGTGATAAGCACCTGCACTTCGTCTGGGACCTCTGTCAGTCGGACGGCGGGCGTGCTGGTGCTCGGCGCTAACCCGAAGACCTCCGAGACAATGAGCTAGGCGACGTTGCGAAGCTGGTCGAGCTCCCCCTCGAGAGCACATCTCTCTTCAAGGGACTTGGCCAGTGCCTGCGCATTTCGACCAATTGTCGCCCTGGCTGTCTCCAGGTCCTGCTCCAGCGACCCAACCTTTCCGCCCAGCTCTGGAAGAAGGATGACAAGCTCAGAAGCAAGCTAAAGGAAAAAACCAAGACATCAAAAGCAGAACGGATACATACCAAGGCAGGTGTTCTTGAGGATGGAGAGACCCTCCTACCGAGTCACCTGCTCGCGCAACCGGGCATTCAACTCCTTAGTCCCAAGCACCCAGCCCCAGAGCGCAAGCACTTCTTGGTTGACCTCCGACCGGGCCTTCCGCTCCGACTCCAGGACCTTCCGCTCCGCCTCCAGGGTCTCTAGGGTACTTTGGAGTGCCACCTCGGTCTCCGCTAGGGACTCTTGCAGCGCAGCCTCAGTCTCCACCTAGCAGACCTTCGCCGCCTCAAGCCCCCGCTCGGCGGCTGTCGCCCGCTCCACCGCCCGCGCCTCGATCACCTCCGCCGCCCGGTCTTGGGACTCGCGGTGGGCGGACTCTAGCTTGCGCTCGAGCTCGGCAACCCACCATGACATCTTGGCCTCCCGGGCGTGCTCCATCCAGAGGAAACAAGACTTGCGGCTTGACATCTCCTCCAGACCCTACAAAACAAGTAGCAAGCATGTTGAGGCAACTGACGAAAGGCCAAGGAGTCAAGTATGAACACAGAAAACTTACCCCTATGACACGGGGCAGGTCGATCGTGGCCGCCTGCTAGATGGACTTGACCCGCTCTAAGGCCTCCTCCAGCTTCACCCTGGTTTGGGGGAGATCGGACTCCATCGCAAGTCCTCTCCCCCCAAGCACGTCCCAAAGCTAACACTCCTGCTCATCCCGAAGGATGAACCGAACCTTCCTCGGATCCTTAGGGCAGGGCCACACCAGGTCGGTTGCCCTAGCCCACTGGAAGGCCTAGCCGATGATTGAACCACTACCAGCCCCTGCAACGGCGCCGACGGCACCACCCCATCACCTACTTCATCGTCGGAGGAAACCTCCACTAGCTTCGGCTCTGGCCTGGCCGCATCCCCCCCCCCCGACACCTCTGGCTCCGATCGGGAGGTAGAGCCATGCGGCCCTCCGTCGGGAGAGGCAAGGAGCCCGGTCTCCCTCTCCTCTTCCACCTCAGCCGATGCTAGAGGGGTCGCAAGGGTCACCTCCAATGCGGCCTCCGCTGTCACCACCTGGATCGCCGCCAACACCGCCACCGCTGCTGCTGCTGTACTAGCAATCAAACCGGGGGGCGCCGCCCCCGGAAGGGAAGGTCGCACCGCCACCACCCTATTCTCCCCGCTGCTCGTTGCGACACGATGCAAGGTGGGCCTCCACTCCTCCTACACAAGAGGCGGGGCAATGCTCAACCCTAGCAGCATCTAGCCACTGTCAAAAAATACAAGTCAGTCGCACTCCAAGAAAACTCAAACTATGAAATCAAACAGTGCATATCGGGACGTAAGCAGCAAGGCTCTAAAGCCCCGACCCGCTGGCAATGGGCCCACTAGGCGAGGACCGCTCACAGGCCATGAACCATGCCCCCTCACATCGACCAGGGGGGCGTCGACCCGGTCGGCACTCGCTCGGCCTGCGTGTCGCTGTGACTGCCGGCTCGATGCGCGCCGACTGGAGTAGTTGGCGGGGCATCCCCCCGTTGTGGGTCGTGCGCCGGCACCGGCCCCGATGATGCGTGGGTGTGAGCCTGCTCCTCCGACTGCCTGGCCTGCCCCACCATGCCCGAGGTAGGTGGGGATGGGGCCGGTGACTCCTCTGAAGGATGTGATGACCGCATTTGCTTCGCCTCCCGCTCGCCAACGGTGTCCGAGCTCGCGGTGCGCTTCCTCGGCACGGGAACGTCACCGCACCTCTCCACCTCCCGCTTGCCACCGGCGGACGCGGACATAGGCCCATGGCGCTCCAATGAGGTCGTGACGACCTCCCGGCCCTTTCATCCTCGAAGGAGATCACGTCATCACCCATCTCCGTGGGATCCTCCAACTTGAGCTCCGACTCGATGTCACTCCTGTTTTCCCCGGCCTGCACATGTCGAGCGATCTTCATCTCCTTCTCATGCTTCTATCGAGCCTTCTTGGCTTTCTTCTTCCTCCTCTCAACCGCCGCCTCCTTCAGGGTGGCCTGCCGGGCCACGCCCTCTGGTCGCTTCAGAAGATGTGGCCGGGACTTGTAAACTCTGAGTCCCTATGAAACGGGTGACTTAAAGTCGAGATATAGGAGAGCAAAAGGGGAAAAGAACACAGAGGAGAGGGGAGCATACCAGTTTGGACAGGTTTGTGGCATGAAAAGGTCTGGGCTTTCCATCAAGGGTCTCCTTAGCCCTCAGCTACAGCACTCGGTCAAGGGGACTCCATACCTCATCGTTCGGCAGCTCCTACGGCGACGCACGGTCGGGGTCCGTCGGGCCGTTGTACATCCACATCGGTCGCGTCCTCTCCACCAGCGGGGTGACCTGACGGTGGAATAAGGTGTGGAACACCTGCACCCTGTCAAGTCCCTACCGCACTAGCTTTTGAAGCTCCGCCCCAATAATCTCCAGCTTCTTGTTCTACCGACTGGCGGGGCCCCATGACCAGCTCTCCTGCCTCTCCGGCCTCCTGCCGGTAAAAGGCAGGAATGGTGCCTCCGCTAGGTTCTTGATGTAGAACCATTCCCCGTGCCACCCCCGATTAGAATCGCATGGGGTGTACATGGGGTACGAACCCAATGCGCTCGGTTTCTTCTATAGCGCGAAGCCCCCCACCAGCGCAACCCTGAGCGGTTTCCCCTCCGACAATGCTCGCCTAGAGAACATCCACCAGAAGAAATCCATGTGTGGCTCCATCCTAAGGAAGGCCTCACACACAGTGATGAAGCCGGTGATATGCAACACCCCAGTCGGATTGAGGTGCTGCAGCTCCAGGCCCCACTCATTGAGGAGCCCGCGTAGGAACCAGTGCGTAGGGTATCCTAACCTAGACTCATGGAAGGCGAGGAAAGAGACAACCTTGTTGTCCCGAGGTCATGGGAAATCCTCCCCCATAGGAGCCCTCCAGTGCGCCGCCTCCTTCGATGGTAGCACCCCCTTCTCAGCGAAGGCAGCCAGCACCGACTCCCTCACAATGGTGACCTCCAGCTCGACATTTCGCTCTGGATTCACGAATGGATCTATGAGTTTTCTCCTCTCCCTCGCTCTCCCCTTTTCTCTCCTAGGGACCGCCGTGGCACTCAAATTCTCTTGGCAAGAAGGAAGAAGGAGAAGAGGCGGCAGATGAGGAATAGGCGAAGGAATGGAATGAAAGCCCTCTCCCTTCCCCTATTTAAAGAGAAGGCGCAGCAGTTGGGAAAAGGTGAGGGATTGGGGTGAAAAACCCTCTCCCTTCCCCCATTCAATGCTGATGGGATACGATGGGACACGCCCTCACCGAGGGGACAGACCCTGCTCGACAAGACGGCGCCTGGTCAGATGGGACGTGGCCTGCGCATGGCCCACCACTACCGCACGCTGGGCGTGGGAAACAAGGCACAACCACACGTAGGCGGCCCTCCACCTTCCCAGGAAGGACATGGAAAGGCACAACTATGGGATCTCTACCCTAGAGAGACCAACGGGTTTCCTGAGTCGATCGGACGGCTCAGGCGAACGCCGAGAGACAGGTAAGGATCAAAGGGCGCCCCATGTGGGCCATGCCGACTCCGTCATGAACGACGAGCGTGGATCCCGGTCGGACATATCTAGTAGGAGCTCCTCAAACCCCGTCACTCGAGTCATCAGGGTAACATTACCAACCCCCACTATTTCTTTATGTGATCATTCATTCATACAAATCATTCATTCATCCCATACATCCGAAGCATTGCATATGCAGTTAAATGCATCACAACGCTCCGTGTTGCATCACGAAGCGGCAGTTGCCTCATTCAACATGAGCAACGACCGACCGGGGTTCGAAGGCCGACCCACAAAGGGCTCGAGGCCACCTCACGTCAAACAGAGCCAGGGGAGAAAACGTAGATGAGCCCTGAGCGGCCCTCGCCCAGTCTGCCCTGAAGTAGATAGGGTCATCTCAACCTTCTTGTTCGATCCTAACCTCGAGCCATGCCCATAGAATCTCTATCGAGGGGAGGCCAGCGGGCCACCTGGGTCAATCTCTGGAACGATCCAGGTATCTGTCAGGACACAGGTTAAGGAGCAGTGGAAGGCCACATGAGGGCTATGCCGACCCCATCATGAACGACGGACCCGGATTTCACTCGAACGTGCCCGTTAGCGAGCTCACCGAGCACGTCACTCGAGCCATCGAGGCAAGCGACATTAGCTCAGCCCCTCCAGTTGCGAAAACCGTAGATGGGGTAATGCACGAAAACTAAAAACTGACCCCTTCCGAGCCCAACAGGGCTCAGGGGCTCGGGAAGACCAACACCTCAGCATGACCTTGGCTGCGCCTGATCCATGACTCTGACTCACCCGATCCCTCGGTGCGCCTAGTGCCTAAACCTACGACTCCGACTCGCCTGATCCCTCAGCGCGCCCGACGTCTGGATCCATGACTCTGACTCACCCGATCCCTCGTTGCCTCGGCCCGTCCAACGCCTAGATCCACGACTCCGACTCGCCCGATCCATCGTTGCCTCGACCCGTCTGATGCCTAGATCCATGACTCCAACTCACCAGATCCCTCGTTGCCTCGACCTATCCGACGCCTGAATCCATACCTGATCCCTCGATGCCTCGGCCCGTCCGACGCCTGGGCTGCCCGATCCCTGGATCCATGACTTCAACTCACCCGAACCCTCGGCACGCCTGGGATCACGCTCCTGGAAATGATGGGTTAGAAACTAGAAAAAGAGGCTGCGCCTACTAGGTGCACACACTCACGCCCGTTGACAAACCCCCCCTAGGCGATTCTGCCTGAATCGCTCGGGGGCTACACCCGTGGGTGCGCTCATGCGCACCCGCTGACGAAACAAAAAATTCCCTCGCTGTCACGACAAAAAATCCCTAGACGATTCTACCCGAATCACCCGGGGGCTCGGGGGCTACACCCGTGGGTGCGCTCACGCGCACCCGCTGTCAAGACAAAAAAAATCTCCTAGATGATTCTACCAAAATCGCCCGGGGGCTCAGGGGGCTCCTGTCGGGTTCATAAACCCGAGGTCCCTCATGGACCGGCTTCCTGGCAAAAGCTCGGCCTAGCAGACGATATTACGAACGATGCGTAACTCCTGGGCCGGCCCAAATACCTAATGATAGGCCAGAAGGGCAATCCAATCTCTAACCGGAAGGCCTGGGCAAGGAGGAACGGCGCTCGCTTCTAACTCCGGCCCGCCTCTCCGACCGGAAGGCCTGGCCAGGAGGAATAGTGCTCGCTTTCGACTCCGGCCTGCCTCTCCGACCGGAAAGCCTGGCCAACACCGCTTCCGACTCTAGCCCGCCTCTCTAGCCGGAAGGCTTGGCCAATGCTGCTTCCGACTCCGACCTATGTCTCCAACCGGGGATGCATCGAACCTCTGCTTATAGCTCTTCTCCGACTAGCCCAGTCGGAGCTAACTAGGACCAACCGATCGGGGACGCCCGCTCGGTGAGGACCAAGAAATGAAAGGAGCAAGTAAAGGTAGGGCGCTCAAGTCAACCACAATACCAAGGACCATACCCTATACACCTGCACCATAGTACCAACAGGGCATGTCAGAAGAGTGCCCTGCCACCTTCTAGGCATGTTAGAGCCCCAACAGGGTTGCGAGCACTGACGTTTGCCCTACAGTATTGTGGGCGCCCTCAACTCCCATACCCAGCGAACACGGTAAACCCCCCCACATGCCTCTGGCGTCAACAATATGGTAGGCGCCGGCATCGTCCATACTAGAAGAAGACGATGGAACCTCCCACATGCATCTGACATAAACAGTGTTATGGGTGCCTACAATTTTCTTGTACCCGACGGCGTGGGCAACAAGACTTAGTAGCGTACGTACTCTCTCTCTCTTGTAAATGCCGTCCCCTTCATCTATAAAAGGGGACGCACTCTCTCCCAAAAGGAGGATTAGTAGACACACACGATGATTCAACCACCAGCGGATCCATTCATGATCAATCTCACAAACATAGAGCACTCGCTCGAATAATTAGCACGCGTAGGAGCTCCCGTCGCTCTCGGCCCTTCAGTTCGGAGTCCGACCGGACCTCTTGCACCCCCATCTTACTCCCTTTCGTTTGTAACCCCACAGCAAACTTCGAGCACCTGGGCTCAGGAATAAAGTCACCGACTAACTCAAACTAGACGTAGGGCACGTTGCCTAAACCAGTACAAACCCTGTGTCATTGAGTGCTAGGCCACATCCGATCACAACGTACGGCAAAACTACAAATATTTACGTGTTGGTCACTTTCTGCACCGACATGTTGCAATACACCCTACCTATTAAAACCAAAGTCGTGGTGTTGCCATGGCGTCTCATGGCATTAGGGTGGAACATTAGTAGTGCAAATAAAGTACATTAAGATGACTGACCAAGTTGAGGTAGGCACTACAGAGGCTTTTTTAAAACAAGCGGAGCTTCATTCATTGATCATGAACATGGTTACAATTTGCATATATAATACCCCATAATCCTGGTGGTGGTACAAGCCACTCCTCCACCAGATTAGTATGGGATACTAATTTATCACATTCATGAGCTGGCTTATTACAAGTTCTACTAGAGAAAACAAGAGAAAAATCAAGGAAGCTCTGGCTCAGGTCATAGATTTGCTGTAGAAGAGGGCCAACTTTAGAATTTTGGCATGAGGGATGCTTCCACAGATTAACCAGCACCTGATAGTGCATCTCAAGTTGAAGGTGCTTGACCCCCTATCAAGGGCGAACTACACTCCATCGTGGCATGCCATCGCCTCTGTAACCAGAGTGTTTAGGCAATGGTCATACCATCACGCTCGGCCTCCACAAGCTTGTCCTTTGTGACCTCTGAGTACCACGGTCACCCCTTGTCATTCCTCCACAAAGAAGGAGGTGTTGACATTGCATTTGGTCCGTCTTGGTTGTGGCCTTCACCATTGTTGCTCAACTCTTAGCACACCCTTGTCTTTGATCGGGTGTGAGAGCTACTACAGGTCATATGTCATATCCTTAGCCCATTCTACTACCTTCTTCATCAGAAATTCTGGCTAACCATGTCTCCTTTTATTCCTTTCCATCCACAAAGACCACATGCCACAAAGGATGATCACAGCGGTCTTCTCTGAATAATAGTTGGGGTTGACCAAGTCCTACACCCATGTTTGAGGATGAAGCCATGGTAGCTTAGCGCCTGTCAATGACTGAGCAGGATCCCAAAAATATTGGGCCATCGTGTACAATCCATGAGGACATGCTTGATGGATTCCTCCTTGGCACCACAAACATCTCAGTTTGGCATGGGATCCATCTGTCTCTTATGAAGAATTCCTTTTGCCAGCAAGAACCCATTCACCACACGCCACCAGAAAAACTCAGACCTCCATGGGAACACAAAGCCGCCATATGCGCTTCTAGGTTAGATCACCCGATGTCGAGGCCCGTTCTTGCTCCCCTTGGTGCAACTGCTCATCATAGATACACTAGATGATGAGGACATCAGTACCTCGTCGTATACAAGCCAAGGAGAGGAGGAGGTCTAGCATGGGCATCCAATTCATCTTCTTCAGGGTGGAGGCCCAGTCCAACTGAAGTTGGAGTCCATCTCGGATTCCAGGATCAGTCTGCCTTAAACTGGTCACCTAGGATGCATTCGGACTCCGTTTTTGACGATCGACATATGGATGGAAAGCTAATTTGATAAGGAAGCCAATCCAAGTGGTCTCACGTCAAAATCTATTCGGAATCAATGGGAATCGTTGAAATAAGTCAGCGTCCAGAATCTACTAGGGTGCTGCGACACCGTATTTTGGTCTGTTGGACCATGTATCGTGTTTGGGCCCATTAGGAGGCGCGTCCAGGGGGGTGACGCCCAAGACTCTATAATTAGCAGCCGTCGCTCTCCTTAGGGTTTGGGGGTTTTGTTTAGTTCTTGATTTCCTCATAAAACAGACATCGTTTTACTGCAACTGTCGCCGCCAAGGCCGCTTGCTGTGAACCAGGGCCCCAGTTCTTGATCTTGTTCGCCTGTGGCGATTAGTTCTTTTGAATAAAGACTTGAACTCCTTCTTGTTTTCATAAGCCTCATACTTATTTGCAATTTCAGATTGTGTTTATCTCATTCTTGCTTGTGTTCTCGATTCGCTTGCAGGAAAGCCTTCTCGGCGAGGTCAATCGCGTTCGTGTGGTTGATAACCAATGGAGCAGTGGTGTAACAGTTGCAGGGGTCCGAAACAGTCTTGGTTCGAAGCCTAGATCGTGAACGTCGAGTCTCCACCAATCGACGCTATCACACCTTTTGGAAGATCAGGCCTAGTCTACATCAAGTGGTATCAGAGCAAGCGGCCTTGGCGGCGACAGTTGCAGCAAAACGATGAGAATAGACTAGATTTTCCTAATTATATCATTATGCTATTAAAGCTGAAAGGGAAGTACAGTGACGACAACCTAGGCGTTCCACGACTCCGTACGTGACTCCATCCACTCCTTCACATCCAACCGAGGTGAGTAAATTTTCTAATGTGCAGACTCCACCAGCGCCTGTAAAGAAGAGTTCTCCTATCACACCTTCTTCCAGTGGATTTGCTAAACCTTCCTCTAGCAGCTCTTCTAAAGTTGTGTGCCACCGCTGCAAGGGCATGGGACATATTGCTAAAGAATACCCCAGCAAACACGCATATATTGTTACTGATGATGGTGGGTATGCTAGTGCTAGTGATGAAGAGAATGAATTTGTACTTGCAACTGATCTTTATGTAGATAAATTTGCAGATAGTGCTGAAGATCCTGATGAGGTAATTGATAGTGTGGCATGCACTGCAGACTACAAATCAATCCTTGTTCAGCGTGTTTTGAGTACACAAGTTGAGCCAGTAGACAAGCTACAACGCCATAATTTATTTCAAATGTTTCTTATTGTCAATAATTTCTGTGTTCGTGCTATAATTGATGGAGGGAGCAGCAATAACTTGGTAAGTTCTGAGCTTGTCAAGACTCTTGGTTTATCTACACGTGCTCTTTCATATTCATACCATGTTCAGTGGTTCAACAATAGTGGTAAGGCAAAGGTAACACAATCTGCTCGTGTGCATTTTTCAATTGGCTCATACCATGATTATGCTGATTTTGATGTCGTGTCTATGCAAGCTTGTTCACTTTTGTTAGGCCGTCCTTGGCAATATGATAATAATGTTGTACATCATGGTAGGCAAAATAGATATACTTTTATGTTTAAAGGAAAGACCATTGCTTTACTTCCTTTAACACCTGCTAAAATTGTGCAATATGAAAAGGAACTTGCTGAAAAGAAAAAGAAAGGCTTTGATAAAGACTCTAGCAAACCATTAAATGAACCTTCAAGTAACATAAAAGAAGTTTTATTTGCTCTTAAATCTGTTCTTGCTGTTCATGATGAACCATGTTATGTTCTAACTTGTACATCGCCTATATGTCCACTTGATCCTACTCCTAGTGCTATGCCTCTTGTTGGTACTAACCTTCTGCAGGAGAAGGAGGATGAATTCCCAGCAGGGAAACCACCATGGCAGCTGCCTTTGCGAAGGATTGGGCGCCAAGATGAACGGCTTTTTCCTGAGCCATCGTTGATGTCATCCAATGGAGGAGACGATCTACTTCAGTCGAGGACGACTTCAATTCAAGAAAGGGAGGATGATGAGGACATCAGTACCTCGTCGCATACAAGCCAAGGAGAGGAGGAGGTCCAGCATGGGCATCCAATTCATCTTCTTAAGGGTGGAGGCCCAGTCCAACTGAAGTTGGAGTCCATCTCGGATTCCAGGACCAGTCTGCCTTAAACTGGTCACCCAGGACGCATCCGGACTCCGTTTTCGACGATCCACATATGGATGGAAATCTAATTTGATAAGAAAGCCAATCCAAGTGGTCTCACATCAAAATCTGTTCGGAATCCATGGGAATCGTTGAAATAAGTCAGCGTCCAGAATCTGCCAGGGTGCTGCGACACCGTATTTTGGTCTGTTGGACCATGTATTGTGTTTGGGCCCATTAGGGGGCGCGTCCAGGGGGTGATGCCCAAGACTCTATAATTAGCAGCCGTCGCTCTCCTTAGGGTTTGGGAGTTTTGTTTAGTTCTTGATTTCCTCGTGAAACAGACATCGTTTTGCTGCAACTGTCGCCTCCAAGGCCGCTTGCTGTGAACCAGGGCCCCAGTTCTTGATCTTGTTCGCCTGTGGCGATTAGTCCTTTCGAATAAAGACTTGAACTCCTTCTTGTTTTCATAAGCCTCATACTTATTTGCAATTTTAGATTGCGTTTATCTCATTCTTGCTTGTGTTCTCGATTCGCTTGCAGGAAAGCCTTCTCGGCGAGGTCAATCGCGTTCGCATGGTTGATAACCAATAGAGCAGTGGTGTAACGGTTGCGGGGGTCCAAATCAGTCTTGGTTCGAAGCCTAGATCGTGAACGTCGAGTCTCCACCAATCGATGCTATCATACCTTTCGGAAGATCGGGCCTAGTCTGCATCACTAGTACACAGATCGGATAGTGTAGCAGCCTTGTTTCTCTAGCTCCCAAGCCCAGGTGTCTTCACTAGCCCCTAATCAGCGTAGTCAAAATAGTATGAGCATCAATGTCAGCAAAAGTTTGCTTGATCACTTCTTCATTCCATCCTCCACTCGGTGTGATAAGCTCAGACAACATGGACAACTGTGGATCATCCGACACGAGAAGTGATGACCAACAAAGTGGTTTGGAATCCACCGATCATGCTAGATATTCATTGAGCTTCCATCACCGATTCTTTTCAAGAGCCCTTTCCGCAACACCTCTCTCCCCACTAGGATCGCATGCTAGGTTTGTCTCGCATGTTTTCTTCTAGTCGCTAACAAAAAAATCCGTATCATAAAAATACCAGTCCTTCAACACCCTTGCACACAAAGAGTTTGGGTTGTTGATCAACCTCCATCTTTGTTTCCCTAGCATTGCCAGATTAAACATCTGCAAATCTCAGAATCCCATACCTCTAGCAATTTTTGGCTGGGTAAGCAACTCCCATCGCTGCCAATGCATGTGCTTGTTATCAGCTGAACTACCCACCAACAGTTCGAGATTACCTTCTTCATCTTTTGACAAGTATCTTTAGGTATAAGAAAGTAGCTCATAGGGTAGGTTGGAACTACTTGTGCAACCGATTTGAGCAGCACCTCTCTCTCCCTGCACAACTCGCCTCCTTTTCGCAACAAGCCCCTAGTAGCTTCTTCAAACGAATCGACATATATTCATAAGATTCTTTAGATGAACACCCAAGAGCTATGGGGAGACCCAAGTATTTCTCCACCAATGCTACAGTGTCAATTTGCAAAACCGATCTCACAATTGGAGCTAAAAAATATAGCTGATTTCTTTTTGTTCACCAACTATCCAGAGCCTTTACTATAGGTGCTTAGAACTTCATGAAGTGGACTAGCCCCTCTCCGTGATGCTTCAGAGAACACTATGCAATCTTCCATGAAGAACAAGTGTGAAATCCAGGGGGCATGAACACCAACACGTATCCCCTCGAGAGATGCCCTAAACGAACCAACTTCAGAAGACAAGAGAGCCCTTTAGAGCATAGCAAAAACAAGTATGGGGAAATAGGATAACCTTGCCAAATACCCCTTGTAGGAGTGAAAGAGTTAGATAGGTGACCGTTTACCCAAACTGAGAAGGAAACCGTGGTCACACATCTCATCATTGTCGCCACAAAGCTCTCTGAGAAACCCATATGAAGCATGATGCCTTGTAAATATGGCTGCTCAACTCGGTCATATGCCTTTGCCATGTCGAGCTTGACAGCACATGCCTCCATCTTCCCTTTCTGCCTCTTTAAATAGTGGATGCACTCATAAGCAACAAGGACATTATCCGTTATCAATCGTCCTAGAACAAAAGCACTTTGCTCTCATAGATGATCTCATCAAGAAAAACCCAAAGCATGTTAGCAAGAACTTTAGAGCATAGTTTATAAAAGACATTACAAAGGGAAATAGGCCTGAAGCTCTTGAGTCCTTGTGGGTTCTTAATCTTTAATCTTTGGAATCAGCACAATTATTTTTGTTAGGTTGAACCCCTCTAGCATTTGACCACCATTCATCAAGTTCAGAACCGCATTCGTGACACTAGGTCCGACAACGTCCCAGCGAGTTTGAAAGAACCCTACCGTGAATCTATTAGGCCCCGGGGCTTTGTTGGTGCCCATCGTAGAGAGTCCGTGCAACCTCCTAGGTCGTGAATGGCGCGTCCAAAGCTTCATTCATCAGAGCTATTACTTGAGCCAGAACATGGGACAACACCCCCTCAACAGCCAATGTCGTTGGGCAATGAATAATTATTTGCCAAGTCTTCAATATCCATTTGGTCGGTGATCAGAACCCCATCGATGGACCACAATGCATCGATATGGTTGCACTTCGCCCGCTCTTTGGATCTCCCCTCAAAATGTTTAGTGTTCTGATCACCATCCCTGAGCCAAGAAATCCTCGACCTCTACTTCTCCATAATTTCCTCTCTTTCTAGCGGCTCTACGTTGATGGTCACTATAGCAGAAATAAACCATCAATTTAACCTATATTTATCCTTAAAATCATTCACCAACATAGGAGTAGAGGTTTAAACTAACAAATTTCACAAGTCTTGGTGAATATTTGTATGCAAGAGGATTTATCCAGAAAACGGATCAAGTGGGCCATGCTATCTCAACAAATTAATCACGTTTATCTGCAAGGAAACCAACTCCAATGGCCTCAAATCCACCATCCACGACTTACCGCCAAAGATCGACGGCAAAGGAGGCTAGAGGGGGTCGACCGACCCCCCTAGGTCGGTTGACCCTTTGGTCCCACATCTCCCTCTCTCGTCAGATGGGGATCCTCTACTGACCTTAATGTTCAATCTCCACCATGCTTTGAAGTCGGTTTGGAATACAGGGTCGAGATGAAGCTGTGCCATGGATTCATAGGCCCACAGGATGTTGGATGACCCCAATAAAAGGACCCCTAAACCCCCTCCAGATGAGATCGCAATTCAAGAGAAGAATAGTCCTCTAGAGTAGGATCTATTCTGTGTACATAGAAAATAGTGAGATAGAGAGAGGGATGAGTTTGGAGAAGACGCCAGGTTTGTCAGTGTTCTCTCTTCGACTTGTACCTTGGTGGATTTAGGTTCTTCTTAAGCTTGCATCTAAGACATCTCTGGTAATTGATTTCTAATTCAAAGTAAGTATTGCGTTTTTGTGTTCATTAGAATCATGACTCGTTTGAGTGCTTTAATCCTTGTAGCGCTCTTGGGTTAAAGTAGTAATCGTTAGTATAAGCATGGTGCTTAGACTTTTGGTTACTCGTGGATGCACCCTGCATTCTAGAACGTGTGGTATATGGCTAGAGTGACAGTCTCGTTGATCCTCTACGGTCCACTCCCGTCTGTAGGCCTAGTAGGACCTATGTTGCGATGGAAGAAGTTATACTCTATTATGTTCTTCCTTAGTAATGTCCCCATGTGAGCATTAGAATATAACTCTATCTTAAGTTAGAAGTTAAGAGCCTTAGAAGTCCTCTCTAAACTCATGTTTATCTTTAACCTTGTTGCCATCCCTAATTAAGTTAGTTCGTTGTTAATATCACACGTTTCCCAGTGGATACGATATAATACTCATTCGAAAAGCTACTTCGATATATGTGCACTTGCGGATTTTACTGCGTGCCACCATAAGTGTCAACACTATACTATGTTGGACATAAGCTACCTCTCATGTCGTGATGATCCTATGTGAATGCATCGACTTTGCTCGTCCTCTAACTCCCAGCGTAGCCGTGCCAAATCATCCCAATCCAATCCAAAGACTGATCGCTCCCACTCCTAGAGGGAAGCCTACACCCTCCCTAGTGTAGATTGTAGTTGGCTCATGTCCTGGGCAGCCGAGACATCCCCTAGACTCTTCAACTAGCTTCACATACGCACCACATATTTTCATACATGAAATTCCTTCTCTTTCTAACTTTAGATATTCTGCCGCGATAGCATTCAAATGAGGCAGCAATGGTCAGATTCAGTCGTTTGCTTGTGCCATACCTTAGTTTCTCTAAACATATTAGTAAAGGCTACGTTGGCAAGAGCTCGATCTAGCCAAACTTTGATATTGTGACCATCTCGCGGACGATCAAGTATATGGTAATCCCATAAAACCAAGATCTGAAGAGCCACATGCACTCACCGCATTCCGAAAGCCATCCATATGGCTCTCAGGCCTTGTCACACCCCTGAACTACTCCTAGGAATCCAGTATCTCATTGAAATGCACGACACAAATCCACGGGGCTAAAGTCTGGTTGCTTAGGAAATGTAGTAGCTCCCAACTCCGGCGCCTTCGCTCTCTCCTTGCTTCACCATAAAAACTAGTGAAGCGCCACTGCTCTGCACTCGAGATTTGGTCAACAATCACCATGTTTATGTGAAGCTTGTCATAGCTTTGAAGCTTCACACAAATCTCATGCATCCAAAGAAGGGCTATCCCTCCCCCTTCATAACTGAACACACCTAGCCCATTAGGAAGGTCGAGCACTCTCTTCAAACCATCCACAGAATCATCGAACAACCGTGTCTATGAGAGAAACACCAATGCCGGGTGATGTAGCTGTATGAAGCTACGAACTTCTTGAACTGCCATGGGCTGTCCCAGACCCTGGCAATTCAGGCTCTTGAGTTTCATTGTGCTTGGCGGGGTCTATCACTCGCAGCCACCACCGATCTTGCAGTTTGGATGTTGCCTCTCTTTTGCTATTTGAGCGTTTCAGTCATACTCCCTCCACTATTATCCGCACTAGCATCCAGCTAGTTCACCCAGGAGTTCACCAAACCAGCAAGCACAATAACACTTGATCCCGCCAATGGAATGTTTGAATCCAGAGTCTGTGTGGCCAGATTGGTCACCTTTAACTTCCTCTTCCTAGGTAGTTGCTAGCGGGGTTCCTCAACCTGCAAGCCAAGTTCTCGGCTCGCCCCCGTACCACCCCTCTCCTTCTCATTCTAAGTTGTCCCCGCCTATCGCTTAAGTGGGGATTGAACCACCTGATCATCTATTTCCCCCACAAAACCGGACGAGTGATGTGAGCCATCATCACCCATCGAGGAACGAGCCTCACCTGATTTGCTATGCTACGTCCTAGGGGTCAAGTCAGTGGCGGAGCCACAGGGTATGCCGGGTATGCCCTGGCATACCCTGTTTGACCGGCAAGTGTACAATATAATATAGGTATTATACATATGTATTTATAAAGAAAAAGAAAAAATACTCACCTGATCATGCCATCACGGAAGCAGCAAGTTAGAAGGCCCAGGAAGCGGCCCACGCAGCAAGTATGTACACGCCTACACGATAGTTCACTATTGGCTTTTGGTATTCTATAATATGGAAGAATTGGAACATAGGATTCTCAAACATCTAGGTTGTAAGGCACATATTGTAGCTCGATAGAGATACATTGGCTTTAAAAATCCCAAGTTTGCAATTGATTATAATATTGAGAAGTGTTGAAAGGGTATTTTCTACAATGGTTTTAGTGAAAACAAAGTTAAGAAATAAGATAGAAGATAGTCTTTTGGATAAGTCTACTCACTTTCATTGAGCAGGATATTTTCTTTGAAGTTGATGAAAATGATATAATCAAGACATTTATGTCCCTTCGAAAGCGTAAAAAAATAGTTAGAAAAATAGCATTGTAAGTCCCTGGTTCTCTTTTATGCCTATATTTCAATTATCGGTATGACTTTTGAACTATTTATACTATATTTAGTGGATAGTTTGAACTTAATCCATGAATTTAAGCCTTATTGTGTTACTTAGTGCAAATGTACCGAATTACGTTGCCAATTTTATAATTATTACCGAATTGATAAAATTGATTTACCGAATTGTATATAAATTTTTTTGGACGGCATACCCTAAACTAAAATCCTAGATTCGCCACTGGGTCAAGTAGCCAACGAAGAGCCACTTCCACAGGACTTGGCTGCTGCACCCGCAAAGGACTGGAAGTGTTTCCTTCTCTCCTCCTGCGCCCGAAGTTGGACATCATAGGGTAGTTTGCCATGCTCATCCCGGGCTATCGGGTGTAGACATTCAACCTCTGAATGTCCTATCACACCATACGCAAAGCAGTAGAATAGGAGCTTTTTGTATTGAGCCTGGAACCAACGCACGTGGTTCCCCTGCCTTGCTCATCCGGAGAAGCACCCCGTGTCACACTAGTTTGTCAATCTCAATGGCCACTCGGGCACACAAGAATGCCCTGCTAGCCTTTCCATCGGCGTCCACATTCATCTCAACCACCTGACCGATCAAACTGATAGCACGGAAGCCCATCGTCTAGTTCATCCATCCAAGCGGCAGATTCAGGATACGCACCCACATCTCCAACCGATAAAAAACGACTTCGGACGCACTGAGTTTCTCGTCGTAATTCTACAGAATGACCTCATATCTACCCACCATCCAAGGCATGCCAGCCAACGGCCGTTCCATGTCAACACTGCTCCCAAACTCTGCCACGAACAGGTTGTCGCCTTTCTTCCCGATCGCCAAGAATTTGAGGCCAACCGGGTTACCCCACGCCGGCTTCATCGTCGAACGCATCGTATTCACGTGAACTACCGACGGGGAAAGCACCTTACCCACGATCGTCCATTCCACCGGCAGTAGTTCCTCTTCGTCCTCATCAACAGTGAAGTCTGCCACAACCTCTTCATCTTCTGTCAAATTCAGCTGCCATAGGAGATTGTCACATTAGGGTTCGGGTTGTCCTCCCCGCCCCCCTGTTGCCACCTCCTACCACTGCCATCCGTTTCGATCAGAGGGAAAAAAAACCGATGGTGAAACTGTGCGTAGATCAGCGCAGACACAAGCAAATCCCGACCTAGGATCCTAAGCGGCGCTCAGTCCCTAGGGGAAAAATCTGTGGTCGATGGTGTCAGAACGGTTAACCGTCGATCTGCGGTGGCCGCTGCTGACTGGGAGTCGGTGGGTGGGGCGTGGACGCCGTGACCGGAGTGGTCGCCAGCGTTAGCTGATCAAGATCATCGGAGATAGTGACCTAGATCGAGGTCGGGGGCGCGATCGCCATCAGAATCGCCTGCATGAGATCTCCGGAATTTCCGACCATAAGACCCATGATCTCTGTTTCCTCTCATAGGAAACTTCTTCGTTAGGCACTGCAGAGGCTGCATCAGGCTAGGTTAGCGGGCTCGGTCAGATTTAGCTTACTGACAAGTTCAACAACTCTGAACCCACTGTAAGATATCTGTTTTCATTGTTGGCCAGTGGAAAAGCTGACGAATCTGATGATAGGGTAGCCGGCACTCTGGTGTGACCGCCAATAGCACTGGAGTGAAGTGCAACAAACACTTGATTGCAGCGCCAAGTTGGAACCAAGCCAAATCTTGCCATCGTAACCTATGAGTCCATTATGCAGACAAAAATTACGGCGTGCTCTTACAAACATCACCCAATGTCTCATCTGAATATTTAGCTAGGTATAGGATACTCCCATAACACGCAGATCAACAATATCCCTAATCCAAATAACCCCCGGCATTCTAGTTCTCGCAATCATAAAGAGAGGACGCCATCCATAATTAACTGATTATTATCCTGGAATTTAGGAGATGCTTGAAATAGAACCAGCCAGGACATGCAGCAAAACAAAACAACGCATGATTTGATTGCTCAAAACAAGAGGGACGCCTCTCTCTGTCCCTATATTGGCCGCGTAGCAGCGCAAGACGGGGCGCTCTCTTTGGCCCCACGTGTCAGCCGCCCCCCACCTCGCTTCCCCGGCCTTTAAGCTCCTCACGCCCCCTTGCTCGTCCTTTCCCTCCATTACATCCATCTCCAAAAGGTCTCCTCCCTCAATCTCCCTCGGGCTAGGCTAGCTAGGATACCTCTCCGGTTGATACATGGCTGCTAATGGCATGGAGTTATCTGCCGGTGGGAGTGGCGGCGGCAACAAGCAGCCGCAGATCAGCATTGTGGGGCTGTTCCTCGCATGCATGGTCGCCGGCGGCGTGCAGTACGGATGGGCGCTGCAGCTCTCCCTCCTCACCCCCTACGTCCAGGTATGCATGCAAAGATATATCTTTGTGTGTGTTGCTTCTGGCTGATGAGTATGGTGGGCATTTTTTTTACGAATATGTTCCTTTTTTTTTGTTCTCTCTCCATCGCGTTTATTTGTTCTTTTGTTATTATATTTATTTATTTACTAAACAAGATCTTCAAATTATTACCTGTATGAGCATTTGTGATCTATTGTTATTTCTTGAATGTCCTGTCCGTGGAGAGATCATATCATTCCTTTATTTCGATATTGATGCAACAATACATTAGTCTCATTATATCAAAATATATAATGATGTTGTATCAATATATTATTTTAAAGTGGCCCTGTTCGCTTGTCTTATAATCCGTATTTTTCAGCTTGTTTTTTCTGCCGGAACAGTGTTTTTCTCTCACAACAAATCAGTCGGAACAGTGTTTTGACTTGTTTTTTCAGCGAAGCGAACGGGGCCTATGAGCAATGCACGCTTTCTTTTGTCCATTTTAAAATTTTTGAGATAATTTGCATCAGAGTATTTGATACAGGTCTTAAATCTAGCCATGAAATTGTTCTGTTATTATTGTATAGTATTTTCCAGAATTTTGACAGCAATTTCATTTGGTTTGAGACCATTGCTTTCCAAATATGGTTTTACATTCACACATTCATCAGTAGATCCTGCACGGAATAAATCCTTGAATTCACAAGTTTTAACTACATTTTGATCACGGTAAGCACTAATTTGTAGTTAATACTAAAAAATATTGATATTAAGAAAAATATTGCCAATTTTACTAATGTAAACACAATATCAATATATTGAGTTTAATTTGCAAAAACTTGTATTGTATATACTTTCTGGGACATATTGGTTATTTACCACTAGGACAATCAGTCATATATGCTACATTGTTTTAGATAATGGAAAGAATTTGGGTTCACCAAAATAGAGGAATCAGGCCACACTTATTAATACACCAAGTTGTAAACTCAAACATCTATACAGCCACATAACTGACATTTCACAAAGTAATCCTCAAAACAAAAGGTCATTCATGAGAAGGGAAAAAATCATTGCTACAACTGATTCCAAAAGTGGAGCCAATAATGTGTACCTATGAATAAGACCTGTAAAAAGAGCTTTACATTTGTATTTATCAAACATGACATAATTTCTTGAGAGCCAAATAGACCACCAGAAAGTTGTTGCCCCTATTAGAAATAAAAACTCGTTTCCTTCCCTCCCTGTTTACACCAACTACCAAATAAATTCTCCATATTCAAAGATGAAGTGATACCAAAACAATATCTAATGACCGCCCACAAAGAAATTTATCATAACAACACTTAAAGAAGAGATGTTGAAAGTTCAACTTGGATCAAATGACATTATTTGTGTCAAAACCAAGTAAGTGTATGCATGTAACTGGTGGTCGAGAAGTTCCTAAAAGAGATTAGATTTCATTATGACCGAAGTGCATCAATTATATATCAAACTTAAATTAAGTAGAGGGTGGGTGGGTTACATATACACCTGAATTTCGCTAACTATTTGGATTGTTTTCTAACATATTTGCACCAGACACTGGGGATTCCTCATGCTCTTACTTCAGTCATGTGGCTCTGTGGACCTATTGCTGGCTTACTTGTAAGTACCTGCATGTGAGTATGTAGCTAGGGAAAAATAAATTTGAAGAGGCTATTTATTACATGTTATATATATCCATATAAGAGAACTTTCGAAATTTGGAAATGAAAACAAAACAAGAAATTTTGATTTGTACTATGAGATAATATAAATTTAACTTATTGTTGATTACATTGTGCAGGTGCAACCCTGCGTTGGCCTCTACAGTGACAAATGCACTTCTAAGCTTGGGAGACGGAGGCCATTCATATTTACAGGATGCATCATCATCTGCATATCAGTGAGAGCTAATTTGAAACACATGAATCATCGTCTTGATCTTGTCGTTTATAATCACCAGATGGGTGCATGCGATGGTTCATAATCAAGAGCTGATTATATTGATCCAAAATCCACAGGTGATAGTCATCGGCTTCTCCTCCGACATTGGTTACGCGCTCGGTGACACCACGGAAGACTGCAAGTAGTACACTACATAGACTAGCAGCTGCTCCATCATATATACGCTCTCGGTGACAGACACGTACGACGTGCAGGGTTTACACGGGGAAGCGACTGCACGCGGCCTTGTTCTTCGTCATGGGATTCTGGCTGCTCGACTTTTCCAACAACACGGTGCAGGGCCCGGCGCGCGCGCTCATGGCGGACCTCGCAGGCAGCCATGGGCCCAGCACGGCGAATGCCATCTTCGTGTCGTGGATGGCGATCGGCAACATCCTGGGCTACTCCTCGGGGTCCACCGACAAGTGGCACACATGGTTCCCGTTCCTGCAGACCAAGGCGTGCTGCGAGGCGTGCGCCAACCTCAAGGCCGCCTTCCTGGTGTCGGTGGTGTTCCTGGGCCTGTCCACGGTGGTGACCATGATCTTCGGCAACGAGGAGCCGCTGGACCCGGCGGCGGCGAAGCAGGGCGAGGAGGGGGAGCCGTCGGGCCCGTTCGCCGTGTTCAAGGGCATGAAGAACCTGCCCCCGGGAATGCCGCAGGTGCTCATCGTCACCGGCCTCACCTGGCTCTCTTGGTTCCCCTTCATCCTCTTCGACACCGACTGGATGGGCCGCGAGATGTACCACGGCAGGCCCGACGGGAGCCCCACCGAGGTGGCCAACTACCAGGAGGGCGTTCGCCAGGGCGCCTTCGGCCTGCTCCTCAACTCCATCATCCTCGGCGTCAGCTCCTTCCTCATCGAGCCCATGTGCCGCAAGCTCACCGCCAAGGTGGTGTGGGTGATGAGCAGCTTCCTCGTCTGTGTCGCCATGGCCATGGTCACCGTCCTCAGCTCCTGGGCGCTCGGCGACATCGGTGGCAACGTGCAGGATGCCGCCGCGGTCGATAACGGCCTCAAGAGCACCGCGCTGGCCATCTTCGTCTTCCTCGGCTTCCCCTTCGCGGTCCTATGCAGCGTTCCTTTCGCCGTGACGGCACAGCTGGCAGCGTCCAAGGGCGGCGGGCAGGGTGAGCTCATCGTCTTCTTTAATTTAGTTTACTCTCTCCACTCCAGTGTCGACTGTCGTGTGGACCTACCTGCTGAAAAAAATCTTAGCATGTATCTCTGTTGCTGTATGTGCAGGGCTGTGCACGGGAGTCCTCAACATCTCCATCGTGGTGCCTCAGATGATCATCGCCGTCGGCTCTGGGCCGTGGGACGAGCTGTTTGGCAAGGGCAACATCCCGGCGTTCGGGGTCGCCGCCGTCTTCGCCTTCATCGCTGCCGTTGCAGGGATCATCATGCTGCCAAAGCAGCCCAAGACTAGCTTCCGGTCCGTCTCCATGGGAGGAGGCCATTGATCACAAGTCCAGGTGATCGATCAACCACCACTGTGCGTGTGCAGGCCCTTGGTTAGTGGTTCACGATTCAGTTGATCGGGGTGATCAATCAGATACGTAACTTCTTTACATTTGGGTGTTGGACCGTGGGTTTGGTTGCAAGGCCACTTTCGAGGCCTAAACCAGTGTAAATTACAGGCCTGTAAGTTCTTTTGGGCCGGATCAAACAAAATCCTGTTTTGGGTCTGTCTAATCCAGTGCAAAGGAAAATAGTTTCACACCTGTGTCGGTCTGTCAAATCCATCTCGAAACAATATTTACCCAATAAGACCACATAAAAATATGACCGACGTCGGGCCGCAATTAATTAATTATTTGTTCTCCTCGAGACACACGGATCTCCGCCAACTGCATCCCCTCCCCTCCTTCCTTCGTAATGCCAGCCTTGACCTTTCTCAAAAAGAAAGATTTTATTAATTCACGATTATTACATCATAATCCTGTTGATATAAAAATTGTAAACCCACTTTTGACCTCTGTAAGTATATGGCCTAAATCAAACAAATACAGAAATTGGCTGGCACTCTAATGACCCAATCCTAAGACCCGGGAGAAAAACATCATGACCATTTGTGCCAATTATTACGATGCCGCAATAACCTAAGCCTGTTTAAGTATGCTTCTAGAGGATAGCCTATGTACGAAGCCAGTGGCGGAGCGTGTAGGTAAATCAAGGGGGAACTAATTAGTACTAGTTGGTTTCAGTTGGTATTGTTGTCTGCCATCTGCTGCAGCAGTGTTGCCTGCTGGTACTGGCGGCCTCTGCATTCTATCTTCTAGTTTTTGCACAGCGAGAAAAACTTATGGCGTCAGTTTCAAGAAAAAAAAGGAAAACTTATACCATCCTGAGGATATAAATACATTTGTGCAGGACTAGGGTAAGAAGTGGCCATAGCTGGTTCGCCTCCACAACCCTCCGCTAGTGTAAGGAAGCCAATGGAGGATAATCAAAGATACCACTAGCACAGGAGAATAAGAATGTTTTTTTTTTCAAACACCAAATATTTTTGCATAACCAAACCGACCAACAAACAGCTACCGCCACCAGCAAAACTAAAGGTTTTTAAATCCTTCCCAACAGTGGCGAATCTAGGATTTTAGCTTAGGGTATGCTGTCCAAAAAAATTCATATACAATTCGGTAAATCAATTTTATCAATTCGGTAATAATTATAAAATTGGCAACGTAATTCGGTACATTTGCACTAAGTAACACAATAAGACTTAAATTCATGGATTAAGTTCAAACTATCCACTAAATATAGTATAAATAGTTCAAAAGTCATACCGATAATTGAAATATAGGCACAAAAGAGAACCAGAGACTTACAATGCTATTTTTCTAACTATTTTTTTACGCTTTCGAAGGGACATAAATGTCTTGATTATATCATTTTCATCAACTTCAAAGAAAATATCCTGCTCAATGAAAGTGACTAGACTTATCCAAAAGACTATCTTTTATCTTATTTCTTAACTTTGTTTTCACTAAAACCATTGTAGAAAATACCCTTTCAACACTTCTCAATATTATAATCAATTGCAACCTTGGGATTTTTAAAGCCAATGTATCTCTATCGAGCTGCAATATGTGCCTTACAACCTAGATGTTTGAGAATCCTATGTTCCAATTCTTCCAGATTATAGAATACCAAAAGTCAATAGTGAACTATCGTGTAGGCGTGTACATACTTGCTGCGTGGGCCGCTTCCTGGGCCTTCTAACTTGCTGCTTCCGTGATGGCGTGATCAGGTGAGTATTTTTTCTTTTTCTTTATAAATACATATGTATAATACCTATATTATATTGTACACTTGCCGGTCAAACAGGGTATGCCAGGGCATACCCGGCATACCCTGTGGCTCCGCCACTGCTTCCCAACACCTGAAACCAACGCTCAAACATACGAGAAAAACTACGAGGTCGAGGAAGACCTAGTGCGATGTTTATGCATCCACAAATCGCACTGGCAAAACAGCATTCTGTTTTTTTGTGGCAAAAACAATACTTTTTACTGCCATGCCAATTTCATTTGGCTAAGTTATCCTTTGTTAGAATCACTCCTCTATGAAGATACCAAAGAATTTGTTATTTTTAGTAGAGTCTTCAACTTCCAAATAATTATATTTAAGTTGAGAACATCTATACGAATCAGAGCTGAATTATGTGATTTCGCCGAGAACTCTCCCTTTGGGTCCAAATTCTAGCGGAAAACGTCGCGCTTTTGTGTAAGCAAGATATTAGCAATACGAGGAAGTAGTTCATTTCAGGCTGCTAATTTAGGTCTAATAAAATCACGTCTCTATGAAATGTTTACAGGTGATGTACTAAAGACCTCAGCTATCATACTTTGCTTGTGTATATAAGCAAGGATATTGTTCCCTTAGAGGCAAGCTTTTGGACCACTTATCCTCCCAGAATCTCACTTATGATCCATCTTTATTTACGAAGGATCCAAAACGAAGAAAATCCTATTTCACCTTCATAAGACTAGCCAAAAAAAATGTAAGTCTCATTTTTCTAATAAGCTTGAGATAATGTCGTCTTAGATCCTAAATATTTATTCCTTCAGCAACCCTCTTGGAATTGCAAAAAAAAGGCATCATGTACAATGGTATAGACTGCTCAACATTGAGTTAATTTGTTTCCAATTGCTCAACATCATCTCAAAATGTTCTTCGACCTTCTTCGAATACACATTTCTCAGCTTTCTAAAATGAATAGGGATCCCTAAACAAGGCATAGGAAAATCTCTGGATTTACATCCAAAAATCTCAGTATATTGGTCGTCTACTTCTTGGGCCTTGCCAAAGCAGTACACTTCACTTATGAAAAAAAATTAAGACAAGATGCTTGCTCAAAAGCATAAGTAATAACTTCGTGTTTCAGGCTTACTCTAGATCATGTTCTATAAAGAGAATTGTATCAGCCACGTATTACAGAACTAATAAATCGCCATCTACTAGATGTGGCACCACTCCACTTAACTGCACATCTTCTTTGGCTCTATTAATAAGGACAGTTAACATGTCAGCAACGGTGTTGAACAAAAGAGGACATAATGTGTCTCCTTGACAAAGGACTTTCTTTGTTTGGAAAAAGTGACCGATCTCATCACTTCCACCCATGATAAAGGTTTCAACCCATTTGATCCACTTGGGCAAAAAAAACTTTTCATAAGCAGTGTTAGTAGCAAAAATGTCCATCTAACTTTGTCATAGCCTTTCTCAAAATCAATTTTCAAAATTACCCCATTTAACTTCTTTTGGTGGATTTTGTGTATTATCTCATGCAGGATAACAACCACTTAAAGGATGTTGTGTCCTCTCATGAAAGTCAATTGAGTTGGGTTTATTATTATGTGGTTGACCACCATATCAACACAATTAGGTTCTGCCTTAGTAAATATTTTAAAACTGACATTGAGCAGACAAATTGGTTTATACTATTGTATTTGTTTTGCTTCTAGCACCTTAGGAATGAGGATTATAACACCAAAGTTTAAACTAAACAAAGGGAAATCCCCATTATGAAGACTTTGGAACATTTGCATTAGGTCACCTTTAATGACTTTCCAAAACTTTTGATAAAACATAGTCGAAAAACCATATGATCCAGGTCCTTTGTTATGTTCCATGCTAAAAATAGCATCCCAGATTTCATTTTCTATTAATAGGGAAGATATGAATTCATTTTATTCTGGTGTTACTTGTATATCATCGATACTAGAACTATCAAGGGCACACAAGGACTACCCTGGTGGCCCAAATAAATAGTTCTTTATAAAATTTAGTAATAGTCTTTAAGGTTATGTTGTCCTTCAATGTTGCCCTTCTCCTGGTCAAGAGAGAAATTTTGCTTCCTTCTATACTTGCCATTGGCAATTAGTTGGAAGTATCTTGTACTGTTATCTCCTAGGAGGACATCCTTTACCTTAGCCATTTGGAAATATTTAATTTCCTTCTCTCTAAGCAAATGGGATAATTGATCTCGAGTAAGAGTGAGACTCTCACGAATCTCAGCTGCCAAATCTTGCTCATTTATAGAGATTTGTAATTTTTGTTTATGTGCCTTGTATTGTCCATTGTTATGTGCTACCCACCGTACCCTCACAAGTTTCTATGCTAGGCACTTAGTTTATTATTCCATCTTTGGACAGGGTTATGGTCCTTCACTGTTATGTTCCACGGTCATAAAAATCATCACAAGGAAGCCATGATAGTTCTAATTTGAACTATTTTCCATTCCCTACAAAAGCTGAGGTCCCATTAGTATCTAACACACAACGACATGTGATCTGATACCCCTAGTCTATAGCTTATACGGTCACCAAAGGTTATTGAAGTTCCCATTCAGTTATCATCAAAACTTGATTCAATTTATCATAGGTTGGATTAGGTAGGGTGTTTGCCCAGGTGAACTGTCGACCAGCCAAATATATCTCTATAAGATTAAAACTATCAATAACAACATTGAATAGGAAGGATATGGATTATTGAATCCATCATTATTCTTTTCTCTATTATTGCAAAGTATGTTAAAATCCTCGCTAGGTAGGGTACGTAGTGGATTTTCCTAACATGCCCTCACAAGTTTAGCTAAAAAGACAGACTTAAAGTCATCTTGAGCCATACCGTAAAGTGCCATGAGAATCCATTTGAATTTATCCTCTTCATCACAGAGATGGAATTTTATATAAAGCTCCTCTTCCACAATAAACAAAAGATCTTAGACTATAGCACTAATGAGATGTCAACTAAGTTTGGCACCTTGTTGTCATATAGTAGCCTTTCTACACAAGGACAAGTTTTTGGGACATGGATTGTCAAAGAGCTAAGTTTTTTGCTGAAATAGTTTCCTACTTCTGAAGCCAAGAAACTTTTAGCCAAATTGAAGTTGCTAGGTGAAAGCAACATATTGACAAAAAAGAAGACCATCCTAGAGGGACATTGTAGGTGAAGTCTATGTGTTGGCATTGTTTATAAACTTCTCATAGAGAATGACTGCTTCAGTAGATTTAGCCTTCAAGTGGTTCTCAAAGATCAAATTGTGAGTGTTCTCTTCCCTGAGAGAAACAAACCCCACTTGAAGCTTTTCTTGCATATGAACTTCTTTTGCATCTTCTTGTCCTTCATGGTTGTTGTTCATGATCTAGGTTTGCAATATCATCAAGACTTGGGGATCAATGAGCATATGCACCAGAATTTCTTCATCAACCAAAACACTAGGAGAAATGTCATTCTCTTCATCGTTAGGTGATGGTTAAATCACAAGAGCAAGTTGGACTGTTGGGATGTCCATATCTACTGTTGTAGGTAGTTAATTCAAGTGAATAGGAAAATTAGCATTCTCAACATGTATCGACTGTATTGCCTCTTCATCAGCTTGCTGTAAGAGGTCATTGAGCTCTA
This sequence comes from Miscanthus lutarioriparius, assembly GCA_904845875.1. Classification (NCBI taxonomy): domain Eukaryota; kingdom Viridiplantae; phylum Streptophyta; class Magnoliopsida; order Poales; family Poaceae; genus Miscanthus; species Miscanthus lutarioriparius. The sequence continues at coordinate 85,836,604 of CAJGYO010000002.1, forward strand.
AGAAGTCCCCATCTGCTGGAAAATTCTGACCTTGTATGCCCCAATGGTTGAAGATCATTTCTTGAGGAATGTTGACGCTATGTTTTGTTTTCAAAATCCTAAAATGTTTCTCCAATTGATTTGACTGAAGGAAGATGGTGATCTGTTTCAAGTTGTTCCGTTCTTCAACCACTGAAACTTTTATGGTAGACACTTTGAATCCTATAGAGCATGCATGACTAGGAATAGTTTTATGTTGATGTCTTATCCTAAGGTTATGTCTAAAGTAATCCATCCTTTTTATCGAGGACGAGTAAAAGCCTAAGTGTGGGGGAGCTTATTAATGATAGTTAATGTCAATCATAAACTATCAATATGCCCTGCAAAAATGATTAAAATGGATCACCAACATAGGTATAGTGTTTTAAACTAATGAGTTCCACGGGTTTTGGTGATTTCATGACTGTAGGAGGATTTAATCGTCAAGGAGGACCTATTGGTCAAAGCAAATCACGTTTAACCGCGACGAAACCGACTTGGAACGACTCTAGAACAATCTAGAAGACAACTAACCAAGACCCACGCCCAGATGTCAGAGTGTGGGGCCCACCTGGCAGCCCCTCCTTCGTACATCGATTCTCCACTGCCTTAAAGATCAAAACTACGACGCTGTTCAAGGTCAGTTTGATTTGAGGATTCAGATTTGATGTTGACATGGATTCATGGGCCCATAGGACTCCTGGTGCCCCCTATAAATACCTCCCTATACCTCCTCTAGGAGAGCATCCTAAAAACCTAAACCCTAGTTCATATCCTCATCATTGGGATCAGAGCCAGCAATCAAGAGAAGATTAGTCCTCCAAGTTAGGATCTAGCCTTTGTAAATAGACATAGCGAGATAGAGAGTGAGGGAAGTGTTTGGAGGAAGTGCCGGCCTGTTGGTGCTCTCTCTACGGCTTATACCTTAGCAGAATCAAGTTCTATTTGAGCTTGCTTCTGAGATTTCTTTGGTAATCAACTTCTGATTCAAGTAAGTATCGTGTTTATATTGTTCATCAGGTTTGTGACTCTTTTTGAGTACTTTAATCCTTGTCACTCTTGGGTTAAAGTAGTATTCATAGTGTAAGCATGGTGCTTAGACTCGGTTACTCGTGGATGTACCCTGCATTCCGAATCGGTGGTAGATCGCAAGGGTGACTATGAAGCCTTGTTGAGTCCTTTGTAGACCATCTCCTATTTGTAGGCCGAGCAGGACCTGGTTACTATACGAAAGCATACTCTACTTGTGTTTTCCTTAGTAATGTCTGTCGGCACGAAAATTCGTCCCGTGCCGAGGGCACATGAGCAAGCCAGAAGGGTTCGCTCGATGGAGCTAGAGATCCGCCTAGCTTCAGCGCAGGGATGGTCGATCCTGCGCACTCCTCCAGAGACGTGCCAGTCAATTTGACCCTACAATTGACAAGGAGAGAATGCTAATCAGTAATTTAAGGCGGAACATGCCGGTGTTGCCAGACAGTCCCGAATGCGCAGCTCTGAGAGCCGATATGGAAGGAAATCGACTAAATAGTCGATTCCAGCATACTCATAAGAATAAATCAATTAAAGCTCATGGAATTATGTAAGGTAAATCGATTATCGCTCAGGATAGATCTCGTTATTTAGACAAACATTAGTCAATGGTAAAAGGATGTCAACAATAATTAATTTATGCTAAGCTAATGACTGCAAGTAACCGAATCCCTTTTTATATAGAATAAGCAGCTCATCATCATTTAACCATTTAATAAAGATAAATCTAATAAACATATTAGATCTCATCTATCGCTATGATCAGTGGGACATGATGCAGAATCATGCAGGCCATAGAAACAACAATAGATTTGACGACCCTAACTCTTTATTAATATCAGTGGGGCATGAGGCAGAATCATGTAGGCCGTAATACAATAATAAGATTATGGGGCTAACACATCTTTCAACCTATCTTTACTTCAATGGTCTCGTAACGTGAACTGCATATGTGAAAGCACTCGACATCGGCAAAAACAGTCGATTCAGACATACCGCACAGTTAAGGTCATGCCCTATCAGGAACAAATCTACCAAGTAACGATCCCCACTCCATGGTGCTAACAGTGCGGTGTGAGACAGAATCACACAGGCTGTGATAACGGGCCATGAAACGGTTTTCGTTAACCAACAGATCTATTCAAGACAAAACATGCCTTAACCGCACACTATGCACGATCAAGATTGGCATAAAACGGCCGATAAAACATAACTCATCGTTTAAGATGTAGATTAGATCAGTTTAGATTAACAAACGTTGGGTTAAACATGATATAAGGCCGATCTAGATCAATCCCAATCGGGCGAAGTGATATTGCTGTAATTAAATAACTAATGGAAGCAATAAGCAATATCAGTAACTTAATGAATCTATCCGAAGGAACACCACCCTTAGATAGAGCCGATAACTTGACCTTAATCTATTTCGAGTAGTGGAGGTCGACCGGATCGATGCAGCCTTACTTGAACTAGACAAGAGTCGATAACTAGCTTATACCAGAGTCGCAGTGGAGGTCGACCGGATCGATGTAGCCGCATGAACAAAAGTATAAGCCATGACGGTACTTACAGACAAGCAGTGGAGGTCGACCAGATTGATGCAGCCGTACTTGCTGAAGAACTCACCGAGATCTACTCTACTCCTACTCCTAAGGGGTGGCCGAAGACAAAAAAAGTAAGTAACTTGTATTTGATTGATTGTGTGTCCTTTTACAATAGCCGGGGTCCAATATTTATACCCAGGACCTACGCATGACTCCTACCTAAGCATGACTCATCACAATTTTTGGCCTAAGAGAAAATATTCTGAATTTAAGATAACTTGGACCCTAATCTTTCCCTTTTTGCAGAGTCCAACATGTTTTGTTCCAGCGCCGATCATAGCCTTTGTCGTTATCTGCTGGCGCTATCTGAAGAAAGCCGATTCCAGTGTTGCATTTGAATTAGCTGATACCAACCTGCATACAATTGATTCCTTAATGATATGATCTTGGGAGCTTTTTGAGTCCCTACGATTCTTCTTCCAAATTTTGGTGTAAACACATGCCCCCCAATTTTGGGATAAAAGTAATTTTATTCCAAAATTATTATGTCTACACCCCCAATAGGTCCGCAGTCATGGGTAGAGAATCTTGATCTAGGGTCTACTGTTTGTCACCGTCTATGTCAGCTCTTGAGCCCATGCTTTAAAACTTTTACGAGAGCATTATTGCTTCATGGGCGCTTAGATCCATCCTTCCAGGCCGACTATAAGATGTCTATCCAATTCTAGCGAGAGCAATTCAACATTTCAGCCATGTCTCTCTTCTATCTGCTCCCTCGAGTGTCTCTGACCCCGCCTGACCCTCCATGGTCTATCTTTCTGCCATGAAGATCTTGAGCGATTAGAATAATTCTTGTGCATAGGGTGATTGTGTCGCTCATCTTATCACCTTGTCGAGCAAGAGAATCAGCTACTGCGGTTAGAAGAATTCTTGTGATATCACCTGAGTCTTCTCTCCATGCTCGCAGAGCTGTTCTAGTGTTTGCAAGGGCTAAAATGTGTGGACACCTTCCCCTTGTTTGCTCCATCCAATGCCCATCGGGAAAGCCACAGGCTTCTTTCCCGTAGTTTCCTAGTTACCGAGAAATCAGCTGGGCATCTGTTAGGCAGGCGGCGTTTCCTCTTCTCTAGCATAATTTTATCAATGGGCCGATGTGACTTAGTTTATGATGACCTTTGGCCCTGTGGGGATTCGAACTCCCTTCCATCCAAAGAAGCCTTGGTGGGCTGATTGCTGGTCAATGTAAATCTTTTGTGTCCATCCCTGATATTTTGTAATTTGGGGAAGCAATAAGTCTGAATCTATTATCTCTTCATTATCCGTCCCTCGAATTTCCGGAGTGTCGATCTGTTTCCGTATCTGACTTCAATTTCACACCCCCGATGAAATCTATCTTCTCGCCTTCCCGCCAGAATCGTGGGTGAGACATCTATCATAACTTTTGCTTTTCCTCAATTTCATCTTCAAGATTCTGATCATTTGAATCCTTGAATCTTTTAGATCTAACTGCTCAGTTGGAAAGCGTTCGATCAGCTACGGAGCACACGGCGGGATTTGTCAATGCCAGGGGTGCCATTCTGGTGGTTCGCTTGCATGACATCCCAAACCGTGTCAGGGAGGTCGCTCTTCATGGCGTTCGTCATGGTGCTGCCATGGCATTGGCTGCTGCACAAGCCCGCTCTGGCCACAATCTTCGGCTTCTTCCCTATGGTTTTCCAGACACGACGCACCCTGGGGATCATGAGCGCCTAGTTGAGGATTTCTTCAGCGCCGCCAACTCTATAGCTTTCAACACCCAGGCCGATGATATAGTAAGCAGAGTGTTTTCCGGCCCATAGCTTGTAATAGATGATGGTTAGCAAACAATTTCCTCGTTTTGAATTATCTTCTTTTGCTTCGTACTTATATGCATCAATTTGTCCGTGTTTGCTTTGCTTCTATAGGCGATACTCATCGTATCGGCTTCTACCCTTTCAAGTTTATTTTTGCACTAGAGGCGATACCTTTCTGATATCGACTATTAGAGCTGACGACCGAATAAATCAGTTATTAAGTATTAATCCAAACGCTAGGGTGATATTTCTTTAGATATTTCCCATTGATTACTCTGCTAAATTCTTCCTCTCTTCTTAATGTTTCTAAAATATAAGCATTACCAGGCGCACAACGTTTGATCCGATAAGGTCCTTCCCAATTAGGTGACCATTTGCTGAACTTACTGTCCTTTGACCCATCAGCAATTTCACTTTCCAGACCAAGTCTCCTTCAGAAAATTGCTTAATCTTGACCTTTTTATTGTAATATTTTGCAATCCTTAGTTTATTGGCTTTGATATTTTTAAGAGCACGCAGCCGAAGGCAACTCAAGTCTTCTAAGTTATCTATCATAAGATTCTTGTAGACTTCGGCTGACAAATCATTTTGCAATGTAACACGCCTTGATCCAATATGAACTTCCCAAGGAAGAACTGCATTATGGCCATACACAAGTTCATAAGGCAACATTTTAATTGATCCATGACAGGCCATCCTATATGCCCATAGTGCCTCATTAAGTGTTGAATGCCACTTCCTTGGCTGTTCTTCAATCTTTTTCTTCATCAGCTTAATCATAATCTGATTGGACGCCTCTGCTTGGCCATTAGCCTGAGCATAGTAAGGAGAAGAATTTAGTAGCTTGATTCCCATACTGGCAGCAAAATCTTCGAACTCCTCTGATGTGAACATTGTCCCCTGATCGGTAGTTATAGTTTGAGGAATCCCAAAATGATACACAATGTGCTTTTTGACAAAATCAACCATGTTCTTTGAGGTTACCATCTTTAAAGGAATTGCCTCAACCCATTTGTCAAAGTAATCTGTTGCTACCAATATGAACTAATGTCCTTTACTTGAGGGCTAAAAAATTTGGCCAATTAAATCAATTCCCCAACCTCGAAACGGCCATGGCTTGATTATTGGATTCATGGCCGATGCAGGCGATTTCTGGATATTACCAAAACGTTGACAATCCTGGCACCTCTTGTAATATTTAAAACAGTCTTCCAATATTGTTGGCCAGAAATATCCAGTTCTGCGAATAATCCACTTCATCTTATAAGCCGATTGATGAGCTTCACATATCCCTTCATGCACCTCGCCCATCAACACCTTAGCTTCCTCTCGATTTAGGCATTTGAGTAATACTCCATTGACTGTTTTGTAATATAGCTGATCATTCAGTAAAACATACTTAGTTGATTTATACCTTAGCTTTCTGATAACTTTCTGTGATGGATTTCTAAGGTAGTTGGCTATTTTGACTCTCCAATCATCATTCGAGGCTTCACTACTTAAGACTTCTTGAAACACTCGATATCCTGACGCACTTTGAGCTAGATGATTAGCCTCTTGGTTTTGTGCTCTTGGAATATGTTGGAAAGAGACATGAAGAAATTCTTTGAGCAACTTTTGGCACTCATCATAATATCCTTTTAAAGTATCTTCTTTGCACTCATATAGGTCGGTCAACTAATTAATAAATAACTGTGAATCTCCACATACTTCAATTGCTTTGTCCTTTACTTCGTGAAGAAGTTGAAGTCCCTTAAGAATAGCTTCATACTCCGCTTGGTTGTTGGTTGTCATTGGTTCAGTTGGAAGAGCAAACTCAAAACTTGCCCCCCGAGGTGAAATAAAAACAATACCAATGCCACCACCTTGCTTGCATGATGATCCATCAAAGAATAACGTCCAAGGCATCGACTCTACATAACCAATGCTTGGCTTATGATGCTGGGTGACAAAATTGGCCATTATTTATCCTTTGACTGCTTTAGCTGATTTGTACTTCAAGTCAAATTCCGATAATGCAAGAATCCACTTTCCCACTCTCTCATTTAGTATTGGCATTGATAACATGTGCTTAATCACATCAGCCTTGGAAACAACCGTACATTCGGCCGATAATAAGTAATGTCACAACTTAGTGCAAGAGAAATATAAGCACAAGCATAACTTTTCGGTGGGAGAATATCTTGTTTCTGGATCCAGGTGCCTTCTACTTAGATAGAAAACAACTCGCTCTTTTTCTTCAAATTCTTGCATCAAGGCTGATCCAATTGTCTTGTCATCAGCTGATATGTACAACTTAAAAGGCTTACCTTGCTGAGGAGGGACCAGCATAGGTGGACACTTCATGTATTCTTTTATTTCTTCAAACGCCTTTTGTTGTATGTCACCCCACTTGAATTCTTGATCATTTTTCAACTTCAACAAGGGAGAAAACTGTAGGATCATTTCCGACAAATTTGAAATGAATCTTCTGATGAAATTAATCTTACCAAGCAGAGGTTGCAACTCTATCTTAGTAGTCGGGGGAACTACCTCATCAATTGCTTTTACGCTTTTCTGACCAACTTCGATTCCTCTCTCGTGGACCATAAATCCCAAGAATTGTCTAGCTGACACTCCAAAAACACATTTATTAGGATTCATCTTCAGACCATGTTTTCTTGTGTATTCTAGAGTCTCTCGCAAATCAGCTAGGTGCTCTTTGTACCCTTTGGATTTTATCATCACATCATCGATGTAGATTTCAACAATCCTACCGATCAACTTATGAAAAATATAATTCATCGCCCTCTGATAAGTTGCACCGGCATTCTTCAGACCAAAGGTCATCATAACCCACTCGAATAAACCGATTGCGCTGGGGCACCTAAAAGTAGTCTTTGCTATGTCTTCCTCAGCCATGAAAAATTGGTTATACCCTGCATTGCCATCCATGAAGCTAATAACCTTGTGCCCGGCTGTTGCATCTAACATATCAGCTATCGGCATCGGATAACCATCCATGAGTGTGGCTTTGTTCAGATCCCTAAAATCGATGCAAATTCTTAATTTTTCATTCTTCTTATACACAGGGACAACATTCGATATCCACTCTGCATGTCGGCACGGTCGGATAAACTTTGCTTCCAGTAACCTTTCAGTCTCCTTTTTGATATCATCAAGCACGTTCGGGTTGAATCTCCTTGGAGCCTATTTAAATGCCTGATATCCAGGTTTGATTGGCAGCCGATGTTCGATAGTTGACCGGTCTATACCAGGCATCTCATAGTACTCCCAGGCAAAATAGTCTTTAAATTCCTTTAACACATCAACTAACTCTCGTTTATACTCAGAGTCCAACTTGGCACTTACATATGTCGGCCTAGGTCTATCTCCAGAACCAATATCTACTTCTTCTAATTCATCGGCCGACGTGAAACCATGTCCTAGTTTGCCATCTGTACCTTCTATTGGATTATCCATTAAGACAAATTTTCAAAGCCGGCTGCTTGGATCGGCTGTTGGCTTTCATCGTTGATTCTAATGAAGCCTCCTTCCCATAACTCGCCAGAAAAGCATTCGAAGTCTCCTAGCTTCCAAAAGACTGGATCGGCTGTTGTGATACTTATAGACTCATCAGCACGAACCAGTTCAACATCATCTCCATGCCATTGAATCAAACACTGATGCATGGTCGATGGTACACAATAGTTCGCATGAATCCAATCATGACCAAGGAGTAAACTGTATAACCCTTTTCCATCGATGACGAAGAACATGGTGAGCAGAGTCTTACTCCCGATTGTCAGTTCAACATTCATTGCCCCCTAGGTCTTAGATGCATTACCTCCAAAGTCCTTAAGCATCATGTCAGTCTCAATCAGATCTCTTAGTCCCTTGCTAAGTTTACGAAAAGTGGTGTGAGGCATGAGATTAACAGAAGCACCTCCGTCCGGCAACATCTTGTTCATCGGCTTCCCATCAACCAAACCTTTTACATATAAAGCCTTTAGGTGTTGATGCTTGACTGGTTTATCAAATATTGCTTGCTGTATAACCGTTAACTTGGCAACTATCTCCTCATACACTGATTCATTGAAATCCGAATAAACTTCTTGATATGCTGGAGCTCTGAACTCTGATGGCAATAGAAAAGCCATTTGAATATTAGCCGATGGTTGCTTTCTATCGGCTGTTTGCTTAGCACGCCATACTTGAGGTTTACTGGATGCCTGAGCCTGTTCCAACTCTTTATTCCTTAGGCATTGCATCCTTCTCTTCTGGCTTCTTGTCAAACCTCCTAGACACCACTGGCCTTCCTGCCAAACATATTCTCTCTCGTTGCTTTCTTCTTCATAATCAGACCAGTCTTGATCAACAACTCTTTTTCCCAGCCGATTATGAACACTTCCATTTTTAAGTGCCGATCCATGTTATTATGGTGATTTGCATCTTGAGCATGGATAGACCGGTGGTTGGCTTGAGATTGCCTCAACTCTCAATACTGATCGCTGCACTCTAGACAGTTACTCCTGGTAGGCAACTTCAAACCTTTGTTCTAGCAATGTCTGAAGAAAGGATAATTCCAATGCAATTTAGTTTGCTTTCTTTCGTGCCTCTCTTTTTCCTATTGACGCTGGTATTCTTGCTTTTCCAACCAACGCTGATAATCCTTTTCCTTCTGCCGCTGCCATTTATTCAACAGAATTTGAGATGTAACACACAGCTTTGTTGCCCCTTCTTTTGATGTTTCTCCCTGCTCATATCGGCTCTTTTGCTTGTCGCGACGTCTTTTAATTCCCCTGTATTTGTCAGCCGATATTTGCCTCTCGGGATCGACCGTTCTAGCTTCTCTTGATTTGGTTGATGTTAGGACCTTAGTCTTTCCTTTGAGCAGCCTAGCATCAACCATGTTTTGATCTCCTAGGAAAGGATTATCATCAACTTTCATCTTCTAAGGCGTATCAAATTTGAGCCTTCCTTGCTGAATAACCCTCTGTATATGCTGCCAGAAAATTCTATATTCATTAGTGGAATGAGAAGTAGCGTTATGGAACTTGCAGAACTTCTTATTCTTCAACTGATCAGGGGGTAACATAACATGATTATCAGACAACTTGATCTGTCCCTTCTCAAGCAAGAAATTGAAGAGCTTGTCTGATTTTGTGACATCAAAGTCATAGCTCTCCTCGACTCCTCTTTCCCAAGGATTTAGCACTATTACTGTCTTTTTGCCCCAATTCTATGCAGCCGCAGCAACCTCTTCTTCATCTTCATAGCCGTCATCGATTGAGTATGGATTATAAGCTTCAGCCACTATGTTACTCTTTTGGAATCGAGTATCACTGCGTATACTCTGGAATTGGCTATTGAGCGCTGCTACTCGTTGAGCCAATTGACCCAAGTTGTCAAATTCTTGTCCCAGCAGTTTTTCTTTCCACATTGGCAGCATTTCTTGAACGGCTAAAGTAGCTAGTTGATCATCAGCTAAGTTTAATGAGAAGCCTAAGTTCCTAGTCTCTCGGAACCTCTGAAGAAACTCAGTGCCCAATTTATTAGTCTTCTGCCTTATAGTTGTCAGATCGGTAATCTTCTTTTCTCCAGTCTTAGTATAAAAATATGTATGAAATTTCTTTTCTAGATCAGCCCAATTGGCAATGGAGTTGACCGGCAGTGATGAAAACCAAGTGAAGGCTGGCACTGACAGGGACAAGGAGAAGAAACAAACTCGATGGGCCTCCTCAACTGATGCCTCGCCCAATTGTATAAGATACCGACTGACATGTTCTATTGTGCTTGTACTATCGTGGCCAGTGAACTTAGCAAACTCTAGAAGCTTGTAATTTACAGGAAGAGTGACCAAATCATACCATTCTGGATATGGGCGTTTGTACAAAAAGGTCAGCCCTTTTAGCTTCAGACCAAACTGATTCTTCATCATCTTGGTCACCTTTAGCAACAACTCGTCAGCATGTGAATTTGGATTTCTCTGCACCTGCTGACCCATCTGTGGATTGAAATACCGTGTGCCTTGATACCCTGGATTCGGAATCATGTGAAGGGTGTTATAATCTGTGCCATAATGATACCCTTATGGAATCTCTATCTGTTAGGTCCTTTGCTGGTTTGCTGCTTGAAGTCTCTGATTATAGACATGAGGATCTATATCTCTACGGATCCTTTAAACTGATGGTGCTATTTTTTGAGCCAATGACGGTATGTGGCCCGATGTGCCAAAATTAATCACCTAGTTCTGACCTTGCTCCGCCGGCTGTTGCATATGCTGCACTGACGATCTAGGATTATACTATATCTGATTCATAGTAATACCTTGAGCTAGTTCAGATGAACTCTGAACTGTCTGGACATCATCATTACCAGTTGGTGCTGCTTTTTGATGGCTGGTACTGACTTGATTAGTCCCTTGGGTTGATGGATGTGGAATGTTGTAATAAGCCAGCCCAACCTGACCAACTGGAAACCCATGAAACACCTCTTTCATGGCATTGTGGAATGTGTCTAGGAAAGCCTCATTATGACTTGATATGGCATCACAAACAGATTTGTTTACAGCTTCCATGAAGAAACGCCTGTCTTTAGCTTCAACTGCATTTGTCTGCCCGTGCAATAGAACTCTTGGCAGAGGATATTTCCGAACAATTGTATTGTCACGTGTTTTGGTGTAGGACAACAAACACTTGTTCTGAAATTCTTCTATAGCTTTGCTGATGACATCTTTATCTCCATCAGGTAGATCTTCATAATGTACCATAAGGATGTCGATGTTGTTGTGAACCGCCATGACGATTGTGGTGTCCGACCGGGCGTTGCCAAGAACGTGTATCAGCATGAAATTTTGTCCCGTGCCGAGGGCACACGAGCAAGCCGGAAGGGTCCGCTCAATGGAGCTGGAGATTTGCCTAGCTTTAGCATAGGGATAGTCGATCATGCGCACTCCTCCCGAGACGTGCCAGTCAATTTGACCCTAGAATTGATAAGGAGAGAAAGCTAATCAGTAATTTAAGGCGGAACATGCCAGTGTTGCCAGACAGTCCCAAATGCGCGGCTCTGAGAGACGATATGGAAGGAAATCGACTAAATAGTCGATTCCAGCATACTCATAAGAATAAATCAATTAAAGATCATGGAATTATGTAAGGTAAATCGGTTATCACTCAGGATAGATCTCGTTATTTAGACAAACATTAGTCAATGGCAAAAGGATGTCAACAATAATTAATTTATGCTAAGCCAATGACTGCAAGTAACCAAATCTCTTTTTATATAGAATAAGCGGCTCATCATCATTTAACCATTTAATAAAGATAAATGTAATGAACATATTAGATCTCGTTTATCGCTATGACCAGTGGAGCATGAGGTAGAATCATACAGGCCGTAGAAACAATAATAGATTTGATGACCCTAACTCATTACTAATATCAGTGGGGCATGAGGCAAAATCATGCAGGCCATAATATAATAATAAAATCATGGGGCTAACATATCTTTCAACATATCTTTACTTCAACGGTCTCATAACATGAACTGCATATGTGAAAGCACTCGATATTGGCTAAAACAGCCGATTCAGGCATAGCACATAGTTAAGGTCATGCCCTATCAGGAACAAATCTACCAAGTAACGATCCCCACTCCATGGTGCTAACAGTGGGGTGTGAGGCAGAATCACACAGGCCGTGATAACAGGCCATGAAATGGTTTTCGTTAGCAAACAGATCTATTCAAGACAAAACATGCCTTAACCGCACACTATGCATGATCAAGATTGACATAAAACGGCAGATAAAACATAACTCATCGTTTAAGATGTAGATTAGATCAGTTTAGATTAACAAACGATGGGTTAAACAGGATATAAGGCCGATCTAGATCAATCCCAATCAGGTGAAGTGATATTGCTGTAATTAAATAAATAATAGAAGCAATAAGTAATATCGGTAACTTAATGAATCCATCCGAAGGAATGCCACCCTTAGATAGAGCCGATGACTTGACCTTAATCTAGTTCGAGCAGTGGAGGTTGACTGGATCGGTGCAGCCTTACTTGAACTAGATAAGAGTCGATAACTAGCTTATACCAGAGTCGTAGTGGAGGTCGACCGGATCGATGCAGCCGTACGAATAGAAGTATAAGCCATGATGGTACTTACAGACAAGTAGTGGTGGTTGACCAGATCGATGCAGCCATACTTGTTAAAGAACTTGCCGAGATCTACTCTACTCCTACTCCTATGGGGTGGCCAGAGCCAAAAAAAAGTAAGTAACTTGTATTTGATTGATTGTGTGTTCTTTTACAATAGCCGAGGTCCAATATTTATACACGGGACCTACGCATGACTCCTACCTAAGCACGACTCATCACAATTTTTGGCCTAAGAGAAAATATTCCAAATTTAAGATAACTTGGACCCTAATCTTTCCCTTTTTATAGAGTCCAACATGTTTTGTTCCAGCGCCGATCATAGCCTTTGTCGTTATCTGCTGGCACTATTTGAAGAAAGTCGATTCCAGTATTGCATTCGAATCAGCTAATACCAACCTGCATGCAATTGATTCCTTGATGACATGATCTTGGGAGCTTTTTGAGTCCCTATGATTCTTCTTCCAAATTTTGGTGTAAACAATGTCCCAGTTGAACAGAAGAAGACATAGCTTATCCAAGTTAGAATTAGAAAACCCTAGCGATCTCCTCCATGCTCCTGTTTATCCTAAGCCTTGTTGCTACTCCTATTTAAGCTAGACTTAGTTAATTTCACACATGTTTCCTTGAGTTCGATATTCTAGAATACTTTCCAGTGAAGTGCTACATCGGTATCCGCGCACTTGCAGATTTATCTGTGTGCGATTAAATACATCAACAAGCATTTCTGGCGCTGTTGCCAGGGAAACGGTTGTTGAGTTAATTTCAAACCTAGCTTAACCTTATATCTTTTATTCTTTTACTATGGAATCCACTCCTATCCATCAATACACTGCACCTGCGAGTGCACGCCTAGAGCCACCAAAATCTTCAAAGCCTTTCCAAACACCTGACTATGAGCTGTGCCCGTGTTTAATTAACATGGTCTGGGAACAATCCTTTTCGGGCGAAGATGTTGAGAATCCGTACTTCCACCTACCTGAGTTTGAGCAGACCTGTGCATGCTTGCACATTGTGGGCATGTTAGATGAAACCTTACGATGGATGCTTTTTCCATTCTCTTTGATGGGAAGAGCTAAACATTGGTATAATCTGACCATAGGATGTAGGCAAGGAGATTGGAAAGCCTTATGTTCTAGCTTTTGCTTAAATTTCTATCCCAACTCTAGAGTAGTTAGCCTTCGTTCAGAGGTTCTATCTTTTGAACAAAAAGAAAAAGAATCTCTTGGTATGTCATGGGAACATTTTTAAGATCTTATTAATACTGGCCCCATTCTTCTTCAACACTTTTTATATGGGTCTTAATAAGGAAACCTTGAAGTTTCTTAACATAGCTTCAGGAGGATCATTCTTGCATGTCTCTACCAATTTGGGGAGAAGCATTCTTGATAAAATCTTAGAGAACACCCCATTACTTGAGGAAGTGGAAGAGAAGCTATTAGAGATGGAATCCTAGATAGTTGAACCAGAATCTTTGCCAAATCCATCACAAACATCAGCCATTCTAAATCCCGAACCACCGAAAAAGGAGGAAACTCCAATTTTGGATTTTATGCTTGAATTCGAGGATGATTTTTTTGCCAAATATGGAAATACCTCAAATTATCATACTATGAGGAAACCCCAGAAGCTTCAGAAGTCATCACCCCATAAAGAAAATTTTTACCCTTCTGAAGAAGCTTTCCTTAAAAAGACTACGAAAGAGCTAGTATCTATTATAAGCAATGAATAGTTAGAAGAATCAAAGCTTTCCTCTGATGTGATTGTCTAGACTCACCTTCTATTTCTATTCGCTACCAAATTGACAAAGCTCCTTTCAATGCTCTTTATAGTCCAGTTGTGGGTGTTAATATCATGTCTGCATCTTCGGCTCATGATTTATTAAAAGACATGCCATTAACCCTAACAACAAAGTTGTTGAAAAATCTCTCAGGGCACATTCTACCAAGTTTGGGAATACTTTATGTCCTCCCTATCTAGGTAAAAGGAACCATGGTTCATTTGAGATTTTATATCTTTGATATCATGGAGTTTAACCTGTTGATAGGACAACCAATCAAAAGACTTATTCAAGAAGGACAAACAGGGAATTTGAAAATAAGCCTCGGGAAAAATTTTAAACTTTCTTTACCCATCACTCATTCTCTAAATACTGAGACTGAGTCAAATCTCAAGCAAGACCCAATGGAAGAGGTTAAGGTTGCATCTCTTGATGATTTTATTGAACCCAATCTTGAAGATGATGCCTAGTTCTTCATCGAAAAGGAGGACAAAAATCTCATGGAGCCTGAACCCTTAGAGGAATTGAATGAGCCACCTAAGCCCTCCATTGAGCTTAAACCCCTACCTTCTGGTTTTAGATATGCTTTTCTCAATAATGTTCAGGATTCTCCTGTGATCATAAGTGATAAACTTTCTCAGGAACAAATCCTCTGCTTGCTAACTATTTTAGAAAAGCATCGCTCTGCTTTTGGCTACTCACTCCAAGAACTTTGCACACATTGCATCCCTACATACCACGATTCTATACCTTCTAGGGAGCCTTAGTGCAGGCTTAACAATGCGATGAGAGAGGTTGTTAAGAGAGATGTTTTGAAACTCTTGCACGTCAGGATAATTTATCCCGTTCCAAATAGCGAGTGGGTTAGCCCTATTCAAGTTGTACCTAAAAAGGGAGGCATGATTGTTGTTAAAAATTAAAAGAATAAATTAATTCCACAAAGAACCATCACAGGATGGCAGATGTGCATTGATTACCAAAAACTTAACAAGGCAACAAAGAAAGATAATTTTTCGATGCCCTTTATTGATGAAATGTTAGAGCGGCTAACAAAATCACTCTTTCTTCTATTTCTTTGATGGGTATTTAGGTTATTATCAAATACCGATCCATCCTAATGACCAAAGTAAAACCACCTTTACATGTCCAGGTAGAACTTATGCTTATCATAGAATGTTTTTTGGACTGTGTAATGCTCCTGCTTCTTTCTAAAGATGCATGATGTCTATATTTTCTAATATGATTGAAGAAGTCATGGAAGTTTTCATGGATGATTTTTCTGTTTATGGAAAAACTTTTGATGATTGTCTTAAAATTTTAGATAAGGTTTTGCAAAGATATGAAGAAAAGCACTTAGTCCTTAATTGGAAAAAGTCATTTCATGGTTAGAGAATTCATAGTGCTTGGACACTTGGTGTCCGAACGCGAGATTTAGGTAGACAGAGCTAAAATTGAAGTAATGAACAGTTGCCTCCTCCCATAAATATCAGAGGGATTCGTCATTTTCTTGTCCATGCGGGGTTTTACCGCCACTTTATAAAAGATTTTTCACACATTGCTAGACTATTTACAAATCTTTTGGCCAAGGACGTTTCCTTTGAATTTGATGATGCAAGCTTAAAATCTTTTGAAATTCTTAAGAAAGAACTCATCTCTGCACCAATCATTTAACCCCCTGATTGATCTTTACCTTTTGAAATTATGTGTGATGCAAGTGACTATGCTGTGGGGGTAGTTTTGTGTCAAACAAAAGATAAGAAGCATCATGCAATTGCTTATGCTAGTAAAACTCTGGCAGGACCTCAACTTAATCATGCAACAACTGAAAAAGAGCTATTGACTATTGTTTTTGCTATAGACAAATTTAGATCTTACTTAGTAGGAGTTAAGGTGATTATTTGCACTGATCATGCTGCTTTAAAATACCTGCTCACTAAGAAAGATGCTGTTGACATGGTTTTTGGCTCACCTATAGTATGTATAATATTTGCTTTGAATAAATAATATATATGGCCAAATTCCATATTATAAATAAGAAATGATAGTTGTCGGGGTCATAACTCTGGGGTGTCTCAAGGCACCGATTAGATTAGCAGGCCACGAGACCTGCAATGCCCTAGCTGGTTGTTGGTATTTATAAGTGCAAATAGAATATGAAGAATTCCGCAAGCACACATAATACCATTGTAGCATTTTATCGGGAGTATTCCAGGTATCGTTATTTATATTTTACCCCAGGGAAATAATGGAGTAAAGACTTATTGAATATAAAAGGAGTATCTATCACTTAGCATACCAGCATGGCTAGAGCAGGGGTGAAGGTAATGATAGAAATTAAGGATAATGATACTCATGGGGTAGATCTATAAGATAACGTAAACTAGTCCACTCGGGAGATCAACGAGTGAGGTAGATTCCTGTGACATTCTTATTACATGGTCAAAGTAGATATTCATCCAACTATAGTGGGGCTGGTCGGCCCCACATGGCAGCCACCTGCCCTCCACTTCGGTGGTTTGCCTTCTGGAGTCTTCTAGAGTATTCCCGCATTGGTATCGCAGTGGATAAACATGATTTGCTTTGATGAATAGGTCCTCCTTGCCTATTTTCTGGATAAACCCTGCTGAAAACATAGATTCACTAAAACTTGTCAAATTTGTTAGTTTAAACCCCTATACCTATGTTTGGTGATGGAATTAATTATATATGCAGGTTATGTTGATGGCTTATAATTGATGTTAGTGACCGTCAGCACTGGAAAAGGCCCGAACGACCGAGGCCCCATCAAACTGAGGAAGCCAAGCCAGACACAAGGGCCAAGGATGGCTACAACCTATTCCTCTAGCCCTAGCCGCACGACGCTCAGCGCAGGACATCGCACCATTACGACCATTAGAAGATATAGGGAGAAGTCACATCCGGCCAAGCGCTCTAGCTCTAACAAAAGCGACCACACCGCACTGACCCCACAAGGACCGATGTGGCAGCGGTCACCATGGTCCGGTCAGACACCATCCATGTGCCACACCACACCAACCCACAGAAACAAGACAATACCGCACAGCGGTGGCAATGGGTATGAAACCCACCATCCGAATACGGACCGACAGGACGCGCGTATGATCCCACCCACTACGGGATGGGATCCATGGCAAGGGTCTCGACACAGAGACCTCCTTGTCTAGCGGAGTGCCCCGACCCCAATGATTGGGGTCGTGGACCTCAGCCCCACGAAGCGACCAAGCAAGCAACGACCTAGAGGCGGCTACCTACTATGGGTACGACACCCCGGGGGACCTGGACACAATGGTGAAGACCATGATGTATGCCATGTTGCATAGGACAGCTGATGAACAATCACTATGCTACAGTGCTGCCACGACCAGCACAGTGGCACCATGTCAAACCCTACCATGATGTGGCCACAAGACCATGATGACAGCCACGCCTAGGCGTGCATTAGAAGACGACATAGCTTGCAAGCCAAGTTAGCTAGGACCTCCCTCAGACTTTGGACCCTTCGGTTGAGAGAACCTCTTCTTTGTAATGAGCCCTAGCCCCGAACTCTATATAAGGGCAGCCAGGGCTCCCACATTCAGACATATTCTCATTCATCGTCCTCTACCACTCCATCCATTCACCATAGTAGCAGGGCTCCTAAAGCTTCTCTATAGGCTACCCCTCGGCTAGCATAGGTTCTACCACCTCTTTCACCATTCTTGCACCCCCCATTGTAAGAACTTCAAAGCATTCAAGCGAGGAACACGCACTTGATCTTCTCTAAAACTAGACGTAGGGCTCCGGCTTGAACCAGTATAGATCCTCGTGTCTATTGGATGCTACCATCGTCTTCCTAGAGCAGCGCGACAATCGTATAAGATTACTACTCTAGTTTACGAAACATCGATAGTTGGTGCACCAGGTAGGGCATAGTCGCGCACTCTCGATTGTTGAGAAGGAAGCGATGGCTCCTCGCACCGCAGGTAGACTCGCTGGAGGAATGGCCTGCGGCGATCACATTCACCATGAAAACTATGGGTTCATCGGCACCAAAGGGCCAGCGCCCGCATCCGCCAGCGGCCACAGTCTGGACCTCCACCTTGGAAATCTGAGTTCCGTGGCCCACGGTGGACACACTCCTAGAACTGCCCTAATGGGCTGCATCCCGGAGTTCACCTACCAAGAGGGGCCAGTACCCTCGCTCATTGCAAACCGTGTTTGAGTTTCCCATTCGAGAAACTAAAGGACCATGACTCATGATGAACTCGCCCGAGGAATGGCCTCGACCAGCCACATCCTTCTGAGGAATCACATGGTTAACCACCCTAAAGGGCCGGTGTTCGCATCCGCCCTTGCCCACAGGAATCTGGGTCCCGCGGCCTATGGCGGGTGCACTCTCAGAACTACCCACGAGGGCTACATCCTAGAGTTCACCTATGTAGGGAGCCCAGGGCCCTCTCTCATCACCGGGCCAGGCCAAGACTTCCACCTAGGGAGCCAGACGGCCATGTCTCATGGCAACCTCGCCCAAGGAATGGCCTGCGGTGGCCACATCATTCTAGGGAACCACGAGATCACCTGAACCAATGGGGCAACGCCCGTCGTCAGCGTATACCCAATCCAGACTCGCCGCATGGCGAAGCCACACCCTATGGCAGAGTCACGCCCTGGACATCGTCTCCACCACCAGCGGAACACAACGAGCCAGGGATACACGAACAATGAAGCCACCCACCACGGCGTGATGTCGTTGCTAGTGACCAAAGGACGAGCTGGTGTGACGCCGTGTGCGGTGAAGCCCGAGACCAGGGATCTATCGATGCAAAAATGTCAACACACAGCAAGCCGGAAGGATCTGGTTGATGGAGCAAGGCTGGAGATCCGCTTGGCTTCAACGCAGGACTAGTCGACCCTGTGAATTCCTCCCGAGGTGTGCCAGTCAATTTGACTTGTAATTGACAAGGAGAGAAAGTTTATCAGTAATTTAAGGTGGAACATGCCAGTCTTTGCCTAGACAGTTTCAAGTGTGCCACTTTGGGAGCAGCCAGTGTTAGCCCACTGGATCACAGAGATATCCGAGCACTGACTAGTGTTCCCGAGCACGCGCTAGTGATGTCGACCACGAACCATTGTTATTTTACTTCTAGTCATAGTGTGTGGTCGGACAACGTTAATGGTGATCGACAACGCTGGTGAGTGCTCGGCGATCTAGTGGGCTAATAGCCAAATGGGAAAATCGATCAAATAAACCGATACGAGAAGAAAATCGGCTATTAAGAACTGTAGCGCTCACGAGTTGTGACTGATTTTATAATGACAATTGCGATGTACCCAATTTTAATGATTCTTTCCCTTGAGCTATTAACATGTATGTGTCAGAGATACATCACTGGCTAAATTAGATTCGATCAATACGTACTATAGAGCCAATGAATTGAATAAGAAAAAGGGATATACCACTCACACAATCGACTGTTTGATACTAACAGACCCACAAACCATCTAGACCTAATCCATTACCATCAACAGTGAGGTTCGACCGGATCAATGCAGCTATGATGATAACAACAAACTAAATCTAGAGAATTCATAGAATCGACCATGCTTTAATAGGATCATGAGAGCGTGTCATATCTATGAAAGCGCAGATGGATCATCTAAAAGAGCCGATTCGGGTAGAAAAAGGATCATAGCATGTGAACAATAGACTATTCAACACGAGCAGACCTATCAACTCCTCAAATCTAACCTATCATCTTTAACAGTGAGGTTTGACCGGATCGATGTAGCCATAATAAAGATAACAGATTCTATCCTCTCTTTTTCATGTTGACGCTGGCTTTCTTGCTCTTCTAACCAACGCTAATAATCCTTTTCCTTCTGCTGCTGCCATTTATTCAACAAAATTTGAGATGTAACACAAGGCCTTGTTGCCCCATCCTTTGACGTCTCTCCCTACCCATATCAACTCTTTTGTTGGTCACAACGCCTTCTAATCTCTCTATATTCATCAGCCAATATTTGTATCTTGGGATCGACTGTTCTAGTTTCTCTTGATCTGGTTGATGTTAGGACTTTAGTCTTCCCTTTGAGCAACCTAGCATCAACCATGTTCTGATCTCTTGGGAAAGGATTATCATCAACTTTTCATCTTTTGAGGTGTATCAAATTTGAGCCTTCCTTGCTGAATAGCCCTCTGTATATGTTGCTGGAAAACTCTGCACTCATTAGTAGAATGAGAAGTGGCGTTGTGAAATTTGCAGAACTTCTTATTCTTCAACTGATTGGGAGGCAACATAACATGATTGTCGGGCAACTTGATCTGCCCCTTCTCAAGCAAGAAATCGAAGAGCTTGTCTGATTTTGTGACATTGAAGTCATAGCTCTCTTCGACTCATCTTCCCCAAGGATCTGGCACCGTTACTGTCTTCTTACCCCAATTCCATTCAGCCGCGGCAACCTCTTCTTCTTCATCGTCTTCATAGCCATCATCAACTGAATATGGATTATAGGTTTCGGCAATTACGGTACTCTTCTGGAATCGGGTATCTCTGTGCATACTCTAGAATTGACTATTGAGCGCTGCCACTCGTTGAGCCAACTGACCCAAGTTGTCAAATTCTTGCCCCAGCAGCTTCTCTCTCCATGTTGGCAACATTCCTTGAATGGCCAGTGCAGCTAGCTGATATCAGTCAGGTTCAATGAGAAGCATAAATTTCTGGTCTCTCGGAATATCTAAAGAAACTCGGTGCCCGATTCATTAGTTCTCCCCCTTATAGTCGTCAGATCGGTAATTTTGTTTTCTCCTATCCTAGTGTAAAAATATGTATCAAAATTTCTTCTTTATGTCAGCCCAATTGGCAATGGAGTTAACTGGCAATGATGAAAACCAAGTGAAGGCTGGTCCGGACAGGGACATGGAGAAGAAACAAACTCGATGGGCCTCTTCAATGGATGCTTCACCCAACTGTGTAAGATACCGACTGACATGTTCTATTGTGCTTGTGCTATCTTGGCCAGTGAACTTAGCAAACTCCAAGAGCCTGTAATTTGCAGGAAGAGCAACCAAATCATAACACTCTGGATATGGGCATTTGTACGAAAAGGTCTACCCTTTTGGCCTCAAACTGAACTGATTCTTCATCATCTCGGTCACTCTAAGCAACAACTCATCAGCATTTGAATTTGGATTTCTTTGCAATTACTGACCCATCTGTGGATTAAAATTTTGGGTACCTCGATACCCTGGATGTGGAATAATATGAAGAGTATTGTAATCTGAGCCATAATGATATCCTTGCGGAACCTCTATCTGTTGGGTCCTTTGCTGGTTTGCTGCTTGAAGTCTCTGGTTATAGATGTTAGGATCAATATCTCTATGAATCCTTTGAATTGATGGCGCTATCTTTTGAGCTAACGACGGTATTTGGCCTAATGTGCCAAAATTGACCATTTGATTCTGAACTTGCCCGTCGGCTGTTGCTCATGCTCTACTGACAATCTAGGATTATACTATATCTAATTAGCAGTAGCACCTTGAACTTGCTCAGATGAGCTCTAAACTACCTGGACATCATCATTACCAACTAGTGCTGCTTCTTAATGGCTAGTACCGGCTTGATTAGTCCCCTGAGTCGATGGATGTGGAATATTGTAGTAAACCGGTCCAACCTGATCGATTGGATATCCATGAAACACCTCCTTCATGGTGTTGTGGAATGTGTTCAAGAAAACTTCATTATGGTTCGACATGGCATCATGAACAGACTTGTTTACAGCCTCTACGAAAAACATCAGTCTTCAGCTTCATTTGCATCTGTCTGCCCATGCAACAGAACTCTCGGTAGTGGATATTTCTGAACAATTTTATTGTCACATGTCTTGGTGTAGGACAACAAACACTTGTTCTAAAATTCTTCTATAGCTTTGCTGATGACATCTTTATCTTCATTAGGTAGGTCTTCATAAGGCACCATAAGTATGTCATTGTTGCTGTAAGTCACCACGATGATTGTGGTGTCCTACTGGGCGTGCCAAAACATGTGTCAACGTGAAAACGTCGGCACACAGCAAGCCAGAAGGATCTGCTTGACGGAGCAAGGCTGGAGATCCACTTGGCTTCAACGCAGGACCAGTCGACCCTACGAATTCCTCCCGAGGCGTGCTAGTCAATTTGACCTGCAATTGACAAGGAGAGAAAGCTTATCAATAATTTAAGGTGGAACATGCCAGTCTTTGCCCAGATAGTTTCAAGTGTGCCGCTTCAGGAGCAGCCAGTGTTAGTCCATTGGATCACGGAGATACCCAACCACTCACTAGTGTTGCCGAGCACACGCTAGTGATGCCGACCACGAACCATCGTTATTTTACCTCTAGTCATAGTGTGTGGTCAAACAACGTTAATGGTGATCGATAACGTTGGTGAGTGCTCGGCGATCCAGTGGGCTGATAGCCAAACAGGAAAATCGATCAAATAAACCGATACAAGAAGAAAATCGGCTGTTAAGAATTGTAGCGCTCGCGGGTTGTGACTGATTTTATAATGACAATTGCAATGTACCCAATTTTAATGATTCTTTCCCTTGAGCTATTAACATTTATGTGTCAGAGATACATCAATGGCTAAATTAGATTCGATCAATATGTAGTGTAGAGCCAGTGAATTAAATAAGAAAAAGGGATATGTCGTGCACACAATCGACTGTTTGATACAGATAGACCCACAAACCATCTAGACCTAATCCAATACCATCAACAGTGAGGTTCGACCGGATCGATGCAGCTATGATGATAACAACAAACTAAATCCAGAGAATTCATAGAATCGACCATACTTCAACAGGTTCATGAGAGCGTGTCATATCTATGAAAGCGCAGATGGATAGGCTAAAAGAGCCGATTCGGGTAGAAAAATGATCATAGCATGTGAACAATACACTATTCAACACGAGCAGACCTATCAACTCCTCAAATCTAACCTATCATCTTTAACAGTGGGGTTCGATCGGATCGATGCAGCCATAATAAAGATAACATATTCTATCCTTAAAGAAAACAGATCTACTTATATTTAACAGGATCTTGAAAACACACTATGAACGTTGAAATACGGGCAATCGGCTATTTAGCCGATGTAGGCATAGCAAACAGCCAGGGTCATGCCTGGTCAAAAGCAAACCTACCAGCTAGCATCCTTCGATCTAGAGTACCAACAGTGGGGGTCGATCGGATCGATGCAGCCGTGATAGTGGGCTATAGACCAGATTCAACTAGCTAGTAAACCTCCTCAAGATCAGACATGCCTTGACCGCTACTATGCACAATCAAGATCGAAGTAGAACAGCCAATAAAATGTAATCCATTGTTTGAAGTAAGAACCATTGCAATGTAACAAAATAAATGAGGGATTAAAAGGATGTGAGGCCAATCTAGATCGATCTCGATCGAGCAGGTTGATGTTGATGCAAAACTAATAACAATGAGAACATCAGCAAGATTGGTAACTTAATGAATCTACCCGAAGGACGCCACCCTTAGGTAGAGCCGATAACTTGACCTTAATCTAATTCGAGCAGTGGAGGTCGACCGGATCGATGCAGCCGTACTTGAGCTAGATAAGAGTTGATAACTAGCTCACAGTGGAGGTCAGACTTAACCGATGCAGCCATACAAACCAAAGTATAAGCCATGACGGTACTTATAGACAAGCCGAAGATCGGCCAGACCGATGCAGCCCTGCTTGTTGAAGAACTCGCCGGATTCTACTCTACTCCAACTCCTAAGGGTTGGCACAGAGCCAAAAAAGAAAGTAACTTGTATTGGTTGATTGGATGTCCTTTTTACAATGGTTGGGGTCCAATTTTTATACCCGGAGCCTAAGACTGAATCCTACTCAAGTACGACTCATTACAATCTTTGAAATAAAGAAAATATTCCTAACTTAGGATAACTTGGACCCTAATCTTTCCCTTTTTGTAGAGTCCGACATGTATTTCCCGACGCCAATCATAGCTCATCGTCGTTATCTGCTGACGTCATTCGAAGAGAGCCAATTCTAGTGCCATATTTGAATCAGCTGATATCGATTCTTATGCAATCGATTCCTTGATTGACACAATCTTAGAGGCTTCAAGTTCCCGCGTTCTTCTTCCCAAATTTTGGTGCACACAGGATCCATCCCGCAAGGCAGATACATGACAAATCATGCCTTAGCGAGCTGTCATCTACCACCCGAAGGACGTGCATCTAGAGAGGAGAGCCCCCTAAGCACGTTGCGCACCACACCGAGTGAATCAAACTGCGTCGTGCTCGGGATCCACTTCCGTAGCAACAGGTCACGTCAGTCCTTCATCAAGGGCACACATCGCACTTAGGGGTGAGGACACAATGATCGTGATGTTGTCGTGCCATGAGGGACCAAGTGTCAGCGCATGCGAGCCCTCCTGGTTAGAAGCTACAATGGGTTGGACATGAAGAAGACGCACTCGGGGGCTCATGGGCCCGTCAAGAATGTCAAGCTAGCAAAGGCCAACCCAATGCCAGCCAAAAGGCCAACCCGCGTCGGCTACGACCATTCCAAGCGTTGAAGAAGCATCCTCATCAGCTTGTATCTCGGAGATTGCAGCAACTCCATCATGAACAAGCACCTAGGGGCTCGAAGTGCCCTAGGCTATGGCAACTAGTTCATCAACAGCTTCTGGTACACCAGTTAGTAACGTTATCTCTGGCTCTAGCCACTCTACCCAAACACATCTACATACACATGTAGGATCACCCCTAGCTTCATAAAACCATGACCAGCATATGGAGCAAACCATAGGACAGCGTGCTCGAGCCCCCCATTCTAGAGCCACTTAGATCCTCGAGTAACCCGATCCGGCTCGCGCCAGCAGCCGGACATGAGCCACTCGCGGAGGCCGCACACGAGGGCGCGTACACATATCCCATGACGTAGCACTACTTATCATCGTCCTAGCAACCATTTCTCGAGCGTCTTCTGACCGCTCACCGTGCCGTGATAAGCCGGTGACCCACGTCCTGACCTCTCACTCGAGTAGCCCTGGCCGACCCAATGGACCAGCTCCTAGGCAAGGAAAGGCACCTACGCATGTGCCTGAGAGAAAATAGAAAACTTGTTCACTCAGGACCAGGGGGCAAAAGGAAAGGATGATTCGTGTTGATCTTCCGCTTTCTTCTCGCATCATGCCAGATCTGCGATCATCCCTCATCGTTCTGTCGCTCTAATGGATCGCACACATTTTAGCCCTGTAGGCCAGCCCCCAGATTAAAACACGTGATCGCGAACACATATCTAAGGGGATGAAGCACTTTCCAATTCGAACAGAAAGTAAGAGAAATAACGGTAGAATGACATGCGAATACGCCAATTGCACTCTAGGTGCAAAGACCCCAAGCATCATCCGTCGTCAAACGAGAGACCTGCTCCGAGACTCCCCAAATTTACCCATGGCAGGGCGGAACGGTGAACTATTTCCCAATCTCCTCACCGCAATGAGACACCTCTCAGGCCAAGCCTCCCGGACCAGCTCCAAGGCAAAGTTGGGCACTCACACGGATAGGGAGCGAAAGGAAACAAAGCACCGCTCTGCCCGACTGAGGGGAATGGTGAAAATCAAAGTCGATGCCCTCTGCTCACTTTCTCACCTTATATCAAACCGAATAGGTGACCCGACCCTATTGCCTCGACCGCAATGTCGAGACGCATAATGTTCAGCTCTACGGGCTAGCCCCTAGGATAGAACATGCACCCGCGCTCACAAGGCTAACGGAGAAGGAGCACATTCCTACAAGAACAAGAGGAACACAAGTGGCAACATGGCAAGATGGGATCACACACCAGCAACACCACATGCGGGAGCAGCAAGCTACACAACAACCAAGCAACCCTCAACACGCATGAGAGTCGAGCAGGTCGACCCGCCTGAGCCAGAAGCAAACGGTCGCCGCGGTCGACACTGCACTTTTAAAAGAAGAAGACTGAGCGAACGAGCTCGGCAAGAATGAGTCTCGCCTAGCGAGCATGATGAGGATCGAGTCAACAAATGTCTCACTTATGGAGCGCTTGCGCTTGCCCGAATGACTATGGCAGGCGCATCATCTGGCCAAATGAAACCATCGAAAACTCCTCGAGGCCCCGAGAAGCATGACCCGCTCGAGAACGCTGGGCGCCTCAGTGCACACTCGAACGGTGTATCAGGGCCACTCCCTCTGAGCCTACAACAACCGCTCCGCCGGAGGGAAACCCAGTGAGGAACGATAAACATGCCGCCTCTCCCGATTGCGGCATAACACACCACGGCATGTGGGCACGAATCCCCATAGCCCGCTAATGGCTCGACGGCAAGCCTAGCCAGGTAGAAAGATTCGTGAGAATCGACAACACAGAGATCGACCAGTTCAGGCAAAAAACCCTTTATGCCAAGGATCATTGAAATAAGCCAGTCGAACAACTGACATTGATGATTACAAAAGGGAAATTGGGAAAAGCAACGCATACATCGGAGCCTCAAGGACTCATGCGTTAGCAATTACAACACTGTCCTAAACATTAGGATCATCAGCTTCTAAAGCCGCGAATAATAACCTCTAGTCTAGCATGTTGCATGACTAGATAGACTCGAGGAAACGATAATCATCGAATCCCCTCCCGCTCGCGATGGACACCTCATGACATAGGGACACCAGTACAAGGTGTCGCTTACCTTCAGAGCTGCACCATGAGCAAGAGAGGACTGTTGAAACAAGCCTTGGGGATGATCACCTTGTGGGGCTTCCTCTAACATATGAGGAAGAGGAGCCCACCAGAAACTGCCCTAACGCTGCTTCCGGTAGAGCCAGGGGAGGAATGCCTAGCGACGAGCTAGCAAGCGTGCCACCAGGATGATGCTCGAATGCTCCCAGACCTAGAGCTAGGAGCCGCGTAATCAACAACCTTGGGGAACCCAGCGACCTAAGCCTCCCATGGCCACGTTCCTCTCCATCTTCGTGAAACTTCCTCTAACACCTACGAAGGATGAATGCCGACAGGGTACGGTGGAGCCTGGTCTCCAAAGATCCCTTTCAGCGGCGACAAAGCCACCTGGATGATGCACAAACCATGACACTCGACGAAGACAAATGTTCTCTCACTTGAATTGGGAGTCGGGGTGAAACCGAAAGATAGGAGAGAAGTAGGGATCAGGCGCACTGCCTCCTCTCCCTTGACTTAAATAGGCAGCACAAAGATGAAGGCAGAGAAGAT
The DNA here is from genome assembly GCA_904845875.1 of Miscanthus lutarioriparius. NCBI lineage: Eukaryota > Viridiplantae > Streptophyta > Magnoliopsida > Poales > Poaceae > Miscanthus > Miscanthus lutarioriparius. The sequence continues at coordinate 85,864,211 of CAJGYO010000002.1, forward strand.
GGTAGACAACATTCAAGACGGGCGCAAACCCCAAGATGTACTCGCAATCAAGAGGCAGAAGGCATGGCGGTTTAGTCTCCTTGGAGACACAGGACCCACCAACGGTCACAGGAGGTACATCAAACACGCGTGTACACTCTGCCATTTACTACCGCTTTCTCGCAGCACAGGGGAGGCGGCCAGGCGAAAGACCGAGCAGTGGATGCCAGCATGATAACATATCCCAAGTAAGTCTCTCGGCTTTCATTATCTTTCGATTCATGAGCCCACGTTTTATGGCGCACAACCATTTACAAGGGGCACCGCCAAGACGTGACGCGGCTAGGGGAGGTCGACAACCCCTAGGGTCATGCGCCGAGCGACCCTCCACATCCATGACCCCGCATCATGCTTAGGAAACCTTCTCTTGGGCCAGCCCTTAGAAGGGCTTGAGGCCACAAAAGGGATAGGGGTAGGGAGGAGATGGGCCCCTGCAGCTCTAATCGGTGGTGCGGAGCCACACAACCGTCTCACCCTGTGTTTGAGTTGTCCGCTTTGAAGTCTCCTGGGTTGACCCCCTCTGGGGGAGGCATCTTGCCCTCTAGCCGCTACGGAGGCGGTTGGGGACCAACGGGATTGATGGCCGATGATTTATGGGATGTCTCACATGAGGCTTAGCCAAACTCCATATCAACTGGGGTGGATATCGAGTCCCGCTCGGATTACGCATAGACCCTGATGAGGCGCACCGCTTCGACCATGTGGTTACAGTGGACATGCCTCTCCCCATGTGGGGCAAAACCAAGACCACCTATAACAAGGCAACATGACCCCTCCAGGACGGGAAGGATGCTAGGGAAAAATAGAGTTGGGTCCCCGTGACCCCAAAAGAGTTTAGGGCCAAGCCATGACCAACTTTGTCCCATGACCCAGGTCTCAGACCTAAGGCCTGCTCTAGAGACTCACAAACTATCAGGGGTCCACGACCTCACCGGGAGAGATCGACAAACCAAGAAGGCCAGGGTAACGCGTAATGCAAAGCCCGAAGCATGATTGTGGCTCGGTCAAGTAGAAAAAGCAAAGGTCCAAGACCTACGAGCCAATGCACGACCATGGAAAACCTAGCGACCATAAGCGTATAGGTCGGGGAAACATTTCCTCGCATTGTCAATATGAAAAGAACCCACCAACAACCTCAAGCTAAACCCGCAAGTCCAGCCCTCACGACACGGTGGCCCACCACCTCCGTAGAGAGGAGAGTCATCATTGAGAAAGGGGAACTCTCACCCTGAGCATCCATGAGTACCAAAGCAATCATATCATGTGACAACACAAAAGGTACAAGGACGCGGTGTCACCTCGTCGGTGGCACCTCAAAAAGCCAAAGGGCAGATGCCACAAAAGTAGGGTGGGTGAGGTTATTCACCACACCACTCCTCTTACAAGCATCAAGCTCCTGCGGCCAGAGCATAGAGGAGTGAGGACGTTGGCCCTAATGGCCCTGAGGGGTCCTCTGCATGCACTAGGAGACTTGCAGGAAGCACTCCTAGGAAGCATGGAGACTACCAGGCCAACGGGAGCCAACCTTGTCCCCACTATGGCAGAAGACAGGCTGGCAGCCGAAAAGCACTCGAGCTGTGACAACATCCTGCCTAGCAAGGGCAGCGTGATAAGGCCATGCTACTTCATCCTCCTCCTGTTCCATGAATGGCGCAAAGCAGCCACCAAGTGACCTCCCTTAGAAGGCACAGTGCGCCGCCAACTAATGCGCGACACTCGGGAGGAAGCCAGAGACGTCTCCAGCCATCGGCTGCTTCGAGCATCCGAACCAACATGGTTCAGAACAAGAAGCAGCGCTAGGACGGAGCCCAAGGTTGCGTATGACCAAACTCAGAGCCCGCAACACCTCTCACTCCCCTGCTTGTAAGTTCCCTTCCAGCATCGACTGCTGAAGGAACAACATTGGCTTCAGCCATCATAAGCAACCCACGGTAGGGCGCATAACGAGAACCACAAGTTCCCCTCGAACAATGATACTCTTGCTTCCTTGCCTCCTCGGTGCCTAGCCTATCAGGAAAATCTAGAGGAATTGGAGTCGCAACCATGAGCAGCTGAAATGGTAGAAGAACCTTCGCTTACATATATACCCCCTGTGCCACAAAGCGGACCATGGGGAGACACAACCAACGTCAGATCGCCACACGAGGTAGGGAAGATCAATACCCTCACAAAAGTGGACTAGTACAACATCGATGAGACTACACGGTTCCACTTGGGACACAAACCCCGACACATGGGGTACTGACACATCAAAGTACCATAGCCGCCTACTGCATTAAACACGATGCTCAGGGGCTACTGTCGGGGTCATAACCCTAGGGTGTCTCAAGGCACCGATTACATTAGCAGGCCACGAGGCCTGCAATGCACTAGCTTGTAAAGGCCCGAATGACTAAGGCCTAGTCAAGCCGAGCAAGCCAGGCCAGAAGCAAGGGCTAAGGTCGGCTATAACCTCTTCCTCCAGCCCTAGCCGCACGATGCTCAGCGCACGACCTCTCCCCATTACGACCATCAAAAGAGATAGGGAGAGGTCACGTTTGGCCAAGCGCTCTAGCTCTAACAAAAGCAAGCACGCCGCACTGACCCTGTAAGGACCGATGTGGCAGCGGTCACCTCAGTCTGGTCAGACACCATCCCTATGCCATGCCACACCAACAAGACAACACCGCACAGCAGTGGCAACGGGTACAAAACCCACTCTCCGAATACAGACCGATAGGACGTGCGTACAATCCCACCCACTATGGATGGGATCCATGGCAAGGGTCTCGACCCAGAGACCTCCTTGTCTAGCGGAGTGCCCTGACCCCAACAATCGGGGTCGTGGCCCTTAGACCCATGAAGCGACTAGGCAAGCAACGACCTAGAGGTGGCTACCTACTATGGGTACGACACCCCGGGGGACCTAGAGACAACGACAAAGACCATGATGGATGTCGTGTTGCACAGGACAGCTGACGAACAATCACTATGGCAATAGTGCTGCCACGACTAGCACAGTGGAACCACATCAGACCTTGCCACGATGTGGCCACAAGACCATGATGATAGCCATGCCCAAGCGTGCATTATAAGACGGCGTAGCTTGCAAGCCATGTTAGCTAGGACCTCCCTCAGGCTCTCGACCCTTTAGTCAGGAGAACCTCTTATTTGTAATGTGCCTTGGCCTCAAACTCTATATAAGGGTAGCTAGGGCTCCCACATTCAGACATATTCTCATTCATTGTCCTCTACCACTCCATCCATTCACCATAGCAGCAGGGCTCCTGGAGCTTCTCTTCGAGCTGCCCCTCGGCTAGCATAGGTTCTACCACCTCTTTCACCATTCTTGCACCCCCATTGTAAGAACTTCAGAGCATTCAAGCGAGGAACACGCACTCGATCTTCTCTGACACTGGACGTAGGGCTCTAGCTTAAACTAGTATAAATCCTCGTGTCTATTGGATGCTACCATCGTCTTCCTAGAACAACGCGGCAATCGTATAAGATTATTAGTCTGGTTTACAAAACACCTATAGTTGGCATGCTAGGTAGGGCACAGTCGTGCACTCTCGATTGTTGAGAAGGAAGTGATGGCTCCTCGCACCACCGGTAGACTCGCTGGTGGAATGGCCCACGGCAGTCAAAATCATTGTGAAAACTATGGGTTCATCGGCACCAAAGGGCCAGCACCCGCATCCGCCATCGACCACAGTCTAGACCTCCAACATGGAAATCTAAGTTCCGTGGCCCACGGCTGACACACTTCTAGAACTACCCTCATGGGCTGCTTCCCAGAGTTCACCTACCCAGAGGGACCGGTACCCTCGCTCGTCGCAAACCATGTCCGAGTTTCCCGTTCGAGAAACCAAAGGACCACGACTCATGATGAACTCACCTGAGTAATGGCCTCGACCAGCCACATCCTTCTAGTGAATCATAGGGTTAACCACCCCAAAGGGCTGGTGTTCGCGTCCGTCCTTGGCCATGGCCCAGACCTCCACCTTGGGAATCTAGGTCCCATGGCCTATGGCGGGCGCACTCTCGGAACTGCCCACGGGGGCTGCATCCCAGAGTTCACCTATCTAGGGATCCCAAGGCCCTCTCTCATCACCGAGCTAGGCCAAGACTTCCACCCAGAGAGCCAGACGGCCATGTCTCATGGTGACCCCACCCAAGGAATGGCCTGCGGTGGCCACATCCTTCTAGGGAACCATGAGATCTCCTGAACCAATGGGGCAACGCCCGTCGTCAGTGTATACCCAATCCAGACTCACCGCATGGTGAAGCCGGACCCTATGGCAGAGTCACGCCCCGAATAGCGTGTGCACCACCAGTGGAATGCAGCGAGCCAGGGCACACACAAACAACGAAGCCACCCACCATTGCGTGATGTCGTTGCTAGTGACCAAAGGACGAGCCAGCATGATGCCACGTGTGGTCCAGCCCAAGACCAAGGATCCATCATGCAAGGTAGATACATCACCCATCATGCCTAAGCGAGCTGTCATCTACCGCCCGAAGGCACATGCATCTAGAGAGGAGAGCCCCCTGAGCGCGCTGCGTGCCACACCAAGCGAATCAAACCGCATCGCGCTTGGGATCCACTTCGGCAGCGATAGGTCACGTCAGGCCTTCATTAAGGGCACACACCACACTTTGGGGTGAGGACGCTACGATCGCGACATCGTCGTGCCATGAGGGAACAAGTGTCAGCGCATGCGAGCCCTCTTGGCCATATGCTACAGCAGGTTGGACACAAACAAGATGCACTCGGGGGCTCACCGGCCCGTCAAGAATGTCAAGCTAGCATAGGCCAACCCAAGGCAAGCCAAAAGGCCAACCCACGCCGGCTATGACCATTCTAAGCATTGAAGAAGCATCCTCATTAGCTTGCGTCCTAGAGATTGCAGCGACTCCATCATGAACAAGCACCTAGGGGCTCGACGCTCCCTAGGCTACGGCAACAGGTTCATCAGTAGCTTCTGGTACACTGGTCAGTAACGTTATCTCTAGCTCTAGCCACTCTACCCAAACATGTCCACATACACATGTAGGCTCATCCCTAGCTTCATAAAATTGTGACCAGCATGCGGAGCAAACCACAGGACAGCGCGCTCAAGCCCCCCATTCTAGAGCCGCTTAGATCCCTGAGTGACCCGATCCGGCTCGCGCCAGCAGCCGAACACGAGTCACTAGCAGAGGCCGCACATGAGGGTGAGTACACATGTCCCACGACGTAGCACTGCTTGTCACCGTCCCAGCGACCCTTTCCCGAGCGTCTTTTGACCGCTCATCGCGGCGCGACAAGTCGGTGACCTACATCCCAACCTCTCGCTTGGGCCACCCCAGCCGACCCAATGGACCAGCTCCTAGGCAAGGCTAGGCACCTACGCATGAGCCTGAGAGAAAACATGAAACTTGTTCCCTCAAGACTAGGGGGCAAAAGGAAAGGACGATTTGTGTTGATCTCCCGCTTTCTTCTCGCATCGTGCTAGATCTATGATCATCCCTCGCCATTCTGCCGCTCCAACAGATCGCACACATTTTAGCCCTGTGGGGCAGCCCCCAAGTTAAGACACACGATCATGGACATAGATCTAAGGGGATGAAGCACTTTCCAATTCGAACAGAAAGTAAGTTTAATAACGGTAGAATGACAGGCGAATACGCCAATTGCACTCTAGGTGCAAAGACCCCAAACATCATCCATCGTCAAATGAGAGACCTGCTCCGAGACTCCCCAAATTTACCCGTGGCGGGGCAGAATAGTGAACTGTTTCCCAAGCTCCTCACTGCAATGAGATGCCTCTCAGGCCAAGCCTCCCGGACCAGCTCCAAGGCAAAGTCGGGCACTCACGCGGATAGGGAGCGAAAGGAAACAAAGCGCCGCTCTGCTCGAGCAAGGGGAATGGGGAAAATCAAAGTCGATGCCCTCGACTCGCTTTCTCCCCTTGTATCAAACCGGATCGGTGACCCGACCCTTATGCCTCGACCACAACGTTGGGCCGCATAATGTTCAGCTCTGCGGGCTAGCCCCCAGGCTAGAACATGCACCCACGCTCACAACGTTAACGGAGAAGGAGCACATTCCAACCTGAACAAGAGGAACACAAGCGGCAACACAGCAAGAGGGGATCACACACCGGCAACACCGCACGCATGCAGGAGCAGCAAGCTACACGACAACCAAGCAGCCCTCAACACGCATGACACTCGAGCAGGTCGACCTGCCCGAGCTAGAAGCAAACTGTCATGCGGCCGACCCCGCACTTTTAAGAGAAGAAGACCGAGCGAACGACCTCGGCAAGAATGAGTCCCACATAGCAAGCTTCATGAGGATAGAGTCAACAAATGTCTCACTTGTGGAGCACTTGAGCTTGCCCAAACGACCATGGCAGGCGCATCATCTGGCCAAACGAAACCGACAAAAACTCCCTAAGGCCGCAAGAAGCACGACCCACTCGAGAACACCAGGTGCCTCAGTGCACACTAGAATGGTGTATCAGGGCCACTCCCTCTAAGCCTACGACAACCGCTCCTCCAGAGGGAAACCTAGTGAGGAACGATAAACGCACCGCCTCTCCCGATTGTGGCAGAACACACTGAGGCATGTGGGCACGGATCCCCATAGCCCGCTAATGGCTCAACGTTAAGCCTAGCCCGACAGAAAGATTCACGAGAATCGGCAACATAGGGATCGACTAGCTCGAGCAAAAAACCCTTTATGCCAAGGATCATTGAAATAAGCCAGTCGAACAACTGACATTGATGATTACAAAAGGGAAATCGAGAAAAGCAACACATACATCAGAGCCTCAAGGACTCATGCGTTAGCCAATTACAACACTATCCTAAACATTAGGATCATCAGCTTCCGAAGCCACGAACAAGAACCTCTAGTCTAACACGTGGCATGACTAGATAGACCTGAGGTCACGATAATCATCGAATCACCTCCCACTCGCGATGGACACCTCATGACGTAGGGACACCGGTACAAGGTGTCACTAACCTTCAGAGCTGCACCATGAGCAAGAGACGACTATCGAAACAAGCCTCGGGGATGACCACCTCGTGGGGCTTCCTCTAACATCTGAGGAAGAGGAGCCCGCCAGAAACCACCCCAACACCGCTTCCGGTAGAGCCAGGGGAGGAACACCTAGCGATGAGCTAGCAAGCGAGCCACCAGAACGATGCTCGAATGCTCCTAGACCCAGAGCTGGGAGCCATGTAACCACCAACCATGGGGAACCCAGCGACCTAAGCCTCCCATGGCCACATTCCTCTCCATCTTCGCGAAACTTCCTCTAACACCTGTGGAGGATGAATGCCGATAGGGTACGGTGGAGCCCAGTCTCCGAAGATCCCTCTTAGTGGCGACGAAGCTGCCTGGACGGCCCATGAAATATGACGCTCGACGGAGATAGGCGTTCTCTCACTCGAATTGGGAGTCAAGGTGAAACCAGAAGATAGGAGAGAAGTAGGGATGAGGCGCACTTCCTCCTCTCCCTCAACTTAAATAGGCGGCACAAAGATGAAGGCGGAGAAGATAGCAGACAACATTCAAGATGGGTGCAAACCCCAAGACGTACTCACAATCAAGAGGTAGAAGGTACGGCGGTTTAGTCTCCCAGGAGACACAAGACCCACCAACAGTCACAGGAGGTACATCAAACACGTACGTACACTTCACAATTTACTAACCGCTTTCTCACAGCATAGGGGAGGTGGCCAGGCGAAAGACAGAGCGGCGGATGCCAGCATGGTAACATATCCCGAGTAAGTCTCGCGTCTTTCATTATCTTTTGATTCACGCGCCCATGTATTATGGCACACAACCATTTATAAGAGGGCACCACCAAGACGCGATGTGGCTAGGGGAGGTCGACAAACCCTAGGTTTACGCACCGAGCGACCCTTCGCATCCACGACCCCACGTCATGCTTAGGAAACCTTCTCTTGGGCCAGCCCTTAGAAGGGCTCGAGACCACAAAAGGGATAGGGGCAGGGAGGAGATGGGCCCCTATGGCTCTAATCGGTGGTGCGGAGCCACACGACCGTCTCTCCCTGTGTTCGAGTCATCCATTTTGAAGTCTCCTGGGTTGACCCCCTCTAGGGGAGGCATCTTGCCCTCTGGCCACTGTGGAGGCGGTTGGGGACCAACGGGATTGATGGCCGATGATTTATGGGACATCTCATGTGAGGCATAGCCGAACTCCACGTCGATTGGGGAGGATATCGGGTCTCGCTCGGATTACGCATAGACCCCGATGAGGCGCACTACTTTGACCATGTGGTTATAGTGGACATGCCTCTCCCCGCATGGGGCAAAACCAAGACCGCCTATAACAAGGCAACACGACCCCTCTAGGTCGGGAAGGATGCCAGGGAAAAATGGAGTTGGGTCCCCGTGACCCCGAAAGAGGTCAGGGCCAAGCCCCGACCAACACTATCATGCGACCTATGTCTCAGAACTAAGGCCTGCTCTAGAGACTCACAAATCGTCAGGGGTCCACGACCTCTCCGGGAGAGATCAACAAACCAAGAAGGCCGGGGTAACGCATAATGCGAAGCCCAAAGCATCATCGTGGCTCGGTCAAGTAGAAAAAGCAAAGGTCCAAGACCTACGAGCCAATGCACGACCCTAGAAAACCTCGCGACCATAAGCGTACAGGGCGGGGAAACATTTCCTCGCATCATCAATATGAAAAGAACCCACCAACAACCTCAAGCTGAACCCACAAGTTCGGCCCTCACAACACGATGGCCCACCACCTCCGCAGAGAGGAGAGTCAGCATTGAGAAAGGGGAACTCTCACCCTGAGCATCCATGAGTACCAGAGCGATCATATCATGCAACAACACAAAGGTACAAGGACGCGGTGTCACCTCATCAATGGCACCTAAAAAAGCCAAAGGGCGGATGCTACAAAAGCAGGGAGGGTGAGGTTATTCACCACACCACTCCTCTTACAAGCATCAAGCTCCCACGGCCAGAGCATAGAGGAGTGAGGATGTTGGCCCTAAGGGGTCCTCCGCGTGCACTAGGAGACTTCCAGTAAGCACTCCTAGGAAGCATGGAGCCCACTAGGCTAAAGGGAGCCAACCTCGTCCCCACGATGGCAGAAGGAAGACCGGCTGGCAGCCGAAAAGCACTTGAGCTACGACAACATCCTACCCAGCAAGGGCAGCGTGATAAGGCCGTGCTACTTCATTCTCCTCTTGTTCCATGAATGGCACAAAGCAGCCACCAAGTGACCTCCCTTAGAAGGCACAGCACGTCGCCGACCAACGTGCGCCACTCGGGAGGAAGCCAGAGACGTCTCTAGCCATCGATCGCTTCGAGCATCCGAACCAACACGGTTCAGAACTACAAACAGCGCTAGGACAAAGGCCCGAGGTTAGGTATGACCAAACTCAGAGCCCGCAACACATCTCACTCCCTTGCTTACAAGTTCCCTTCCAGCATCGACTGCTAAAGGAACAACATTGGCTCTGCCCATCGTAAGCGACCCACGGTAGGGCGCATAACAAGAACCACGTAGTTCCCCTCGAACAATGATACTCTTGCTTCCTTGCCTCCTCGGCGCCTAGCCTTTCAGGAAAATCCAGAGGAATTGGAGTCACAACCATGAGCAGCTCAAACGGTAGAAGAACCTTCGCTTACATATATACCCCCGCGCCACAAAGCGGACCATGGGGAGACACAGCCAACGTCAGATCACCACACGAGGTAGGGAAGATCAAGACCCTCACAAAAGTGGACTAGTACAACATCGACAAGACTACATGGTTCCACTTGGGACACAAACCCCGACACACAAGGCACTGACACAGCAAAGTACCATAGCCGCCTACAGCATTAAACACACTAGCCCACAAGGGGTCAAGCAACAAAGCTCGAGTAGGACGTGACCATGAGCCCGTGCTCTAACGCACGTGCATATCAGTGCTTTCACGATCACTTTGCGATCGCAAAAATGCTCGGGGGCCACTGTCAGGGTCATAACCCTAGGTGTCTCAAGGCACCGATTAGATTAGCAGGCCATGAGGCCTGCAATGCGCTAGCTGGCAAAGGCCCAAATGACCGAGGCCCAGTCAAGCCAAGCAAGTCAGGCTGGACATAAGGGACAGGGTTGGCCGCAACCTCTTCCTCCAGCCCTAGCCGCACGATGCTCAGCGCACGACCTCTCCCCATTACGACCATCGGAAGAGATAGGGAGAGGTCACGTCCGGCCAAGCGCTCTAGCTCTGACAAAAGCGAGCACGCCGCACTGACCCCACAAGGACCGATGTGGCAGCGGTCACCTTGGTCCGGTCAGACACCATCCCTATGCCATGCCACACCAACAAGACAACACCGCACAACGGTGGCAACGGGTACGAAACCCACCGTCCGAATACAGACCGATAGGACACGCATACAATTCCACCCACTATAGGATGGGATCCATGGCAAGTGTCTTGACCCAGAGACCTCCTCGTCTGGCAGAGTGCCTTGACCCCAATGATCGAGGTCGTGGCCCTTAGCCCCATGAAGCGACCAGGCAAGCAACGACCTAGAGGTGGCTACCTACTACGGGTACGATGCCCCAGGGGACCTGGAGACAACGGAGAAGACCATGATGGATGCCGTGTTGCACAGGATAGCTAACGAACAATCACTGTGGCTACTGTGCTACCACGACCAGCACAGTGGCACCACGTTAGACCCTGCCATGATGTGGCCACAAGATCATGAGGACAGCCACGCCTCAGGCGTGCATTAGAAGACGGCGTAGCTTGCAAGCAAAGTTAGTTAGGACCTATCTCAGGCTCTCGACCATTCGGTCAGGAGAACCTCTTCTTTGTAATGAGCCCTAGCTCCGAACTCTATATAAGGGCAATTAGGGCTCCCACGTTCAGACATATTCTCATTCATCATCCTCTACCACTCCATCCATTCACCATAGCAGCAGGGCTCCTAGAGCTTCTCTTCAGGCTGCTCCTCGGCTAGCATAGGTTCTACCATCTCTTTCACCATTCTTGCACCCCCATTGTAAGAACTTCATAGCATTAAAGCGAGAAACACGCACTCGATCTTCTCTCAGACTGGACGTAGGGCTCCGACCTGAACCAGTATAAATCCTCGTGTTTATTAGATGCTACCATCGTCTTCCTAGAGCAGCGCGACAATTGTATAAGATTACTAGTCCGGTTTATGAAACACCGCCAATAGAACACCCCAAAATACGCATGGGTGAAGGGGTATAATAGATATATACTCTACATGCAAATATCACGCTCGTGCTTGCCCGGCGATAAGCAGTTTAAATATTCTGTAAATACGGCATGACTAAATGGTCACATCTATATTATACAAAAGTGCCATGGTGATCGGTGTAAATGAAAAGAAAGATAACGAAGAGTAAACATAAGAAAGGATAAACCCATATGCGTGTTGAAATACCCAGATATACACACGCGCATACATGATAGACGATTCGAACCATGGGCACTCGTACGCCGTCACATGCATACGTACATGCTCATGCAACGTGCCATCGGCCGTCCATCAATAAATAAATAAATATACCTCTGATCACTGTGGTTAAGAATAGAAAATGGCAAATGGTCCACATGTCATGGAAATGTAACTTCCAGCTCCGGCGCGCGTGATTTTCAAATGAAGTAGTAAGAAACTGACCACGTCCACGCACGAGTGCACGATCAGCGTGCTCAGCGATTCAAACATAGGCGCCCGCGCTGCGTAATCAAATGGAAAGAGCGCCAAATCGCTCAGGAACCGCTGGTCACCTTGCTCTATAAATAGAGGACTACGGTGTACGGTTCCAGGCCCCCCGTTTTTCTGATCCAGAGTGCCGTCAGGCTGCCCTCGCGCAAAACATCGCCAGGCTGCCGTTCTGCTGCACTGATCGCCGGCCAGAAAAGCAAACCACTACCTCCAGAGCTGCAGCCGTGACAAGCGAAGTCACCGCCGGAGATCCAGAAGGTGCTCCTGCAACAAGTTGCTGTGCGTCGTCCAGCAGGCTCCGAAGGAAGGTGAGCGGCGCATCAAACACAGCGCTCCTTTCTAACCTTCTGTTCATCGGCTCCAAGCGTCATCCATCGTTGGCTCCCTGATCAAGGCCTCATGTGTGGGTTTGTTCTCTTGAGCAAGTCCCCATGAGATGTATCAAGACCTCATGGTAGGTTTGGTCAGATGATACAGATCACCATGGGAAGAGCCTTGTTCTTCGATTCGGTCGGTTGATACGAGATCAGGAACAAGTGCTAAATCCATCCGCCTCCATGTTCAAGACCCTATGCGTGGTTTGTTCTCTCGAGCAAGTTACCATGGGACGCATCAAGACCTCATGGTCGGTTCGGTCGGTTGATACGGATCACTATGGGAAGAGCCTTGTTCTTCGACTCGGTCCGTTGATATGAGATCAGGAACAAGCGCTAAAACCACCATCATGCCAAAACACATTCCTCGCTGCACTCTGCGCATGTGTTTGTATCAACAAGAACACCTGCCGTGAGTTGTACGGGAGAAACCCAAATTCCATGCCTAAGTGTTGTCTAAAAAATGGGTACGTACTGATATATATCCGTCTTCTGGCTAGTTAGCAAGTTCTGCTCAAATTAGCTAGCTAGCCTCAGCATCTGCATGCCATATCCAGTACCGTGCATTTCACTGGTAGTTGCAACAAAGATTAAAATTTGTATTGCCATCACACAAACAAGCACTCCATGTACCGCCCTGCATATATGCTGTGATCAAATTAACAGCGAGCAAAATAAATCAAATATATTAAATTATTGTGCATATAAGATAAGCATGGTGCGTTGATATGCAGCAGCATGTTAAAGTAAACTCTTAAAGAGTATAGTTGTGGTTATCTCCCTGACCAAAATTGGTGAACAACTAAGTAATCCTATCTTAAAACCAGCTTGTGAAAATCATGCACCCAACGTCATGTTTAAACAAAACTCCATATGTCAGGCCATGTAAAGTCCCGACATATATCTCCTCTGCATTAACTAAAATAAAATTGGACCCTGCATCTCAATTATGCTGCATTCATCCAAACCCATATCCGGTTAAACCATAGTAATAGACTATAATCAAAATTAATATCTACATGATAAACTACGTGCCTATGCTAATCTGCTGCGGCACAATAGTTAAAATAACCACAGTGTTGCAAACATTAATGAGAGCTTAGCCAAGTCAAATAAGCTTGGCCACATTCATCATAATTCCCAATTAATTTGGATCAATATGCACCTTAGTTAGACTGCACCCATATAAGGATACGTCTAGCCAGGTCATTAATTTAAATCAAATTAAATTAAATAACATAATACATGTATCCTTGGTCAAATACTATGTCATAAGCGTGTACGCTAATTTTGATAAAACAAATCAACTCCATGTGTCGCGTCTAGGTTTGGTGCAGCAACATATCTTCCTAAAACCTTGACAAGTGCCCATATAAAATATGGCACCATATGTCGAATGCATCCACATATATCAAACATGTCGATCCATGGTTCTGCATGGTCTGATAAGACTATGTCAAATTTAGTCTCCAAAGTAAATTACGTGCATACATACATGATACTATGCACCAAAAAAATGTCCAACAAACAAACAAATCATTTTCTCTTGGTCGTATATGCATATGTGGCATGGTCAAATAATAACATATTCACAAATGCTTTGCATAGATTAACTACAAGCATATCATGGGTCGCTAGAAAGCTAAACAAGCTAGCGACCAATCGTATAAGGAGTATATGTTAGCTCCTCAACAAATGAAAATGTCATGTTTAAATAAAATAACATGTATCAAGTTCAAGCCTATGCCAAGCATGCATATTCATCCCTCCACGGCTACAAGACTGAAGTCTTTGTTTTCTTTTGTAGTTTGTAATAGGAAGCCATATGATGTAATCTTCTTTCTCATGTTCTCATGTACTCCTCGGAGATATAATTAACATAATTTTTATGCAAATATAAGAATTATGGAAGTATGGACTCACAATACTTGTTCTTTTATATTTGTCCCAATTAAATTTAACTAAAACCAAATTTGTCTCAGCTGACGCGAAGGCGGGTCATAGCCGCCCGTTTCCCCGCCATCAGATGCTAAACCTCGACTTATAAGATGGATTTTGTTACTCCAAGAATTTGACTTAGAAATAAAAGATAAAAATGGAGTAGAAAATTATGTTGCCGACCATTTTTCTAGAATGCGGTTTGAGAATCCATAGGAATTACCCATCAACGATTCTCTGCAGGACGACATGCTCTTCAAGGTCACGAGATCCGACCCCTGGTACGCAAATATTGTTAATTTTATGGTTGCAGGTTATGTACCACCATGGGAGAACAAAAGGAAGCTCATTTATGAAAGTCGCCTCCACATATGGGATGAGCCGTACCTCTATAGAGTTTGCTCTGATGGCCTACTTAGAAGGTGTGTACCGATAGAAGAAGGCATCAAGATCATAGAACGATGCCACTCATCACCATATGGAGGACATTTTGGTACATTCCGCACTCATGCAAAGATCTGGCAAAGTGGATTTTTCTGGCCAACCATGTATGAAGACATGAAAGACATCATCCGGAGATGTGGTTCGTGTCAGAGGCACGGGAACATCAATTCAAGAGATGCCATGCCACTCACCAACAACCTCCTAGATCAAAATCTTTGATGTCTGGGGTATCGACTGCATGGTGCCATTTCCAAAGTCAAAGAATTGTGAATACATCTTAGTGGCAGTCGACTTTGTTTCCAAGTCGGTTGAAGCCATGCCATGTAGAGCTGCTGATGCCAAGAGCTCCAAGAGAATGTTTGAAGAAATAATCTTTCCATGCTTCGGTGTTCCAAGAATGGTGATAAGTGATGGAGGCACTCACTTCATTGACAAGAACTTTTGCAAGTACTTGTCAAGACATGGGATCCGTCACAACATTGCAACTCCATATCACCCTTAGACAAGTGGCCAAGCAGAAACATCAAACAAACATATCAAGAATATTTTGCAAAAGATGGTCAACGAGATGGTGACTGCATGGAAGGATAGACTACCCGATGCGTTGTTAGCTATTAGTATTTATTAACACACATAGATAAATCCACAAGCGCATGGATACCGCTGTAGCTTTCACCCAGAAGTATTCCAAGTATCGTATCCACAGGAAAACGTGTGAGATTAACTACTTCTAACTTAACCTGGAGTAGCAACAAGACTTAAGATAACAGGAGTATAAAGGAGATCACTAAGGTCTTCTAGTTCTAACTTCGGTAAGCTATGTCTTCTATTGTTCAATTCTAGGGATATTACCAACGAAAAAAATAGCGCGCTATTTTGCCGCAATAGCGCCGCTATAGTGGCCCACAACACTTGCCGCGACGATATTGTTCGTTTTTGCGCTATGTGCGCTATTGCTGCTATAGCGCGCTATCGCGCCGCTAAACTGCTTTAGCGACATAGCGCCGCTAAATGCCCGCTATTGCCTGGTTTGCTGGCTAGCCCAAAACTGAAGTGTGGCCCGGTCGAATTTGGCCCACTAATGGCCCGAATAGGGGAGACATACATTAACAGAGTCATTTTTTGCTTGGAAACCTAGTGTGTGCGTGCGTGCCACTCGATTCCAGCAGCGGCGGCGTGACGGGCGGGTGGTTGGGCGACGACAGCGACTGGGCGATGGCGGCGGCGTCACGGCCGGGAGGCTGGGCAACGACGGCGGCTTGTCGATGGCGCCAACTGAGCTGGGCGACCGCGGCGGCATGGGCGGGAGGTTGGGCGACCGCGGTGGCTGGGCGACGGCATCGGCTAGGCGACCGCGGCGGCCAGGGGGAGGTACCTCACTTGAGGCCGCCAACGAGCTCCTACAGTTGCTAGAACGGGCTGCAGTTGCTGCAGCTGCAGGCCGCCAACACCCAACAATGTCTGAACCAAGCGAAAGCACTCAAAGTCCTACTGCCACTGCGCCAACAATAGGCAAGTTCTTCTCCCCTATTCTTCTCCACAATGCCATAGATATGTTGGTCTTCTTTGAATATGAGATTATGAGTAGAGAGTAGTATATGACTATGAGACATTGAGATGAGATTTGATTTCTAGAATTCTAATTTCTAGCCAATGGGGGTAGTGATTTGATTTCAATTTCATATTAGTTAGTGATTTGGACCTGTGTGTATGTACTGTCTACTTTGTAGGCTTATCTAGCACTACGTCCATAGGCCAGCAATCAAATGATACTATTGCTGAACCATCTGACCCAGCTTGGAAGCACTGCACAATGCCAGATGTGAACAAGAAAAATTCTCTCAAGTGCAACTACTGTGACAAAACTTATCATTGGTGGAATAACTAGAATCAAATACCACCTTGGTAAATTTCCTAAATGTGGTGTTGCAAAGTGTACTAAAGTTCCATCTGATGTGGAAGAAGAAATGATTAAGTTGCTATCAAAGAAGTTGGATAACAAGCAAAGGAAGAATAGGGAGAAAGAAGAGGATAGAGCTGAAGTCGATTTGAGCCATTCTGAAGGAGAGGAACACAGTGATGCAGATGGCAGCAATTCAGTTATTGTGTTGAAGAAGGTGACAGGCAAAGGTGCTTCTTCAGGTGGTCCAATGGATAAGTTCTGTAAACTAACACTAGAAGAAATAGTGGCTGCAAGGAAGGGCAAATCTGTTGTTGCTGATAAGGTTCAATCCAAGCTGTCAACTGAAAAAAAGGAAGAGAAAAGGGACAGAGCATGTGAGTACATCTACCAATTTTTTTTATGAAGTAGGTATCCCACACAACACTGTTACACTTCCTAGCTTTGATCTTATGCTTGAGGCTATTGGAGACTTTGACAGGAACTTGAGAGGGCCAACTCCATATGAGATGAGTGGGAAATTCTTACAAAAAAGGAAGAGGAAAGTGCAAGAGCCATTGAAGTCTCACCAAGAGTCTTGGGAGCTAAATGGATGCATAGTTATGACAGATGCTTGGACAGACAAGAGAGGTAGAGGTGTGATGAATTTGGTAGTTCATAGTGCATATGGTGTTTGTTTTCTTGATTCAGTGGATTGCTCAGCTGTGAAGAAAGATGGCAGATACATTTTTGAACTGGTTGATAGATGTATTGAAGAAATAGGGGTGCAAAATGTAGTTCAAGTTGTGACTGACAATGCAAGACCCAATGAGGCAGCAGCTAGTTTATTGAAGGCAAAGCACCCCTCTATTTTCTAGAATGGTTGTGCTGCCCATACCATTGATCTAATGCTGGAAGATATAGGAAATATGCCAAGAGTTGCAGCAACAATTAGCAAAGCAAAGTGCTTGACTATTTTTCTGTATGCCCATACTAGAGTTTTGAGCCTGATGAGGAAGTTTCTTTCTAGAGATTTGGTGAGGTGTGGTGTTACAAGGTTTGCTACAGCTTATCTCAACTTGAATAGCTTGCTAGAAAACAAGAAGCAATTGCAGATGCTTTTTAGCGAAGATGAGCTCAATGAACTAGGCTACCTAAATAGTGTCAAAGGGAAGAAAGCAAACAAGATTGTGAGGTCTGAAACTTTCTAGAAAGGAGTTGAGACTGCTGTTAATTACTTTGAGCCATTAGCTAATGTGTTGAGGAGAATGGACAGTGATGTGCCAGCAATGGGGTTCTTGTATGGGAGTCTACTAGAGGCTAAGAATGAGATCTCTAGGAGGTTTAACAATGACAGAAACAAGTTTGAGGAAGTTTTTCACATCATTGACAAAAGGTGGGACGGTAAGCTGAAGACACCTTTACATAGGGCTGGTTACTACTTGAACCCTTTCTATTATTATCAAAACAAGTTGGCTATAGAGGAGAATGAATCATTTAGAGATGGTGTAATAACTTGCATTACGAAGCTTGTTCCAAATGAAGACACTCAGGACAAGATTATTGAAGAGCTTCAGCTGTTTCAGGATGCTGAAGGATCCTTTGGCAAAGAAATTGCTAAAAAGCAGTGCAAAAATATCAATTTTGATCTAGGTATGAAAAATTGAAAATTTATTAATTTAAAATAGAAAACTTTTGAGTTTTCTCTTGGCCTTGGTACCTAATATGTTACATTGTCCTCTATTTTTTGTAATTTAGCTAAGTTGTGGCTGAATCATGGAAGTAGTGCACTAAACCTCAGAAAGTTAGCTGCAAGAATTCTAAGTTTGACATGCAGTTCATCAGCTTGTGAGAGATGCTGGAGTTCATATGAACAAGTATGAATCTGACTTACTAATTTTTGGGTTCATTTCTACAATTCTTCAATCCTCTTTTTTTATTGAATTGAAATAATGAAATCAAACCTATGCAGGTCCACACAAAGAGACGCAACAGGCTCCTTCATGACAGAATGAGGGATCTTGTGTTTGTCAAGTTCAACTCAAAACTGAGGCAAAAGAAGGACAACAAGGATAAAGATCCCATTGAGAAACCTGTTCTTGATGCTTTAGAAGATGAAGACAATGAGTGGATCACTAGCATTGAGCCAACAGAAGGAGATCCAGAACAGGAAGGAGAAACTGGAGCATCATCACAAGGAGCCGCACCACAAGGACAAGAGAAAACTAAGAGAGGTAGGAGCAGGAAGACAAAGAGGTTGATCCCTACAGTTGAGGATGAGGAGTCATCTAACTCATCTTCTGATGGAGAAGATGACAGTGATATACTATCTAGTTCTGATTCTGAGGCTGAATGGTCATTGCTCTTTTGCTCTGCCTGTTTGCTGTGAATGTGGATGACTTGATGCCTTTATGGCTATTTGCTGTGAACTTATTAGCTTATTACTTTATCAGGAGTTCAGGACTTAATAGTTACTACCTATGTTATGAGTTGATGCCTTTATGGCTGTTTGTGTGTATGAAAACTCATGGGATTATGTTGGCTGTGATCAGATATTCAGAATATCATGTTTCTTGTGTTTGTAAAAAAATAGCGCACTATAGCGTGTAAATAGCGCCGCTATAGCGTGTACAGGCAGCTGGCGCTACTGCATTTAGCTGCCGCTATAGCGGAGCCATAGCGGCGCTATAGCGCCCGCAATAGCGTCAATAGCGCCCAGAACAGCTTCACGCTAAATTTGATAGCCAGTGATTTTTTTCTTTGGATATTACTAACGGAAACACAGGCAGAGTATGTTTCCTATAGTAACTAAATCATGTTAGGCCTATAAACAGGAGGTGGACTATAGAGGATTCAACGAGGCTATATGAGTCACCCTCATGAGCTACCACCGATCCGAAATGTAAGGTACATCTATGAGTACCCGAGTTTAAGCACCACGCTTTCACTATAAATACTACTTTAACCCAGGAATGACAAGGATTAAAGTACTCAAAAAGAGTTGTAAACCTGAAGAATAATATAAACATGTTACTTACTTGAATTAGAAGTTGATTACCTGAGAAATCTTAGAAGCAAGCTCATGAAGAACTTGATTTCGCCAGGGTACAAGCCATAGAGAGAGCACCGACAGGCCGGTACTTCCTACAAACTCTTCCCTCACACTCTATTTCTCTATTTCTAATACAAGACTAGATCATATGGAGGACTAATCTTCTCTTGATAGCTGGCTCTGATTCTGATGAGGAGAATATGAATTAGGGTTTAAGAATGGCTCTCCTGGAGGGGGTACAAGGTTGTATATATAGGGGGTAGCATCAATTTTGGACCCTCGGATCAAACCGACTTAAAAGAGTGACGTAGATGTGATCTAGGAGGCGGTGGGAAACTGAAGTAGAAATAAGAGACCGACACGTGGGCCCCATAGGCCGACCGGCCTAGTGGTGGCGCCGGCCAGCCTGTCTCAGTGATAGGTGGGCCCCATCTTCGGTGGAGAGTCTTCTGGTGTCTTCTGGAATCTTTCCAAGTCGGTACCATCGTGGATAAACGTGATTTACTTTAATGAATAGGTCCACCTTGACGGTTTTCTGATTAAATCCTCCTGCAAACACAGATTCACTAAACTTGTGGAATTTATTAGTTTAAACCCCTATACCTATGTTTGGTGATGGAATTAAGTATATATGTAGGATATGTTGATGGTTTATAATTGATGTTAGTGACCGTCAACAAGCTCCCCCAAGCTTACCCTTTGTCAGTCCTTGAGCAAAGCTAAACTCACCAATGGATCAGGAGTTGCTACAATGCTTTTACGCCTCAAAAGTATAGATGCGTTCAATCAAAAATTCTCCTCCAGATTAGAATAAATTGATCTGACTTTCAAACTTACCCATATTATCTTCAATCATGGAGCTTCTTAGCCTTCACTTGGGTCTTGAGCAATTGAAAGACAACCATTGTTCCAGAGTTTTTATAAGTTTTCAAAATAAAACTCAGATATTCCATTGTATGACACTCTCAACTCTCTCAACATATATGGTATTTGTGGATCCTCACCAAGGCAATAAAGATGTTATGCCTTTTCTCTTCCTACCACTATGGCTTATGTGGCGTTTATAGGTAGGGAGAAAGCTAGAGCATATTTGCAATGCATATATTGTAAAGTCAAACAACGGATCCACAGAGAGTTGAGTCATACAATCAAATCAAGATGTGCATGTGTGTGGATGTATATGGTGGATATATATAGTGGCTAACCTAATCCTACTTTGCTCCTTGAAAACTTATCTCTCTTTTGAAACTTGGAAACATTTGCTAGAGAACAAGGGCTATCTAATTCATCTCTTCTTTTTTATAGGTGGGCATCTAAGTACCCATTGTTTCAGATATCTCGGACACTTGTCCATTTTTTCTCAACTCTCTTTTTTCATGAATAACTTTTGCATAGCCTAATGCCTCTTTCTACAATAGAAACTTTTGAGAGATAGCAACAAGAACTTGGAGCATTTATTTGGTGGATGGAAAACCTAACAAGCATGTTTTTTGTGTTCACTCCCAGTGTAGGGGTAGAACATTTTTAAGTGGATCTAAATGGAAAGCAAGTTTTTGCGCCTACCCCCAGTGTAGGAGTAGTGCATATTTGGGTGGTGTGTACGTGATCTTGATTTTAAGAGCATGACAAACCTCTCATAAGGGTCAACAAAGCTTAACAAAACTCAATGCAAAAGCAAGCAACATATATGTAAAAGTTTTCCTAGCCTAAATAACATGTACGGCTCCGGTGGGAATTCAAGCTTTGCCATACTAGAAATCATCATAGCATTTTCATATTTTTTAAAAGATAAATCTCCAGAACTTCTCATATCATATTCGTCAATTACTAGAATTAGATCAGGCATATGCTACCCACGAGTTTCAAGTTCAAAGTAAATCCTTACATCAAAATAGTTTTATTCAAAACTCAAAAGAATTCGAGGCTGAAAACTAGGTACTTGAAAGGAATTACAACATAGCAACTATTCATCATTTCCACATAAGAGATTATTCAGAGTCCTCTTTATTTTATTCAACTCTAAAAAATGAATTAAAGCAAACTAGACACACCTTTTTATTTTGTTTTCAATTTTACTAGATCATACATTATTACTATAAATGACTAATGCAAAGATAATTTTTTTATTTTGTTTTTCATTCATCATTTTTTAACTAATTAAAAGAAACTAAAACTAAAATTAAGGGAAAGAATACTTATCTGGATACACGGGAGTGCTTCTCCCCCAAGCTAGCTCTTTCACAAGGGTTCGGTGTTTATCCTTTGAACGGGACTTCTCCTCATGAAGTTCATTGATCGAGTACCTCGGTTTGCTCTAAAGACGAGGATTCTTGTGATGACACATCTAATGGTGATGTCACCTTCTTCCACCAAACCCGTCTTGGTTTTGAGTTTTGATTTTGGTTTGACAGGTTTAGAACTTTCACTTATAGAAATCTAGGGAATCAACTGACTCCTCCACACTTTGCTTGAAGTGTGTCTTGCTCATAAAGAAAAGGTAGAGATCAAGTGCATGGGCTCTGTTGGTGGGAAAACAGCAACAGAACCAAACTTTACTTATTCTTCTCTAACCATGGAACAAGATAAAGTTGATGTTATGTGCTTTGTTCAATTATAACATGGGTGGTAAGATAAAAAGATTGAGCGTGAATGTAACATTTAAGTACATTTGGCCAAAAAGGTAGAATTGCTTAACCCATGGAAGGATTGTTCAACTTTTCATAATGTATCAAACTTTACATGATTATGACCATAATCTTCCAGAGATAGGATGTGCACTTTTAGCTTATTTGGTTAAGACTATGGGCTCAAGAAAGTGGTGCTAGGACCAAGCTTAAAGAACTAAACATGTTGAGTTAATCAGGTTGGATCAAGCAAGTTGTGACTCAAACATGTTTGTTTCTTACTTATGTGCATACCCAAATCAAGGAAAAACTTTTTAAATAATGACCATTTACCTTCGGGATGTTACCTTTGTCATTGGAGCACGATGACACCATACGATGAAGGGTAGATGACTCATGATGGTCCTTCCCTTTTGCTTGAAATTTTCCTTGTTTGGCTAGCCTCGCATCTTGAGCTGTTCATGAGCTTCTTGTCTCCTAGATTGCACCCTTTCTTTCTTATCCTTTTGTTACGCCTTCTTTTTGCTCTTTGATCTTTGACATTTTGTTGGGCTTGTTGATTTGGTCGTCCACTTCCTATGAGTGCGTGCTTTTATTATAGATCATGTTTTATGACACTCATCTTCTTCCTCTTTGTTCCATGGAGTTCTTCCATCCATGTTGAATGAACTATGTCTTCTTTGCGCAAAGTTATTGGAGTTCATCATGTGCCTTGCTTCATCTTTGATTTGAATTCATCTCATGACTTACCCAAATTGAATTGAGAGTTTCCTACAGGGGTTAGTCCAACAAAATATCCAGTATCTACTAAAGCACACTCTTGGTCCAAAAAATTAAACTAGACACCATGTCTTATTTAATCTGGGAAAGCATTTTAACCTAAGCACCATGCTTAATTTAAAAAGCCTTTGGATGTAAGATCAACACTCCTAAACTAAGCACCATGCTTAATTTAAAAGATGTATGAACATACTCCAAACCTTAAGCATACTAGAGCAAACAAAGGTAGTATGAAAGTATTATAGAGATTTATTCAAATAGAGATAAAAGAGCATGATTGTTATTTAGCTAATTGAACATGGCTTGAAGGTAGAGATAACCAAGATAATTTAGCAATATGGTACAAAATGTTTTTGGAGAAGTATATCCCCTAGCTTGAATTTTGCAACAAAATCAAGTTTGGATGGATGTGATTCAATGTTGCATGATTATTGGTTGGACATACCTTGCGTTGTCATCCTTTGTTCTTTTTGCTTCAAACTTGCAATGGTTAGTGATAAAAATACCCGAAGGAATATTCTCATAGTTATATTTCTATGCTTATTTCACAAGGGCATTAATGCAAAAGGTGAAAACTCATTTTATCTCCCAAAAGTGCTTGCTTTAGGACAGAAGCTCGTCCTTGGAAAACCTTCGAATTGCGCTTTAAGTTGGTGAAGTGGTTTCCCCTCCAACACCAACCTTTATGTACTGTCTCAAGATCTATGCCAATAGCACAATGAGATCTACAATATTTATGATAAACAAACATGTCTAAACCACCCTTTTAAAGTTTTTATGAACAGGAAGTATGAGGGGGTTGAAGATCTCATGCGCGGCAATGTTGGGGAGACCAATTGATTCTGGGGTTTTCTCACGTGAGCATGGATTTGATGAGGTGCTCAAGAAGTAGCTTCCATACTCATTGATGTCATCTTCCTTTTCGAGCTCCATGGTTGATTCTTCATGAATGTCCAAAATTTCGCTTGGATTGGTGACTCTCAGGTCGATTTTGTCTAATACCTCCTCCAAACTCGAATGAGTCATGTTTATCAAGGAGATTGACTTAAGCTCACCCTTTGGAGCAGGTTTGGGTTCTAACCTTAAGGTTTCAGCCTTGTCCAACCATTCTTTACTTGCAACGATGCATGAATGCTCTAGTTGTTGTCGTTCCTCTTCTTGGTCATCCTTGGATCCTTCGTGATTCCTATGCTTTGGATGTCTTCATGGATTTCTAGGATCATCATGAGACTCAGGAGAAAGAGCATAAGAGGGATCATCGAGGTCGAGGATGGGTTCAAAACTTATATCGGTTGTGGGCATAGAAGGGGAGAAGATAGGATTGGCTTCTACATGGCTTGGCTCTCCTTCTATGGCATCACTTGTCCTTCCATCCTTAGGTTTTTCTAGATGTTCCCCATAGGAATTTGATTTAGGATGCTTTCTAAGAGACCCCTTCTTGAGAGGATTTGAATTATATTCACTCGAAGGTCTCTTATGTAGTAGAAAATTTAAACTTTTCCCAAAATCAGCATAAAAAGATCATTCTTAGTTTCAAAAGGGATTTCCAAAGGTTGAATTTCTCCTTCCCTTGGAAGATTTTGGGGTATTGATGGTTCGGAATTGATAGCTAAATCTTGGAATTAGAATGGTTGTGGTTTGACTATCAAAACTTCCTCTTCTTGATTGGGAGATGATTCCTTCTCTTCTTTGGGGAGTTCATCATGAATGCTAGTGTAGGGAATGCGTCCAATAATTTTGTCAAGGATAGTCTTTGCCATACTAGCAGATAAATGAAGGAAAGCTCCTCTAGAGGCCATATCAAGGAAATTCATGGAATCCTTGTTAAGACCCATGTAAAAATGTTGAAGAAGTACAGTGTCTTGAATGGCAAGGTCAGGGCCAGTGGTGATGAGGTCATTAAAATGAGCCAATGATGTGCCAAGAAATTCTCGTTTTTTTGTTTAAATGATAGAACCTCTTTTCGAAGGCGAACAATTCTAGAGATGGCAAAGAAAGCTAAACAAAATTTAGAGCATAGCATTTCCTAATCTCCTTGCATACTTCCTACGGTTTGTCTATACATCGTTTAGCTTTTCCCATCAAAGAGAACGGAAACAACTTCCATCTTAAGGTCTCGTCAGACATGCCAGCAATATGCAAGCATGCACGGGTCTGTTCAAACTCTCGTAGGTGTGAGTATGGGTTTTCATTGCCTTCTCCCGAGAAAGATTGTTCCTGAATCATTTTTATAAAATGCAGGCACAGCTCATTGCCAGGGGCTAGGATAGGCTCTACAGATTTTAGTGGCTCTGGGCGTGCGCTCGTAGGTTTAACATATTGATATATAGGTGTGGATTCTGAATCCACAGTAAAAAGAATAAAAGGATAAAGATACAAGGTTAATCTAGGTTCGTAGATAATTCAGCAACCGTTTCCCCAACAATGGCGCTAAAAAGTTTGTTGGTATTTACTAACGCACACAGATAAATCCACAGGTGTTGACGGTAGTTAACAACCATTATAAACCGTCAATAAAACATGCATGAGGGCACAATTGAGATCACCAACAAAGGTTTAGGGGTTGAAACTAATAAATTCCACGAGGTTTGGTGAATCTATGATTTCTACAGGGTTTATCCAAAAAACCATCAAGGTGGCCCTACATGTCATATTTAATTGCGCTTATCCACCATGAAGTGGACACCAGAAGACTCGAGAGGACTCCACACCGAGGCAGAGCCCGAGGGGCTAATAGGTGGGGCCGCCCAGCCCCACCTATAGGCCACCTAGCCCCTAGGCCCACCTATCAGCCTTCGTGTTGCAATGTCGGTTCTCCACCGCCTCCTAGGTTGCATCTACGACGTTCCTTAAGTCGGTTTAATCCAAGGGCTCATGTTGGATGCTCCAGCCTATATATATCCGCCCCTACACCCCCACCCCCCACCCCCGAAGGCATCAAGTCATTTGAGAAGACAGAAACCTAATCATTCTTAGAGCTCCACCATATTCTAGGGCATAGCTAGTTAGGCTAGGTCTAGAGGGAGGCAAGCAGGCTTCGCTTGGATTCCCAATCGTGTCAAGAGCGTGGTTTGGTATAATCTTTGTACCCCCTCTCTCTTTTGTATCTCCATTATTTTTATATGCTTGCTACAATTATTATGACAATATTAGTATTCATCTTATTCATGTTCTTCGTTATAATGTTCATCATCTACTTTGATTATATACCTAGTATAGTTGGATTATCATCATATTCATGCATATGTTCGTATAGCGCTCACCCTAAGGATCCATGGGTGGGTGGTCAACATTGTGTAAGCATGGTGCTTATATGTTGTTTACCTACGGATACACCTTATATTCTGGGTCATGTGGTAGATCACGGACGTGACACTCCCGTTGTGTCCTTTGTAGTCCACTCCCCGATGTAAGTAGCACGTAGGATCTGGTTACAAAGGGGGACAAGCTCTGTTCTTAATCTCCCTTAGTAATATCCCTTATGTGTACATATGAAGATGATCTCAGCAATAACTATTAGGTATAATTGCACTAATCAATGTACGCTTTGACTTATAATTAAGAATGACTTAGGAATTATTCCTCTAATATTCTACCTGACCATGCTAATGCCATAGAAAGGAGTACTCTGAGTGATTTATCATTATCATTGATCAATACTTATCATATATATCTTATCCTACGACTTACCCCTGTTTTGAGTAGAATATTGGTTATGGTTTACTTTTCCATCAATAGTATAAGTTATCAATACTAGCACATGCCAGACCTTCCTATGGTAAAAATATAAATAACGATACCTGGAATACTCTCAAGTGAAGTGCTACAATGGCATAATTATCTATGCGCTTGTAGATTTCTTTTTATTCATATCTATATATTCCTCCTAGTCACATAAATTAACAAAGAACTATTTAGTATTATTCTAGTAGTAATGCTATGTAGTACCAACAAGTATCTCTAGCAACATCACTAGGGATGATAACCTAGTAAAGTAATGTTATAAGATATAGGTTTATAATAGGTGGCTATTAAAACAAGTGACAAGTTAATAAATACCAATAGCAAGCGCACGGATACTGCTGTAGCTTTCACCCGAAAGTATTCCAAGTATCGTATCCATAGGGAAACGTGTGAGATTAACTACGTCTAACTTAACCCAGAGTAGCAACAAGACTTAAGATAACAGGAGTATAAAGGAGATCACTAAGGTCTTCTAGTTCTAACTTCGGTAAGCTATGTCTTCTATTGTTCAATTCTAGGGATATTACTAATAGAAACACAGGCAGAGTATGTTTCCTATAGTAACTAAATCCTGCTAGGCCTACAAACAGGAGGTGGACTACAGAGGATTCAACGAGGCTATAATAGTCACCCTCACGAGCTACCACCGATCCGGAATGTAGGGTATATCTATGAGTACCTGAGTCTAAGCACCACGCTTCCACTATGAATACTACTTTAACCTAGGAATGACAAGGATTAAAGTACTCAAAAAGAGTCACAAACCTAAAGAACAATATAAACACGTTACTTACTTGAATTAGAAGTTGATTACTAGAGAAATCTCAGAAGCAAGCTCATAAAGAACTTGATTTTGCAAGGGTACAAGTCATAGAGAGAGCACCAACAGGATGGTACTTCCTCCAAACTCTTTCCTCACACTCTATCTCTCTATTTTTAATACAAGACTAGATCCTATGGAGTACTAATCTTCTCTTGATAGCTGGCTCTGATCCTGATGAGGAGAGTATGAATTAGGATTTCATGATGACTCTCCTAGAGGGGGTACAGGGCTGTATATATAGGGGTAGCGTCAATTTTGGACCCTCGGATCAAACCGACTTGAAAGAATGACATAGTTGTGATCTAGGAGGCGGTGGGAAACCAACGTAGAAAGAAGAGACTGACACGTGGGCCCCATAGGCTGGCTGGCCTAGTGGTGGGGCCGACCGGCCTGTCTTAGTGACAAGTGGGCCCCATCTTCGGTGGAGAGTCTTCTGGTGTCTTTTCGAATCTTCCCAAGTCAGTACCGTCACGGATAAACATGATTTACTTTGACAAATAGGTCCACCTTGATGGTTTTCTGGTTAAATCCTCCTGTAAACACAGATTCATCAAAACTTGTGGAATTTATTAGTTTAAACCCCTATACCTATCTTTGGTGATGGAATTAAGTATATATGCAGGATATGTTGATGGTTTATAATTGATGTTAGTGAGGCAGTGGAGAACCAACATTCAAAGGAGAGACTGACCCATCGGTCCCATAGGCTATCCAGCCTAGTGGTGGGGCCGACCAGCCCCCCATGTCAGCCACTTGGCTTGATCTTCGGTGGAGAGTCTTCTGGTGTCTTCTAGAATCTTTCCAAGTCGGTACCGTCATGGATAAACGTGATTTACTTTGACGAATTGGTCCACCATGACGGCTTTCTGATTAAATTCTCCTACAAACACAGATTCACCAAAACTTATGGAATTTATTAGTTTAAACCCATATACCTATGTTTGGTGATGGAATTAAGTATATATGCAGGATTTGTTGACGGTTTATAATTGATGTTAGTGACCATAAACATTGGCCTACCGAACGGCCTACAAAACACCCCTTGGGATGTCACCATATTAACTCATCTACGGAAAGACATGTCATCTACCCGTTGAGCTAGAATTCAAGGCTCACTGGGCCATCAAACAATGGAATATGGATTTGGAAGCTACAGGAACCAAACGGACAATGCAACTCTCTGAGCTTGATGAATAGCGTGAAAAAGCATATCACTACGCTAGGATATACAAGGATGGAACAAAGAGATGGCATGACAAGAGGATCAAGAAGGAGTTCACCCTAGGACATAAGGTATTGCTTTTTAATTCTAGGGTGAAGTTATTTGGGCACGAAAAACTTCGGAGTAAATGGGAAGGGCCATTCAAAGTCACAAGCACTTCGTCGCATGGAGCAGTAACACTTCAAAATGATGAAGGTACGTTATTCAATGTAAATGGTCATCATCTCAATATCTTTCTAGACCCTAAAAAACTTGCTGAGGACTTAGAAATAGATTTCATTATTTTGCCATAGATATTCATCTCTGCCCTCCTCTTTACGGTTCATAACACGAAAATATATTTTTCTGGATTAGATAAGCGTTAGAAGTCATAGAGAAAAAGATGTCCACAAGATTACATAGGGAGAGGCCGGCTGGCCTACTACTGAGGCCACCTAGCCCACCTATCTATCTCCTCGCCCCCATTCAACTCTCTCGCGAATCTTTGATCATTATTCAGTAGAATTCTCTAGATTCCTGAGTCATTCGATCATCCCTCGTTATGAGAGCCATTATGGATAGATTTTGATCCCTGCTGCCCATCTTGCCTCCCTATATAAAGAAGCCCCCACTAGCATCCAAAGCCATCCCAATAAGCCTTTCATCTCCAGCAGCATAGAAGCTCTCCTCCTCCCAAGTTTCAATGGCCGGAAAGCAGATCGTCCTCCACCTCAACAAGAAGCCCAAAGAAGCCTTAGCGCTGAGCATCATACCTCCGAGAGAGATAGCTCTAGTCCCCCCTAATCAGTCCTACTATGCCCAAACTATTCATCGTCCGGTGATCGCTCCGCCGCTGCCCCATCTACTCCTAGAAGACAAGACACGCTAGCGGGAGCCCCTGTTCGGTCAACCCGATGCACCAAAGCCGATCAAGGTGCCCAAGGAGATCAACCTTCTTCCACCCAAGGTGAATGAGATGCTGACGAGGGTGTGGACCAACAAATTTGGAGATGTCACTTGCGGCAAGTATAAGTCGGTCATGCAACGTGTGACCATTGACAGTGTCTGGGCAGCACCGGAACAGATCAAGGTTGTGCCACCCAAGCTTCAAGAGAAGAAGAAGAGGATGCCACCATCTCCCCAGGAGAATGAAGAGAAGCACCAATGGATGACCATTGGAATTCTCCAAAACAAGATGCAAGACCTTACCCAGGTCATCCATGCTTTGCAGCATAGGATTGACCAAGAGCACATCTATCACAAGGATTTAGAATAAGAGATGACTATCCTACGCTGTTATGTTGTCAATAAGGACAAGTATAATAAGTGAGAGTTAGGTTGATGATCGATAAGGCACGCTTAGGTTGTATTGATTAGGTTGTTTTAGTTAAAGAGATTGTATTAGCTAGTTAAAGTTTGTTTAGGTTGAGATTGTAATAAAGTGCCTTATGATATCAATGGAATTAGATTGTTATTATTTGCTCTCTACTTTTGGATATGTTTTTGTCTCCACATTCTGTGCATAAAGGTAAATAGGAAATAAGTGTGGGGGAAGAACACATCGACAACAAACGAGATCCGATGGCGAAAATCATGAATTTTAGAAAGTAACGAAGCAAGGACCACATATGCCAAAGTTGGACCCAAATGGGTCCGAGAGTGGGCTGCCGAACCTCCCTTATGGGCCGGCTGGCCCAGCACAGTACCACCTCATGTCACGGTTCATCCATGGTTAGGTTTGCATCCCGTATGATCTATTTTCAACTATCTTACTTTCTGTTTTGAACCGAATTGAAAATCCTTTGATAAAACAACTTTAAAACATAAGGAAAGATTATTTTGGTCATGACTTGAAGGATAGATTCACAGAACACTTTTCCTAGACGTCTTGTTACTGTTGGGAACTTATTGCTAGGGACCCCGAATTACTTAAGTTGTTGTGGATTGAGATATAGTAGAATAATGAGAACCTGATTATTGATGTCTTGTTATTGGAGAATTTTATTTCAAACTTTAAAATGTATAGCTATATCTCTCCTTTGTGGTAAAGCAATGTCCTGCTAGACCCATATATGATAGACTAGGCAAACCTTCTACATATACAACTTGTCATTGTATTGAGTTTGGCCAAACCTTGTGACCCTTGTTGAGAAACTTATCATGCTCCCAAGATCAAGATCACGTACACTCCCCATATATGTGCTACTCCCACACTAGGAGTATGCAAAAACATATTTTCCGTCCACCCAAAAATGTTCTACTCCTACATTGAGAATAGACACAAAAATATGTTTGTTAGGATCTCACCAAATAAATGATCTAAGTTCTTGTAAATATCTCTCTTGAAAAATCTCTTTGCAGAAACGAGACATGGGGCTATGCAAAAAGAAAAGAGAAAAGTATTGAAAAAAATGGATACAAAAGTGTCCAAGATATTGAAAACAATGGGTACTTAGATGCCCGCCGAAAAAAAAGAAGAAAAAAAGAGAGAAGATATAGCCCCTGCTCTTGTAAAGTATTTTAAGTTTCAAACAAGAGAGATATGTTTCAAGGAGCATAGTAGAATTAGGTTAACCACCATATATTCATCCATACAAAGGCACATCTTGATCTAAGAGTATGACATTTTTCTCCTTGGATCCTTGTTTTGACTTTACAATATATGCAATGCAAGTATGTTCTCATATTTATTCCTACCGAAGCTCCATATAAAACTTTAGAAGTAGGTAAAAAGAAGGCAAAGTTATCTATGCCTTAGTAAGGATCCAAAAATACCACATATATTGAGTGATTTGACAGTACCACAAAAGGAGAAGGTAAGCTAAGTTTTGTTCTTAAAATCCTAAAATGTTTCTCCAATTGACTTGACTGAAGGAAGATGGTGATTTGTTTCAAGCTGTTCCGTTCTTCAACCGCTCAAAGTTTCATGGTAGACACTTCGAATCCTACAAAGCATTCATGACTGGGAATAGTTTTATGTTGATGTCATGTCCCAAGGTTATGTCTAAAGTAATACATCCTTTTAACGAGGGCTAGTAAAAGCCTAAGTGTGGGGGAGCTTATTGACGATAGTTAATGTCAATCATAAACCATCAATATACCCTGCACAAATGATTAAAATGGATCACCAACATAGGTATAGTGTTTTAAACTAATGAGTTCCATGATTTTTGGTGATTTCATGACTACAGGAGGGTTTAATCAGAAAACCGTCAAGGAGGACCTATTCGTCAAAACAAATCACGTTTAACCACGATGAAACCAACTTGGGAATACTCCAGAACAATCCAGAAGACAACTCACCGAGACCCATGACAGATGTCAGAGTGTGGGGATAGCCGGCACCACCTATAGGCCGACCGGCCTATGGGGCCCACCTGGCAGCCCCTCCTTCGTACGTCGGTTCTCCACCACCTTAAAGATCAAATCTAAGCCGTTGTTCAAGGTCGGTTCGATTCGAGGGTCCAGATTTGACGTTGACATGGATTCATGGGCCCACATGACTCATGGTGCCTCCTATAAATACCCCCTATACCTCCTCCAAGAGAGCAGCCTGAAAACATAAATCCTAGTTTATATCCTCATCATCATGATCAGAGCCAACAATCAAGAGAAGATTAGT
This sequence comes from Miscanthus lutarioriparius, assembly GCA_904845875.1. Classification (NCBI taxonomy): domain Eukaryota; kingdom Viridiplantae; phylum Streptophyta; class Magnoliopsida; order Poales; family Poaceae; genus Miscanthus; species Miscanthus lutarioriparius. The sequence goes on from CAJGYO010000002.1 coordinate 85,896,447, forward strand.
CCTCTGTCAACACAGAATTTTGTCTCATGCCGAGGACACACGAGCAAGCCAGAAGGGTCCACTCGATGGAGCTGAGGATCTACCTAGCTTCAGCACAGGGATGGTCAATCCTACGCACTCCTCCCGAGACGTGCTAGTAAATTTGACCCTGCAATTGACAAGGAGAGAGTTTATCAGTAATTAAGGGCGAAACGTGCCGGTGTTGACAGACAGTCTCGAATGTGCGGCTCTGAGAGCCGATATGAAAGGAGATCGACTAAATAGTCGATTCCGGCATATTCATAAGAATAAATTGATTAAAGCTCATGGGGTTGTGTAAGAAGAATTAGTTATCATTCAGGATGAAAATCATTCTTTAAACAAATATTGGTCACTGGCAAAAGGATATCAATAGTAATTAGTTCATGCTAAGCCAATGACTGCGAGTAATTGAACCCCTTTTTGTGTAAAAGAAACAGTTCATCATCATTCAACCATTTAATAGAGGTAAATCTAATGAACATATTAGATCTCATATATCGCTATGACCAGTGAGGCATGAGGCAGAATCATGCAGGCCGTAGAAACAACAATAGACTCGACGACCCTAACTTATTACTAATATTAGTGGGGCATAAGGCAGAATCATGCAGGCCGTAACACAATAATAAGATCATGGGGCTAACACATCTTTCAACCTATCGCTACTTCAATGATCTCGTGATGCGAATTGTTCGTGAAAGCGCTCGATATCAGCTAAAACAGCCGATTCAGGCATAGCTCATAGTTAACGTCATGACCTCTTAGGAACAGATCTACCAAATAACGATCCCCACTCCACGGTGCTAATAGTGGGGTGTGAGGCAGAATCACACAGGCCGTGATAATGGGCCATGAAACGGATTTCCTTAGCCAATAGATCTACTCAAAATCAGACACGCCTTAACCGCACGCTATGCACGATCAAGATTAATATAAAATAGCCAATAAAACATAACTCAGATCAGTTTAGATTAATAAACAATGGGTTAAAAAAGATATAAGGCTGATCTAGATCAATCCCAATCGGGTGAAGTGATATTGTTGTAATTTAATAAATAATGGAAGCAATAAGCAATATCGGTAACTTAATGAATCTATCTGAAGGAGCGCCACCCTTAGATAGAGTCGATAACTTGACCTTAATCTAGTTTGAGCAGTGGAGGTCGACCGGATCGATGCAGCCGCACTTAAACTAGACAAGAGTCGATAACTAACTCATACCAGAGTCGTAGTGGAGGTCAACCGAATCGATGCAGCCGTACGAACAGAGGTATAAGCCATGACGGTTCTTACAGACAAGCAGTGGAGGTCAACCAGATCGATGCAGCCGTACTTGCTGAAGAACTCGCCGAGATCTACTCTACTCCTACTCCTAAGGGGTGGCTGGAGCCGAAAAAAGTAAATAACTGGTATTTGATTGATTGTGTCTCTTTTACAATAGCTGGGCTTTGATATTTATACCCGGGACCTGCGCATGACTCCTGTCTAAGCACGACTCATCACAAATTTTGACCCTAGAGAAAACATTCCTAATTTAAGATAACTTGGACTCTAATCTTTCTCTTTTTGTAGAGTCCAACATATCTCGTCCTGGCGCTGATCATAGCCTTCGTCGTTATCTGCTAGCGCTATCTGAAGAAAGTCAATTCTAGTTTTGCATTCGAATCAGCTGGTTCCGATCTGCACGTAATTGATTCCTTGATGACATGATCTTAGGAGCTTTCGAGTCCCTATGACTTTTCTTCCAAATTTTGGTGTAAACACATGCCCTCCAATTTTGGGATAAAAGTAATTTTATTCCAAAATTATCACGTCTGTGCCCCTGATAGGTCTGCAGTCACGGGTAAAGAATCTTGATCTGGGGTCCACTGTTTGTCGCCGTCTATGTTAGCTCATGAGCCCATGCTTCAAAACTTTTACGAGAGCATCATTGCTTCATGGGCACTTGGATTCATCCTTCTAGGCCGGCTATAAAATGTCTATCCGACCCTGGCAAGAGTAACTCAACAATTCAGCCATGTTTCTCTTCTATCTACTTCCTCGAGTGCTCCTGACTCCACTGGACCCTCCATGGTCTATCCTTTTGCTATGAAGATCTTGAGCGGTTAGAAGAATTCTTGTGTATAGGGTGATTATGTCGCTCATTCTAGCGCCTCGTTGAGCAAGAAGACCAGCTATTGCGGTTAGAAGAATTCTTGTGATATCACCTGAGTCTTCTTTCCATGCTCGCAAAGCTATTCTAGTGTTTGTGAGGGCTAAAATGTGTGGACACCTTCCCCTCGTTTGCTCTTCCAAATGCCCACCGGGAAAGCCACAGGCTTTTTTCCCATAGTTCCTCAATTTACCGAGAAATCGGCTAAGCATATGTTAGGCGGGCGACCTTTCCTCTTCTCTGGCACAATTTTTTCAACGGCCCGATGTTGATTCGGTTCACGATGACCTTTGGCCTTGTGGGGACCCGAACTCCCTTCAATCCAAAGAAGCCTTGATAGGTTGATCTCTGGTCAATGTAAATCCTTTGTATCTGTCCCACGATATTTTGTAATTTGGGGAACCAATAAGTTTGAGTCTGTTATCTCTTCGTTATCCGTCCCCTGAATTCCCAGAGTGTCGATTCACTTCCGTTTCTAATTCTAATTTCACACCCCCGGTGAAATCTATCTTCTCGCCTTCCTGGTCTATATATACGGGCCACGGCTGTGGATCGAACAACAACCCGCTTCGTCTCAAACCTTCTGCATCCTTAGTACAGTTCCTGCTTTTTCCGTAGGTTTGAGATCATGGAGAACAGCAAGAGGTCTGCCAAGGAGGCCCTCAATGGATCTGCATCATTGTGCCAGCACCTTCATCGCCAAGAGGGTCCAACTCAGGCTGCTCCCATCGTTTCGGAGCAGAGGGCTGACTCTGTTTAGCCTTTGGGGTCACCTTCAGCACCAATTCACCGCCAGCTCCCCCGCTACCCAAGGAGGTAGGTCAGCAATGATGATCTACTTGCCTCCATTAATCAGACTGATCAGAACCTGGCCAGCTGCCTCTCCCTCGCAGAATTAGCTTTGGCCATGATTCAAGGCCGATCATCTCTTGAGGCCAGCCTGGTGGGGGAAAGGTTGGCCAGAGCTGAAGCCAGAATCATCGGTGAGATGCCTACCACAATTTTATGTCTTCTTCTTAATTTTGCTTTCAAGATTTCTGATCATTCTTTCCTTAAATCTTTTTAGATCTAACTGCTCAGTTGGACAGCCTTCGATCAGCCGCGGATCACGCGGCAGGATTTGTCAATGCCAGGGGCGCCGTTCCGGTGGTTCACTTGCTTGACATCCCAAACCATGTCAGGGAGGTCGCTCTTCATGGCGTTTGTCATGGTGCTGCCATGGCGTTGGCTGCTACACAAGCCCGTTCTGGCCACAATCTTCGTCTTCTTCCCCACGGTTTTCTAGATGCAACGCACCCTAGGGAGCATGAGCGTTTGGTTGAGGATTTTTCTAGCGCCGCCAACTCTGTAGCCTTCAACACCCTGGCCGATGATATAGTAAGCAAAGTGTTTTCCGGCCAGTAGCTTGTAATAGGTGATATTTAGCAAACAATTTCTTCATCTTGAGTGATTTTCCTTTGTTTTGTACTTCATACACATCACTCCATCCGTGTTTGCTTTGCTTCTATAGGCGATACGCATCGTACCGGCTTTTACCACTTTTGGCTTATTTTTGCACTAGAGGCGATACCTTTCTGATATCGGCTATCAGAGCTAACGACCAAACAAGGAGTTATTAAGTATTAATCCAAACGCTAGGGTAATATTTCTTTAGATATTTCCCATTGATTGCTCGTCCAAATTATTTCTCTCCTCTTAGTGTTTCCAAAAAATAAGCATTACTAGGCCCACAACGTTTGATCCAATAAGGTCCTTCCCAGTTAGGTGACCATTTGCCGAATTTGCTGTCCTTTGACTCGATCGGCAATTTCACTTTCCAGACCAAGTCTCCTTCAGAGAATTGCTTAATCTTGACCTTTTTATTGTAATATTTTGCAACCCTCAGTTTGTTGGCATCGATATTTTCAAGAGCATGCAGCCAAAGGCAACTCAAGTCCTCTAAATTGTCTATCATAAGATTCTTGTAGACTTCGGCTGACAAATCATTCTACAGTGTAACATGTCTCGATCCAGTCCGAACTTCCCAAGGAAGAACTACATTATGGCCATACACAAGTTCGTAAGGCGACGTTTTAATTGATCCATGACAGGCCATCCTATATGCCCACAGTGCCTCATTTAGCGTCGAATGCCACTTCCTTGGTTGTTCCTCGATCTTTTTCTTGATCAGCCTAATCATAATATGGTTGGACGCCTCTGCCTAGCCATTAGCCTGAGCATAGTAAGGAGAGGAATTTAGTAGCTTGATTCCCATACTGGCAGTAAAATCCCCGAACTCTTCTGATATGAACATTGTCCCTTGATCGGTAGTTATAGTTTGAGGAATCCCACAACGATACACAATGTGCTCCCTGACAAAATCAATCATGTTCTTCGAGGTTACCGTCTTCAAAGGAATTGCCTCAACCCATTTAGTGAAGTAATATGTTGCTACCAATATGAACTTATGTCCTTTGCTTGAAGGCAGAAAAATCTAGCCAATTAAATCAATTTCCCAACCTCGAAACGGCCATGGCTTGATTATTGGATTCATGGCTGACGTAGGCGATCTTTGGACATTACCAAAACATTGACAGTCCTGGCACCCCTTGTAAAATTCAAAACAATCTTCCAATATCGTTGGCCAGAAATATCTAGTTCTACGAATAATCCACTTCATCTTATAAGCCGATTGATGAGCTCCACATATCCCTTCATGCACCTCACCCATCAACACCTTAGCTTCTTCTTGGTTTAAGCATTTGAGCAACACCCCATCGACTGTTTTATAATATAATTGATCATCTAACAAAACATACTTAGTTGATTTATACCTTAGCTTTCTGGTACCTTTCTAAGACGGATCTCTAAGGTAATCGGCTATTTCGACTCTCCAATCATCACTTGAGGCTTCACTACTCAAGACTTCTTGAAACACTCGATATCCTGATGCACTTTGAGCTAGACGATTAGCCTCTTGGTTTTGTGCGCTCAGAATATGTTGGAAAGAGATATGAAGAAAATCCTTGAGCAACTTTTGGCACTTATCATAGTATCGTTTCAAAGTCTCTTCTTTGCACTCATATAGACCGATCAACTGATTAATAATTAACTATGAATCTCCAAATACTTCAATTGCTTCAGCCTTTACTTCATGAAGAAGTTGAAGTCCCTTAAGAACAGCTTCATACTCCGCTTGATTGTTAGTAATCATTGGTTCAATTGGAAGAGCAAACTCAAAACTTGCCCCCCGAGGCGAAATAATAACAATACTAATGCCACCACCTTGCTTGCATGATGATCCATCAAAGAATAACATCCAAGGCATCGGCTCTACATAACCAATGCTTGGCTTATGATGTTGGGTGACAAAATCAGTCATTATTTGTCCCTTGACTGCTTTCGCCGATTCCTACTTCAAGTCAAATTCTGATAACGCAAGAATCCACTTTCCCACTCTTCCATTCAGTATTGGCATTGATAACATGTGCTTAACCACATCGGCCTTGAAAATAACTGTACACTCGGTTGATAATAAGTAGTGACGCAACTTAATGCAAGAGAAATATAAGCACAAGAATAACTTCTCGGTGGGAGAATATCTTGTCTCTAAATCCAGTAGTCTTCTACTCAGATAGAAAACAACTCTCTTCTTTCAAATTCTTGCATCAAGGCCGATCCAATTGTCTTGTCATCAGCCGATATGTGTAACTTAAAAGGCTTACCTTGCTGAGGGACCAGCACAGGTGGATGCTTCATGTATTATTTTATCTCTTCAAACACCTTTTGTTGTATCTCACCCCACTTGAATTCTTTATCATTCTTCAACTTCAACAAGGGAGAAAATGGCTAGATCCTTTCCGACAAATTTGAAATGAATCTTCTGATGAAATTGATCTTACCAAGCAAAGATTGCAACTCTATTTTGGTAGTCGGGGGAACTGCCTCATCAATTGCTTTTACACTTTTCTGGCCAACTTTGATTCCTCTCTTGTAGACCATGAATCCCAAGAATTGTCCAGCTGATACTCCAAAAGCACATTTATTAGGATTCATCTTTAAACCATGTTTTCTTGTGCATTCCAAAGTCTCTCGCAAGTCAGCCAGGTGCTCTTTGTACCCTTTGGATTTTATCATCACATCATTGATGTAGATTTCAACAATCCTGCCGATCAACTTATGGAAAATGTAATTCATCGCCCTTTGATAAGTTGCACCGGCATTCTTCAGACCAAAGGTCATCACAACCCACTCGAACAGACCGATTGCGCCGGGGCACCTAAAAGCGGTCTTTGCTATATCTTCCTCAGCCATGAAAATTTGGTTGTATCCTGCATTACCATCCATGAAGCTAATAACCTTGTGCCCAGCTGCTGCATCCACTAACATATCAGCTATCAGCATCGGATAACCATCCATGGGTGTGGCTTTGTTCAGATCCCTGAAATTGATGCAAACTCTCAATTTTCCATTTTTCTTATATATAGGGACAACATTCGATATCCACTCTACATATCGACACGGTCGGATAAATTTTGCTTCCAGTAACCTTTCAGTCTCCTTTTTGATATCATCGAGCACGTTCGGGTTGAATCTCCTTGGAGCTTGTTTAAATGGTCGATATCTAGGTTTGATTGGCAACCGATGTTCAACAATTGACCGGTTTAAACCAGGCATCTCATAATATTCCTAGGCAAAGCAGTCTTTAAATTCCTTTAATAAATCAATTAATTCCCGCTTATACTCCGGATCCAACTTAGCACTTACGTACGTTGGTCTAGGTCTATCTCCAGGACCAATATCTACTTCTTCCAATTCATCGGCCGATGTGAAGCCATGTCCTAGTTTGCCATCTGTACCATCTATTGGATTATCCATTAATACAAATTTTCAAAGCCGACTGCTTGGATCGACTGTTGGCTTTCACCATTGAATCTGAATTCTGATGGTAGCAGAAAAGTCATTTGGACATTAGCCGATGGTTGCTTTCTATCGGCTATCTGCTTAGTACGCCATACTTGTGGTTTACCGGATGCCTGAGCCTGTTCCAACTCTTTATTCCTTAAGCGTTGCACCCTTCTCTTCTGGCTTCTTCTTAAACCTCCTGGACACCATTGGCCTTCCTGCCAAACATATTTTCTTTCGTTGCCTTCTTCTTCCTAATTAGCCCAGTCTTGGTCAACAACTCATTTTCCAAGCCGATCATGAACACTTTTATTTTTTAAGCACCGATCCATGTTATTATGATGATATACATCTGGAGCATGGATAGACCGGCGGTTGGTTTGAGATTGCCTGAACTCCCAATATTGATTGCTGCATTCTATACAGTCATGTCTGGTAGGTAACTTCAAACCTTCATTCCAGCAATGTCCGAAGAAAGAACAATTCCAATGTGATTCGGCTTGTTTCCTTTCATACTTCTCTCTTTCCAGTTAACGCTGATATTCTTGATCCTTTAACCAACGCTGATAAACCTTTTCTTTCTGTCGCTGCCACTTATTTAATAGGATCTGAGATGTAACTCATGGCTTTGTCATCCCTGCTTTTGACGTTCCTCCCTGCTCATATCAGCTCTTTTGCTCATTGTGACGTCTCTTAATTTCCCTGTATTCGTCGACCGATATTTGAATCTTGGGATCGATTGTTCTAGCTTCTCTTGATTTGGCTAATGTTAGGACCTTAGTCTTTCCTTTGAGTAGCCCAGCATCAACCATATTTTGATCTCCTGGGAAAGGAATATCATCAACTTTCATTTTCCGAGGCATATCAAATTTGAGCCTCCCTTGCTGAATAGCCCTCTGTATATGCTGCCGAAAGATTCTACATTCATTAGTGGAATGAGAAGTAGCGTTATGGAACTTGCAGAACTTCTTATTCTTCAACTGATCAGGGGGGCAACATAACATGACCATCAGGCAACTTGATCTGCCCTTTCTCAAGCAAGAAATCGAAGAGCTTGTCTAATTTGGTGACATCAAAGTCATAGCTCTCCTCGACTCCGCTTCCTCAAGGATTGGGCACCATTACTATTTTCTTGCCCCAATTCCATTCAGTCGCAGCAACCTCTTCTTCTTCATCTTCATAGCCGTCATCAACTGAGTATGGATTATAAGCTTCGGCCACTGTGGTACTCTTCTGAAATTGAGTATCTCTGCGCATACTCTGGAATTGGCTATTAAGTGCTGCCACTCGTTGAGCCAATTGACCCAAGTTGTCAAATTCTTGTCCCAGTAGTTTCTCTTTCCACATTGTCAGCATTCCTTGAACAGCTAAAGCAGCTCGTTGATCATTAGCCAAGTTTAAGGAGAAGCACAAGTTCTTAGTTTCTTGGAATCGCTGAAGAAACTCAGTGCCCGATTCATTAGTCTTCTGTCTTATAGCTATAAGATCGGTAATCTTCTTTTCTCCAGTCCCAGTGTAAAAATATGTATGAAACTTCTTCTCTAGGTCAGCCCAATTGGCAATGAAATTGACTGGTAGTGATGAAAACCAAGTGAAGGCTGGCCCAGATAAGGACAAGGAGAAGAAACAAACTCGATGGGCATCCTCAACTCATGCTTCCCCTAATTGTGTAAGATACTGACTGACATGTTCTATCGTGCTTGTACTGTCTTGGCCAGTGAACTTAGCGAATTCTGGGAGCCTGTAATTTGTGGGAAGAGCGACCAAATCATACCATTCTGGATATGGACGTTTGTACGAAAAGGTCAGCCCTTTTGGCTTCAGACCGAACTGATTTTTCATCATCTCGGTCACCTTCAGCAGCAACTCATCAGCATTTGAGTTTGGATTTCTCTGTACTTGCTGACCCATCTGTGAATTGAAATCCTGTGTGCCTTGATACCCTGGATTTGGAATCATGTGAAGGGTGTTATAGTTTGATCCATAACGATATCCTTGTGGAACCTCTATCTGCTGGGTCCTTTGCTGGCTTGCTGCTTGAAGTCTCTGATTATAGACATAAGGATCTATATCTCTATGGATCCTTTAAATTGACAGTGCTATTTTTTGAGCCGACGACGGTATGTGGCCTGATGTGCCAAAATTGATCACCTGATTCTGACCTTACCTCGCCGGCTGTTGCACATGTTGTACTGGCGGTCTAGGATTATACTGTATCTGATTCGTAGTAGTTCCTTGAGCTTGTTCAGATGAACCCTGAACTGCCTGGACATCACCATTACCAGTTGGTGCTGCTTCTTGATGGCTGGTACTGACTTGATTAGTCCCTTGGGTTGACGGATCTAGAATGTTGTAATAAGCTGGCCCAACTTGACCAACTAGACACCCATGAATCGCTTCTTTCATGGCGTTGTGGAATGTGTCTAAGAAAGCTTCATTTTGGATTGATATGGCATCATGAATAGATTTGTCTACAACCTCCATAAAGAAACGCCTGTCTTCAGCTTCAGTTGTATCTATCTGCCCGTGTAATAGAACTTTTGGTAGTGGAAATTTCTAAACAATTGTGTTGTCACGTGTTTAGGTGTAGGACAACAAATACTTGTTCTGAAACTCTTCTGTAGCTTTGCTGATGACACCTTTATCTCCATCAGGTAGATCTTCATAATGTATCATAAGGTTGTCGTTGTTGTTGTGAACCGCCATGACGATTGTGGGGTCCCACCGGGCGTGCCAAAAACGGGTGTCGACATGGAATTTCATCCCGTGCCGAGGACACACGAGCAAGCTAGAAGGGTCTGCTCGATGGAGCTGAGGATCCGCCTAGCTTCAGCGTAGGGATGGTCGATCCTGTGCACTCCTCCCGAGACGTGCCAGTCAATTTGACCCTGCAATTGACAAGGAGAGAGTTTATCAGTAATTAAGGGCGGAACATGCCGGTGTTGCCAGACAGTCCCGAATGTGCGGCTCCGAGAGCCGATATGAAAGGAGATCGACTAAATAGTCGATTCTGTCATATTCATAAGAATAAATCGATTAAAGCTCGTGGGGTTGTGTAAGAAGAATCGGTTATCGTTCAGCATGAATATCATTCTTTAAACAAATATTGGTCACTAGCAAAAGGATATAAACAGTAATTAGTTCATGCTAAGCCAATGACTGTGAGTAACCGAACCCCTTTTATGTAAAAGAAATAGTTCATCATCATTCAACCATTTAATAGAGGTAAATCTAATGAACATATTAGATCTCATCTATCGCTATGACTAGTGAGGCATGAGACAGAATCATGCAGGCCATAGAAACAACAATAGACTCGACGACCCTAACTTATTACTAATATCAGTGGGGCATGAGGTAGAATCATGCAGGCCATAATACAATAATAAGATCATGGGGCTAACACATCTTTCAACCTATCGCTACTTCAACGATCTCGTGATGCGAACTGTTTGTGAAAGCGCTCGATATCGGCTAAAACAGTCGATTCAGGCATAGCGCACAGTTAAGGTCATGCCCTCTTAGGAACAGATCTACCAAATAATGATCCCCACTCCACGGTGCTAACAGTGCGGTGTGAGGCAGAATCACACAGGCCGTGATAACGAGCCATGAAACAGTTTTCGCTAGCCAATAGATCTACTCAAAATCAGACACGCCTTAACCGCACGCTATGCACGGTCAAGATTGATATAAAACAGTCGATAAAACATAACTCATTATTTAAAGTACAGATTAGATCAGTTTAGATTAACAAACGATGGGTTAAAAAAGATATAAGGCCGATTTAGATCAATCCCAATCGGGCGAAGTGATATTGCTATAATTTAATAAATAATGGAAGCAATAAGCAATATCGGTAACTTAATGAATCTATCCGAAGGAGTACCACCCTTAGATAGAGCCGATAACTTGACCTTAATCTAGTTCGAGCAATGGAGGTCGACCGGATCGATGCAGCCGTACTTGAACTAGACAAGAGTCGATAACTAACTCATACCAGAGTCATAGTGCAGGTCAACCAGATCGATGCAGCCATACGAATAGAGGTATAAGCCATGACGGTATTTACAGACAAGCAGTGGAGGTCGACCGGATCGATGCAGCCGTACTTGCTAATGAACTCGCCAAGATCTACTCTACTCCTACTCCTAAGGGGTGGCCGGAGCCGAAAAAAGTAAATAACTAGTATTTGATTGATTGTGTCTCTTTTACAATAGACGGGCTTTGATATTTATACTCAGGACCTGCGCATGACTCCTATCTAAGCACGACTCATCACAATTTTTTACCCTAGAGAAAATATTCCTAATTTAAGATAACTTGGACTCTAATCTTTCCATTTTTGTAGAGTCCAACATGTCTCGTCCTGGCGCCAATCATAGCCTTCGTCGTTATCTGCTGGCGCTATCTAAAGAAAACCGATTCTAGTTTTGCATTCGAAGCAGCTGGTTCCGATCTGCACGCAATTTATTCCTTGATGACATGATCTTGGGAGCTTTCGAGTCCCTGTGACTTTTCTTCCAAATTTTGGTGTAAACATCCTCCAAGTTAGGATCTTGCCTTTGTAAATGGAAATAGTGAGATAGAGAGTGAAGGAAGAGTTTCGAGGAAGTGTCGGCCTATCGGTGCTCTCTCTATGGCTTGTACCTTGGCGGAATCAAGTTCTGTTTGAGCTTCCTTCAGAGATTTCTCTGGTAATCAACTTCTAATTCAAGTAAGTACCATGTTTATATTGTTTATCAGGTTTGCGACCCTTTTTGAGTACTTTAATCCTTGTCGCTCTTGGGTTAAAGTAGTATTCGTAGTGTAAGCATGATGCTTAGACTCGGTTACTCGTGGATGTACCCTACATTCCGATTCGGTGGTAGATCGCAAGGGTGACTATAAAGCCTTGTTGAGTCATTTGTAGACCATCTCCCATTTGTAGGCCAAGCAGGACCTGGTTACTATAGGAAAGCATACTCTGCTTGTGTTTTCCTTAGTAATATCCCCAGTTGAACGGTAGAAGACATAGCTTACCGAAGTTAGAATTAGAAAACCCTAGTGATCTCCTCTACGCTCCTATTTGTCCTAAGCCTTGTTGCTACTCCTGGTTAAGCTAGACTTAGTTAATTTCACACACATTTCCTTGAGTTTGATATTCTGGAATACTTTCCAGTGAAGTGCTACATCGGTATCCGTGCGCTTGCAGATTTATATGTGTGCGATTAAATATACCAACAAGGATCTTCATTTCAGTCAATCTCCATAGCTTATCTAGCTTGTTGGGTTGGTTCTTGCTAAATCAAGACCTCTTATGGTCCATGTGGAGCTAGGGTCGGCCAAGGATCCTAGTTTGCTTCCTAGGCATTTGCTAGGCCTTGTTGTTGTTGGATCGGAGCGGGCTCAGGAGCTTGGTTCTCATTTTTAGTTGTTTGAGCTAGCTCAACTTGTCTAAGACCAAAGAAGTCAAAAGGAGCATTTGGAATAATTTCATTTGGGTGGCCCTCCTCCTAGGAACCCATGCCTAGAGACTTCACATTGAATGGTCCAAGATTCTCCCTCGTGCCCAATTGTTTTTTTTAAACACAATGAAGTTTGGATGCTCTAGAGATTGCTTATTTTGGCTTTAATGATTAGTCTCGCTACGTGTGTCTGATTATCTTCCCAAGAAACCAATTTTCCAAAGGAGATGATGACATCTTGGATATAATCTTATTTTTTCCTAGTAATCTAAAGGAAATCCTAAGAGCATTAGCCAGCACTCTTGTTTGAACGCCAGTTTCTTCCTTGATTGTGATGGGTCAAAGAGACACATTGACATTCCCCATTTGATGCAAGCTTTCGAACACTAGCCTATCTCTATCCTATCATGAGCATAAGCAAAACACACTTAAGCTTGCCCGAGATGACAGGAGTGAACGTCTCTAATGGGGAGCCCCTACTCTTCTGCCAAGAACTCCGTGAGCTCATCCCGAACAACAGCAAAGTTGAACTCATTACCCGAAAGGAAGGAAGATGTTGGTGATGGCAACCATCTCATTGCGTGGCTGAGAACGAGAACCAGCAACAACATGGACCATCAGTTTATGGTTAGGGATTTCTTCCCAATGCAAAACCATGGTCAAGAAAAGGAGTTGGGTTGGCTCTCCCATACACCATGATAAGCGGAGGAGCCTGATTTTGTGGTGTTTAATTTGTTGGAAGAGGTGGGATTGGGGGCAGAAGTAATTGGGGGTTTCCACTAATGGAGTGTGGTGGTTTCTACTGTTGAACCCCTCTACTTCAGGTACATCGGCTGAGGAAGTTGAGATGGCAATCACGTGGTGAGACAATTGAATCATATCCATTTTCAAAGAAATGGGGAGACACCAAAGGACAATCAAAGCTTGTGCTATTTATTGGGAAGAGAGAAGCCAACTCGGAGCCTAGATTTTGGCAAAAACACTAAAAGGATTTGAAGCTTGGTGGGATGCTAGCACTCGCCCAATAGAAGGGGCTTTAGTAAGACTAAACCAATTCAATGCAAGGGACACAGTTGTCTTCCCAATATATATCCACTGAAGAAGGATTCACATCTAATCTAGGAACCAAGATGTATCACGAAGCAGCTATATGTACCCAATTAAAACAAACATGGCACTTAATGGCATTTTTACAAAATTTTCTTGGGCGTTATGAAGAAAGGCACTTAGTGCACCACGTGGAATTGAGTGCATTGGCAGTTCCAAGATTCAAATTTCAAATTGTGGTTGAACCTGAGGTCCCTTTAGAGCATGAACTAAACTCATCAACTTGGCTTGAAAAGAAATTTGAAGAACCAAACAACAGTGTTAAATCAACTACACTTGAAGTTTTGTTATATTGAAGTGGGCAGTGGAAATAGGTACTTCACGAACATTGAGCCCTTCAATTTCTGTCAAACAACAAAGTGAGGGGAAGCTCAGACACAAAATCTGAAACCCAAGATAAATCTTTTGCCAAATTTTTTAGAGCTAAATCTGTGATGCTTCCAAATAAAATAAAATGGTAAACTTCTTTATTTAGAGGCACCGCAAGTTTCTTCACTAAGTATCTATACATTGATTGAGTTGAGGAAGATCCTTGGTTTATCTGATTTCACATCATTGAATCTTGTTGGTCATCAAGTTCCACAAGCGTTATTCTTGATATCAATTCATTCCAATTGGCAAGATTATCACCATCTAGTGCCCTACAGAAATTCAAATTAAGTGGTATAGAACCAAAAACATGAACAATTGTATTATTTTTTTCCTAGCGACATTGTATACATAAAGTTAGGTATTGTTCTTTGAGAGCCAACTTTCTCCCAAAACCTAATATGGGCTCCATTGTGTAAATTAAAAGAAGATGAATCTTTTCTTTTTTTGGTTTGTGAAAATGGCAACACTGCTAATATAATTGTCCAACCGACCTATCAACTATCACTGCTGCTTGTCTGATTGCATATAGTAGTGATAGAACCTCTATAAATAGCAATGATATGAAGCAGCTAGGATACAGATGGCTTCTCTAAGCTGGTCTTCAACATGTGATTCCTAATGGAACAATGTTTGAGACAATCATGAAACCCTAGCTAGATCTAAAATTACTACCATTCTTTCTTGCTCTCTAAACACAACCATGAAACCCTAAATCTAATTTTGCTTCAAATTGAGAAGGATTCATGCAAAAAGAGATGTTTGAGACATCCCTTCAAAGAAATAAAGACCAAACAAAACCTCCCCGTTGCATTTTGCAATTTTGAACCTCCAAGTTCGCCACCAATGGAAGGTAGCTCCGGCTATATAGTTCTGGTCGGAAGAGGAAGAAGCAGTATTTATAGCTTTTTCTACGGTCGGTTCATTAAGTGACCACATGTGTAAACAGAAAGACACTGGCGGTTCAAGTCAACCGCCGGTGTAAATAGTGTATTCACACTAGCAGTTGTGTAAAACCTATAGCAATTGTAAATAGCTATGGGCTTTACACAACCGCCAGTGTAAATGCACTATTTACTGGTTAGCTTTGGAAAACCGCCGGTGTAAATAACCCGCCCATATATTTTCTTCCACTGGCACTTGCTCCTTATGAACTGCCTATGAAGAAAATCGCTGGCATGAGGAAAAATCGATTATGTACTAGTCAACAAACTTGACCGTTAATACATCATGTGGTCCTGATCGTGATCCAACGAAGCATACAGTGTGTGTATATATATACGCATGCGTGTGGATGCTTTATTAGTTGACAGCTTGATATATACTATACGGGCGCAAGATCTTTCTCGCCCCTGCGCTGCATTTCATCACCAAAACAAGCAAGTATGCACATTTTGGGGATTTTTCTCTCATGAGCGAAGAGTTGAAACTTTATTGGGAAAGGCATCCATTCAAGTTGCTACGGATCGTGTCGATCAGTCTGTCGCTATCTTGGCCATAGTATGTAGCAAGAGAGCTCACATGGTGAGCCCATGCAGCTGCATCGGGCCATCGGCTGGATTCATTGCCTTGGAAACGTGCAAAACTTACCTGCAGCAGCACCATGATGTGTACAGGTTCGACTGTGAGAAAACGCGACAAAGAATGCACCCTTCAAATTTGAAAGGATCTCTCTCTCTTATATATATATATATATATATATATATATATATATATATATATATATATATATATATATATAACCAAGGCCTGAACAAACAAGCCAAACTATATGTACTATTTGAGTGCAAGGGGGCTAAGGAATATCCCAGATTAATGGAATGGCACTGAGTCGAGCAATTATGTGCATAGATCTTTTTTTTCGATTAATTATGTGCATAGATCCATATGTACTTGTTGTCGTTTCACCGTAGCATCTTACGAGTGTTATTATATATATTTAGGAGCTATGTCAAGCAATTATCCCAGAACCATCTCTTTCATGTCCAAACATAAGTTTTCAATCCTACATGGATGCTGGATTATGATTAGTATTAATATTGGGTCAATATACTGCAAGTCAGTACAAGAATTATATATTGTTGTGCAGTTCTTCTGTGGTAGTCTTTGGACGCCATCTTTTCAGGGCAAACATCTTTTTTAGGGGTTCAGGACAACATCTTCGAAGTAATAAATGGAAAGTCTGAACCAATAAACTGCAAAATTAATGGGCCTCGATGCCCATTGTTAAGAGTCAGAATTTTTTTTGCACTTAGCTTCCTTCCATGCAAAACAGATGCAAAGGTTTCATATTATACGAATGATCGAATTACTACTCTAAGCGAACTGATCATAGATTAGTTGGTTTGGTTTCTTGTGGTGGAACCCATCCACCCGGGTTCAAGTCCTCGACTTGGTACGGGTGCTCGCATTTTCCTGGATTTATTTCAGGATTTAACGGCGCTATGCTTTCAGTGGTAGGCGACGTCCCCGTCGACAGCAAGGCGTCACTGGTGACTTCGTGAATCTCGAGATCTACCGGCTCAGTCCTTCGGATGTGCTCATAGAGGTAGGGTTTGCGTATGTGTGTTCATAGGGATGAGTGTGCGTGCGTATTGTGGATATCTACGTTGTACTGTGTAATTCTAAAAAAAAAGAATTACTCCCTTCGTCCTGAAATACAGTGCATCCTGACATTTGAGAGCTGTCCCCAAATATAGTGCATTTGGGGAACAAGAAGATAACGTTGACTTAAATAAAATCGTGATCTGCTGCTTCCTTTTTTATTTATTCTCTCTTCTACTTATCCGTTCATCCCCTCCCCACGAGAACTCCACCGCTCCTGTTCTTCTCCCCACCGAGAAAACTCCGCACGCACCGTCGCACTCGCAGATCCAGGCGGCATTTGAAGGAGATGCGCCGCCCATAGTATTGTCGCTGCTCAAGCCCTCTCCACCTTCGTCGATGGGCAGTTCCTCCTCAGGCTGCTGGCCGGCGGCGTGGAAAGGGCAAGGACGAGCGCGGAACATGGTGGCTGTGGTACCCTGAACCTCGGCCAGCTGTGGAGGGTGTCGATTTCACCCTTGATTCGGAAGATGGGAGTGGCGACGAGATCTTGGAATTTGTCCCTGACTCCGACGACGAAGGCGGTGGAGCCGAATTGACTCCCGAAGCGAGCGACATTGAATTTGTTCCTGACTCGGAGGCACAGGAGACTGGACCCCTGGAGGAGATGAGGCCAAGGTTTATTAGATTTGTTGATCAGATACTCTAATAATGTTTCCTGTTCGCATCCCTACATCCTTTCCCTCTATTCTAAGGTATACGAATTTTGTAGGAATTGTTAGGCATCTGAACTTGCAGACGAGCACAGGACTGGCAAGATTCAAGTGAAGGAGGCACTAGCAACAACCAAGAAATTAATTGGCGCGGACAACTCAATAAAGATGATTTCAAGTAGAAAGAATGTGATTAAAAATGGGCATTACAATGTGATTAAAAATGGACATCACCTGTCTTACAAAGGGCCATATCCCTAGTTTTCCATCGAAGTAACAATTGCCTTCCTCATCATACCTAGGCCTCGCAATAGCTGCGAGAAACATGACTTTGTCTATGGAATTTTTGTTTTGCACTATTCTTACTAGATCATCTTCACTAGGCAGCATGTAGAAGGTTTTGTTTTTCTTAGTGCCATTGAACCACTTCTCATCAATATGGATAATGTTACGCATATCTCTGAATTTTGGATCAAGATGAATTGTTTGCTCATCTATCATAGACGTACAAAACTTTAGCCGTTCCCTTTTATTTTGTTCCCTCAAATAAGGCTTAAGGGTACTAGAGTGACGACGAACCTAACCTTCCTTGAAGACCTTGTGCATCTTTGTTTTTGAAACATTCAGAGCCCCTGCAAGAGATCTAATGGTAGTCCTTTGGTTCAAAGGAATATTTGTAACCTGTGATAAATCAATATCAGCTCTTTTGCGTCCACAATTTTGTGCTTTCTTTGAAACAAGATCTACTGCCGTGCCTGCTACTCTGCACCTCTTTATTTTTTCCAAATGTTCTAAACAGTTCTTCTCTTAACATGAAATAAATTCGAAACAATGGTTGTTGTATCTTTGTGTAATATCCCATTTGTACTTCTTGCTAGTAACTCTTCATATATATCTTGTCTTTGTTTGTTTGTTATGTGCTGCCTCCTTATAATATTGTTCTGGTGTGGTGATTGGTTTTTAGGATCGTCCAAGACACAATCAACATCGTCATCTACAAGGAGGCTGCTAATTACTTACAATACAAAGTAGATTTCTTGCTTACAATATAAATTAGATTTCTTACTCACCTAATTACACATTTAGATCAAAATTGTGGATGCTGCTATGCAGATCTTCGACAGCATGAACACCTTCGGTGGCAGGTTCTTCGTTTTCATCTAGGTGATCATGAAGGGGAAAAAATATGGTGAGTATCTATTGATTATAGTACAGTTACAACTACAAAATAAAATTTACCTAGAGGCAAATTAAGATCATTTGATGAATGGACAGCAGGGTCAGTCTTCTACTTGATGGATTTGGTCTTCCATGGCCTGCACAACTTCTCCATAGATACCAGCACCTTCTCCATCTTCAATGGTAGCACATAGATTTAGATCAGGTATTGCATCTTCATCTTCACTTGGTGCTGCATTGAGATCAATTGGCATGGCTATTTTTTTGTGGTCTCTGAATGATTTGTTCATTTTGGATTACGGATTGTTGGCCTATTCTTATAGGCATGGAGGAGCGGCTCTAGTGTTTGGGAGGGAAAAAGATACGGATGGAGGCAAGATGAAATTTTTTGGCCACCTCATTTTGGATGTAGCGTTAGGAGGTGGAGGGAAGCGTCAAAAATTTGGTTCAATTTTTTGTTGATACTCCATACTGTAGCTCCTTATTTGTAGTTTGCTATAAAGTGTTTTTGACGCCAACACTCTTGGCGGGACATACTATAGGGGAGATGAAACTAATTCAATGCTTACCATATTTTCTATAAGGAAACTTAGATTCCACCCTTTAATCATGCGGAATAGGATCAGATTTCAATAGATTAGAAAGTTAAGTGAGGGGTACATACGTCTATTACCCTCTCTCTTATTTTGTCTGAGAATAGCCACAATGCACTGTATTCCAGGACGGAGGGAGTACTACTCTAAGACACAAAAGTATAAATACAACTCAGGTTTAGCCCATGCCCATCATTCTTCTATATTTAAGTAAAAGTACTTGAAAAGGTTCAGCACACAGATGCATGGGAAATAATAGGGATTAATGTACATATATATATGGTTCTCAAAAGAGGAAAAACAAATAAAAAAAAAAGTGGTCTATATATGCATGGTCCCAGTTATCTTGGCATGCATGCAGTTAGGTTTGTGCTGTCCATATATATGGTCCTCGATCGGTTTTGCAGGACTCCATGCCCTTGTGCCCCCATTGGTTGCGAGCTAGTAGGTGTGGTTGTGGGACCAGTATGGGGGCTGCTTCAGAGGGCTTTGTTCGAAATTTTGCATCTGTTCTTTCTCGTTTATCGTTTACTACGTATTATTAGGGTGATACTGGTGTTATCTAAATTAAATATCTTTCACCCATTGTTTTTTCTATTTACATGTTGTATTCTCAGGGAAAATCTACTAGAATACTTTGAATTAGAATGGTAGAATCTTCCAACATTTCCAAGCTCGGAGTCAGAATTATGTAAAAATCAATTATCTGGTAAACCACACTTCAAGATTATTATAAGAAAAAGGAAGCCAGTGCAAACTTGTGAACAACTACCACATAGGAGTATATCTATATATATGATCCCTTCCAGAATCAAACTATCCATGAGGCCTTGTTTGAATGTTATCAGATTCTACTCAACCCACATGTGTTGGAATGGATTGGGGTAGAATTTGATATTAATCCGACTACATCCAAACGAGACCTGAGTTGATAAATCTGGAGATGAATAACTGAATATATGGAGCTCCATCGCAGTAGTTCACATAGAGTGAAACACAAGTTGATGAAACATCAAACATGGATATATGGTTTTTTCCACTAGGATTAGCATGCAACACGAATCTACTCCGTAGCTACATACTCCAGCAAGCAGCCAGGCGAGGCGCATGTAGCTGTGCATGCGTAAGGTTAGGTGGTAGCCGTCCCTGCATGCTCTCCGGTCTCCGCCATGGGAGGGCCCGGCCCACCGTACTCCCGGTCCCATCCTGGCCCACATTCCTGCAGCTTTCTCTTCTCTTAAAAAAAAACTAGCATAGCCAGCAACCCTCAGCTCCATCGGAAAGTCGATCTAAAGCCGATTTTTGTAAGCAAAAATACGTGTGATTCTCTCTCTAGACAGCTCATTGTTCCTCCAATAAAAGTCTTCCCCACCCCTCACTTCACGCCACGGCCTCAACATCCAGCGCCATGTTCCGAAATCCCAACGGGGACAAAAGTTGAGTATCTACACAAGTATGTCCCCACTATTAAAGAAATTGCTCCAGCCAACTCAAGAATCGCAATAATAAACAAGTATATCGTAAGAACTTTCGTATGTGTACATGTTCAACTTGAACAACTATTGTTCCACATGATCCCTAGGTAAATGACGCTTGTTGTTGGCAGTCAAAATATGATTGAAGAGATAAAGATGGATTGGAAAACCACGTGCAAATAAAAAGAATCAGGCCAAGTTTCTAAAACTGGCCAATGCCGGTTTTCCCAGCCTCTGACGAAAATTCGATTTCCGACGACGCCCCTGCTGCTCCTACATCTCTAGGGGTGTCCAAAGATAACAAAGATGAAACATCAGTGGATTGTAAGTCTTCTCAAGAAAATATGGAGGACGATGACATATATTCTTCTGATTATTATTTCATTGAAGGTGACGAGAAGACGGGCTCAGTTTAATTTCAGAACTGTTTTTTTTCTTTTCTCGAATACGCAAAAGATTTGCATATCATTGTAATTAAGAAGAAGAGTTTAACCATACACACGACACGCTTCTAATGAGTGCCCTAGGAGGTCTTACAGTTGTGACTGGACCTTCCTAGCATACTGTTTCAAATTTCGATATTACATAAAAGTAAACAACCGAACTAAGAGCGCAGTAATCTACGGAGCTGGGCGTCTCCGCTACTGGCCGCGCGATCCTGCTCCATCATCCGAGAAGAGTCTTCTACTAGTCCTAGCATTGGTCGCCGGGAACAGCACGTCCAGTGCTTCCACTTCGCTCGACGTCAAGTTTCTTGCAAAAAAGTTGTTGTAAGCTCGCTTGGACGCGGATGATATTGGAGCTGCCAGCGGTGCAAAGCCCATCCTCTACATGAGGAGCACCTCGCCCCGCTTGGAGGTCGGAATGTGCGCCAGCGGCTGAGCGGCAATCCATCTGCTCCGTTTTGGCAGGGGTTGCCTTACGATTGCCACCTTCTGCCTGGGTGGGCTGGCGATTAATGGCGATATTCGCTCGAGCTGCACCTCATCGGTGAACCGTGTGAGACGTCGGGCAGTTTCGCGTGGTGTGGGCGTCGCGTCGCTGGGCATGGTGCAACCATCTGCGACGACGGGTGCTCCCGCTCGTGGTGGCGTGAGTTGTGGCAGCCCCTGCACTGGCAACATCAGAGACAAGTCCGTCGTCCACTGAGCAGTCGTCGCCAGGGAACAGGTGTCCGCCACTGGTGATTCAACCTCCTGAGGGGCTGTCGTAGCAGGCAGACACTCAGGTGTTGCTGCTCTCATTGGCCGGCTCACGACGAGCGAGGCGGCGAGCTCCTCCAGCATCGGGTCGAAAGAGATGACCAATGCGGGAGGCCCCGCACTCACGCACATCGCCAGCGCCACCGGATCTGGCTCGGGGAAGCATAGTGCAGCAGTAGAAGTAGGTGCCTTGTCGGCGTGGTCGGCAGAAGACTTTATAAATCACCTCAAGCCACTGCATATGAAGGGCCATATCAATGAAACACCGATCAATCACATGTTAGTGGACAACGGGGGAAGTATGAGTCCGATGCCATACTCGTATAAAAATTTGGGAAGTCTTGATGAGAGGTTAATCAAGACTAGTATGATGATCAATGGAGTTGAGGATGAGAGCTTTTGTCCATCCAAGGGAATAGCATCTATGGAAGCTGGCTATTGGGAGTAAAACATTGGCTACTGCCTCATTCGTTGCCAAGGTACGAGCTAGTTATAATCTTATCCAATCCTCGAACATGATTGGATTCATGTCAATCGATGTGTACCTTTGATCTTACATTGGTTTCTCTTCTAGTGGGTTGATGATAAAATTGAGGTAGCCCATGCAGACACATCGATCCATATTGCTACAGACGATGTTCCTTTGCTCATGGGGCATGCTTGTATTAGTTGTTTGATAGGAGTAGACCTTGCTGATTTTGTATATATTAGTTGCACTAAAGAAGGTTTTATTCCTATTTCGTTAGTTGTTTGATAGGAGTAGACCTTCTAGAGGCGTCGTTGAAGATTTTGACTGTCGTGCATGCCACTGGGGCAGGCCTTGGGGCTAAAGTCCTACTCATGTGCTTCTTTCAAACGATGGTGGCAATCCACGGATGTCACCCCCCCCCCCTTCATGAAGACATCATTGGAGCACTGCTACGACCGTGCCTCTACTCCTTCCGCTTCTCTTGTTGGAGCTGCTCCTTGCAATGTTGTTCCTATGTGTGCTTCAAGCTCCTCTTCACAATGTTCTGTCCAGCTGTAATACATGTTGTTGCCATAGTCATTTGGTTCTACGTAATGAATACTTTGTTGTTGC
Organism: Miscanthus lutarioriparius; assembly: GCA_904845875.1. Lineage (NCBI taxonomy): Eukaryota > Viridiplantae > Streptophyta > Magnoliopsida > Poales > Poaceae > Miscanthus > Miscanthus lutarioriparius. The sequence goes on from CAJGYO010000002.1 coordinate 85,919,214, forward strand.
CATAGTCGTCCGGCGGATGCTTTGTTGTCGTTGCTGCTCGGGCGAATGTTTTGTCGGTGATGTTGCTTCGGTCTCCCCTCTCAATAGGCAGATGCTTTGCTGCTGAGAGCGTGATGGCCCCTCCACATGCGGATGCTCTGCCGCTTCGATCACCCTAGTTGTATCTGGCGGATGCTTTGCCACCGTTAATGTTAGATGTTCGTCTCGTCTCTTCTCGATGGATGCTTTGCCACTACGTCTTCATCTCCTCTGTTGGCAACCATTGCGTTGATGTAATCTTCCTTTCACAGGCCCAGTTGGTTAAGGTTGTGAGGTGGAGGATCGTCCTTTTACTATCATCTCTTCTTTCTCTTGTTGCTTTGGGCCGGTCCAGGTTGCCACCCACTAACTGTGGTTTGTAATCCGCGCTACGAGGGTTTTCTCATAGCTGCGTCATGTAATTCTCATCCTCTTAATGAAACACGTGTTCAGGGATGTTCGTGAAAAAGGAGCCATTAGTATTCCTTGATATGTATGTGTTGTATTAGAGTATGTAACTGCTCCTGCAACACAACTTGTACGTACGTACTGTCGTACATACATTTTTGGCGAAATGCATGGTTCGGAATGCAGTAATATAAAGCAATTGAGATTGGTGGCAAGTGATGGAGCTGCGTCTGCGTAGGGGAATAAACTAGATGGAAGGTTCTCCGAAGCGATCTTTGGCTCCCCTAGTCCCCTCCCCCTCACATGGCAGCCAGCAACTTTCGAGCGCTCATCCGCATGGCGCATACACAAGAATATTGCAAGTGCAGGCGGCAGCAACCACCGGAACCCCAACTGAACACATGCAAGAATCTCCGGCTCCGCCTTTGGAAGGATCATGCTGCCTTATTTTAATTAACCGTACGTCTTTAGCTTAATTTACTATTTCCGATCCAGATTAGTAGTAGCTAGCTCATCTATCATAAGGCTCTCATTGCACTAGGAGTACGTAGTAGGAGCAGCTAGTTAGTTGAGTTCCCGAGGCGGATTGGCCTGGAGAGCTTTTCCGTGACAGTGTCATCCGTCCTATGATTGCAACATCATCGTCGTCGTTAATGCGGATTGTGTGTTTGCACGGTAAAATAATCGTCTGACTTTGGAACATCCCGCTGCTTAGGTTCACTGCACGTACTGGATCGGATTTACTCTGTCAGAGAATGAGCAGCTGGACCAGCAGTATGTGCACATTGCACAAACACACACGAGTGAATACGAGTATCATGTACACACATGCCCTCCGATATACCAAGTATATATGTCACCCTGTGGGCCCCTTTTGCATTGTGAGTACAAGGATTAATTACCATGACATGGAAATTGCGAGAGGTCAACCGGCCTGCACGTGTTATGTGTACGTTTCTCTTAGTATTTCAGTGTTGTTTGTATATAAATAATGTTGCCGTAACAATGTCGTTATTGTAAAAAATAATCCTACATTCCTACTGTGCATGACAAAGCACCGTTGGAAGTTTTCAATTCTCTGTACTGTTACTGTACGCAGCGGTGAGTGCTGGAAATGGTCGTGGTACAGCAACAGTGGTCCGTGGTTGGCACAGTACAGGGAGCAGAGAGATGCAAACGTCGTTGCGATTTTTTTTTCACTGCTCTGCTCACTCCAATTCCCTTTTGATTTCTCTAGCCATTTTCTTCCACAAAATATCTGTTTAATAAATATATATACATATATAATATAATGTTGTTATATTTGCATTAGCAGCTCCCCTCCCTCTTGCAGCAGGTTCCATTCAGCTCTGCCTCTCTGTCACAGACTCGCCGCTCTCAACCAACCTCTCCCTCTCTCTCTCTCTTTGAGTCAATCTGTGATTGATTGATATACTCGCTCCCCATGCTCCTCCTCTCGCTCCTGTGATGAAGCCAATGGCCACCAATGGCATGGCCCCCTCCTTCTTCCCCGCCAACTTCCTCCTCCAAATGCAGCAGCCCCTCCACCACCAGCAGCAGGAGCACCACCACCACCACCAACACCATGACGGACACGAGGCGGCGCACCATCTCCTGGCTCCCCCTCCCCCGGCGCTCGTCAGCCCCTTCCTCCACGACTTCGGCGGCGCCATGGCCGCGCCGCCGCCACCAATTCTGGCCGGCGGCGGCCTCGGCGGCAACAAGCGCATGTATCCCGACGGCATGGGCGGCGGCGACAGCCACCTGCACGCGGCGGAGCCCCAGCAGCAGGACGGCGGAGGCGCCGCGTCGGACGACGAGGAGGGGTCCGCTGCGGCGGGCGGCGGGTGCGGCGGCGAGCGGAAGCGGCGGCTGAGCGTGGAGCAGGTGCGCACCCTGGAGCGCAGCTTCGAGGTGGCCAACAAGCTGGAGCCGGAGCGCAAGGAGCAGCTGGCCCGCGCTCTGGGGCTGCAGCCCCGCCAGGTGGCCATCTGGTTCCAGAACCGCCGCGCCAGGTGGAAGACCAAGCAGCTGGAGAAGGACTACGACGTGCTGCGCCGGCAGCTGGACGCCGCACGCGCCGAGAACGACGCCCTCCTTGCCCACAACAAGAAGCTGCAGGCAGAGGTATGTCGTATGTAACCACTAACAATATAGTGCACATCCATCAAGATCTACTCGATCGGTTGTTTATGTCCTTTAATTTCCCACAAAATGCATGCATGTCGATCGATCGTAGAATTCAAGATCTACTGGTTAGCTAGTAGCTTCTGTTCTTCTCGCTCTTAGATCTTGAGGATCAGCAGCTCTGGCAGTGTTATTAGATTGGAATGGATCGATCTTGGTTATTGTTCGTTCTTGGCTGTCAGAATGCATGCATGATTGGGGATGCATGGTGTAGCAGTAGCAGCCGTATCTGGATTAGGACTGACTGCTCTGCAGATCCATAGATAGATTCCATACCATACCATAGCAATAGCAAGCTAGAGGTAGCCGAGATATAGATACATAGATAGGAGGTGGATCCATGTGGGTTTCAGCGTCGTCTGCAGAAAGTGGGCGTGTCGGGATCGGTGCCGGCCATATGAACGCCTGCGCCTGCTGTCGGCCACCCACATCCATGCCATGCATCCCTCTCTCTCCTTTTGTGATGTGTGGTGCATGCAGCATGATTGCCACTCGATCTGTCCATGTCGTCATGTGCGTGAGCTGGTTAATTCGCGTCGTGCAGATCATGGCGCTCAAGGGAGGCGGCGGCGGCGGCGGCGGCGGAGGGAGGCAGGAGGCGGCGTCGGAGCTCATCAACCTCAACGTCAAAGAGACGGAGGCGTCCTGCAGCAACCGCAGCGAGAACAGCTCCGAGATCAACCTCGACATCTCCAGGCCTCCTCCTCAGGCGCCGCCACCAGCCGCCGACGAGAGCCCCACCATGAACAATTACCGCGGCCTACCGTTCTACGCCTCCGCCGCCCGCGCCGACATCGACCAGCTCCTGCACAGCCGCCACCCGTCCCCGGCCGCCGCAGCCCCGAAGATGGAGCTCGGCCACGGCGCCGCCGACACACCCCCCGCCACGGCGGCGGGTAGCGGAGGCACCTTTGGCAGCCTGCTGTGCGGCGCAGCCGTCGACGAGCAGCCGCCGTTCTGGCCGTGGGCCGACGGCCATCACACCTTCCAGTGAACAAACCCATTCAAGCTAGCTACATATGCGCCGTTGCGTATGATCTTGGGCGACACAGGTTTTGATCCAACAGCACGTCGACCGCCGACCTGGCTCTTCTTCGTTTCTTGGCATCATCCCATCAATCTGTGCGGTGCGCCGCACCGGAGGAGATCGCCGACGCCGACGTATGTGGCCAATGCGTCGTTGTTGAACAAATTGATCAAAGAAGCAGCTGAGGTGATGAGATGATCCAACAATTTGAGTTCAAGATCAGGACGGAGTAAGTGTGGACGATGCATGGATGGATCATATATATGTCAGTCGTCTACTAGGTAGATTTTGGAGTTGAGTAGTAAGTTTCTTTTTCTCTCCTTTTTAATTTCCTACTATTATTTATTTTCCCCTCCCGGCCTCTTGGTCGCTATTTTTCTGTTTGATTAATATTATATATATAGGTGATTACAATTGTGAGAGGCAGTGGTGATATTGTTGTGTATAGGATTATGGTACCTTGTGATCGAGTACCAAGTTATTTCTTCATTCGCACTTGGATCTTGCAAATTCTACCTTCTTTCTCTTTATTCATTACTTACTTGTGTGGATGGATAGATCTACTGTGAACCAAAACGAAATGGACATTAATACATATTTAATTTGTTTTATTTTATTATTTTTCCAATATACGGAGGAGGATGGATGAGTGATGTGGATGGGAGCTTCATGCATGGGATGCGGTAGCAGTAGTACCCTGGTGTGCGGTTGGTGTTTGGCATGTGGGTCTCATCTTCGAGCCTACGAAACAGACAGCTTGGACGGACAGACTGTACATTGTGCAAGCTGTGCAGCGCAGAAAAAAATAGCGGGAAGCGCCTGCCGGAAGGACTCACCGCTATAAGCTATTTTTACTTGTGTCGCTATGCCAACTTTAACCGTTATTATGTGTTATAGCCCCGCTAATTGCATAGCTTTAGCGTTCAAATAGCAGCACTATTTCAGATTTTGCCATCACTAATAGATTTTGACAATTTAATTTGTTATTTTCTACTTATCATTTGCTACTAAATTAGTATTTTTGATAATTAAACACTGAACTTTCATGAACCATGTTGTAATATCATATTAGTAATGTTACCTAGACATGGAACCTTAGAAACATATTTGTGTTCATCGAATTTCATATTTACCATGTTTTTTTCATCAATTATTGGTGTTTTTCATGTTTTCTTCATAAAAAGGCTATTTGTCATATAGCGCCGCTATAGCCTCATAGATGTTGAAAAAAAGTTGCCGCTATTTTCAATAGCCCGCTATTTAAAACTATGGTGGTGCATATATATATGACCATTTCATATACATTTTTTAGATAATGGAAAAAAGTTCCGGCCTCTACCATCCGGAGATGGTACACAGCTGAAGGTTCAGGTACAAAACAGAGCCATAAGGCTCACAAAATATCAAGAAAAGGAAAAAAAAAAGGTTCTGCCCTGAAAAAGAGCCCAGAAACAAAGCAAAGAGCTAAGCCTCAATGCGGTTCATGAATTTCCAGCCAAATTTCGCGAAGATAGCTAAGAGAAAAGTTTCCCATCTTCTACAGCCTTCCATAAACAAAGGCCGCTCCTCCTCTCTATGCAGCATGGACCAATGTCGAATCCAATAAGTCGCCCTGAAAATTACCTGCATAACAGTATTAGTTTTAGCCTTGTTAAATACCACATCATTTCTATTCAACCAAATCGCCTAACAAAGTGTAGCCGCTCCTAGCAAAATTTAGCTTCTAAGCTTTGGACTTAATCCATGTAGCCAACAACCAAACAGATTAGCAAAGCTAGTAGATGGTTGAATTCCAAACGTGATATGCATAGTATTCTAAACGAAGCTGGCAAAATGACAATCAAAGAACAAATATTGGATGGTTTCATCAGAACTACAGAAACAACATTTAAAACTTCCTTGCCCAGTTCCTCTTTGCTAAATTATCTTTTGTAAGTGTTACACCTTTGTTTAATACCATAGGAAAATTTTAATTTTCAATGGTATTTTTAATTTCCAAAGAGGACTTTTGTCAGGAAGAACGCCTTGTTGGATCAAATTTCTATACATGGAACTGACTGTGAATAGGCCTTTCTTACAAAGGTTCCATCGAAAAACATCTCACATTTGTGAGGTGAACATTTACTACTTTTGATACTAGATCAAACCAAGCGATACAATTTGCATTAACCAAACCTCACCTAAAGGACACATTTAGTGGTGTAGTTCCTAGGACCTTTGCCACCGTATCATCTTTTCTCCTCACAATTCTAAATAAGCCTAGATAAACCTCACTAAAAGGTTTGTCCCCAAGCCATGCATCCTTCCAAAATCTAACTTGCTCCCCATTGTGCACCTTAAAAGTGCCACGGGCAAGAAAATCATCCTTTGCCTTCATGAGGTCGGCCCAAAAATGCGAGTCCCCTGGCCTGTACTGCACCTGAGTTATAGCTTTATTAGACAAGAATTTCCTTCTTAGAAGGCTTTGCCAGGCCCCGTCCTCATTAATTAACCTAAACAGGCACTTGCTCAAGAGACATTTTATTTGAAGTTCTAGGTTATGTATTCCTAGACCACCAAAATCTTTTGGTGTACAAAGTACACTCCACTTAGCAAGTCGATATTTCTTCTAATGCTTCTCAAATTGCCAGAAAAAGCGGGAGCGATAGAAATCTAATTTTTGAAGGACCCCCTTAGGGATTTCAAAAAAGATAACATAAACATAGCTAGGCTGGTTAGGACTGAGTTAATGAGGACAAGTCGTCCACCGACTGAAAGTAACTTTCCTTTCAGCTAAAGAGTTTTTTCTGGAACTTTTCCTCGATACAAGCCCAGTCTTTATTGGACAGTTTTACGTGGTTCATGGGAATACCAAGATACCTGAAAGGGAAACCGCCTAACCGGCACACAAAACAAGCGTGCATACTCCTGTTCATAGTCCTTGGCAGTGCCATAACAAAAAAGCTTGCTTTTATGAAAATTAATTTTCAAACCAGATAGCTGCTCAAAGGTACTGAGCACAAGCTTGAGTTCTTGCTTGTAACGTGTCGTGATCTAAAAACAAAATGGTGTCATCCGCATATTGCAGAATTGAGAGGCCATCATCCACCAAATGTGGGACAACTCCCCTGATTTTTCCATTAGACTTAGCCCAAAAAATCAGAGTCACTAACATGTCTACCACCAAGTTAAATAAGATAGGAGACAAGGGATCACCCTGTCTGACTCCTTTCTTGGTTTGAAAGAAATGTCCCACATCATCATTTACTTTGATATTAACACTGCCGCCCCTCACTATTTGATCGATCCAGTTACACCATATTGGTGAAATGCCTTTCATTCTTAACGTCTGTTGTAGAAAAGACCATTTAACCTTATCATAGGCTTTCTCAAAGTCTAGCTTTAAGATCACCCCATCTAATTTTTTCCTATGCATTTCATGAATGGTCTCATGCAAAATGACCACCCCGTCCAGAATATTCCTACCCTTCATGAAAGCCGATTGTGATGGCTTAATCACCTTTTGAGCCACTAGGGCTATACAGTTAGTCAAAACCTTTGTAAAGATTTTAAAACTAACGTTCAGCAAACAGATGGGTCGGAATTGTTGAATCTGTGTCACCTCTTTCTGCTTTGGTAATAGCGTGATTGTGCCAAAGTTGAGACTAAAAATGGGTAGATCACCCTTGTGAAAATCGGTGAAAAGGTTCATTAGATCGACTTTTATTACTTCCCAAAAAGCTTGGAAGAACTCGGTCGGGAACCCATCAGGTCCTGGAGCTTTATTATGCTCCATTTGAAAAACCGCCTCTTTAACTTCTTTCTCTAAAAAATCCACCCTTAAGACTTCATTTTCAAGTTGTGAGACTTGTGGAATGTCACTCGTAACAGACTCCACTAAAGAAAAATTGTTATTAGCCGGTTCCCCAAAGAGACCTCTATAGTGATTGGTGATGAATTTCTTTAGATTTTTATCACCCTTGATTACTCCTTCTTCTTGCTCTAGGTGTAAGATTCGAGTCTTTCGATGTTTACCATTAGCCACGAGGTGAAAATACTTAGTATTGCAATCACCGGATAATAACCTAGTTGTCTTGGCTCTTTGGTACCACTTGACTTCCTGTTCCCGTAAAAGAAGAGCCAATCTCTCTTTGTAAAAGATTTTAAGATCTATCTCCATACGACTTCATGGCTGCACCTCAGCCTTTTTATCCAGCGTGTCAGCTTTCCTAATGAGTTCGGCTTTTTCTTTCTTGTATTTGCCGCTAACATCTTTGGCCCAGCCCCTTAAGAACTATCTAAGCCTCTGTATTTTGCACTGCCAACGTTGCAATGGAGTGGTACCTCGCCGTTCCTTTCTCCAAATTCTTGCAACCAACTCACTAAAGTCCTCCCTCAACAACCAACCTAGCTCAAATTTGAACGCGGGTTGCTTGTTACCATGGGTGCCATTACCAGTGTCTAGTAGCAATGGAGTATGATCAAAAACTTTCCGTGTCAACGCTTGTACAGTTGCTAATGGGAATTTAGATTCCCACTCGGTGCTGACCAGAATCCGATCTAGTCGTTCAAAAGTTGGTGTTTCCCTCGCATTGGCCCAGGTAAATTTCCTGTTAGAGAGATCTAGCTCCCTTAAATCCAAGCTATCAATAATAGCATTAAACAGGAAGGGCCATCGAACCTCATATCTATCATTGTTCTTCTTTTGTGGGCTCCTAATGATATTAAAATCACCACCCACAAAAACAGGATCAGACTCCTTTGCACAAGTTTGGACCAGTTCAGTAAGAAAGGCCTCTTTGTGGTCCACTTGTGCAGCTCCATAAACAGCTATAAGCACCCAGAGGAAGCTGTCTGTTTTATTCCTGAGCCAAAATTTTACATAAAAGTCTCCCTCGTCAATGCTACCAATGTCAAAAACTTCCAAATTAATCCCTAACAGGATTCCTACGGACCTACCGTGAGGTTGAGTCCAATGCCATATATATTCCTGTCCCCCACAAATATTGTTGAGAACAGTTTTAGAGAAATCTTTCTTTCCGGTTTCAAGAAGAGCTATAAAGTCCAGCTTTTGCTCTCTTGACAGATCAGATAGGAACCTATATTTAGCCAAGTCACTGAGACCTCTGCCTATTCCTAAAGATTCCTTTCATTCCGAAACGATGCTTATGTTTTTTGATTACCCGCAATTTTGGCTTCCTCTTTGATCTAGTCAAAGATAAAGCCTTATTTTTTTTACGACAGTTCTAAAATCACAACTTAGGTGATCAATGTCATCATCTGCAATTTCCTCCAGCACGTCGCCACATAAATGGCTGAGGGTAACATTCCCAATCTCATCATGATCGTCCTCTTCCAAAAAATCAGATTTGGGAAAAGCATCCGTACTAGACGGTTTGGGCCTACTCCTTGCTAGTTCAACTTCTTTTAACAAATTAATGGAGTCAGAGACCATACTTGGAGTACTTCCCAAGCTAACTCCTAAATCTGAGATTCTGGAAGAAATATCAACGGAAGGAAAATGAATGAAGGAAAAATTAGAGGTGTTACCTCCACCGAAGTCCAAATTTTTCCAGGCCGCTCGCTTCTTCGCTTTCTGCATGGAGTCGACATCGTTGTGCTTAGCCAATCGTGGATTCGCACGCTTCGGTGTTTTCTTCACCTCGTCAATTGTTGCAGCAGCCAACACAGCAGTTTTGCCTCCCGTCGTGCCACCACCAGCCACTGCCTTATCCCTGCACTCTATCCCGCCTGCTTCCTGGACATCGGTGCTCATCAGCCCAGCTTCAACAGATGCCTCACGGCCAGCACCTGCAGTAGCCTTGGGGCCCTTGGCCGCGGCCTCCAGGCGGGTAACGGCCCCTGCAGTAGCATGTAGCCCATCATTCAGACCATCACGTGCAGCAGCAACCGAGTGTAACGCCGCGGACTTTGTGCTGCCAGCCGTGCCAGAGACAGCAAGCTGCAATCCCCTCCTCGCCACCTGTTCACCTCCCTGAGGCAACCCAGCAGCGCCCTGCTGCAATTCAGGGCTGTCCACTGCTCCACCACAATCCAGCAGATCATCATCGGACGTGTCTGCCTCTTCCACCATGTCATCAAAATCTTCCGCAGCTACCTTCTCCGCACAATCGTTAACCACAGTGTTCACAGTCAAGTCAATGATACTATTAGCAATATCCCGGGGTTTATTTTCCAGAGTTGGATTACCACTCATAGAATCACCTCCAAGATCAGTACCATCAGGCTTACTATCATCCTCATCCATGGCGTTATCAGGTTTAGCTTTCTTGTTACCTCTATCTTTGTCAATCTCATCCTCCTTTCCTTCCCCACCATCTCCACCTTCACCAAAGTCCAGCTCCACCTCATCGCCATTGCCATCGAAGCCCACTTTCTCCTTATCAATTTTGAGCACGAAATAATGATCGCCAATAACCACGTCCATGCTAGATGGCAACAAAGTGGGGTCCAACACATGCAGCAACCAAAATCATTCTTCCGAGTGGTGACCATATCTACCATTTGGGTTGAACCCAAAGATTAAGATACTCCCTCAGCGGCTTCCTAATACTGGTAACCCGAAGCCAGACCTTAGGAAGGAGGAATCCTTCCTCTTTGACATGCCATTCTTGAAACTTGAGACTAGCACCTGTAGCAACACCATTTTCCATCACATCCGCCCCGCCATAATTAATACTCCTAGAACGCTGCAATTCAGCCTTTGATGGGAACTGAACTACAAAAGAGTTCTGCTCATGTGACACTGGTTCCCACCTCCACCTAACCGGCACAATCCGTTGAAGTTGTTGAACAAGCTGTTCCCTAGAAATCGAGCCCCCAACAACTGTCACCAGAGCATTCTTTGATTCTTTCTTCTTCGGAAGCGGGACATGTGGGATGTGAAAGACGCCAAGACCGGCCACCGAGTACCCCACCGCATGAGCCACGGGCTTAGGGAGCTTTAGCACCGGGCAGTGGTGATTTACATGATCATGTCCATCACAAATATGGCAACGCAGTCTGTCGCTGCATGACCCTTCTGAGAACAGCGGCTGCAAGTTTTTGTTGCAGCACGCCGGGTCACCTGCACCAGCATTCAGGACCTCGACCTCCATGTCGACCTGTTGATCATCATCACCTTTTTGCTGGCTGGTTTCTACAGCTGCCTGCGGCACCCGAGCCATGTTGGTCGTCGTCGCTCCAACAGCAAGCCCCTGTGTCGCTGATGCCGCAGCGAACGACGCCCGGCCAGCCCCGCCGTGTCCCTGCCGGCCAGCGAGCCCTCCGCTCTGAGACGGGAGTCCCCGCCATGGTTTCCTTTATCGGCCGAAATCTTCTAATATTTCCGATATATCCTTTTTATCCGTAGGTGCCGATAAGAAAATATCTATCTTTTTCGTACAAATTTTATTTAAATTTACTTAAATTCAAATTAAATTTTATTTAAATTTGGTCCGATATTTTTGATGTATCATGTTTATCTCTTTATCTGTGACCCCGATAAATTTTAATTTTCGAAAATGAAAACCTTCCCCGGCCGCCACAGGGATGGAACCCACGGTGAGGCCAGCCGTCGCCCCGGCCAGCTGCCGGGCCACAGCCACCGTAGCCGGGGTCGAAACTTGGGTTCGCGCCCTGAAAGCCGCCCAGGTGTTGATTGGCCTCCTCATCTTCTTCGGCGCGACGGCGGTGGGCGTTCACATGGCTCCTGCCGGCTGCATCAGGGACGACCGACGCACGCTGAGGGAGCCCGCGCAACGGGCCACGGCCGCCCCCACCGACACCTCCAACTCCGCCTTGTATCCTCGCCGATGAGGTTTTGGAAGAAGACGAAGACGACTGGGACAAACCGACTCGTACAGACGGTCGCGCCGCAGGAGCTCCGTGAACCCTAGGTCGACCTGCACGAGAGAGAAACAAGCCAAGAGCAGTTGGAAAGCGAAATCGGGACGCATACCTGGTTCGGCCCAGCAGCTCCGACAGCGCCTGTCCAGCGATCGTGGTCCGACGCTGAGGTTCAAAATTTGAAACCTGCAGACGCCTACACGTCGTGACCGCCGCCGTCGACGTTGGGGAATGGGGATAGCGCCGTCATGTCCTCCTGCCCGTTTTGCAGGGCCTGCTCCGGCGCTTGGATGACCGCCTTATCTAAGGCATCACCTAGGGAGATTGATGGAGACGATCGCCGTGGTGGCAATGGGCCTCGCCACGGCTTGCCGGCAACCTGTCGCTGCGCAACCCCCTGCACTACCCGGGACTTGCCTGCAAGAGAAGAGACGGAACGTACCTCCGGCGAGGGAACCTCCACGGCCAACAGCTGGTCCTCCGCCATGAGAACATCGTCCATGGTGAAGCCGCTTGCCAACGCATCGCGCACGAACTTCCATTTCATATACATAATTATTATTATTAATCAGTTCCTAAATAATGTCTTGAGATGAAACAACGCAGCAGTTGACTAAATACTGGAGTATGTACGTAGTAGTACCTTTGAATTTGTTCTCTAGGTAGTAGTCGGCCAGCAGCACAAGACAAATTAATTAAATGGACGAGTTTTACTAAATTACTACTCTGTTCATCACAAAACGTTGTCCGTGCATTGTTGTTGGCTTGTTAAGCAGTGGTAGAAGCGAATGTTGATGCCTAGCAGGAACACGTGCATTGTCATGCCTGGAACAGTTGTTCTCTCGTCTGGCCGCTACAGTTGATCATACTCTGCAACGACTTTCTTTTTTCTCCTGTCCTCACCGCACACAGCTGAGCTGGTAAGCCATGTTTGTGTACCAAAGGAATAGAGAGAAAAAACAGAATCATGCAAATAAATGTAGTAGGAATGCGATAGATAGAGATTCAAAGATAAATAAATTAACAAATGTTTGAAAAACACAAAAATTCTGTAGAATTTGGTGCTTGGAACACAGGAATGGCAATAGCATGCATAGGAATTCCGTGGAAATTGAGGGCCTGTGATTTGGTTCACCGACTGCATCTCTACTACAGCTTGCCTCTGGTCCCTTGCTTTCTTGCTGCGATTTGTCTGGGGAACGCCCGGTGTGAAGGGCAAGTGCATTGGTATTGTTTATAAGTAGTCTCATGTAGTGCCACATAATTATGAGATGATTTAAGAGGTAAAAGTACAAAGAATTGTCTTTTAAGTTGCCTCGTAGTAATTCTAGAGTCCTTAATTTGTGGATACAACAATGAAATGTTTGTGATTCATGACAACAACCACTTTTATAATGGTGTGTAAGTTATCTCATAGTCCTAAATTTTAGCTCCTGAGGTGATTGTTTCACGAAACAACGACCTCTTTCTCTCTCTCCTCTCTCTTTCCTCCACATCAGCAAAAATCCTACGTAGTATGAGACCGCAATGTACTTGCCCTAACGAGGATTTCATTCTCATTAATTAATTGAGGTGCCATATAATAAGCAAATCTCATTATACTCATTTGATTGACATGGCACTATAGAGTCATGAAAAAAGTTCATCTGACATACTTTTTTCACTGGTCTTGCATTGGGTAAAATAGTTCAGTTTAATCCGATGATCCTCAAAGTAGCTGGCTGAGGAGTCTCCGCAGTGAGCAGTAGGCGTTCTGCTAGTTCTACCTCTCCCTGATTCTCCACGCATCCCCTCCAATCTGCATCCCCCACGGTCAAGATCCAACCATAAATCGACAGCAGCTCAGCTAATTTACTGTTTCCTCCTTCTGGATTCGCCGGCGATTGCCACCTTCTCAAGATTAAAGCTCATCGTTTGACCCCTGCATGTTAAACTCCCATCCCCTTTCCACGCGCCATCCCCAGCAGGAAATTCCACCGCTCGTGGCCGATTCACCGTTGTTTCCTCCCCAAGATGTTGTATCTGATTGACGAAACCCCAAGCTTCACTCTCCTTGGCCATTTCGTTCGCTTCCTGTTTCCCCTTTCCACCATGGATAGCGACTGCTCCCACATCCCGGACCTGTCACCCATCGTTCCCAAGCCACTAGATCGTCCCATCCTGCCCACTCCACCGAATCTCAATCCTCTTCACCAGACAAGCCTATCGAACCTGACAATGAATCCATATGAAGCAGATATTGTGAGGTCCTTTGATCCGTTCCCTCAGCGGAACCGTCATCGCGCTCCCTCACCGGATCGAGTTGACGGCCTCTCTGATTCTAGCACACCCAGATCAAGTTATTCATCTTTTTTTCTAATATATATATAAAGCAAGCTAAGAATAATAAAAGGAAAATAATACTTATCTAGATACACGGGATGCCTTCTTCCTCAAACTGGTTGTTGTCGTGGTTGCTCAACGAGGTGGCCGGATGTGGCTGGAACAGAGCCTCCCAAATTTGATTTTGATGTTGCTGTTGTTGCTGAAGGCTGGCCATCTTGTGTCACATGCTTACCTACCATTATGTATGATTATATAACATACCTTGTATGGCAGCATTTGTCTCTTCAATGGTTGCGAGTCTGTTGTCAAAGCAGTGGTAGGCCTCCTAAGAGTCATGATACCCTCGGCCAGAGAAAGACATGCATCCTCCCTGATGCCCACTTGAGGTTGCTTCATAATCTTACCCTTGGTAGTTGTGGAAGTTCATTGATCGAGTACTCAGTTCGCTCTTGAAGATGAGGATTCTTGAGGTGGCGCCTCTAGTAGTGGCACTTCCACTGGTGGTGCCTCCGTATTTTGCCAAACCCGTCTTGGTTTTGAGTTCAATTTAGGTTTGATAGGTTCATCCTTTCTTGACTTGTTCCTCCTCCTTGTTTAGCGTTTTGAAGTCAACCATCAGTAGTAGAAACTGGCAATATCTTGTGTGCATCATAACTGCCGGTTCAGAACTTTCACTTGCAGAATTTGGGGGATCGACTCCCTCATACTTTGCTCGAAGTGTGTTCTGCACATAAAGACAGGGTAGAGATCAAGTGCATAGGCTTTGTTAGTGGGAAAACACCAACATAACCCAATCTTTTTTTCTCTAGCCTTAGGCACATCGAATCATCTTGCAGTTGACGTTATGTGCATTCATTCTTACAATATGGGTGATAAGATTAGAAGGATGAGGATGAATGTGGCATTTGAATACATTTGTCAAAAAAAGTGGAGTTACTTAGCCTATGGAATGATTGTCCATCTTTACAAGATGTATCCAACTTTACATGATTATGACTATCATCTTCCAAAGATAAGATATGTAATATTTTAGTTTATTTGGTTAAGACTATGAGATCAAGAAAGTGGTGTTATGAACAAACTTAAGGAACAAAACATGTTGAGTTAATCAGGTTGGATCAAGCAAAGTTGTAACTCAAACATGTTTGTTTCTTTATTTATATGAATAGCAAGATCAAATGAAAGCTTTTTAAATAATGTCCACTTACCTTAAGATGTTACCTTCATCATTGGAGTATGATGGCACCATGTGATGAAGGGTAGATGACTTGTGCTGATCTTTTCTTTCTACTTGAAGCCTTCCTTGCTTGACTAACTTTGCATCTTGAGCTATTCATGAGTATCTTGTCTCATATGTTGTACTCCTTTCTCATCCTCTTATCATACGATCATTTTTTCCTTTCTTTTGTGGATCTTGGCACTTTGTTTGGACTTTCTGCTCCTCTCATTGTTTCATTCCTATCAGTAAAGGCTTGTAGTCCGTTGAGCAGGATCTTTCATTTTCTTTGTACCATTCGGACAGTTACTTGTTCTTTTCTCATCAACATTTCTTAATTTTTGTTGATTCTTGGTTGACGAGTTGGGGTTCTTTGGGGACGTGAACACAAATTCCTCCTTGATTGTCTTCATCCTCTAACGGCATGGCAGAGAGTTGTTCTTCTTTGTTTGTTAGCGATACGTCAGCCGTCTTGATGGTCAAAGAAGGAACCTCATTGGTACTTGCATGAAAGCTTCATCTCCAATGACTTAGGGGTATCTTTTGTGTGACCATGGTCGTTCACGGCCTTACAAGACACAATTGGTAGTGAATCATTGATTGATGATGTCTGTTAGCACGAGAATGTACGCCATGATGTAGTGGCATCTCGTTGTCTTGTCCTTGTTGACAACGTGCGAGATGGTGTCTTCAAAGGTGATGAAAGCAAGAATCAGATTAGCTGATATGAGGTGAGTTGCACACTGCTTCTCATCAGCCTCCTAGCTTGAGTCCTAGAAAGGCTCAATGCTAGGTTGCCTTCGACGTTACTTGTGTCCTGTTGATTTGATTCGTCCACTTCCTATGAGTGAGTGTTTCTATTGTAGATCCTTTTTGTGGCACTCGTCCCATTTCTCTTTGTTCCATAGCTGAAGTGGTGGTTTGGTTTGGGTTCGCAGATTCATACCAAACCATGGACAGGCACAACTTATATTCATTCTTTCCTGCAAAATGTTAATGGACACATACCCGAGGAAATATAACAAATTTGAAAAACGGGTTGTTATCCATAATTTGTGTGATTTTTATCTATGCTAATGAAAGGATAGTTTTAGTATTACTTTAGCATAGATTTTGTTTATTAACAAATTTTATGTGTTGACTGTATTTTAGCATGGTTCAAGGCTAAGATAACTTGCAACAAAAGATAAGTGAACAAACCTTGATACCCACAATTCTTCCATTCATAATAAATGAGATGTGTCTTCTTTGTGCAAAGTTATTGAAGTTCATATGCCTTGTTTCATCTTCGATGTGAATTCATCTCTTGACTCACCCAGATTGAATTTGAGAGTTTTCTACAGGGGTTAGTCCAATAGAATAACTGCTATCTACTAGAGCATATTCTTGGTTAAGCATTTTTAACCTAAGCACCACACTTAATTGAAAAAGCCTTTGGAAGTAAGATCAACACTCCTAAACTAAGCACCATGCTTAATTTAAAAGATGTATGAAGATACTCCAAATCCAAACATACTATAGTAAACAAAAGGTAACATGAAAGCATTATAGAGATTTATTCAAATAGAGATGAAAGAGCATGATTATGGTGAGAGATTTTTTTAATAAAAGATGCAAGTGACATGAATATATGTAAGGAACTAAATATATTGTGGATTTGATATGAGAGAATTTAAACTAAACGGACTAGATGCATGAATCATTTAAAGTAAACATGCAATGGTATGCAAAAATTAAAAGATAACTACTCATCAAGTTTAAAGTCCATGAGCATGACTATCTCACATTTCTTGATCATACTTACCATGACTCAAAAGATGGAATTTGTGAGTAGTGCAGCGTCTGTTTCCGTCATTTGAGATGTGATTTGAATTCTTGTGACGACAACATTTTTCTCCAATCTACACATGGTTAGAGAATACATATATGTCTATACAAACCTGTGAGATGGCAGGGTTCCAATGTTTATGAATCTTTGAATGTTCAGGCACCCTGGGGTTCTTCAATGTTTCCTTTTTTCTTGTGAAAGCTTGCCGGAAGGTCGAAATGGCATCTGTTGTCCTGTCTTATTCCACAATTCAACAGAACAGGGGTAATCCTACTAAAGCTAGTGGTATGTTAATGATCTAAATCTTTACGCCAATTGTTTCCCCGGTAACGGCGCCAAAAATGCTTGTTGATATTTATAAGTGCAAATAGAATATGAAGGATTCCGCAAGCGCACAGAATACCATTGTAGCATTTTACCGGGAGTATTCCAGGTATTGTTATTTATATTTTACCACAGGGAAACAATGGAGTAAAGATTATTGAATATCAAAGGAGTATCTTTCAGTCAACATACCATCATAACTAGAGCAAGGGGTAAAGGTAATGATAGAAATTAAGCATAATGACACTTAGGGGATAGATCACTAAGATATTGTAAAGTAGTTAACTCGGAAGAACAACGGGTGAGGTAGATTCCTATGGTATTCTTATTACAGGATCAAAGTATATATATACCCGACTATAGCTAAGACTCACTCTACTCTTGTGCACTACAGGACGCCGCAAGACGATAGAGCACCGCAAAGGATAACTCTACTGACGTGACTACGGTCCTATAATTTAAAAACCTGCTCAATTTAGAGTGGACTACGGAGGATAGACGGGGCTGTCACCTCCCGCTGCTACCACACAACTAGAGAATAGGGTGCACTCACAGGCAGAGCATCGTATAAGCACCATACTTACACGGGGCTGGGCTACTTAGCCTAATCGATAAACTAGCAGGCTAAGCGTTCTATGAACCCGCACATAAAAGTAAAGATAACCTCAACTAAGCAAGATACATATTAAAAGTAAGCATAGCCATATAGATAGGAATATGATGAATTAATAATAAGTCTTACAAGATGTAGAAGTGAAGATACAAGGCTTTGTCGAGCCTCCAAGACTAGATCCCGAACTTGAGCATGAGCCCAACTCGACCCTCACTCCCGAGCTACTAATCTACTACATTGGAAAGTTCTAGACCTAATCCTCCTGGTGTGTGTTGATCTAAATGAGAAATATAAATTAGGGTTTCCAAGATGGCTCTAGGGAGGGGGGTACAAGGCTGTATATATAGGGGTAGCGTCAATTCTGGACCCTTGGATCAAACTGACTAAAAAGGATGGCGTAGATGCAATCTAGGAGGCGGTGGACAACCGATGTTGCAAGATGGAGGCTAAGAGGTGAGCCAGGGGGTGGCCGACCTGCAGGTGGGGCCGGGTGGCTCACCCTTTGCCGTGGTGTGGTGTGTGGTGTCTTCTAAATCCTTCTGGTGTCCGTCTCCTTGTGGATAAGTGCGATTAATTCTGATATATAGGTCCACCTTGATGGTTTTTAGATAAATCCTCCTGTATTCACAGATTCAACAATACTTATGGAATTTATTAGTTTAAACCCCTAGACCTATGTTGGTGATCCTTTTTATACATTTAGTTATATTGACGGTTTATGATGAACGTTAACTACCGTCAACAATACCCAGAGCGATAGAGAGAAACCCGAATGGATTAAGAGATATCCTATTGACATCATCAACACCAACTCAACCTCAGAGAACACCTCAAGATATGACAACTTAGTCTACAATACCGAGCCAACCAATGACAAAATCAATTGGGCAAAGACAGTGATATACCAGATAGTCCATCAGCTCTACCGGGCCGTCCGATAGATCTCAAATCAGCTGCAGTAAGTGGGAAATGAGTTGTTTGCCACATAAGGGAGTAGGACCTACATGTAAGCATGAGTTGGGACACTTCATCAGCACAAGTTGCACCCTCTCACCTACCCATTCATTTGCCACTCTCCTCTCTCTTTACACCCCAAGAACAAGGATGAACCCTAGAACTGGAGAGAGAAAGGATTGGAAGGGAGATTGGAGAAGGAGAAGAAGAGAAAAGAAGGAAGCACCAGCACCACTCCATGGACACCATCAACATCTTCAACCTTGTTCGTGGTGAGCTCAAGAAGAGAAGTTTTTATTTCTCGAATTTTCCTCCTAAGAGTAATTTGTGGTTTTTGGTGAAGGATGGAAGGATTCCTTGCTGATGGTGAGTCCATCATATATAAGTAAGTTCAAGAAACCTTCACCTAGCTCAATCATTCAAGAATCCCATGGAATACCCTTTGATCTATCTTTTTGGTGCCTTGCAAGAGGAAGCCCACAAGTGACCAATCTCTTGGATGAAGAAGTAGTAATGAGGAAAGCTTGGATCTTCAACCTTTTTGGCTACGGAATCTCTCAATCTTGGAGCTAAGGATTCTATCTCAATCTCATGGCTTTACCTCTATGTTCTTGTATCCTAAAGTTTGATCTTAACCTATAGCCACACTTAGTAAAACAAGCTCCAAACCTAGCTACCTTGAGCCTAGTAAGCCACCTAAACTATCCTAGAGATATCTTGCACATGCATAGATCACAGCTGAGCACATCTAAGTTTGAAGCCCACGATCACCCAAGAACATAGGTTCTATCGACAGTTTGACGGAGTGTCCGTCATATCGACGAAGTGTCCGATAGCTCCAGAAAACCAGCCACCAAAACCTTATCTTCTATCTACATGAACCAGCGGAGAGTCCGTGGTCTCTCACGGAGTGTCCACCAGTTTATAGAGACCAAAACCCCACAACCCGAGAGCACCCAGTTGTCAGCGGAGAGTCCGTGACCTCTCATGGAGTGTCCGTTGATTTATAAACCCAGTAACATAGGAAACCCGAGACCTCCTAGTTCCTACCGGAGTGTTCGTCACCTCCGACGGAGTGTCCATCAACCCAAGCAGAGTCAAACAAGAGCCACGTCACCTCAAAACCCTAACCCGACAAAGCGTCCACCACCTCGGACGGAGTGTCTGTCAAGTTAACAGTAAGGATGAAGTTGTATAGTGAACTTACCCAAGAGGTCAGCAATACTAGGTTCAGAATAGTTTCATAAGGGCAATAGTAGATCCATAGATAGAGCCTCTATCCTAAGTCCTAAGCCTAGTCTTGTTCCTATGCCTTCCTCGGTTATCTTCAACCTCGATCCTTGTTTTCTTTCAGAACCCAAGTAGTGTAAGGAACGTGTGTGAGTTGCCATCTACAACTTTGAAACTTTGAATTCGTTCGAGCGGCAAAACCAGGCAGGCACCCCACTACTATAAACCCTGCTTTGGATACTTATCAAGTTTCATTATGAGTTATGCATTACATGTAGTTTTGGTTATTAATCTTGTTCACTCTACACTTAGAGTCACTCATTAATCTATTAGAAGCCTCTCATCTAAACAATGGGAATAGAAACGCTTAATTGCTTATTGCTTAGTTGCTTAGCAATGGTAGAAGTCGAGCATGAGAAGGGAACTTATTCTTGTGCATGTAGGATGCTACACTTGGATAATTAATCACTAAAACCAATGAGGGTACAACTTGATTTACTTTACTAATCTGGATAGGATTCATTTCACTTAAGGTTATAAACTTGAATACCATTTTGGTAACTTCACTCCTGCGAGGGGTAAGTCGTTGTGAGTGTGGGATCTCAAGCGATGTAGCTCGTGGAGCAGTTAAGGACCATTTATTTGGATATGTGAGTCCGAGTAACCACCCGTACAGACCACATGTCACGGATGGGGTTGACAAGCCAAGTAAATAATTGCGACCGGTTTATCCGTGAAACTGCCAAGGGGGTGGCGCCGGTCAGGAATGTCCGGGACATTGACCAGGCACCAATCGAACCTTTTATGAGACACTCGGGCCGGATTAGGGAAATGTTGGAAATCGTGAGGCAACCCTTATTCCAGGATCCGGAATATGGTGGTTAGTCTCGTATTTCCGTGTGGATACAAGTTGTACACCTCTGCAGAGTTTCGAAAGTCTAAAGTCCCTCGGGACGGACCCCTTATGGTTATTCTTTCTTTCTATACCCATGGTAGAGTAATGATGGAGCTTGATGGTGGTACGATTTACACAAGTTAATCACTTCTTGTTATCATGAATATTTAATGTTATCTTTTTAAAATGAATCATGAGCATGTCACCCAAGAAACGCCATGTACTTTTTCACAATTGTACAAATGCCTAATAATCCCCTTTGCATCCACCAAATGTCTATGTGTTAGAATTAAGTCCTGCGAGTATGAAATGTACTCACGGTGCTGCCGTTAAGTTGTTTTGCAGGTGTTGTTGCCTCGGTGGATGCGAGGTAGCGCTCTATTCACCGTTGCATAGTAGACCTTGGATCGAGCGAATCCAAGATGAGCTACGAGTTAACTCCGATAAAAATGCGAGTGATTTGTCGAAGAGTTAAACTTAGATGGAGCAACTAAAACTACATAAACTCTGTGAATTATTTATTTTTCAGCATAATAACCTATATAGTTGGGCATGATGTTGGATGTTACGTACGTTGGTTTGCCACATGGGTGTTCCATGTCACTCGACCATTATAAAGATGTCGTGACGGTGTGCGCGGGGCGCCGCAGCACTGGCAGAACTCGGTCTCGGCCTTCTTGCTGGGACCAGGGGTCCAGCGCCAGCGACGGAGCTCTTCACGGCCATGGATGGATGGTTCCAGCTCCTAACGCAGGTACAGCTGGACGATCTTCAGGCACACCTAACCCAGATCTGTATTGCTATTCTGCTCGCTTCACTAGCGTGGGGCCTCCAGGAGACACTCTTCGGCAATCTCTGACGACGGTGCCACGCACGCCTGGAGCAGATCCGGCTCTCCTCAGCGTCGCTGGAGAGGGCCGACTCTACATATCCGGAGATGTGGCTTCGCGCCAGGGACATCCTCTACAAAGTCTTCAGCATGGCACTACGCACCCTTCTCTCGGGTGCCTGGGTATGGGTGGTGACGTTCAGCATCTGTTCCCCCAGCACCCAGCCAATAGAGCCAAGATTAACATCACCAAACCAGCTAAGGATAAACTGTTTGTTCCCATCTCTGATACAAGGTCAATCATAGTTTTCATTCATTATGAGAAAGTTCAGAGAATCTACACCTATTGCGCTGCCTTCTTTCACAGTGCGGATGACTGTCCAATTAGAACCAGCAAAGTCATGTCTTCCAGGACGTCAACTGACAACACCCCAATTTCTTTTGAGATATTTGGTGCTTGGATGACCCAATTATCTGCAATCCCAATGGACTATGTCGACAGGCAGATCACATCGGCTATTACTGAAGCCAGTCAGCCATTGCCTCTATTGAGCAGGCTCAGGTCTGCATTTGCTGATCCACAATTAGTTCACAATCAAGCCCATCCTAGCCGCCATCGGCTCATCCAAGATGCAGGCAACACAGATAATAACAATGCTGCAGACCACCAGAGGGTCAGTGAAGCTCAGCTGAAGGACACTACGATGGAAGACCAACATGGCCATCCCAACCAATATGCAGAGGAGCAGCAAGTTAACCAAACTACACCTCAATTGGGCAATAGTCTGCAGTCTCAGGTTCAGCATATGCAGTGGCAGCCACAAGAGACAGCACAGCACAGTCCAACCCGCTCTAATCAGCAAGACACCACACTGGACAGGGGACACAATGCAAGGCAGGCTCAGGATCAACTCAGCCAGGGACGGACTGATACAGGGGAGGTGATCAGATAGTGCCTCAACTTCCCACTGCAGCGGATATAACTAAAGATCTGATTCAAGGTGGCCGTAACTGTGGAGTGCAGCCTCCAGCTTGCGACGTTCGTCTTCAGCGTAACCTCCACGCTCCTGACCAGGCTCTGGCGCTAGCCTCAAGGGCGCCACGGCAGCCATGACGTTCTTCGCCTGGAACTACCGCGGCTCAGGCGGGAGCCTACGTAGTTCGAAGATGACGCACCTAGCCCGCCTTCTTATATCAATTAAATCGCAGGTATGTTTTATTTCAGAAACTAGAAACTCTTCAATAAAAGATTGGCTCTTATAAATCGCTTTAATTCCTCGGATGCTTTTATAGTTCCAGCGCAAGGCTAGTCCGGTGGCCTTTGGCTGATATGGAACGATGAAGAGTTGACCACTGCCACTACTATATATTTGCTTTGTGTATAAATAAAATCACCTCGCAGCAGTATGGTCTCTTCTGCCTCTATGGCGACCACCACCACCGTGGCACTAACGTAATCTGGAGTCAAGTGCTAAATTTTGTTGTACATAATACCAACTTGCCTATCTTATGTATGGGAGATATGAACAATATCAAGCATGTTAATGAGAAGTTAGGACCTACTAGGGCTGATGTTAGAGGTATCAATACTTTCTGTGCTCATGTTAGGCAGTGTGGTTTCATTGATCTGGGTTACAGTGGACCTGCTTACACTTGGACTAACAAACGCTTCACTACTTATGAAAGGCTTGACCGTTATTTAGGAAATGCAGAATGGTGTATGGCTTTCCCGGCAACGACGATCTACCATTTTCCAATGCTTCGCAGCGACCATGCACCCATCCTTGCTGTTCTCCACTCTAATCGTGCTAGACCTAAAAAACCTTTTTGTTTTGAAAATTGGTGGCTCATGGAACAGGATTATCATACGGTTGCTCAGCAGAGTTGGCAACGCTCCACTTTTAGAACCTTTTCCCAAAAAACCAGCTTCCTTGCCTCTGACCTCCGTAAGTGGAGAAGGGGTAAGCCCAGAAACTCTGATCACCTTGCTACCATTGAGAACCAGCTGTTGCAGGAATAAGCCAAACCGCCTAGCCAACAAGATTTACCCCTGCAACAGCGTCTCACCCAGCAGCACCATGATCTCCTTGCTAAAGAAGAAACCTATCACCTACAGAGAACCAAGGGGGACCGCAATAATACCTTCTTTCACTACTCCATCATCAAAAGGAATAGAAAGAACCGAATTACCCATCGTCAGAATACTGACGGTTCTCACTCCACCACCCCTGATCAGCTAGCCAGCACGTTAGTTCAATATTTCCAATCAATATTCACTTCCCATAACTTGCACTTCCATCAGCCTTCTTCTCCTCATCAGCCGCAACCCACCTTCGCTGTCTCTCCTGCTCTAGTTCAACTGAGCGTGACTGCCCAGCACCACAACCACAACCACAACCCGGTTCTGGATGTTGGCTCTCTACCTAGGCAACCAAACACTCCGGCTGCTGACATTTTCACTAATTCCATTCCAGATATGACAGAGTTGCATGGCATAATCAAGGACATGAGGAGCAATGCCGCACCCAGTCCCGATGGACTCAATGCGGCATTCTACAAATCAGCATGGCCATGGATCAAGCAGGATGTGCATAAACTGGTAACTAAGTTCTACACCTCTGCTCAACTTGCTCAAGATATCAATAAAACTTACATCACTCACATCCCTAAAAAGGATCAGCCCTTGTTGCCTCAGAATTTTAGGCCTATTAGCCTCTGCAATGTCATTTATAAAATTATTTCAAAGTGTCTAGCTAATAGGCTCAAACACCATCTTCCAAATACCATTAATCATGCTCAAGCGGCTTTTATTGCTAATAGACATATCTCTTCTAATATTGTCATCACTCAGGAAATTATCCACTCTTTCAATTTAAAAACTTGGGATCAAAAAGATTTTATTCTTA
Organism: Miscanthus lutarioriparius; assembly: GCA_904845875.1. Lineage (NCBI taxonomy): Eukaryota > Viridiplantae > Streptophyta > Magnoliopsida > Poales > Poaceae > Miscanthus > Miscanthus lutarioriparius. The sequence goes on from CAJGYO010000002.1 coordinate 85,943,801, forward strand.
AGTTAGACCTAGCAAAGGCTTTTGATCGTTTGGAGTGGTCTTTCATTGAGTCGGCGCTTTGACGTCAAGGGTATCATGCTCATTTTATCAGTCTCATTCAGGCATGCATTTCGTCTCCCTCTTTTGCAGTTCTGTTAATGGAGAACCCTCTGCCACCTTCCATTCCCAATGTGGCATCCCCTGTCGTCGTACCTTTTTGTTATTGTTATTAATGAACTTTCCATCCGCCTTCAGTCTGAACTAAACAATAGGAACCTTTCTGGCATAACTTTGGGTCCTAGTTGTCCTGCCATCCATTCCCTCCTTTTTGCTGACGACCTGATTCTTTGTGGCCAATATGCCTCTGTCGTTGAGGCTGCGTCCATTAAATCCATCTTCGATGACTTCTCTCATCTTTCGGGCCAAGTTCCTAATTTTGATAAATCATCCATCCTCTTCAGCAAGAATGTTGACAATCTTACCAAATCCCAAATTAAGGCTATCTTTCCTGTGCCTGATCTGCTTCCTAATACTTTTCACCTTGGCCATCCCATGATCTTCAGCCATAGAGATAGGAATAAAGCCTATAAGTTCATCATCAACAAATTTCGATCCAAGCTTACTACTATCAAGGCCAATAAACTCAATCATGCAGGAAGGCTTACCTACATTAAATCCGTTCTTGCTTCCATCCCTGTCTACTACATCTCTACAGTTCTTTTTTTCCAAAACCTTTGTCGAAAAGATCAATGCTATTATCCGCAGATTCTGGTGGGCTGGAGTCCAGGACAACCCTTCCATTCCAATTGCCTTCCGCTCCTAGGACGATATCTGCCAACCCGAAGAGAATGGTGGCATGGGTATCATTTACACTGTCAACAAAAGTCTTATTACTCAGGCTGCCTTGAATATTGCCAACAACAATAATCCCTTCCTTACCAGCATCTTAAAGGCCAAATACTTCCATAATTCTTCCTTCTGGACTGCCAATCCGGATGGACCGCGCTCTATCTTTTGGTCTTCCATCCTTCAAGTTAAAAAAGATCTCCTTCCTAATGTGATCTATCAGATCCATGATGGTAACACTTCGATTTGGTCCTCACCTTGGTGCCCTATTTGGGATTCAATTCACAACCACCTCCTTTTGCCGGTCACTCACCATCCTCTGCCGAGTGTGGTGGCAGACCTCTGGATCCCTAACACTCGCACCTGGAATCTGGAACTTCTATCTAACATCTTTGATCCTCAAGCTGTCCAAATTATTTCACAGGTCAGAACTGTCCACTGTCAGCACCAAGACATTCTGAGGTGGATGCCAGCCAGAAAAGGAGATTGTACAACTAAAAATGTCTACACATTTCTTAGTTCCCAAATGCAGGTTCAATTGCCACTCACTGGATCTAGAAGCATCCATCAGCAGGCCAACCGGATTCTTCAAAGGACATGGAAGCTCAAAACTCTGCCTCCTCTCATCAAGACATTTACATGGTGACTCATCTGTGGAGCCCTGGCTACTGGAAGCCGAGCTGCAAGATTTTCATCACACATTGATGAACATTGCAGCACATGTGGCCTAGTTGAAACCGATGCTCATTTGTTCTTTCACTGTGATTTTCCTCGTGCAGTTTGGTTTTTAGCTACCCCACCGCTTAGAACTGATTCCCTGCCAATGGAGGATGATGGAGTACAGGATATCCTCCCACTTACTATAATTGATTCAGTTGACAACTCATTATTACAAAAAAATACTTACAACACTGTGGTATATTTGGAAAGCTCGAAATGATCACAGATTTGCCAGGAAAACCTGGAACACTTGGCAGGTTCCCCATGCTGTTGTAGCTCATCTATCCACAGCTGCCTTGGCAATTCCTGCAGAGGACAAACAGGTCACCAGGACGATCGCTCCAGTGATGCAACACCACAACATACTGAACACTTCAGGCCAAGGTACTACTTCTATATTTGCAGGCAATGATGGAGCACCACCAATCACACAGCAGGCGCACACGAACCACCAATCAGTGAACACTACAATGCAGCCCACACATTCAGCTGAGCCACTAGCCAACTTGGCTATAGAACCACCACACTTGGGTGACACAGTATCAGGTATGAATTCCTCTGTTGCAGATTTTGGGCGGTCTGAATCCCAGACGCCGGGTTCTCCAAACCCAGTGATGCACAGGTACATCATCCATCAGCCGGCCCTACTCCCTGGAGTCCGATGTTATGCTAATGCTTCCACTCCACCAGACAGCCCATCACTGTCCTCCAAAACAGCTGGTCTTGGTGTATTCTTCGTCAATGCCCAGGTTCAGCCGGCTCAAACAATCTACATCAAGGCTTTTATCACAGGTGTCGATTCGGTGCTCATGGCAGAGGCTGCGGCAACTACTATCAATGACAGACTCAGTTTCAACAACACCAACTACTTATCGGATTGCCAGGAGCTGGTTCAATTCCTCTCAACGCTGCAGACCAGTCCAATCCACCGGACTGGAAGATCAAATACTTCACTCAGCTATTTGCAAACCTCTCAAGAAGACGGGGTTCACACATCTACAAGATCAGTAGAAACCTCAATACAACAGCTCATACTTTATCCAAACAGGCATATACTGTATCTCAGTCAACTATAACATCCTATGAGCCTGTATGTTCCAATTCTAGTCATGTCAATCAGTGCACAATGATGGATGCACTGCAATCTGTAAGTCTTGACTCTGTATGCATCATTGCAGCTAAATGCTGCTGAAATAAATATGTTTGTTGCCAAAAAAAAATCCGATGATCCTCCAATCTCATGATCAAGGTATTCAATGTATATATGACTAGCCTATAAATAAAAAATGACATTTAGACATTGGAGATGATTTTCTAGTTTATCAACTCAAAGCATTCTAGGTAACGTGCGTGGCACTCTTGGAAAAAAAAAATCAAACCTCTCAATCGAATCCGCTTTAGAGCAACTTCAATGGTCTCTCTATATCCTTCCATATTAATACAAATGGAGATTTTTAGTGAAACAATTAATACCATCTAACAACTTCCTTAACTAAATCTTCAAATATTTGCATCTTCTATTCTAGTTTGTCATTCACCAAAGATAGAGAATAGTGCTTGCTCTCCGAAGAGTCAAACAAGATGATATATATAAAATAAAAGAACGTCCCATGCGTTGCTATAGGAATCGCTGGTGAAGTTATACTACTTATATTTACTAATATGATTGAACAAATATCATAATACATGTTAGTGGATGATTTTTAGCATTCTTACGTGGACAACTAAATATATGTTAGTAAATGATGTGGTTTACTAATGTGAATACTTTGAATGAAGATATAATGGCATGTGTTAGCGTGGATACTGATGTGGACACTTTGCATGTGTGATATAGTTGCATGTGATAGTAGGATGTTCTAGTGGATGCTGATGTGGATACTTTGCATGACAAAATAAATTGCTAGTGGGGTTTGAAAATATAAGATATATAGATATAGATTCTTGGAAGGTGGAGAGATATAGATAGCAAATTTATTAGAATGGCTCTCAAATGAGGATTTAGCGAATGGATTTAAGGAAAGGATGCTCTAAAACGGCAATCACCCTTTTTAAATTTTATCAGTATGGGCACCTCTTTGCCCATTCTTACTATATTTTTCTACTCACTCGAAGGTAAATTGGGTCTAGATCATGTCCCCTTTTATTTTTAAAGTATACTAGCAAACATGTTCATGTGCTCGACAATTTGTCGAGCAGTGCTTATGCAAGTGATAATAAGCATCTGGGTATTTTGTTGGACTTAATTGGTCTTGGCTCAACCTTAAATCAAATAAATTCCAAAACACATAATAAATGCTAGTGCAATAAAGGATTACTTACACATAAGGATGAAAACAGAACGAAAATATCCCAAACCGAACCGCATCGTTTTCTATATTTAATCCGATTGAATTCGTATTTTCTTGTCCGACTTTACAGTTTTTGCTTTCGCATTTGAGATGTTTCGTATTTCAAATGGAAAAGTAGAAAACGGTTTACATATTTTTCAACCGTTTTCTACTTTTCTACTTTTAATTTGAAATATTCCAAATTCAAAATTCGGTTTAAACCGAATTTGGCCAATCGCACAGTCATCTGACCCCAATTACAGGCTCACCACTGCAGCTTGATTGTGTTCTTTCTCTTGGTGGCTAGCTACCCTCTCTTATAGACGGTGCCCAGCCTCATCTCTCTTATTATGTATTTTGTCGTGCACTTGTTTAATGCTATGCACTTGAACTAGATCATACACTTGTTAGTTGTGAACTTGTTATGTATTTGGTCGTGCACTTGTTTAATGCTATGCCTTTGTGGGTCGGTATTTCAGTATTGAATTTTCGCATACCGACCGTGTTCGACATAATTCCGCTCGAATTGTTTCGTTTCCGAAATTCTAGATATTCCATAAGTTCGTGTTCGTTTTCGTGTCCGGCTTGTCCGCTTTCGTTTTCGCTTTCGTATTTTAAATGTAAAAGTAGAAAACGGTTGAGGAGTTTTTCGACCGAGTTCGACTGTTTTCATCCTTACTTACACATGGGAAATTGACAAGAGATTAACTAAATTTAAATGGATCACTATTTTGTACACATGTTGTGAGTTTAAAAAAAATGAAAGGTGAGCCACACGTACGTCGTGACGCAAACGGGCTCAGGCAGCTAGGCCATGACATGAATTGTATGGTGCCAATAAAGATTTTGCACCTTCAACCTCAAAACAAGAAGGGTGAGTGTAAGAAACGGCGGATCGAGGGATGGAAGATGAGTGAGAGATGGACGGACGGGGGAGAAAGGGTGATGGAAGAATAAAATTTTCACTTTTTATAATTACTGTGGATATATATAATACAACGTACAATTTGTTGTGCGGTGTTCGTGCCAATGATAATAAGTTATCTATTTTTATTAGATTTAATTGAATCAAATAAAGTCTAAAACCCATAATAAATGCTTGTGTAACAAAAGATTAAACTTAAATAGGTGGCTATTATGTGCATCAGTTGTAAAAAAGACCGTATACGAGCCACATGCATGCATGCGCGCCACAATGCACACAGGGGTTCAAACAACCAGGCTATGATATAAGAATAGAGAAACAAGAGGTCAAGAGCAGTGAGCAACGGACGGATAAAAAAGAATGAATATGAGACTAAAGAAAAAAAAAATACTGCTCGTAATAGTATTAGATATAGATAAACTACTATGGGCATAGCACGGAAAAAATTGTATGGAAACTATTTGCACCGTGGAGCCGTTATTTGATGCGTGTGGCACAGCTAGCCTAGACGTCGTGGGCTCGGGTCGGCGAGCACGTCTCCGCTACGAACCGAAGCACGGCTCCGCTACGTCTCCAGCAGCTAAACCACCGAGCCGTTTGATGCCTTCGGTGGACACGCGTCCTTCACGGCTCCATGGTGCATACAGTTTGCATGCGATATTTTTGCCATAGCACATCACATGCAAGCCGGTGTCCGTGTCCCCTAACGGTGCGGCAAACTGAGCTTTGCGCAATTCTTAATCAACCTACTACTGCAGATGCATACATGGATGCGTATTCGTACGACACCGAGTGCTGGTCTTTTCCTTAATTAGCTGTGTCTTGCTTGTGTTTCGATCTTTTGCTGCTCAGAGCAGGTAAGAATGCACAATATTCATCGGGCGTACAGCGTACGATCTGATACTCTAGGCTATTGCCAGTTACCTAATTGATTGTCAGATTCGTGCCACATGGCATGATGTAGTTACATTTTTTTTTTTTTTTTGAGAACGAGGAAAACAGTATCATCTCATGATACAGCTTGGGCCCGACATTATTGAAGGCTATAAACCGCGTACAAGAGTTGATTCATGACCATAGATACACCATGTTCAATAATTAATTAACCTGAGGTTCCTAAGAAATAACTCATATGTTATACATTTGATGAGTAAACAATTACCAATTTACCTGCAGTCGGTAAAAAGTTGTGACAAATATTCAGCCCATAATTTAATTTATCCCCGATTGTCTATCCGTAATTAAAAATACTTATATATACCGTTGGAGAGAGTCAACAAATAACACTTCAAGCTAGTCCATCAAAACATACTCTAGCACAGCCTAGAAGCCTAGAATCGTACGATCGGATGCGATATTACATTTGTTTTTATTTCGTGGACAAATCGGATATTGTCAACCATGACGGATAGGATGTATTGGATATCGACATCAAAATATGCGATTTGATTGTCGGTATCGGATTTGGATCTCTCGGAATTCATTTTCCTCTAAACAGATTCGGTCTCGAATAATTGAATAACACCTTTTAGATCTCAATTCATGCTCACCTTTTAGATGCTCATAGTCTCTACACGGTTATTATAAATAAATTTACTAATTATTCTATACTAGCAAACACGTCGTAAATTGCAACAGGACATACAAATAAATTTACCAATTATTAATTCAACGACGTGATGCGTCCTAATTTTGTTTTGTCGTGGAATAACTCTGTACTAGGCGTGCGCTGATGAGGACAGAGTTCTCGATCTTCTGTTAGGTGAAGATAATTATCGAAAGATTCAAATTCTGTAACCTTAGCTTCACGTCTCTTATAATTATCAATCGTGTCAAAATCTAATTGACATTGTTGAGAAGACTAAACCATGCATGTGGATCCAATAACACAAGCAAGAACTCAAAATAACACAACTCAATAAAGTGACAAATTGTGGATGTATGATTAAGCTCATGAAAAGTGGGGTTTCACAACCAATGGCAGCGAATATTCGATGACAAAGTTGATCTAAAGCAAAACCTAAACCCTAACATAGATGGTGAAAACTCATTATAAGTTGCTTGGGGTGTGAACACCTCCTGGAAACACCCCTATTTGACTAGATGATACACAGCCCAACAAACCAAAAGACGGTGGCTCAGCACTCTGATTCTAACTTGTTCCGACAATCTCTATTGACTCCGGTGGAATTTTGATGTGTGACCAACATCATTGTAGGCGGCTATTTTAGTGCACACTACTTCTGAAGGCCGAGGCAGACTCGAACTCAACTTGAACTGAGCCTCGCACTTGACTTAGACATCTTTGCTTTCATCCTCTGTATCCACACCTCTCTTCAAGTATTTCGTGATCCTCTCCTATAATGAAGGCCAACATTGATTAGTCTTTGCGGCCACTGCTGAAGGCCAACAAAAGTGGCAGCCTCACAGGAAATATGGTTGATAGACAAATAGCTTCAAGTGTGCCAGCAATTAACATTTTTAGCCATGAGATGATAAGTCTGCGTCGGGATCTAGGGGGCAGGGGCTTTTGGTTTCCACGTTTTGTGGACATTCTACGAACGTCCAAGCACATGCTAGTCGGTTTTCGCGCGCCTGCTCGTCTCGCGTGCCCACGTGGGGCCCGTGACCCGGATGTCTCCCGCGCCACCCCACCGCATGTTATATGTGCGATACTTGTAATGGACCTGTTGTTGGAGTCCAAATGAACCCATCTCTAATCCATGACGTTTTCTAAATACGTTATCTACAAATTGTCATGGTTTAAGACATTTTTTATAGTGGCACGTGAGGACCGTCTACCCACTCGGTGGCACCCCAGCAGCTACAGCAGGTGGCTACGGCAAGTGGGTCCAACTCGATATGTGCAACATCCGATCTACTTTTGCAACATTCAGATTAAACACTTGCAACATACATCTGAAACACTTGCAAAACACTAGAAAAACTTAAAAACACGTGTGTAGCCATTGTAAAACATTGCAACATCCAGATAAAAGCACTTGCAACACAAGTATGAAAACACTTGAAACACTAGCATATATATGCAACGTCCAGACTAACTTTTGCAACATCCAGATGAAACACTTGCAACATACGTCTGAAACAGATGAAACATTTGAAACATACACTTGAAACATACGTGTATAGCCATTGTAACATGTGCAACATCCCGATCTACTTTTGCAACATCGATATAAAACACTTGTAACATACCTCTGAAACATCTAAAACAATTGCCACATATGCTTGCAACATGCGCTTTCAGCGCAATATCACCTTGCTGCCGGGACGAATGGAGGCTCATCGTTGTGGAGCTCGACGCCGGCGCGGAGGTCGGTGGTGGCGCATGGAGATCACGACGGCGACGGAGGTCGGCTGCGAGCGCATGGAGGTCGCAATGACGAAGGTCAGCGGAGGAGCATGGAGCTTGTGGTGGCGCAGAGGTCTGGCACGGGCATCTCGCCGGTGGATGGAGCGCAGCCGTAGCGGGAAGCGTGACTCTGGCGGGGCTCGCGGCGGCGTGGGCTTCTCATCGGCGGATGGAGTGCACTGCGGCAAGAGGCGCGACTGGGGGGGCTTGGCGACACGGAGGTCGGCCGCGGCGTATGGAGCTGGGGGGGTCGTGCGGCACGCAACGCGGGCAGGGCGGGGCTGTCCGTTCGTCCGGACGAACTAACGTTTTTGTTTCAGCGCAGGCATACCTACCTAGCTCCGTGCATCGATCAGATTTTGAAGGCCTAGCATTGAGATTCTTGCATATGGGCTGCCTAGGAGAGGTACAACTAAACAGGCCCATAAAGCGTAAACAGAAGATCCATGGGATGAGGAAGACTCTAAGAGGAGAGCAAGTCAAAGAAACGTTAGAGTTGAAGAAAGCATCGGCTAATTCTGTTTTTAAGATTTCAGCGAAGTCATCATTCCCTCGTTATTCCAACAGTTGCGATTAAGACAATCCAGTCGGAGCTGAAGGTGACATGTAGGATTTGTTCAATGCCTGAGATAAAAATAACACACAGTGCGCGTGATTCTAGCGACAGGCCGGGCATGAGAAAAATAAATAAACCCGATATGAATTTTCGGCATGACGAGGACAGGGTGATTTCTAGCGATGGCCCGGTCAAGAGCAGAAGCCATTTCTAGCGAACTAGAGACGCTGGTCGTCAAGTATTTTGAACCTTTCGCAACTAATTAATTAGGCCGGCAAAGATCATGACTTTAGCAACTCCGGATCCTTGGTCTTTCGATGTTTGTCCGGTATGTTTCGTCTCATCTCATTGGACCTATCTCGTAATTAAACAATAAAAATCAAAGCAAACTATTTCTACTTTTAGTTGGAGATTTACTCTCCCTATCCATAAGATATATCACTCTAATCTGAGCATGTTTGGATCTATTAATGATACTAGTATATTGCTTATGCTAACGCTACGATAACATCTAAAAAAATAAAAATCATTAAAATAGCCTCTTCAGACTCTTCTAGTTTCCTACTACTAGTAAAACATCTCTATCCTTTGGATTTCAGGACTAACTACTAAAGTCCTCAATGTCATGATCTTCTAGTAAAACCATAAAGTTTGAGCACCAATTGGACCATATAAGATGTACAGATCTTATAGCATTAAAGCTTCAATATAAACATTGGAATACAATATACATTAAAAATATTTGAGTATACAAAGACCAAACTAATATAAAAGAAAATATTGGGATATACACTAAAAAATATTTGAGTATACAAAGACCAAACTAATATAAAGAAAAATATTGAGAAAGAAATAAAGTGCACTCCTATGGCAGTACCTTGTGCATGCCAGTACTTAACCTCCACCTGCAAAAAATTGAAGGCGATAATCATTAGTAAATAAAATAGCAAAACTGATAGAACTTAACTGCAAGTCGTGGAAGTAGAGGGAACCCAACACTAAAAAGGTCTTGAAGCAACATCATAGTACTTAACTTTCAAAGCCCTAAGCAGTAGACAGCAAAAACAGACCCTTTCTTGCATCTGAAAAGTGGCCTAGAAATGAGCACTTAAAGATTGTGAGCAAGGAAAAAAAAACTAAAGCATCTATTTTTTAAGGCAGGAAGTAGAATTTTCAAGTTCAATCCAGCTAATCGATACAAATTTGTGTACCCTACATTTCAGGACAGGTTATTTCTATCACAAAGACGCAGAAATATGGTTGCTCAGTAAGGACCTTTTTCCATAAGATATGCTGAAGCCACTCATCACTGGCACAAGCACCTAAGGAGCAACGTAAATTGGATATACACTAACTTCGTTAGTTACCCATTATCCATGGTATTTGAGACTCCTAGTTAAATGCAATTTTAACAACATAATAAAAAATCTCAAACAAAGATCCATTCCCTATCTCCAACACGTCTTTGGCATTGTTAGGGCTTAGGGCTCGACATTATTCTCGGGGCTCTTTGGAATCATCGGGCTTCTCGACGGTAGTCGGGTGGCTAACTATGGTGGCTGGCGCTAGGTAGCAAAGATATAACGCATGGAACACTGTCGGCTATGGGAGCCGAGGACTGCAATTTTGGCATGTTAACATAGTGATGTTTGGGAGCCAATAAAAACTGGATCGTGCAGTGAATGAGCAAGATGGGTATAAGACAAGACATTATAGAGAGGAAGAGCAATTTCTTTTTTTTTAAAAAAAAAGAGAGAGGAAGAATATAACAAAGTTGAAGATGTAGATGGACCATCAGACGATCGATCTCAGTTTGGTGAGCAAAAGTATAAGAAATTGAGTGCCCATGGGTACGAAATATTCAAATCTTTTTTAGTTTTTCCTAAAAACAAAACCATAGAAATATCAAACATTCGTCCTATTCGCTTGGCTTATAAGCCGTATTTTTTCAGCCAACGAACACTACTTTTCTCTCACAACAAATCAATCAACAGTACTTTTAGTCATGACTTGTTAGCCAAACGAACATGGCAATTATTGCGTGTTATATATATATATACACTGACACAATATATATAAGCAACAAGAATAAACTCATCATTTGTTCAACAAAGACCAGGTCATATTCGCCATTAAAAAAACCGCAAAACCTTTGCCTACTCAATGCTCATGGCCATTTCTTTACTCCCAAACCCCACCGCAGTCCCCACGAGATAGCGAGACCCAACCACCTCTCTCTCTCTCTCTCTCCTCGCGGTATCCGCGGTTCCGCTCCGCTCCAACACTGGTGGCCTTGGGCTGGCCGCGGCCGCGACCCGCGACAGACGCACGCGCGCCTCCTCCTGGCGAACCCCATCCACACGACACTCCTGGGGCGCGCACTGCAGCCCGCCGGCCGGGTTGACTTGACTCCGGCGGGGACACGTTCTTACGTGCTTCTGCCGGCGCGGGTTGGCGTGGCGGTCGGGCTCGGCTCTGATCCTCCAAAGATTGGATTCTGGAAGAGTGCGCTATTGGTGGCGGAGCTTCCTCCTGGCGTTGACCCCGGCCGAGTTCTCGCAGGCGCGTGCGAAGAGGCGGGGTGCACCGTTGCTGTTCCTGGCAGCTCCCACCCAGGAGGCATCGGGGCGGTCGGATCGGTCGATGTGTCGCCGGTAGATTGGCCGGCGGCAGCGGAGGGAGGAGATGGGGAACTGCATGGACAAGGCGGTGCCGGTGGACCACAACACCTCCTGTGAGTGCACCTCCACGAGCCTCTTCTCGCTGGATTTGTAAGCAGCTGTTTCTTGCTTGGTTTGGTTGCTCTGTGCTCGTCTCGTCTGACCCCTTAGGCAGATCCGGCGTAATGGCTAGCTGCTCCGGGGAGGCTGGACAGGGCGCTCCTGCCTTACGGGTTCCGTTGGGTTCTAATTGGTGGATGGATTTGCTAAGCGAGACCCTTCCATATGCGCGCTTTTCCTTCACCATGATTGGGTGTTGGGTTGCTACTGCTGCTAGCCTTTTGCTGCCAATTCTTGTGTATGCTTGCTTGTCTATGTGCCCTCGTTTTCTTCTTTTCCTTAGTTATTATTACTATATGGGGTGCTAGCTATTGATTTTTAGTACTGTGTGGTGATTTCTTTCATAGAAGAGGAAATAAGTTTTTTTTTTAAGATTGAAGGAGTTAACATTTTCCATTTTCCAGTTGGGAATTCATTACCCACTTATAAGCAGAGAGTGTCAAATTGGTATTATGATACACCCAGCCATAATGTTGTTCGAATCATAGAATTTGGTCCCAACTAATGGAGTGGCCTTGGCAGTAAGTGTCTCGTTATATTATCTAAAAAAGAGCAGCACCCTTGCTTTATCTTGTTAAAAGTTGGAATTAGTTCTCTCTATAATACAAAGATGCGCAGCTCTCCTGCGCATTCGAGAAAAAAAAAGTTGGAATTAGCATATGCTTGTCTGACAGAAATGGAAACCTGTTTCCTGGATTTACGTTTAGGCACAGAAGTTTCAGTTTGGAAGGTGGAACTTACCAGTAATGGCCATCGTGTCTTGCTACTTGCCGATTTTGTAGATTGTAGTCCTATTAGCAAGGCCACTTTGTCTTCACATTTTTCTCTTTTTTTTCAGAACTGTAGGAACTTGGCTGTTAATTAATCTGTAATTTGGTTCTTTATGTGATACAATTTGGGCACAACTCGTGAAGTGTCTTCTGCGAGGCAGTGTCTGGCTAGGTTAGTTAATAACTCAGCCCCAGTGCTCCAATCTGTCAGAATTAGCATGTTTTTTCTGAGACAACAGGAACTTTGTTCCATGAATTTTTACTTGTTTGGACAGCTAGAGACATTTCTGTTTGGCTGGTCAATGCTAGGAGTATAGTTGTGGCTGTTGCATCTTGCTGATTTTTTAATTTGTATCGTATGTCGTTACCATGACCATACTTATGTCTTGGACCACATTATCTGCAAAATTGAAGGAACTCGATCATTAATTAAACTAGCCACAAGCGATTGACTGTATGCTTTACACATTTTGTTTTGTGTTTATTGTTGACCCGTTAGATCAATCAAAATTAGGGAGCAAATCAATTTCATCATCCAACCCCTCAACGGTCAAAAGTGGTTCGACTCGGTCGACTTGGACTGTGGCCTCATACAAAGATAGTCGAGAGCATCCTACTCCTAGGACAGAAGGAGAAATCTTGTCGTCGCCAAATTTGAAGGCATTCTCATTAGGTGATCTCAAATCTGCATCGAAGAACTTTAGATCAGATAGTCGTATTGGGGAAGGAGGATTTGGCTATGTGTTCAAAGGCTGGATTGATGAGCAAACTCTTGCCCCTTCAAAGCCAGGAAGTGGTATGGTTGTTGCCATCAAGAAGCTAAAACCAGAAGGTTTTCAGGGCCACAAGGAGTGGCTGGTATGTTTGCCAGTGCTTTAGCCCATATTCTCAGATTTCTCGAGACCTCTCTGTTTGTATTTACTGGGGTTGCTCTCCTGCAGACAGAGGTTGACTACCTTGGCCAACTTCACCATCAGAATCTTGTCAAACTCATTGGTTATTGCTCAGATGGTGATAACCGACTCCTGGTGTATGAGTACATGCCTAAAGGAAGTTTGGAAAATCATCTATTCAGACGTATGTTTTTTGTTCTAATGCAACCCTTTTCTTCTGAAATCTGTCGTTTTCTATTTCTACCTAGTTCAGCAGAAACTTTCTGTTGTTTTAGGAGGTGCTGATCCTTTACCCTGGGGAATAAGACTCAAAGTTGCAATTGGGGCCGCTAGGGGTTTATCATTTCTGCATGACGCTGAGAACCAAGTCATATATCGTGACTTCAAGGCATCAAACATTCTCCTTGACATGGTATACATGAAATGTCTACTCATCCTTGTTCTGGGAAAACTTCTATTTTGGCAAACCGTACATTGTTATTTTCTTAACTTCTTTGCCCATTAATATAGGAGTTCAACGCAAAGCTTTCAGACTTTGGCTTGGCAAAAGCAGGTCCAACTGGGGATAGGACCCATGTTTCTACACAAGTCATGGGCACACGAGGTTATGCAGCTCCAGAGTATGTTGCAACAGGTTAGAAAACAATCTAAATTTTGAGTGTAAGCCATGAACAATTCTGAAATAATGAAAACATGCCGAATGATATGATGTGTTTACTTCCTTTATGCTTGCCATTTCTTCAACATTATTTCATTTATATCACCTTAAGTTCAATATAAGCTCTTAATTTGTATTAGCTAAGGTGGTATTTACTTTGAGTTAGTCTATCATATTTCGCCTATGTTGGAAGCTTATTTACTTATGATCCAGGATCACATGCCTCTGTGCTATGATAACGAAATCCAAATATTTTTGTGTCACCTTTTATTTTTTCATTTTATGGTTCTAGAATTGGCAGAATTGCTGTAATTCCAGTACTATTGAACTGGTTTGCAAACATGCCACTCCAACCTACTGGATTTCCAGTTTTGGTATGATGGTGTATGCTTTGTAGAACGCCGCTTCTGGTTTTTGACTAAGATCTTTAACTTGCTAAAATGTGCCTTATCTTCTGTATGCTATCTTGGCCCTTAAAGAATTTTCATCTCTCAAAAAGATGGTCAACTCCATTTGTTAGAAAACTGTGACTTTTTCACAAGAGAAGTCTATATGTTCAAGATCCATTTTGAATGTTGGGAGTAAAACAAGTAAACTGCTAAAAGGTGAACGCCAAGAAACTGCTAAACTATAAAATGTGTTTATTACAGTGATCAGAATATTATCGATTGTCCTTTTACCGCAGTCTAGTGGCTATACATTAATATTGTGACAAATTTCCACTTGGTGGTGGCAAATTTAGAATAAAGCTACTGTCAAAATGGAAAAAGCTCTGCAAACAAAATTCTCTTTCCAGAGGTGATTCTTGGTATGTGTGAATATATAATATAATAATATATTCTTAGAATGACTAAACACTAAGAGTCAGCCAATGAAGGTTGTTTGCAATTTTCTTCTGAGATAATAGGATTCCTCACAAAAGTACATTTATTAGGAAAGAAACCAGCCTTTGTGCACAATTTTCTTGACCGGTCATTTGACCCATGTGGATGAATATATTCTATTTTGGTAAGATAGTTTCTTGTGTTGATAAAAGATCTTATTAGACGTGTAGTTTACATCTTATGGGATTTTTATGTTTTGTCCCCCTTTCTTGCTATTTTCGTGTGTAATCTAGCCCACATAAATAAGATTTATAATATGTTTAAATTTTCATGCGATTCAACAATTCAAAAGGCTTGATGCTAAAGTTTTGGCAATCTATTTTCCAATCAAAACTTTTAGTTAGGTTTTGGTGAAACCTAACTCAACGTTTTTAGAGGTCATGTTCAAAAATTGTCTTAAAAAATGTCATTAGACAAACAAATAGCCTATTCCATTCATAATCTCTGAGGGGAGCTCAGATATCTTTTCTTCAATCCTTTTGAAGGAACACAGCAGGGGGGTTCCCCTAATTTGTCTAGGTATATATGTACTAGAGACCTCAACATAAACCAGTTCCATTCTTAAGCAGTGGGCATAAAACCAGTGAATTAATAATCTGCTCAGCCACACAATTTATTTTGATAAGATTGTTTTTCCTCATTTTCTTAAAAAAAATGCTCCAGGTCGCCTCTCAGTAAAGGCAGATGTCTACAGCTTTGGCGTCGTGCTACTGGAGTTACTGACAGGACGGCGGGCGCTAGACAAATCGAAACCGGTATCCGAGCAGAACCTCGTTGACTGGGCAAGACCCTACTTGGGAGACAAGTGCCGTCTGTACCGCATCATGGACTCGAAGTTGGGAGGGCAGTACCCGAAGAAAGGCGCCCATGCTGTCGCTGGAATCGCCCTGCAGTGCATCCGCAACGAGGGCAAGATGCGGCCTGCAATGTCCGAGGTCGTGGAGAAGCTGGAGCAGCTGCAGGACCCCAAGTACAACATTGTGGCGCCTCAAGTCAACACATGGCAGACGTCGTCGTCGTCCTCAGGCTCAGTCCCCAGGTCACCCATGAAGGCGCAGCCTTCTCCAAGGCGCCTGTCAGGTTCGGCCTCCCCGTTGCCAGCAGCAGCAGCAGCAGCAGCAGGCTTCCCGCTCCCGGGGTCTTGTAGGACCGAGCAGGTGCACTAGACGTGCTGAGAGAAGCACGAAATGGAGCGCATGTGTGTGTTGTTGTAGGCCTGTAGCTGTGTTCCATGTAGTTGTATATTTCTTCTGTATAATTGCTCCCAATCAAAGTGTATTTTGTTGGTGCGGGTGAATGTATCATGGAATCCGCTCTGTGAGTGAGACAGTGAACCCTTGTTTCGCCATTATGAGATGAGATGGATTGCTGCTTCTTTGAGCCAACCAATGCATTATAAGTTTTGATTGAAATTGAAGGGATGTGCCTGTCGCTTGTCGTTCATCGCTTTACCTTGCAATCGTTGCAATGTGTAGGGTCCAAAGAAGCATGTGTTGATTCTAGCAATGGTGTATCCATAGTGATCATAGAGCCAGCTACCGATCCAATTCCAATCGATTATCAATCTGTGTTGTCTAGCAATGATCGGAGGCCTTTCAGGCGCAGATCACGCGAGATCATTGCATTGCAGGTTCAGGCTGCGGCAGCCGTAATAATACTGTAGTGTCTGGAATTTGTATGGTTGTGTTGGTGATAACTACAGTACGTAGTAGGAGAATCAGTGGATAACCAACCTTTGGTTAGATAATACTCCCTCCGACCGGTCCAAAATATTTTCCACGTGAAATGTGTCAACGTGCATGGTCGCCCTCCCTAAGCCTGCAAGCGGAATCCAGAAATCCAACTAAGGCCTTGATTGATTTTATTTGATTCACCTTAATCTACATGTACAAGTAGATTGATGAATCTGACTACCTTCAAACAAGCCTAAAGGTGGTGTTTGGTTCGGTGTTTTTGGACCAGCAACCCTTCACGCTGCTATCCGACTCCTGTTACTCTTGTTTGGTTTGGCAGACCTGATACCGTTTGCCCTCTATCGATCTGTGTGCCTTTTCCTTTTCCTGATACGGGTCATCAGCCGCTGACGACAACCGAGAGGACGTACGACGCCCATCGATCTGCTACGGAAATGCGTACGGTGGAGCAACAGCTACAATCGATGACGGCCCGTCGTCACAACTAAGATGCTGTTTGGTTCAACCATTTAGGGTTCTAATCAGTTTACATTGGTATCTGTTGCCGTGACTTTATGTTTTGTTGTATAGGCTGCAATCCATCGCGGCGACATCTGTTACGTTACAGGCTAGTGCAAAATCATTAACGCTCCCCTCCGGCCGTGATCCAATGTAACTGATACCAGGAGCAGCTATTCCGATTAGCGTTGCCTCTCCTGTGGCTGAACCAAATAGCACCTAAGTCGACACCGATCTGCGGCGCGTGGTGAGGCGCCGTTGTTCATCATCTTCGCCTAATTAAGAAGTGTAAATAATAATTACGTAATAGACAAAACAAAATTCAGATTCAGGCTGATGATATCTGAGCGCGCGTTACCTGGGGACAACACAAGCGTCGTGCACAAGCTCTGATGTTCTCTGCATATATCACTGGTTTTTTTTTTTCTTTTTTTCCGAAGGAAAGCCAAAAGTTTTGCTGCTAATTTTAATTAGAAGAGAAGAAAAAGAATTAGGACCTACGGAGTAGTTTGTAAGGAAAAAACTGGGTCAAAATATTATAATTAGAGGTGTAACATTCGACGTTAATTAACTACCACAACTCAGTGGATTTATTCGTGGAACTCTAGGGATTTCTTTTCTCCTTGAATGCAATTGACGTTAATAGTGGTGTTGATTATTAGCCCCCTGATCCAAGGGATGGCTACAGGGCGGATTCGGATCAGGTGGAGCCTTCACGGGTCCAAACCCAAAACCCGAACTAAAAACCAAAATTGTCACGAACATCGGTTCGGGTGTAATCCAAACCCAAAACCAAATCCGGTGGATCCCCAAAACCCGATTGGTTAACCAAAACACAAAACCCACCACTATATGACAATTAAAAATAATAAGGAATTTTTAGCAACATGTGCATGATATATATTACATATTCACATGAATGAACAAGAGGCAATAAACAACACACAATTTCATGGCTTAACTTAGAACAAGTTTAATAGCTTACATTAACAATTTTATTAATAAAACATAGTTTTTATTTAAAATGTTCTATTTCGGACCTCCATTGTGGATCCGCGGGTGAAATCGAAACCCAAACCAAACCTGATAAGTTTCGGGGTCTCAAAACCATGGGGAGAAAATCGAACCTGAACCTGAACCCAAACCCGTTGGACCCGAAATTCACGGAGCTCTGACCCGAAACCGCTCCATTGCCATCCCGTAGTCCAAACACCCCCTGGTGGTAAAAAAATAGGCCTGCTAGCGCTTGGACGTCCGTCCCGTCCGGACGCCCGCGCCTATAGCCGTTTCCCATGCTATTTTCGCGCTCACGTGGGGCCCGCGCCGCCCCAACGTCACCGGCATCGAGAAGAGGGGGAGGGGGTAGCGGATGCTAGCCGGCGCCTGAAGGAGAAGGAGACACCGAGGCGAGGTAGTAGAAAGCGAGGATGGAGATGCAACACTCGATTTATTTTTTAAAACATCTAGATGCAACATTTACAACATACATCGAAAGGGCAGATGAAACACTTGAACACATGCATCTGGCGCACTTGCAAAAACACATAAAAACACTTGAAAAATATTGTAAAACATATGCAACATCTAGATAAAACACTTATAACATATGTGTAAAACATATGCAATATCCAAATAAACACACTTGCAAATTATATCTGGAAAAAATAGATGAAACATTGGGAACATAATCTTGCAACATACGTGTACAACCATTGCAACATATGCAACATTCTGATTCACTTTTGCAACATCCGTATGAAACACTTGCAACATACCTCTGAAATATCTGAAACACTTGAAATATACGCTTGCAACATGCGTTTTTAGCGCAACATCTCCTAGCTGTCTGGGAGAATGGAGGCTCATCGGCATGTGTTCACCGGAGGCAGCGGCCTGGGGCGAGGAGCGGAGAAGATGGCGCCCACATTGAGTTCAAGGAGGCGACGGAAGGATCTCACAAGAAGGGTAGCCGGCGGTCCTCGGCTCACACCCCGAGTTTTAGGAGCCGGTGGTCCTTTGACGGTATGGCGGTCCGAGACGCGGGGGAGCAAGTGTGGCGGCACAGCAGGTGGGTAGGGAGGGCGGCACAATGTCGGATCAAAGCAGCGAGGAGCGCGGTGGGGCCGTGAGGCTGCGCTGGTGGCCAACGGGGCTGCAGGCGATGGTGTCGGGCTGCGAGGTGCGACGCAATGGGGAAGGAAGAGGCCGTGAGGTAGAAAGACCGATTTTTTTTTGAAAACCTCGGAGGAAAGGGTGGTTGGGTTAGCGTCGCGGTCCATCAAAGAAAGAGGGCCATGAGGTAGAAAGATCGTTTTTTAAAAACCTCAGATGAAAGGGTGGTTGGACCAGTGTTGTGGCCCATCAAAAGAGGGTCCGGGTAGATGAATTGGTTGATTTTTAATGATAAGTCCGACTTAGTCTTTGATTTATCGAGAAAAAATATTTCATTTGGTTGGTTTTAGATGGTATGATAAGTCGGTGGACTGGTGTTGACCTAGAATTATTGTTGAAAAAAAAATAGTCCAATGCCGATTTATTGTGAGAAAAAAATATTATGCCATAGCTGATAAACCCTCGCCGAAAAACAAGTCTGAATAAAGGCACACGATCGATAGACGGTATCGACGACGAAGGCGACCGGTGGACTCAGGTCGCGGCTGACCGTTGACGGATGTTAGTGCGGCTTCCGGGCCCACAGGTTGTGGCCGACCTTTCCCACTTTCCCGTTGCGTTTCCCAAGCGGGCGGGCGGCTCACGCGCCCGATGTGTCAGTCCGTCCGCGGTGCGTCGGCTTGGAATGAGATGGGCCCGACCGTAGCATCGCCTCGCCGTAACGCCTCCTTCCCTTCCCCCGCTTTATAACCGACGTCTCCTTGGTCTGGGACGCTGCTGCTGACACGGCTCCTGATTGGTTGATTTCCTCCAGCATTCAGCAGCGCTCACAGTCACAAGCCTACAGGTTAAGCAACGGCGAGGGGTAGGGAGTGAAAGAGGCTCAGGTGCTCAGCGTTCATGGAGAACCGCAAGGAGGTATGGGCATGAGCACGATTCCTGGGGAAAGTTGGTCTTACTTTCTTGATATCTTGGGGAAATCTTGCTTCGATTCTGAGCTACTTGCCCTTCCTTCCTTCCGTCCGTATTTTGACCCCACCTGGGCGGGGCAACAATCTGAATCGGCCCGCTGCTTCCCGTTCCTGCAGGAGCAGCAGGGCGCGGCGGTTGGGTGGATGACCGTGCCGGCGTTCGGGGAGTGGGACGTCAAGAACGGCGCCGTGCCAGACTACTCCATGGACTTCTCCAAGATCCGCGAGATGCGCAAGCAGAACAAGCGCGAGCTCTCCAGGGCCAGCCTCGGCGGCGACGAGGACCTCCTCAGCAGCAGCAGCAGCAGCAGCAGCAGAGTAGCAAGGCGCAGCCGCCCAAGTCCTCCGCCGCCGTCGCCGACGACGACCGCCGCCGGCCGCTGCACGACGACTCCCCTACGGTAACAATTTAATTCAGGATTAATCAGCTGTCTTTCACTCGTACCACTAGCTTGCGTGTACTAGCCCATACCCCAGCAGAGTTTGTTATTACCGCCCTTGATTTCTTCTGAGGCAGAGTGCCATCTTTCACCTTGTCTCGCTCACGCCTCACGGCTCACCTCAGTACCTCACCTACCCAAATCCGGTTGGTTTGGTTGGAGTTCAATTGCAGGGCGTGGAACTGAAGTAACCAAAAAGTATGTTTAGACTTAAAAAAGGATTCGAATTTCTTGATCGACTTTTTCCATGTCGTGTCTTGTTGAGGCAAAATTGAAATTTTAATTTAACACAAGGTACAACTATCAGTACCTAGTTATTGAATGAATTGTTAGAAGACAGAAGCGAGCCTAGTTTCAGTTGTTCTAGACCACTGCGGTTCTGAAAAGATCACAAACAGGTTCACGATGGGTGTTTATTAACAAATAAATAATAAATTGAGTTGATTTTTTTATATTTGTTGATGCCGTGAGATGGGACCAATTATCATGCGCCATCACATCTGTAGAATTGTCATGTACCACATCAGCAAATACAATTTAGTAGCGATTCACTGGCCTACGTTCTGATGCGGCAATTGCAGATACAACAGGCTAATGCATCCAATTATGCGCATGAAGTGTAGCAGTAGTAGTGCTTGTCTCAACTTGGATGAAAGAGACAGCCTCATCAATATCTTCCTAGCCTCCAAATCTGCATCTGTGTCTGAATCGTTAGCTGTACTGATCTATGGGCCACATCGTTGTCCATTTGGAGTGGGGAGAAGGTTATCTGGGCAAAATAAATAAATCAGATTTATGTTTGTACCTCATTTGATGACGTACAATAACGTCATCCATCAGTGGAAGGTTTTAGTAGCTTCAGCATGATGTTGGTCCAATTGCCAATTGCATTTGGTGCTGATTCAGTGGGAAGCAGGAGTTAATGGGTTTGGGAGCACTCATGTGTGCATCAACTTTTCAACAATTTATTTATCTTTTTTTCTCTGAAATTCATAGAATGTATGTATTGATGTGTGGGTTTACACAGATACTAGACGACCTTCCATGGGTGCTCCTTTTTTAGTACAATTTTAGCTAACGTAGATGGCAGCAATGCGGCGGAGTAAAATGATCTGAATTAATAAGGCTATGAGCAGCTTTTGGGGATCGAATTCCCAAAGGGTGTGATTAGTGCAGGTGGTTATAGATGCTTCTTTTTTTAATGAGAAGAAACTAGATGTGGTTTAGTTGGCCACAATAAAGTAAAGTCATTCCCTTCTAGAAAAGTAGTTTGGCTCGTTACTTTCAGGCTGTGATGAGTGCATGACTTATCTTGTTGGTTTATTATCTTGTTGATGTGCTACCTGATGAACTGCAGCCACAGTTAGCTACTCGTAAAGTGTGTGCCAAATTGCCAATGTGTTGTTCACTGATATTAGTGACCCATAGTCTGACATATTCAACGTACCCATGAGGACCACATGTTTTTCAGATTCTCAACATGACATTTTCAATGTCTTGCATGCCGAACTTTCCCTTGGGTTACCATCATGTGTTCCATTGCTTATGATTGACCAACTGTAGCGATGTTTCCACCAATCTTGCACGTAAT
This sequence comes from Miscanthus lutarioriparius, assembly GCA_904845875.1. NCBI lineage: Eukaryota > Viridiplantae > Streptophyta > Magnoliopsida > Poales > Poaceae > Miscanthus > Miscanthus lutarioriparius. The sequence goes on from CAJGYO010000002.1 coordinate 85,965,821, forward strand.
TGACCGGTGCTGCCAAAGACTGGCCAATAACTCCAATCTATTGCTATCGATGCAGGGAAGGAAGAAGTTCCTGAGCTATTTCCAATGCTGTATCAGAGCATGAAGAATTCCAAAACTTCCTGCAGTATCACAGCACATAACTCCTGTGCAAATAGCTGTTAGATTTCTTCTGTACTGTAAAGTTTGCATAATTTGTAATACTCCTCTGGTTCTGTAATCTTGTCACTCATGCGAGCGATGGGGAGAGCGAGAGGGAGAGGAAGGACGGATTGCGGGGAAGAAGAGCTCATGGTTCATGCTGTGTTTTTTTCTTCCTAGTCAAAAGTGATGGCTCGCAACTTTTAGTGCAATGTGATCTGAAAAGGGTTGGATCTGAAGGTGTGTGACTTGTGTTTTGGTTGTAGAAATTTGTCTGCGCTTGAGATGATATATTGAAATTCCGTCCCGTTCTTCCTTTTGACTTCTTTTTGTATGCATCTCTGAATTTTCAGCCTGTTCGTTTGGTCGTATTCGGCTTATAAGCCATAGCTTATCAGCCAACGAACAATATTTTTCTCTCACATCAAATCAGCCAACAGTACTTTCAGCCATGGCTTATAAGCCAAACAAACCCAAACGAACAGGGCGTTTATTTTTCTATCTAGAAGATCATCTCTGCATACAGGTTGCTTTGCCGTAGAAGCAACAAGGTCTTTGCTAAATACGACTAATAAGCGTAGCTGTTTCCATGTCGAAAACAACTAGTAAGAGCTTGTCCTGGTTACTAGATTTCCAAGCGTGTGCCCACAAGAAAGGGACCTGAACTGGAGTTTGGAAGTCTGAAGAATGGATTGCAGTGCGTGTACATGGTCATCCGGACCAGTTTTCAGTATGTGCTGCAGGTCATCTCATCCTCGGAGCATGTTGGTGTACGGAGCAATGGTGGATGTGAAAGGTCTGCAGCTTCACGGTATCTGATGTGAACAGCTGCAGAAAACAAATCTTTGGATTCATCAGGATGCAATCAGGTAAAAGTATAGAATATTCAAGCATATCTAGTTTTTGCTGAAGAGGTGCGACATATATGGAGTGGGCGTGGACGCCAGAGCTAGTTTGCATCGAGGTGCACTTTCTAAGCGGGTGATTGGGACTGTTCTCTCTAGTTTTTTCAACTCCCAAGTTGTCTAGCCAAATAGGTCCAATACTTTTCTAATTTTTAATGAACTTTTCTCCAAAACCATGTATCTATTTAGAAATTTGTTTTAACTACAATATTTCTTAGAATTAATGCAAAAAAAAGATCCAACATAGTTTTTTTTCTATTTTATTTTTATAGGAAAACTCAACGTTTTTTAAAAAATAAACTACTTCAACATTATGAGTTTACTGTTTTAACATTTTGATTTCACTATATCAACGTTTAACCTAGAACATTTCAAACAGATTATCTAAATGTCGAATCTAGTATTTCAAAATGTTGAATATCCTTGCTCAGTATTTGTGTGAAAAATGTTGAATTAGATTTGAATATCTTTGAATCAAGTGTCTTCAATGGTTGAGTTTAGCAACCTCGATTTTGGTGTATGTCTATTTTTCATAGGATCTACTGCCTAACTAGACTATGATGGTCAAGATTCACACAAAGATGGAGGTCGCCAGCGCAAATGATGGTGGGCAATAGGACGGTGGAGGCGGCTAGGAGATGGGTGTGCATGGCGGAGGGAGGTGCCTGGGCAAGAGGATGCGCGGGGATGGAAGAACTAGGGTAGAAAGGCGCCTAGGGAACAGTGAGGCTTGATCTGGCCGACGTGGGCGCCTAGCAAAGGATAATCGATAGTGATGTGGTGGCCTATCACTGTCGGTTTAACGACCTGATAGTGATAATAGGCACGCCACTACCAAGTCTAATCATCAACCAACAATGATATCTATGAGTATTATTGCCGGGTTGACTCATGAACCGACAGCCGACAGTGGCACTCATGGCACCACTGTTGGATCAATTGTTGAGGACCATTGCTAGTCCAATGCCACACCCGACAACTATTATTATAACGCTCCAGAGAATTCTCATTGCCATCACATTTCATATATATATATATATATATATATATATATATGAATACATCATTTCTAGAAACTTAATAGGTAGATGTAAGGAAAATGGACCCTTGATCCATTTAGTTTGGATTTTGTTTGAGATCAATATGACCGAGTTGGACTAATGAATTTGCAAGTGTTTATTTTATAGTTCAATATGATGCACATGCGTGATAGGTCGTGATGGAGGACCAGAGGGGGATGAATTGTCCTTTCTAAAACTAACTGCGCTAGCTAACCGAAACAAATGAGGAATTAAAACTATTCGGTCTAGCCAAGATTACACCCTTCTATCTAAGTTCTCAAGCACCTTACAAAGAGATCCTAATTGAGCAACTAAGGTGCCGGGCTAGGTAGAGTTCACCTAAACAATTTCTAGTTTGCAAGGTCACAAACCTATGCATCTAGTACTCAAGTAACCGGGAGCTCCTACACATGCTAGTATGCAATGCGCACAAAGCCTAAGCTCACTAGCACTCAATAACAAGGCTACACAAGCCAAACTAGAGAGCTCAATAAATACGTAGCTACACAAACTAAGCAATGTACACAAGCCAACTAGTTACTCACGGGAGCTACAACTATGCTACACAAGCAAGCAAGCTACACAAGAGCAACAACACAAGCACAACATTTGAAGAGTAAATATAAGCTTTTGTTGGGAGTAAGCAAACCAATGGGATGAACAAGTTGACATGGTGATTTTATCCCGAGGTTCAGTGGCTTGCCAACCACCTAGCCCCCGTTGAGGCAAGCTCAAGGTTGTCGCCGGTCCTCTTGCTAGTGGTGACCCTCTAGTCACACTCTCCCACGTGGAGTGCTCCCCACGAGCTCTAGCACTCGACCCCACCGGGCCACTTGACGCTCTTCACACCTCGGTTCTACTAGAGATGCTCTTCACATCTCCCGCGGGGCGAGCATAACACCCCTCATAAGCTTTTCTTCGGAGCCACGCATAAGCTTCTTACGAGATTCATGATGGAGATCAAGCCACCAAGCCATCTAGGAGGTGGAAACCTCCAAGAGTAACAAGCACCATAGGCTTGCAACTCAATCACCTAGTGCCACACCTTGCAATCTCTCAATGCAACACACTAGAGATCACTCACTCACAATCGGATGTAATCACTACTTGCACAAGTGAGTAAGAGGACTCCCAAGCACTTCCAAGCAAAGCCACATAGACCCAAGGGTGCTCAGCAGCCGACCAAAGCCGACCAAGAGTGCTACTTATAGCCATAAGGCCAAAGGAGCCATTGCAGCCCTCACTGGGCTTTTCACGGGGGCATCGAACGCTGCAGTCCTTGCATCAAACAAAACAACTAGCGTCCGATGCACCATTTGCCACCACATGTCACTAGCCATTTGAACTCAACCGTTGATGCCTAATGGCTCCCTCCATGTGCCTCTGATCACTTATCGTCTGATGCACATCTGACAAACTCCCCTACTCTATCCGATGCACTCTAGATAGCATCTAGAGAGCTCTAGATCGCATCGGTCATGTCCGATGGGGGCATCGGACAAATCATCATCGTCCGATGCACTCTGCTACGACCTACGCTTGATCTGACGAGTGGGATTGCCATGTTGAATAGTAACTTTGGACTATCCAATGCGTCGTTTGTCTCTCGTTCGATGCAGCCACCACGCATGCCTAAAGCCTAGGAAAGGCATCAGATACGACCACTGTTTGTCCAATGCACTCCAACACCATCGTTCGATGTAACAAAGTCTTAATTTGTCCGATGCCAACGCCGTATGTGTCCGATGCTCTCCACAGTGAGCATCTCTCCATTTCTTCAACCCCTTTTTCAAATGTGCTAAGACCCAAGTGTTCCACCAACTTGTGCACGTGTGTTAACTTTTCACAAACATTTTCAAAGGGTTTTTACTCCTCTTTCCATGCCACTTGATCCTAGCATCGCATGCAAAGTTAGATCGCTCAAGTGGCACTAGATGACCATTATACAAATAAATTTGCCCCTCTTAAGAGTACGACCATCTATCCTAAACCTGGTCATGCACTTCTCTACACAACCTATGACCGGTGAAATGAAATTCCCTACAAGTCATACCTTTGCCTTACGCATTTCATTTCATCTCCTCCAATGTTGATGCCACATAAGCACCAACATCCATCAAGCCGCTTGATCATCAACACATGTCAACACTTGGCTTGATCTTCCTTGAATGATATGACCCACTTCATATCATTATGTGACCGTATTGGTTCATCAATCTCAACATCACTTGCTCTTCACCATTGCACTTGTCCATCAGCACCAAGTCCTTGCTCAAGCTTCTCCACCATGTGCGGTACGTCGCTCCAAAGCCTCCGACTCGCCCTTCACACTTGCAACTGGTCCATCGTAGCCAAGTCTTGTCTGGACCTTCTCTACCTAGCCACATGACTCCATGTCATGTATCATATGCAATAAGCTCCTTCATTGATACATAGGTGAGCATTGCAACACACTCCATGGCTCAAGTTGCTCACACTAGTGAACTTGTGGGCTAATTAGATGTGTATCTCAACATAAACACTTATTAGTCCACCTAGGTTGTCACTCAATTACCAAAACCAAACAAGGATCTTTCAACGTGGACTTGGATTGATTTGGAATGAGAAGAAGTTGATCAACATGGAAAAGGAGACCTTAGAAGATGTGTTGACAACCTAGAAGAGAAGAGAAGAATCCAAGACACAAGAAAGAAGAAGCTCAAATGATCAATGGACAAAGAAATGAAGGATGGGCTGCTGCATCAGCAGCACTGGTCATGTCTGGTGTTGCACTAGTTGCCTCACCGGACACGGAGTCCAAAGAGGTTACAACACGAAGAAACAACAACTAGCGGCACTGGTCTCACTGGTGTGCACTTGTTAGGGTGCACCGGTCATGAGATATAGAGAGGGTTGCCGCAGTCGAAGAAGGCCCAAAGGGCACCGATCATCACCGGTGCTACACAGGTCATGTGCACCGGTTGTGGCTTCTAGAGAGGTGGGTTGCGCAGTTGGAGATCGGCTCATAAGGCATCGGTCATCACCAGTGTAGCACCGGTCATGTGCACCTCCAATAGTCGGATTCTAACACGCCAATAGCTATTCGATGTGTCATGCATCGGTGGTGTCCGGTGCAAGCACCATGGCAACCAGTGTTCATGCAAAAGGCTGAGTTCAGCCTCCAACGACTAGTTTTGGTTTGGGGGGCTATATATATGACTCCAACCGGCCATTTGAAGATAGATATAGCCAAGGCAAGGTGCTAGGGTGTTGATACACCACTTTGGAGCTCTCCATATGCGTAGGGCTTAAAGAATCACTCGTTGACTAGCATAGGTGCTTTGCGAAGTGTTTCGGTTAATTAGACCATGCTCATATGCGCTTGCTCTAGGCTTAGGCTTAGCAGTTAGTGAGGTTTGCATACCTCTTGATCAAAGGTGTTTGTGCGCACCGTGTTTGTACTCAGCGGGGCTTATAGTCTTATGAGACCACACTAACCGTGTTTGTGGTGTGGCCATTGCGGCTCTAGCCAATTAAGGACCATTATAGGTTGATCCATAGAACATGGGACTTTGTCAAACGTGCAAGCCATATGCCCTATATAAAGCAAGGCCCATTTTGTAAACTAGTGTGAACAACCACCAATGTTGCAGGAGAGAGTATGTGCACAATCTTGCGAAGAGAACCCCAAAAAATACATTGGTGCTTGTGCATTCACTGTGGCTTAGTGATAGGTGTTGGCGGTCCTTAACTACTATTTCTAACCACCAATTCTTGCATAAAATCCAAGCATAGAGACACCAAAACTAGAAATAGGGCTTATAACTAATCAATTCCATGAGTTTTGGTGATTTATCATTTGCAGAAGTCCATGTTGGGATAAACACAAGAAATGTGCCAAAAGTATACAATAAATACAACAACACAAACACCCGACATTAGCCCAAGGGGGAGAAGGCCCATTACTAGATAAATTAGGGCCCAAAAGAGTGGAGGATAGGCCCATAACCAAGGAAAACCACTTCAACTTCGCAGAAAACCCATATAGGCCCACTCTAGAAGATCAAAGAAGAACTCCCAACGAAATTGGACTCAAGGTGGGCCAACCAAGGTGCGGCCACACCCATGGTGTGGGCGCACCCCTGGTGGCTCACCTTGGGCCCAACCTTGTCAGGGCGGTTCATACCGCCTCTCTTTGGACGATTAGGTGGGGGTGGCAGTAAATTAAATGCAGGATGGCGGTTTGCTCCTTCCTTATGAGGGGATCCAAGGAATATTCCAAGGAATACACCCCTCCTCTCCACCTATAAAAGGAGGACCTCTCCCCCCCTCATTTGAGACATCAAGGAAGAAAACCACATGAGGGAAACACAATGTAGCAAGAAGAGAAGAGCTCCATTCATATCTTAGCTCTCTAGCTAGTCTTAGTGTAGGGAGTGAGAAAGTAAGAGTGGAGAAGTACCGGAGTTATCGGCTACCTCCACTTGTGTACTTGGGGCCACTTGTACACTTAGTGGAAGGAATGCCGAGGAATCATTGGCTCTTCTACACTTGCATCTCTACATTCCTAATACTACTTGGAGTATAAGGTTCGTGTTTATCTTCGATGGTGAGTTCTATTTTAAGTTAGTCTTGTTCATTATTTACTTGCGGGTTCATCGTAAAGGGCCCTGATAAAGACGGATAACCCTGATCGATGCTAGAGTAGTAGTCGATAGCGTAGATGTGGTGTCTAGGCTAGAGTCTACCTTTGTTTGCCTCGTTCCCTACGGTTGAGAGGTAGGCAGCAGGTGGTGACAGCCCTATCCGTCCCTCATAATCCACCACGTCCGGGTACCGCGTAGAGCTAGAAGCCAGAGGTACATGGCAGACCAAGTATAAGCCGGTGCCCAAAGTAAGTATATAGTGGCAAAGCTATCTTAACTTAGGATCTCTATCCCTAGAAAAGCTCGCTACCCAAGCTATCTTTCTTCTTGTTACCTTAGGTGAACTAGCTAAGAGACTTTTACACATCCGTTCCTCATGGAAATACGATACCCTGAATACTTCTGGGTGAAATGCTACAACGGTAATTCCGTGCGCTTGTGGATTATTTCTATATGCATTAAGAAATACCAACAATAGGTTGGTGTTAGTCAGCTGGTTCATGGGGTGGCATTTATGATGGCGAGCTTGTGCGTATAGGTGTGCACACTCCATAGAGTTAAAACAATATGTATATCCACAATCTTAGTCATGATCATTCCTATTAACTGTTTCAACCTACTAGTTCTTCTCTTGTGCTGCTTCTCTCCCCTAAAGATAGGTCTGACTTGAGGACATTGAGAGGAGGGGTGTGCGGGGGTTGTCTCATTTCTTTGTGAGAGCGATGCGGGTGTTGTGATGGAAGTTAAGTGGTGACATGTGATGTGGAATGGAAGGTGAGGATGAGAGTGTATCTATGTATGGGATGGGTTGTAGAATGAGACACTTTATTATTATCGCTATACTTGCACGCTAAGGATGCAAACTACAACCATACTAATAGGATCACTAGAACCCCTTATTTTTCTATTTCCACCAAAACTCATGGTGCTGACCATGTGAAAGGTCCTAATGGCTAGAGGGGGGGGGTGAATAGCCTATTAAAAATTTCTACAACAACAATTAGCAAACCGGTTAGACAAATATGAGGCGAAGCGAGTATTGCGCTAGCCTACTAAAAATGCAAGCCACCTACCATAATTCTAGTTTCTATAGTCTCTATCCACACAATGGCTATATCACTACACTAAGTTAGTGTGCTCTCAAAGGCTAACTAAAGAGCCACACTAACCAAACTAACAAGCACTCACGACTAGCTACACTAAAGAGCTTGACAACTAGTTTGCGGTAATGTAAAGACAGAGCAAGATGGTTATATCACCGAGTCAAGGAATGAACCAATCAATCACAAGAATGAATACCAATAAAGATCAATCACCTCGGAATTAAATGATGACACAATGATTTTTTACCGAGGTTCACTTGCTTACCGACAAGCTAGTCCTCGTTGAGGCGATTCACTCACTTGGAGGTTCACGCGCTAAATGGCATCACACGACAAACCCTCAATAGGGTGCCGTATAATCAACACAAGATGAGGATCACACAAGCCACGAGCAATCCACTAGAGTACCTTTTGGCTCTCCATCGGGGAAAGGTCAAGAACCCCTCACAATCACCATGATCGGAGCCGGAGACAATCACCAACCTCCGCTCAATGATCCTTCGCTGCTCCAAGTCGTCTAGGTGGCGGCAACCACCAAGAGTAATAAGAGAATCCCGCAGCGAAACACGAATACCAAGTGCCTCTAGATGCAAACACTCAAGCAATGCACTTGGATTCACTCCCAATCTCACAAAGATGACGAATCAATGATGGAGATGAGTGGGAGGGCTTTGGCTAATATCACAAGGTTGTTATGTCAATGCAAATGACCAAGAGAGTGGGCTTGAGCTGGCCATAGGGCTTAAATAGAGAGCCCCCATGAATAGAGCCATTGGCTCCTCTATCCAGTGAAACATGGGCTGATCGGATGCACCAGTCAGGTTGAGGACCCCAGCGTCCGATCGCCCGATGCTTGCCACGTGTCATCAGCCGCAAATGTTGAACGCCCAATCTTAACAGCTAGTCTGCTTCGCGCCACGTGTTTAGTTGCGACCGGACGTACTGCAGTGTAGGATTGGACACACTATTGCCTGGCGTCCGATCACTTCCAGTAAGGTTCTAGAGAGGCAAAATCATGACCGGACGTGTCCGGTCCACCATGACCGGATGCGCTGGTGCATCCGCTCCTCCTCCTCTTCTTTGCGTGCCGCCACATCAACAGGACCGGATGCTGAATAGTGTTCAGCCAGAGTCCGATCACTTTTCTTCTCTGAGTCCGGTCATAGGGCAAATCGAGCTCGAGAGCACCACCTTCTTTTATAATTGACCGGACGCTGGAACCCTGAGTCCGGTCACATCAAACTGAGCGTCCGGTCACTGTTTGATAGTGAAAAATACCTCCTTTAATTCACCAACTTCTCCACCCTTGCTCAAATGTGCCAACCACCAAGTGTATCACCTTGTGCACGTGTGTTAGCATATTTTCACAAACATTTTCAAGGGTGTTAGCTTTCCACTAGATCCTAAATGCATATGCAATGAGTTAGAGCATCTAGTGGCACTTTGATAACCGCATTTCGATACGAGTTTCACCCTTCTTAATAGTACGGCTATCAATCCTAAATATGATCGCACTCGCTATTTCGCTAAGTGTCTCTATCACTAAACCAAAAAGCTCCTATCAATTTCACCTTTGCCTTGAGCTTTTTGTTTTTATCTTTCTTCTTTTTCCAAGTCCTAGCACTTGATCATCACCATGGCATCACCATCATCATGATCTTCACTGTTGCTTCATCACTTGGAATAATGCTACCTATCTCATAATCACTTTGATAAACTAGGTTAGCACTTAGGGTTTCATCAATTTACCAAAACCAAACTAGAGCTTTCAATCTCCTCCTTTTTGGTAATTGATGACAACCCTTTCACAAAGATATGAATTAAAATTCATTTGAATCCATGTTGCTTGCCCAAGCATTTTTACCATGTGAAAAAGGATATGGACAAGTTTCATGAACCCCATATGGTAGCAATTGCCCCCCTACATATGTGCTAAGAGTTTGGATTGTAGCTTGCACATATGCTTAGATAGGAAATATAGGAGACAATGTCTACCAAATGATGCTAAGGTATAAAAGATGGACCTTTGAAGCGTGATACCAATTGGAGTGCACCAATATACCATCCTTAGCACCATTAGTAAATAGATATACACAAAAACTAGAATACCCCATGAGATCAACATTAGAAGCAAGGGTCTAGTTTCCATAAAATGAACATAAGTCTAGTTTCTTAACCTATGCATGCTAGTTTTTCATTTTATCATTCAAACCTACAACTAGCATACACCACACAAGCATGGATATTGAAATTTAAAACTTGTGCCATGCAAGCAAATATATGAAATGCACATTCAAATGCACCATACAAGTTCATGAGATTGCTCCCCCTACTTGTGTGCTTAAAATTTTAATTGATCCATATCTCTCCCCTATGTCAAATTCTCCCCTATCACTTACATATTTGTTTCTCTCCCCCTTGTTGTCTTTTCACTATCTTTGTACACTATTTCTTCCCCTTTGTCATCAATGACCACAAAGGTTCAAAATGTAGATAGGTTGAGATTATCAATGTCAATCAATGGGGTGAGGATTATTTTCCCAAATTTGGTTCAATCTAGAATACTTGCCAAAGATATTTAACTCGGTTTGATCCAAGGATAAGCTTCTTCACACCTCCAAATAAGGGTTATCTTGTACCATGTTGAGTTAAACATTTATAGCTTATTTTCTAGATTAAACACTAGGTTTACAAGCCCACAAACATGTCATATGCTACCACTAGACCAAATTAAGCATAGAAGCAATAGTGGTACCATACAAACATCAAAATAATTTGATTTTCATGAATGAGCCTATTAAATGTAAAAGATGACTAGATGCACTAAACATGTCCTTAGCAAGGATGTATGCCATGCCAATCAACTTTTATCTAGGATTGCTCGAAGGAGAGGCATGTCATATAAGTGGGGGTGCATCAACACATATTTGAGAAATCCAATATATTCAACTCATTCCTTAGCTTGCAAACCTTTTCTCATCCAATGGCTTAGTGAATATATCAGCAAGTTGATCTTCGATGCCTACACTCTCAATGCAAATGTCCCATTTTTGTTGGTGATCTCTTATGAAATGGTGGCGGACATCAATGTGCTTTGTTCTTGCATGTTAAACCGGATTGTTGGTTAATTTAATTGCACTCTCATTGTCACATAGCAATGGCACTTTCTTGAACTTGATTCCAAAGTCACTCAAAATAGCCTCCATCCAAAGTATTTGTGCACAACAACTACCAGAGGATATGTATTCAGTTTTGGCGATTGATAATGCAACACTATTTTGCTTCTTTGATGACCATGAAACTAGTGATCTTCCCAACAATTAACATGTGCCCGAGGTGCTTTTCCTTTCAACCTTGCATCCCGCATAATCGAGTCGGAGTAACCAGCTAGCTCAAACTTTGCTCCTTTGGGATACCACAAATCAACATTTTGTTTATGCTTCAAGTACCTCAATATTCTCTTTGTAGCCTTTAAATGACTTTCTCTTGGTGAGGCTTGAAATCTTACACACATGCATACACTAAACATGACATCCAGCCTTGATGCAGTCACATAGAGTAGGCTTCCAATCATAGACCAATATAAATTTTGATCCACCATATTGCCACTTGCATCACTATCCAAATTGCCAATTGTCCCCATTGGTGTGCTAATGGCTATGTTATCACTCATGCCAAACTTCTTGAGCATGTCTTTGATGTACTTGCCTTGACTAACGAATGTACCATTCTTCAATTGCTTGATTTGAAGACTAAGAAAGTAACTTAACTCTCCAATCATGGACATTTCAAACTCATTAGCCATTATCTTTCCAAATTCTTCACAAAAGTCTTGATTCGTTGATCCAAATATGATGTCATCAACATAGATTTGCAACACAAATAAGTCTTTGCCAATCTTCTTGGTGAAAAGAGTGGTGTCAATCTTGCCCATCATGAACCCTTTAGAGAGTAGGAAGTCCCTCAATCTCTCATACCATGCTCTAGGTGCTTGCTTCAAGCCATACAATGCCTTCTTCAACTTGTACACATAGTCAGGCTTGTTATCATCTTCAAAACCGGGAGGTTGTGAAAGGGGACCGTAACGCCTAAGAGGGGGGGGTGAATTAAGCAACTTAAAACTCTAACTCTAAACTATGGCCTCTTTTTCTAACCTTAGCAAAACCTATGCAAAAAGATAAACTATCTAAATGTGCAACTACGGTTTTGCTAGTGTGTTGCTATCTCTATCGCAAAAGGAGTTATGCAAATAATGTAAATACGGAAGCTAAAGAGTAATGTAGATATATGTAAACTCCCATCGATGACTCTGGTATTTTTATCGAGGTATCAAGAAACACACAAGCTTCCCCCTAGTCCTCGTTGGAGCCTCTCATAAGGAATCCCTCGAAAGGGCCAAGCTCCTGGTCGGGTAACTCCGTGGATAGCCCCAGGCCTTCCCCACACGTAAGTGGGTCTCTGGTGTGCCTTCCGGCAAGCCTCTCCCGGACCGCTCCTACCGTCTTCACTATCAAGGTTCTAGCCAAAACACCGCGGGCCTTGTTCCCTCCGGTACACGGTGGCGGCCACACCACAAGCGTGGTTGGTGTGATCTCGTAAGACTATAAGCCCCTCCGATGTACAACAATGGTGCGCACAAGCACCGAGTGGTAAGAGGTATGCAAACCTCACTAAACATTAGGCCTAAACCTAGAGCAAGCGTATAAGCGGTGGTCTAATCAACCTAAGCACTTCACAAAGCACCTACGCTAATCACCTAATGAATCACTAAGCACTATGCAAGTGGAGATCACCAAAATGGTGTATCAACACCCTTGGTATGTTTCCTCAACACTCCACATCACAAATGGCTGGTTGGTGGTCTATTTATAAGCCCCACCGAGAAAGTAGCCATTGGGGGTGAAACCCAGCTTTCTGCTACTGACCGGACGCTGATCACGTCCTGACCGGACACGTCCGGTCGTCCCAATCATTGAGCACGCACGCTAATCGGACTCTGGGCTGAGTCTGGTTATCATCGACCGAACATGTTCGGTCGCGCTGGCGCCGCTCTAGAACCTCTCTGGAAATGATCGGATCGCTGCACTTCATGCGTTCGGTCGTCTAGTGCCACTACGTCCGGTCACGCTAAAAACATTGTCGTGACAATGAATAGTGTCACTGATGCATCCGGTCACTGCTTCGCTCAGCTTCCGGTCACTACCGCTTAGCGCCCGATCATAGCTGCCAACGCCTTGTGTTGTCGAGCAATTGATCGGACTCGTCGGCCCTTATTAGGGCCGCATCAGGTCACCTCTGCCGACCTCGTTTCTTCGCGATCTTGCATCCCGCTTGGTTCCTATCTTCATGCTTAGACTTTGCTTGATATCTTGGGTCTTCTCTTGTGCTTCTAGGGTCTTGCTTATGGTGTTGATCATGGGATCATGATGTCGCTTTTGTCCAAGTCACGTCTTGCACCCTATTGAACTACAAAACAATTACTTACAAATTCATTAGTCTAATTTGGTTGTGTTGGTCATCAAACACCAAAATCCAAAGTAAATGGGCCTATGGTCCATTTTTCTTATAATCTCTCCCCTTTTTGGTAATTGGTGACAACACGACCAAAGCAAGCAAATAATAAGAATTTTGGAATTTAAAAACTAACTACTTGCTAAGATGCAATGCAAAGGGCAAGGTTATGTGATGTTAAAAGATACCACATGTAAACATCTTTGTAAACTTATCTTGCCCTTACAAATGTCCCTATGTGGCATTATGGATTTAAGCCTCCCCTAACTCCATAATCCACTACCCTCCCTTTTTCGGACCATTACCACTTGTAAATTATTATGATCGGGCTTGCTTTTGGTCCTACAAATTCTCCCCCTTTGGAATCAAACACCAAAAAGGAAGACATTAGTAGCATAAGGGAGGGTCAAACTTTGTGATCCTTTGTATGTGGAGTGGAATAGGTCACATAATTTGACTCTCACATTACATAAACTGAGTTCCCCCTAAATATATGCATATATATGATGGAGAATGTAGTTTATGCATAATTGGCAAATTAATGCTCAAGGGAGTTTAATCTATATAATGCATGGAGAAAGCATATAAATACCAAAGTGAAATCAACATGATGATATCGGTTTAGAAATACCACATGTGGAGACCAATTTGATTTATACCACTTGTAATAGGTGGTGGATATTTTAAGTATGATGCTTAACTCCGGGGACTTCATTTTTCTTGCAATAAGACTACTACACACATGATAAGCTTGAAAAGGTGTTAGTCTCAAAGCATCCAACTTGTAGAGTAACCTCCCCCTAAATTTGTGCACACAAGTATGGAATACTTGTAGGAGACATGCACATTGATTTTAGAATAAAAAATACCACTTGAAAGATGACATCACATGAATGTTAGAATCATTTTTGAAGGTGATATTCGGGAGAAATTATCTACAATTTGGACTTTGGCACATATTAGATGAACAATTATAAAACAAGCTATGTGCCATGCTCCTAAACAATTTAAACCATGTAGGTTTGCTCCAGGGGTTAAGAATGAAACCGAGCAAGCCTATCATAAGATATACCTAGTGTATGCAAGACAAAAGATTAAACATGTAAATGCAAACCTAGGCATGAAAAGGAACTAGATGCTAATTGAGATTGCAAGAAATTACATCTAGTTACCTAACATGGGAAGGGGAATTTTGGTCCATAGTATTCACTAACCCACTTGGTAATTGACATGATCCAATGTGATGCACCCTATGAAATGCACCCATACTTTATCAAGTCTCCAAATTTCCCGAAGTCCATTGGACTTCTCACTTTCCTTTCGGGATCCAAACCTTCTTGGTGCTCTTCATGTTGGAAATGATCTCCTTTGGCATCCAAATGTGTTTGGCCCCATTGTTGGCTTGCTTGTTCACCTTGATGGCCACCACCTTGTCATTTTTCTTCTTCTTCAAGAGATAAGGTGTGGAGGCCTTTTTGTCCACCTTGTTGATGTAGGTGTTGGAGAGCTTGCTTGTTTTCTTTTTGTTTTTCTCTTTCTTCTTAGCTCCTCCCCCATTCTTCACCTTGCACTCATAGGACTTGTGGCCTTCCTTGTGGCATACGTAGCAAACCATGGTTTGTCCTTCATCAAGCTTTTTCACTCCCTTGACGATGTTATCTTGATGAAGTTGGGCTTGCTCCATTTTGCCTTTTACTTGAGTCAAGTTCTTGGTAAGGCGAGCCACTTCTTGCTTGAGTTGCTCATTCTCCATTACGACCTCTTGTGTGCATTTATCTACAATATTTTCTCAACACAAACTTGGTTGTGCAAGGATGAGTCTAAACATAAATCATTGCAAGAAGTAGAGACATCCTTTTTAGGCATGTCAAAGATAGAACTTTTCTTTTTAGGTGCCTTCGTGGGGGTAGAACCGATGGCTTCAAGATTAACAACTTTATTAGTTAGCTCATCACAATGTTTGCACATAGTTTTCATTTTAGCAAGCAAACTTTTATAAGCATCTTGTGAGTTAGCTAACTTTTTTAATTTTTATTTTTCTTTACAAGTTGCTCATCATTCATTGTGCAATTATTTGTGTTTGCACTAGTCTCAAATTGCTCAATTTTAGTAGATAGCTCCATATTAAGATTGGTAAAAGTTTCATATTGTTCAAGTAAAGTAGCATAAGCTTGTTGTGAGCTATCTAGTTTTTCTTTTAATTTTTCAAGCTTCTTTTGTTGACTAGTGCAAACTTTAGCAAAGTTAAGATTTTCTTGCACAATTTCATCATAAGAAGGTAGCTTATCATCACTATCACTATTATTGTCACTATCACTATGGATAGACTTTTTGTTACCTCGTGCCATAAGGCACACACGTGAGGTGCTTGATGATGAGTGCTTGTGCCCTCGCCGCTTGTGATAGTCTTCTTCTTCACTTGAAGAATCATCCCATGACCTTATTGATGTGAGGGCTTTGTACTTGCATGCCTTCTTCTTTGTCTTGGGTGTGGGCTTGTTTGGACAAACTTCCACAAAGTGCCCTAACTCGCTGCATCCATAGCATCCTTTCTTTATTTGCTCATTTCTTTGATTGGTGGAGATGAAATCTTGAATTTGGATGGACACACCCTTGACATTGAGTTTTTGGATCATCTTCTCCATCTTGTTGATAAGCTTGATAGATTCTTCATCAAGGTCGGAGGTGGAGGAAGATTGATCATCATCACTTGATTCTTCGTCGTCATCATCCTCATCTTCTTCTTCATCTTCACTTGAGGAGTTTGAGCTTGAGCTTGTCTCAACTTGCTTGCCCTTTATCTTCATTTTTCTCACTACATGTGAGAGCTTTGCCTTTGCTTGATGAAGAGGCTTCTTCTTGACCCATCTTGCATGACATTTCAAATGCCACTATTTTGCCAATGACTATGGCCGGGGTCATGGTGCTCAAGTCCTCCATGTTGTGAAGGATGGTGATGATGCTTGCATATTTCTTTTGTGGTAGCATGGAGATGATCTTCCTCATGATGTTCGCATCATCTAGCTTTGTTAATCCTATTGAATGGAGCTCATTGATAATTAGATTCAAACAAGAATACATATCATGAACAAGCTCATCATCATTCATTTTAAAGGAATCATAATTTTGTTTAGCTAGACAATGTTTTTGCTCACGGACATTAGTTGTGCTGTCATGGAGCTCTTAGAGTTTTAACCAAATTTCATGTGTCGTATTTAAAGTGAACACTTGGTTAAACACATCCATGCTAAAAGATTCAAACAAGCAATTTTTAGCTCTAGCATTGAAATAAATTTCTTTTTCTTCACTCTTTGTGGGTTTATCAGGATTCTTAATGTGTTTCATCCCGTCACGAGTGACTCTCCAAACACCTAAATCTACCATCTTAAGATGACATGCCATTCTAGCTTTATAGTGGGGAAGTTAGTGCCATCAAAATGCAGAGGCCTAGAGGTATCCATCCCAACCACTCTAAAAAGCGTCGGCTCAATGGTGGTGAAGCCAAAGGTCCAAATTGAGTCAACCGGCTCTGATACCAATTGAAAGGGGACCGTGATGCCTAAGAGGGGGGTGAATTAGGCAACTTAAAACTCTAACTCTAAACTATGGCTCTTTTTCTAACCTTAGCAAAACCTATGCAAAAAGATAAACTATTTAAATGTGCAACTACGGTTTTGCTAGTGTGTTGCTATCTCTACCGCAAAAAAAGTTATGCAAACAATATAAATGCGGAAGCTAAAGAGTAAGGTAGAGATATACAAACTCCCGTCGATGACTTTGTATTTTTACCGAGGTATCGAGAAGCGCGCAAGCTTTTCCCTAGTCCTCGTTAGAGCCCCTCGCAAGGAATCCCTCGCGAGGGCCAAGCTCCTAGTTAGATAACTCCATGGATAGCCCCAGCCTTCCCCATGCTCAAGTGGGTCTCCGGTGTGCCTTCTAGCAAGCCTATATCGGACCGCTCTCCGTGGGCCTTGTTCCCTTCGGTACACGGTGGTGGCCACACCACAAACGCGGTTGGTGTGATCTCACAAGACTACAAGCCTCTCTGATGTACAACAATGGTGCGCGCAAGCACTGAGTGCTAAGAGGTATGCAAACCTCACTAAACACTTGGCCTAAACCTAGAGCAAGCGCATAAGCGGTGGTCTAATCAACCTAAGCATTCGCAAATCACCTACGCTAATCACCTAATGAATCACTAAGCACTATGCAAGTGGAGATCACTAAAATGGTGTATCAACACCCTTGGTATATTTCCTCAACACTCCACATCACAAATGCCCGGTTGGGGGTCTATTTATAAGCCCCATCGAGAAAGTAGCCGTTGGGGGCAAAATCCAACTTTCTGCTACTGACCGGACGCTAATCACGTCCTGATCGGACGCGTTCGGTCATCCCGACCATTGAGCGTGCACGCTGATTGAACTCTAGGCTATGTCCGATCATCATCAACCGGATGCGTTCGGTCACGCTAGCGCCGCTCTGGAAGCGATCGGATGCTGCACTTCGTGCGTCCGGTCGTCCAGTGCCGCTACGTCCGGTCACGCTGAAAACATTGTTTTGACGATAAACAGTGTCACCGGTGCATCCGGTCACTGCTTCTCTTTGCATCCGGTCACTACTGCTCTGTGTCCGGTCACATCTGCCAATGCCTTGTGTTGTCAAGCAACTGATCGGACACGTCCGGTCCTTATTAGGGCCGCGTCCGGTCATCTCTAGCAAGCTCGTTTCTTCGCGATACTTGCGTTCGGCTTGGTTCTTATCTTCATGCTTGGACTTTGCTTGATATCTTTGGTCTTCTCTTGTGCTTCTAGGGTCTTGCTTATGGTGTTGATCGTGGGATCATCATGTCACTTTCGTCCAAGTCACGTCTTGCACCCTATTGAACTACAAAACAATTACTTGTAATTTCATTAGTCCAATTTGGTTGTGTTGGTCATCAAACACCAAAATTCAAAGTAAATGGGCCTAGGATCCATTTTTCTTATAGGTTGCTCAACATATGCTTCTTCATTGATGTAACCATTGAGAAATACACTCTTGACATCCATTTGATAGAGCTCAATGTTGTGGGCACAAGCATAGGCTAATAAGATTATAATTGCTTCCAATCTAGCAACCGGGGCATATGTTTCTCCAAAGTCAAAACCTTCAACTTTTGTATATCCTTGTGCTACCAATCTTGCTTTATTCCTTACTACTATCCCATCTTGATCTTGCTTGTTTCTAAAGACCCATTTGGTTCCAATCACATTGTGTCCCTTTGGTCTCTCTACTAATTTCCATACTTGATTTCTTGTGAAGTTATTCAATTCTTCATGTATAGCATTCACCCAATCAACATCCTTCAATGCTTCATCTATCTTCTTTGGTTCAATGGATGACACAAGGAGAAATGCTCACAAAATAAAGCCAATCTTAATCTAGTTTGCACACCTCTTGAAATATCACCAATGATAGTGTCCAATGGATGATCCCTTGCAATATTGGTTGGTTAGAGTATTGGAACTTGATTGCTTGCACTTGCTTGATCATTGGGTTGCGATGATGTATTAGCCACTTGATTTTGTTCATTATCATGAAAGCCATTTGTACTAGCTTGATTTGTATCATCTTGCAAATTTGTGTTAGAGAGCACTTGCACTTGATCATCTTCATCATCATTCATTTTCCTAGGCCTCAATTCACCAACATCTATGTTCTTCATGGCTTTTGAAAGTTAAATGCCTCTAACATCTTCTAAGTTCTCATTCTCATCTTGAGAACCCTTGGTTTCATCAAATTCAACATCATGAACTTCCTCAAGAGTACTACTATCCAAATTCCAAACTCTATATACTTTGCTAGTAGTTGAGTATCCAAGTAGAAATTCTTCAATCACATTTCTTATCAAACTTGCTCAATCTAGTGCCTTTTTTCAAGATATAGCTTTTGCAACCAAATACCCAAAAATATACAATGTTGGGCTTTCTACCATTCAAGAGCTCATATGGTGTCTTCTCTTTCAATGGGTGACAATAGAGACGGTTGCTACAATAGCAAGCCATGTTGATAGCTTCGGCCTAAAAAGATTGACTCACATTATACTCACTAAGCATAGACCTTACCATATCAATGAGTGTTCTATTCTTCCTCTCAACAAGACCATTTGATTGTGGAGTGTACTTGGTCGAGAATTGATGTCTAATTTCAAATTCATCACACAACTCTTCAATTCTAGTATTCTTTTACTCACTACCATTGTCACTTCTAACTCTCTTGATGGTTGTTTCAAACCATTGTGAATGCCCTTGACAAATGATTTGAATGTTGTAAACACATCACTTTTGTCCACTAGGAAGAATACCTAAGTGTATCTAGTATAATCATCCACTATCACAAAGCCATATTTATTTCCACCGATGCTAGTGTATTGTGTTGGCCCAAATAAATCCATATGCAATAACTCAAATGTTTTACTAGTGCTCATCATGCTTTTCTTAGGATAGGTGTTTCCAACTTGTTTGCCGACTTGACAAGAGCTACAAAGCTTATCCTTTTCAAACACAATATCTTTCAAGCCTCTAACCAAGTCATGCTTAACTAATCTATTTAATTGTTTCATTCCAACATGACCAAGCCTTCTATGCCATAACCAACCCATGCTAGACTTAGTGAACAAACATATAGATAATTGAACTTCATTAGCATTGAAATCAACCAAGTATAGATTCTCATATCTAAAGTCTTTGAAGATCAAGTTAGAGCCATCTACACTTATGATTTCTACATCATCTACCCCAAATATGCATTTGAATCCAAGATCACACAATTGAGCCATGGATAGCAAATTGTAGTTCAAGCTCTCAACAAGCAACACATTGGAAACGCTCATGTCATTGGATATTGCAATCTTACCAAGCCCCTTGACCTTTTCTTTGCCATTGTCACCAAATGTAATACTATCATAACCATCATTGCCATTGGTGTTGATTGAGTTGAACATTCTTGCATCACCGATCATGTGTTGAGTGCACCCACTATCAAGAACTCAATGCCTTCCTTCGGCTTTGTAATTGACCTACAAAAAAGATTAATTCTTTTTAGGTACCCAAACTTGCTTGAGTCCTTGAAGGTTAGTGACCAAGCTCTTTGACACCCAAATGACTTTTTCTTTGAGCCCATCCATGGTGTACCAATGAACTTAGCTTTCACACCATTTGTACCCTTAGTAAGCACATAGAAAGAATTAATCTTAATTGAGGATACATTAGTATTTTTGCTCTTGTTCTTGCACTCATGCTCTTTATGACCAACTTGCTTGCAACTAGTGCAAAACCAACCATTGTTCTTCATAAAACTAATCTTATGAGGAGCAAAGGCCACCTTGCCTTTCTTGGAGGTATAGCCCAATCCCTCTTTATAGAAAGAAGCTCATTGGCTACCCAAGCATATAAGCAAGCGGTCCTTACCACCATAGACCTTAGCCAAGGTGTGAGCGAGCTCATTTATCTCCTTCTTAAGGGTCTCATTCTCAACCATTAGTGAGGCATCACATGTGAAACCGTCACTACTATATGAGGTGGAAGTAGAAGTGCTACAAGAAGGGTTAGTGGGAGCAACAATGATAGGCTTATAGAATGATTCATCAATTATATCACAAGTTAATCCTACATCACATGTCTCAACATGCTTTTTCTCATTTTGTTCATTAAGCGAAGAGGAATGAGATTTTTCAAGCTTCTTGTGAACCTTGCCAAGCTTCTCATGGGCTTCCTCTAGCCTCTCATGAGATGCATTGAGCTCATCAAAGGCTTGCTTAAGGGCTTTTAGTTCCTTACATAAGATTTTGCATTCTCTTCTCTTAATGTCAAAGTGTTCTTTAGTATCATCTAGCATGTCAAGTAGTTCATCCTTAGTTGGTTCATCATCATCACTATCACTTTCATTTTCATATTCATATTCATTATCATCTTCCTCATCACTTCCATCATCACAAGTTTATACCTTAGTGGCCTTAGCCATGAAGCATGATAAAGTGTCAAAGAGAAGGCTTCTCATTGATAGCAATGCTTGCAAGAGCCTTCTTCTTGGTGGTCTTGTCATCATCACTATCATCATCATCACTTGAGGAAGCATCACTATCCCAAGTGACCACATATGAACCACCCTTCTTCTTCTTCTTCTTGATGGTCATCTTGTCCTTCTTCTCTTTCTTTTCCTTCTTGTCCTTCTTTCTCTTCTTGTTGTCATCATCATTGTCGCTATTGTATGGGCATTGAGTAACAAGATGATCCTTGCTTCCATAATTGAAGCACCTTCTTGACTCTTTCTTGTTCTTGGATGAAGACTTCTTTCTTCTAATATGGTAGCCCTTCTTCATCATGAACTTGCCAAATCTCTTGACAAAGAGAGCCATCTTCTCATCATCCATCTCATCAAAGCTCTAAGTTTTTATCTTCACTTGATGATTCTTGCTTTGTCTTGCTCTTGGATGATGTGGCCTTGAACGCCACACTCTTCTTCTTGTCATCCTTCTTATCATCTTTCTTCTCCCTCTTTTCTTCTTTCTCATCATCATTTCTATAAGCATCATCGGTCATGATATCTCCCAAGATTTGGTTTGGTGTCATTGTGTCCAAACCGGTCATCACTAGCAAGGTGACCAACATGTCAAATCTTGCGGGTAAGCATCTCAAGAACTTATGAGAGAAGTCCTTGTCCTCCACCTTCTCACCAAGTGCTTTGAGATCATTCACAAGCACTTCCATCCAATGGAATATGTCGGCACACTCTCATCTTCCTTCATCTTGAAGCTAGCAAATTTCTCCTTGAGAATGTATGCCTTTGCACCCTTTATTGCGTTGGTGCCCTCGAATGATTCTTCCAACTTCTTCCAATCATCATGAGCCATCTCAATGTTCTTGATATACTCAAATGTTCTCTCATCAATTACATCATGAATGGCACTTAAATCAATGTCATTGTTTTGGAGAAGCACTTCTTCAACCATGGTGGGATTCTCTGGATCGGCAATCTCAATTTTGGTTTCTACCATTTTCCACACCCTTCTATTGATTGACTTGATATGTGTGGTCATCTTTGACTTCCAATATGGATAATTTGTGGCATCAAATTGGGGTGGCTTTTTGGTGTTGTTGATTTGAGCCATTTTGACATCGAAGGTTGTTAAGCCTCAAATCACGGTGACCTCGGCTCTGATACCACTTGAAAGGTCCTAATGGCTAGAGGGGGGTGAATAGCCTATTAAAAATTTCTACAACAACACTTAGCAAACCGGTTAGACAAATATGACGTGAAGCGAGTGTTGTGCTAGCCTACTAAAAATGCAAGCCACCTACCACAATTCTACTTTCTATAGTCTCTATCCACACAATGTCTAGGTCACTACACTAAGTTAGTGTGCTCTCAAAGGCTAACTAAAGAGCCACACTAACCAAACTAACAAGCTCTCACACTAGCTATACTAAAGAGCTTGACAACTAGTTTGCGATAATGTAAAGAGAGAGAGCAAGATGGTTATACCGTCGAGTTGAGGAATGAACAATCAATCACAAGAATGAATACCAATGAAGACCAATCATCTCGGAATCAAATGATGACATAATGATTTTTTTACCGAGGTTCACTTACTTGCCGGCAAGCTAGTCCTCGTTGTGGTGATTCACTCACTTAGAGGTTCACGTGCTAATTGGCATCATACGCCAAACCCTCAAAAGGGTGTCGTACAACCAACACAAGATGAGGATCACACAAGCCATGAGCAATCCACTAGAGTACATTTTGGCTCTCCACCGGGAAAGGTCAAGAACCCCATCACAATCATCATGATTGGAGCCGAAGACAATCACCAACCTCCGCTCGACGATTTTTTGCTCCAAGCTATCTAGGTGGCGGCAACCACCAAGAGTAACAAGAGAATCCCACAGCGAGACACGAATACCAAGTGCCTCTAGATGAACACTCAAACAATGCACTTGGATTCACTCCCAATCTCACAAAGATGACGAATCAATGATGGAGATGAGTAGAAGGGCTTTGGCTAAGCTCACAAGGTTTCTATGTCAATGCAAATGACCAAGAGAGTGAGCTTGAGTCAGCCATAGGGCTTAAATAGAGAGCCCCCATGAATAGAGCCATTGGCTCCTTTGTCCAGTGAAACACGGGCTGACATGACACGCCGGTCAAGTTGACCGGACACAGGACCCCAACGTCCGGTTGCCCGATGCTTGCCACATGTCATCAACCACAAATGTTGAACGCCCGATCTTAATGGCTAGTCTACTTCACGCCACGTGTTAAGTTCCGACCGGACGTACTACAGTGTAGGACTAGATGCACTGTCACCCGGCGTCCGATCACTTCTAATAAGGTTCCAGAGAGGCAAAATCATGACCGGACGCGTCCGGTCCACCATGATCGGACGCTCTGGTGCATCCGCTCCTCTTCTCTACGCGCCGCCACGTTAGCAGGACCGGACACTGAATAATGTTTAGCTAGAGTTTGGTCACTTTTCTTCTCCGAGTCCGATCATAGGGCAAATCGAGCCTGAGAGCACCACCTTCTTTTATAATTGACCGGGTGTTGGAACCCTGAGTCCGGTCACATCGAACTGAGCGTCCGATCACTGTTTGATAGTGAAAAACACCTCCTTTAATTCACCAACTTCTCCACCCTTGCTCAAATGTGCCAACCACCAAGTGTATCACCTTGTGCACGTGTGTTAGCATATTTTTACAAACATTTTCAAGGGTAGCTTTCCACTAGATCTTGAATGCATATGCAATGAGTTAGACCATCTAGTGGTACTTTGATAACCGTATTTCGATGAGTTTCACCCCTCTTAATAGTATGGCTATCGATCCTAAATATGATTACACTCGCTAAGTGTCTCAATCACTAAACCGAAAAGCTCATATCAATTTCACCTTTGCCTTGAGCTTTTTGTTTTCCTCTTTCTTCTTTTTCCAAGTCCTAGCACTTGATCATCACCATGGCATCACCATCATCATGATCTTCACTATTGCTTCATCACTTGGAATAGTGCTACCTATCTCATAATCACTTTGATAAACTAGGTTAGCACTTAGGGTTTCATCAATTTACCAAAACCAAACTAGAGCTTTCACCATGGCCTACACACATTTGGTGGTGTGCAGGTTTCTAGACTTGCAGTGGTGTTGAGAATAGTTGTTGATTTTTGTTTATGCTCAAGGATGCCCATGGATTGGGGATTTACCAACCTTTCGCTGCTTCTACTAGGATACTTGTGTGTTTTTTTGTTTGATTTTGGCCCTGAGGACTTGAATCCAAAACTATTTTAATAATCATATTTGAGTACCCTAATGTTGTATGGATTTATAGTTAGTTGAATAATTGATGCCTGTGATAGCCAAGATATCCTGGGACTATCATAGAGGGACAAAAGAGTCAAAATTTAAGTCTTGAAATTCTAGCTATTTTCACCATCTCACCTTCCTCATCATTCATCCATGTCTCCTTAATCTTAAGCCGCATAATCTAGACCTTGACACAATAAGAGGCAAGCACCATACAATATCTAACTAGCTTTGACCATGGAACTTGTCTATGTAGTAACTAATGAATAATAAGGGAAAGATGGATGATGTGGATGGCCATCACATGACATCACTATTGGCTATTGTAGCTACTGTCGGTGGGTGGCAATGGAAATGGATGTTTGACTTATACCCCAGCTAGAGTTTGGAGAGAGAGAGAAGTTCTTGATGTTATGATTACAATATGACATAAATATATTCTTATAGAAAAATATTATGTGCACAATATTTTTTTAGGAAATTTGGTGTTTCTACCCCGTAGAGTGCAATGGTAATTTTACTCCTGTTTTTTTAACTTTATAATTTTACCCCTATGATTTTCATTTGAAGTTGCTGTTTACCCTCATTTTCTGACGATGTTACTTTTTTCTGCATTAAACCATGAAACAAATGAAAAAACAAAACGTGACCACTCAAAAAGACCAAAGCACCCCTTGTCTCTTTACATTGAGGCCACCTCCGTTCACTCCCAAGTCCCAAAGCGGCACATTGGTTCAATCCCGTAACCCTATCAAGGCAAAGACGGCGGCGCGTGGCGCGGCGGCGGCCGCTCGAGAGGGCCCGCTCGCAGCGGGTGCGGCGTGTCCCGGCCTAGCAGCGGCCCCGGCAGCGGCTCATGCTCCCAGGCAATCAGAGCGGTTCGTCGCAGCTCACGCAGCCTCGCGCGCGGGCTTGCGCGGACAGCGGGCAGGCCGGGTATGCATGCCAGGTGCGGCTTGCCGTCAGATCCAGGCAGCGGGCAGGGCGTGGCGATAGATCTAGGCAGCGGGCAGGGCACCGTGGATACCCACCCTGAGTTGCTGCGTAGCCATGGTTGCAAGGTTGAAGACTCGAAGGTCCTGCTGTTGAAGTCTAAATACGTTCGTAGGAAGAAGAAGATACAAGTCTGAACCGTTATTAGCTTTTGGGACTATTCGTACCTAATGATGTTTCATTTGCTGAATCTGGGTTAACTAGTTATCTGTTGAAACTTTGTTGTACATGTAAAGAAAGGGATATTATAACTTTTGACAAATTTGCACAGATTTATAATACTAAAAAGATTGCATATATTTATGTTTAATTTTATTGCCAACATCCCTACTAAATTTGTCAAAACTTTAATATTGAAATTAGGGTAAAATCATAAAGTTCATTAACAAAACAGGGGTAAACTTACATGGGCAAACTTATCTATTCATCCAAAAGTTAACGCTGTTAAATGAACTTTACGGAGTAGGGGTAGACTCTTCCTTTAGTTAAAAAACACAAGGGTAAATTTATAAAGTTTAAAAAACGAAGGTAAAATCATTATTTCGCTTGAAAACAAGGGTAGAAACTCTTAAGCCCATTTTTTAATACTAGAAATGGATTCCTATTTCGTCCCCATGAAAAAAAAAAGCATTTTAAGATGGTTAGACACTTCTATGGAAATTGATTTGCACTTTTTCCTATGTTGGCATGTATATAAACACGTTTGATGTTTTTATTGACATTTTTTGTAGGATGAGATTCTCCATTATCGTGTTCACACTATCAACTACAAACTTGCTTTCAATCACCTAAAATGTAGTGCTAGGAGAGAAAATAGGTAGCAAAACAATTTAAAGTCTGAATTCCACATTGCGATAAAAGAATGGTGCAAAACAACAGCTATATATAACCCAAGTGATACACAGCAACATCTGTTGACCACACTTGAGCTGGCATCAAATCAAAAAATCATCCGGCATGCATGCATCTGGTTTGGTGTTCTTGATTGGGGTGTTTCCTAGGATCATCTCATCGACATGGCTACTGCCATGAGGCATGTAGATTAGCTCTTCTCCAGGGAACCAATCTACATGGACATCGGCAATGGGTAATACCTGAGGCCACCTGTTCTCGTCCTCAAATGTCGGACCAGTTTGTTGTTGTCGTTTGTGGTATGTCTCAACCCAAGTCTTGTTAGTGGCCTTGTTTCTGGTGGCCTCCACAAACGCCTTCCTCTCAACATCCAGCTCCGCCTTAGCACATGCCACTTGGTTGGCATTGGTGCCAATTGTGGCAGTAGCCTCCTCCTTCAGACGGTGTAGCATGTCACCATGTGCAACACGGAAGTTGGCCACATCGAGTGCTAGCTCAGGGTCCATGTATGCATCAAATGCACGCGCTGAGAACCGAGCAAGCTCGGCATCATAGCTGCCATCTCCACTCATACACACCATGGCGATGACGCCTGCGGGCCTCGCCGGTGCATGGCGACCATGTAGGAACCGTAGCTCTGTGTCGCTGAATGCGGCTCGGAAGTTGAGCACCATTGCAGATGTGTTTGGTCCTAGGATGGCAAGTATGGCCCGATCATGTGCGAGTGCTGCTTCCTCTGTTGTCCCAAAATCACCAACATCAAAAGACCAGCCATCTCGATTGACGATGTAACTGCGCCACTTGCCACTTGGTAGCCTTGCTATGCCACGATATTCGATGGTAGCGATAGGGGCGGTGCTATGGGCAGCGGCAGCTTTACTAGTTGCCATGGAGTGGTGTGGCTAGAAAATGATCACGACTAGAGGTGTTGCACACAATGCAAAATGCTTGACCATGGATTGATCTTATATAGAAACAAAGAATTTTTTGGACGGCTAGGATATGGCAACACCATAATTAAATGCAGATTTGAAGATTGTGTGGGAATCCATTGCATGTCTGCAAGCATTTAAAAGAACACCACCACAAACCAGGTATATGAGATTGGATATCTATCTATAAATGAAATTTATTAAACAATATCCCATTTTAGATTTGCACTTAGGCTTAGACCCCTTCAAGACCGTAAAACAAGGCTTGGGCGGCTGTTGCCAACATGGCCCCTAGGTCTTGCTTGATTATTCTAATCATGCGCCGCTTTCCTCACAGAAGCCACTGGGTTGACCCCGAAGGCCAAATTCAATGATAGAGAAGGGTTTAATAAGACTTTGGCCATGAGAGACCTTCTTAAGTATTGCCAAAGAAGGGGCCTGCTCTGGGTGGGGAGGCGACACTAGTTATCAAGTCAGAGAGAGGCCTGGCCCGTAAGGTGGCCCCCTTTAAAAGTCATTCCTTATTAATAAGGATTTGTTACGCGCGATATGCTGACAACTTACTTTGGATATTTATTCTCCCTAACAAATCAATCAAGATCCTATTTTTTATGGGGAAATTGGAAATAAACATTAATGAAGATAAATCTATGGGCCTAGGGTCCCTAATGGTCGGTGTAATCCCCTCATGGCCGTCATGGCACCCTCATGCTGACGAGCCCTAACTACCAATCACCCAACGCTACTCCCTCTAGAGCCTCCGTTATTCCCTAAGTCCTACCAATCTAGTATCAGAGATGTCAGGTTCCAATGAAGGTCACAAGTAGCCAAAAGTACTACCGCCGCTAGCAGCGGCGACCACCACGACCACCCACTACAAGATTTTGACCCTATTGCCACTTGACGCCATTTGCATCACCACAAATTGTGTTGTAATAGGGGTGTGTTTTGCAACATTTGTCCAAAAAGGTGGCAATAGGGGGACTGTGTTGCAACAAAAAATAGCACATTGCAATTTTTTCGTTCGGCGTTGTAAGAGGTGAGACGTATAACAACCCTTTTTTGAATAGTGTTGTTATAGGTTCAAAATATTGCCACGATGACATTGCGTTGAATTAGTATTGATTGGCGTTGCAATTGTCTGGTGCTTTTGCAACCATATAGAACAGTGTTGCCATTGCTTGAAATTATTGCCACAGTTTTGTTGAGTTGTAATATTTCTTGGGACCATTGCAATTAGGTAGCTGCTTATTGCAACTCAATATCTAAAGTGATGCAAATGTATGTTGTTATTGCCACAGTTTTGTTTGGTTGTAATATTTCTCACGACCATTATAATAGGTATTTGTTTATTGCAACTAAATATCTAAAGCGATGTAATAGTATGTTGCTACTGCCACTGGTATGTTTGGTTGCCATAGAATAGTTTGTTTGTTGCAATGGCGCCATTCGGCGGGTAAGAAAACCAGACGTAATTCACTGTTCACGGCCAAAATTTACTGTTCACGATATCACAAATTCCTCCATATTCATCCAGATTCCTCCAAATTTCTCCCAGCGAACAGGGCCAATATGTTTTTGTATTGCAACACTTCCTTATTGAATTGCGACATGTCGTTGGCTTTGGGTGTGCAAGGGCATTGTGCGTCAATCCCCTACTATGGTTCGTGATTGTGTTACTAGAGAACAAGAAATGACAATGCCCATGATCATCAGGACGCTTTGGTGAGACCAATTAGGATTAAATTGGAATAGCTGACCGATCATCTAAAGTGTCACATGTAAACATATTTGCGTGCTACATCAAAATGTAATTGTTTGATTTAAAATTACTGAGTGATATATAAATTTCATTATAGAATTAATAAAATTTTCCAATGGCAGAATCACAACAGAACTATATTTGCATGCCCATACACATCTCACAATCATCTGCTTGGATAATCTGTTAAATATATAAGTGGCATGTTTAATGTATTCAGCTCTTCTCTTGTCATGAACTATCTTGGTCCTATCAACTATCCAATAAAGTGGTATCAAGTCAATTCTTTCTTTGTGAATACATAGACAATTTGGCACATTTTCTGCCATGCGTTCATGTTGCATTGGCCTATCTGCTACAGTGGGCACTCAGTGGCCAGAAGATCATCTACTGCAGAGTCCTGCCTCGAGCTTGAAGCCTATTATCCAATGGAAGGCTGCGACATAGGAAACTATTAGCTGATCAGTACCAGTACAGTACAGTACACATAGAAATACCAGGATGAAATTGCAAGAACTAACGATCAATGGCATTAGGTGATAGATAAGCTCCTCATGAAGAAAAATTCCACATGCAAATCTAGTGTAACAACTAAAGGCTCTTAGTTATGACACTATGAATACTAGCTTCGCTATGTACCTAGATATACATTAAGTCTAGATAAATACGAAAAGCTATATAGTAACAAAAGCCACAACAACTTATAATTTGGAGTAGAGGGAGTAATATTCAAGTGTACTCCACAGAAAATAATATTATATTAACAAAAGGCAATGTAGGTTAACAGACCATGTAGGATTGCCGTAAAAAAAACAGACCATGTAGGACCAAGAGTGCTACTCATTTAGTAACCATTAGAAGTTAATCACTATGATAGAAGAGAAAAAGAACATGCCCCAAAGTCTGTTGCAGAGAACACATCAATAGCAATGCATTGCCACTACTGAAGAGAAAACCCCCTATCGGTACAAAATAGACACCGACAAGGAATAGGATTATAATGTACCAGAAAGTACTTCCAAATTTCAAGGGTTTTCAGAACTACACATCGAAACTGCTCTGCTACTTATGGATTCAGTAAGCATACCCTAAAGGCCACATGTTTGTTGTCAAGCCACTCACACTATGGGCATGTTATAAAAAACAACAAACACAGGAAAAAAATAGAATTTATGGTTTAAGATGAGAATTGCACCTGCTATATCAGCACACCTACTGGTGCTCATCTTTTCTACTTACTGCTTGAGAATCAGCATTATTGTTAGTGAATCAAGAGCCTCGCTGTTGTGGTAACTCAGCGGTCTGCATGTGACAGGGTGGTATTCTTTTGCAGTCTCAATTACAGCAACCACCATGTAACTCCGAACCTAATTTACAATTCAACATACATAGAGTAAGCTAACTTTTCCTAGCCCTTGTGTGTTATTTCAGATGTTGACAGAAACGTCAGGCACAATTTTTATAGCACTTGGCATGCAGGCCAAGCAAAAACAGACCCTTACAGCAAGCTTTTTCATGTCAGATCATTTACTAGTCCACAGCCCTTTACACACTAGGATACAAAGAAAATAAAGGGACATCAAGAAATATATGAAATAATTGCACTTTTCCAAGAATAATAAGATAGGATAAACATAGAAATCAACGACAGTCCTCTCACGGCTGATGTCTCCTGTGCTTGTCACCCTTGTCCCTTGTCGATGCTGCTGCACTCCTCCACGGTGCTTTATTAAAAGCAAGACCACCAAATTCCTCAATAATTAATGTTTAGTAAATAACTTGAGAGTCCAGGCCTTGCATAAATCAAGGTGGTGTCTTTTTTGTTTTCCATTTTGAATTGACAAATAAATGATGCAATCCCATCTAGAAAAATGAAACCAAGACCTAGAAGCTGAAACATCTGTCAACGGACACATTCTAAAAAAAAAGCTGAAACACCAATATCTCTCAAATCCTACAAACCAACTTGGTCCCATTCCAGATTTGCAAATTTTAAATGACCTTAATGACAGTCACATATGTATTTCATAATAGGCATTTCAACAAACATGTGGAGGGTTAGTCTCCTGTGTTTATAAAGAAGACCAATGTAACTAAGACACATGCCTGATGTCTTATTCTATTGCTCCATTAGAGATTTTCATCCATCAGTGCACTACTCTAATAAACTTAAGAGGAGTTTCCTGCCTTTTCTAGTGGAAGCCTAATCTGATAACTCTAAGAACAATGATAAGTTCTGATCAACATTTTGTATATAAGTTCACATGAACAAACGAACTGGCAACCACTACACAAAGATCTCCACCTTTTTTTTAACTAGCAGTCATACCAAACATATATCTAAATGCCAAAGCATGATTTGGATCCACTCATCCACTGTAAGGGCATGGAAATGTTGTTTGAAGCCTAAAATTGATTACATTCTCTAACACAAGTTGAATTCTTTTACTTGAACCTGTATAGCAATACCTGACTGCATTTAGCAAGGTTAATTACTACCGAGGAATATATCGAGGGATCCTGCTTGGTCGCCATGTATGTCCCCATCTGACAATCCGGGCATCCTGAGTACAAGTAAATTTGCACGTCTCAGTGCATAGAATAGCAGAAACTGAACAAGATTGACCATCAACAAGTGCACACAAACTGCTGGACATTTAAAAAAACGTCACCCACAGCAGCATCAAAAGATCAGAGAAAAAACTCGAGCAGATCCTTAGTGTCATTTCCTCAAACAACTAGCAGGCATAGCACGCGAGAGAAAGTAAGCTGGAGGAAATAGGGAAGATGACCTGAAGAATGCACACGTACGACATAGAGGTAGGAGAAGATGGCGCCGCCTCATGCAGCATCGCCAGCAGGGAGCCCGCCGAGCTCACCATCGTCGCTGCCACCGCCAGCCCGCCGCCATGTCCGTCAGAGAGGGAGGGAGCGTCGCCAGAAAGGTAGAGAAGCCGGGGAGGGAGGTGAGTGCGGCGGGGTGGCGTGAGGTTTGGGGTGGACAGCGGATTGGAGGGCGGCAGCGTGATTTGGAGGGCAGGCATGATTCGGAGGATTGGGCGGTGAGCGTGCGCGGCACAGCGATTTTGTCATTGCGAGCGCGCAGATGGCAGCGGCTGAAAAAATTCAAGGAAATTTGGAATCAATACGAAGAGCAAGCACGCGACAACTAACTTCCTTTACTGTTGAGCTCCTGCGTCCAAACGAAAGACCAGTCAATACTTTTAAGAAATGTAAGAGAACTGAAGCAATATTTTATTGTTTTAGTCCCATTTTTTTAAGACAAAAAATAATATAGGCTATGGATGAAGGAAGCAGGAAGCAGCGATGTAAAAAGTCAATCATCTAGCAGGTATGCTAGAGAGAATAACACTACACATCAAAGGTAGGGGCTAAGGTGGGAATGGGTCACAGAGGCCGAGCTGTTGCCAAATCAAGAAACAAGGACGTGTAGTTTTCATTTGTCATCACATAATTCTAAATTAATGTGATGAACGACATGAGTAGTGCACATCCATTGAATATGTGCAAAATAATTCAGCTAAAGAAAGTAATGGCTAAATGAGTTGCTATCTATCCAGTTGTATTAATAAGACAATCAAGTAGTAAACAGTTCCTAGTGAAACTGACCAAACCTGCTTAAGCAGTTGCTGGCTCTGTAAGTATCCAACAAACCAAAGATGTTCAAACTAAGTTTTGCACCCCATCAAGTAGTTACCAGCAAATAAAACTGAGATTTGCACCCATCAAACAGTCATCATCGCCGTGTTCGCTTGGCTTATAAATCGTATTTTTTCAGCCAACGAACAATGTATTTTCTCTCACAACAAATCAGTCAATAGTATTTTCAGCCATGACTTATCAGCCAAGCGAACATGGCACATATACATAATCAAAATTATGCAAAGGTACACAGCTGCAAACACACAAAACACACGGTAGCAGCTCCAATCCATTCATATTGATCTGTCATGGAGAACTTTTTTTAGCAATATATGTCATGCATAACTCACCATAGAGGTAGTTTAATTTGCCATCTACTTCAACCAATTAGCTGGGTGGCACCACGCAGCACATAATAGGTACATTCTGCCAAAGAAGCCATTTAACATTAAGCCTGACCAAGTGCTTCAGATGGAATGGAACAGGCTGCCAACAATTTGCTTTCAAAGGAGAGTGACAAGTGTCGCTATATTTGTCTCACTGATTGCTCTATCCAGCCTGGGACTGGTTAAGTTTTTGGAAGAACATATAGAATAAAAAATAAAATCCAAATCCTATACTTGTATGCAATTAAAACCAAATAAAGTACATGTGTCGATGCAGAAAGTGACCAACACGTAAATATTTGTAGTTTTACCGTATGTTGTGATCGGATATGGCCTAGCACTAATTGACATAGGGTTTATACTGGTTCAAGCAATATGCTCTACGTTCAGTTTGAGTGGGTCGGTGACTTTATTCCTGAGCCTATGTGCTCGAAGTTTGCTGTGGGGTTACAAACGAGAGGGAGTAAGATGGAGGTGCAAGAGGTCCGGTCGGACTCTGGATCAAAGGGCCGAGAGAGACGGGAGATCCTATGTGCGCTAAGTTTTGAGCTTGTGCTCTATTGGAATTGTTCGAATCGTACGTTGTTCGAATCGTTCGTTAATAGATTGATCACTTTTGGATAGAGCGCATCCCCTTTTATAGATGAAGGGGACGGCTTTACAAGAGAGAGTGTGAGAGAAAGAATATGTGTGTGCCGCCTAGTCTTATTGCCCACGCCGTCGAGTACAAGGCGGTTTGTCGGCGCCCATAACACTGTTGATGTTCAGATGCATGTGGTAGATTCCATCGTCTTCTTTTGGTATGGCAGATGTCAGCGTCTACCATACTGTAGGATAAATGTCGGCGCCCACAACTCTGTTTATGTTCTGACATGTCTGGAAGGTTGCGGTGCATCCTCCTGACACGGCCTGACGGTACTGTCCCGCAGGTGTGCAGGGTACGGCCCTTGATATTGCGGTTAACTGGAGCACCCTGCCTTACTTGCTCTGTCCTTTTTCTGGGTCTTCACCGAGCGGGCGTCCCCGGTAGGTCGTTTTCTAGTCGGCTCTAGCCTCTCGGTTGGAGAAGAGCTGTAAGCAGAGGTTCGATGTACTCCCGGTCGGAGAAGCGAGTCAGAGTCGAAGGCGAGCGTCGTTCCTTCTCAGCTAGGCCTTCTGGTCGGAGAGGCGGGCCGGAGTCGGAGGCGAGCACCGGTCCTCTTTTGGCTAGGCCTTCCAGTCGGAGAGGCGGGCCGGAGTCGGAAGCTAGCGTGGTTCGTCCTTGGCCGGGCCTTCCGGTCAGAGAGGTGGGCCGGAGTCAGAAGCGAGCGTGGTTCCTCCATGGCCGGGCCTTCCGGTCGGAGAGGCGGACCAAAGTTGGAAGCGAGCGTCGTCCCTTCTCGGTCGGGCCTTTCGGTCGGAGAGGTGGGCCAGAGCCGGAGGTGAGGACCGGTCCTCTTTTGGCCAGGCCTTCTGGTCAGAGAGGCGGGCCGAAGTCGGAAGTGAGCGTGGTTCCTCCTTGGCCGGGCCTTCCAGTCGGAGAGGCGGGCCAGAGTCGGGAAGCGAGCGTTGGAGACTGGATCGCCCTTCTAGCATGTCGTTAGGTTTTTTGGCTGGCCCAGGAGTTGCGCGACATTCACAACGTCGTCTGCTGGGCTAAGCTTTTGCTAGAAAGCAGGTCCATGTGGGACCCTGGGTTTATGAACCCGACAGGAGCCCCTGAGCCCCCGGGCGATTCGGGTAGAATCGTCTGGGCAATTTTTGTCTTGACAGCGGGTGTGCATGAGTGCACCCGCGGGTGTAGCCCCCGAGCCCCCGGGCGATTTGGGTAGAATCATCTGGGGGGGTTTCATCTTGGCAGCGGGGGAATTCTTTGTTTTAACAGCGGGTGCGCGCGAGCGCACCCGCGGGTGTAGCCCCCGAGCCTGTGTCCGACTGAGTCGGTTAGAGGCTGAGCAACTTGGTGCTCTTTTTCCTGGGGGTCGCAGACTGTCGTTCGAGGTGTTCGCCCGTGTTTGTTCCACCCACGACCTGCGCGGTCGGTTGATTTCCCGAGTCGGTGTCGGGCGACCTGAGCCCCCGAGCCCCGTTGGGTTTTGGCAGGGGTTGGTCTAGTTCCATGCGTTACCCCGTCCGCGGTCTCCGCAACCGAAGGGGCTGAGCTAACGTTGCTTGCCTCGATGGCTCGAGCAATGCGCTCGGTGAGCTCGCTAATGGGCATGTTCAAGTGGAATCTGGGTCTGTCGTTCGTGACGGGGTCAGCATAGCCCTCATGTGGCATTCCACTGCTCCTTAACCCACGTTCTGGCAAATGCCCGGGTCATTTCAGAGACCGACCCAGGTGGCCCACTGGCCTCCCCTCGATGGAGATTCTATGGGCATGGCTCGAGGTTAGGATTGAACGAGAAGGTTGAGATTACCTTGTTTGCTTCGGAGCAGACTGGGCGAGGGCCGCTGGGGCTCATCTACGTTTTCTCCCCTAGCTCTGTTTGATGCGAGGCGGCCTCGAGCCCTTCGTGGGCTGGCCTTCGAACCTCGGTCGGTCGTTGCTCATGTTGAATGAGGCAACTACCATTTCGTGATGCAACACGAAGCGTTGTGATGCATTAGTTGCATATGCGATGCTTTGGATGTATGGGATGAATGAATGATTGTATGAATGAATGCATGTATGAGAATGGATGAATGAATGACCATGCATCAGAAAAAATAAAGTAAGAGGGATTGGTAGAGTTACCTTGATGACCCGAGTGACAGGCTTGAGGAGTTTTTATTGAATATGTCCGAATGGGATCCGCGCTCGTCGTTCGTGACGGAGCCGGTCGTGGCCCACATGGGCGTCCCTCGGTGTTCGTCTGAGCCGTCGGATCGACTCAAGAAGCCTATTGGTCTCTCTTTGGCGAAGATCCCGTTGTTGGGCCCTTCCAAGTCTTGCCTAGGAAGGCAAAGAGCCGCATATACGCAGTTGTGCCTTGTTTCCCACACCCAGCATGCGGTAGTGGTGGGCCATGCCCAGGCCACGTCCTGTCTAACCAGGCGCTGTCTCGTTGGGCAGGGCGCATCCCATCCATCAGGACACGTCCCATCGCATCCCATCTGCATTGAATGGGGGAAGGGAGAGGTTTTTTGCCCAATCCTTCGCCTTTCCCCAACTACTGCGCCTCCTCCTTAAATAGGGGAAGGGAGAGGGCTTTTGTCCTGTTCCTTCGCCTATTCCCCAACTGCCGCCTCTCCTCCTCTCTTCCTTCTCGCTGAGAGCGTTCATGCCGTGGTGGTTCCTAAGTGAGAGAGGGTAGGATGAGGGAGAGGAGAACTCGCAGATCTATTTCATGAATTCGGAGCGCAATGTCAAGCTGGAGGCCATCCACTATGGATGAGTCGGTGCTGGCCGCCTTCACCGGGAAGGGTGAAAGGTCCTAATGGCTAGAGGGGGGTTAATAGCCTATTAAAATTTCTACAACAACACTTAACAAACCGGTTAGACAATTATGAGGTGAAGTAAGTGTTGCGCTAGCCTACTAATATTGCAAGCCACCTACCACAATTCTAGTTTATATAGTTTCTATCCACACAATAGCTATGTCACTATACTAAGTTAGTGTGCTCTCAAAGACTAACTAAAGAGCCACACTAACCAAACTAACAAGCTCTCACAACTATCTACACTAAAGAGCTTGACAACTAGTTTGCAGTAATGTAAAGAGAGTGAGCAAGATAGTTATACCGTCATGTCGAGGAGTGAACCAATCAATCACAAGAATCAATATCAATGAAGACCAATCACCTCGGAATCAAATGATGAACACAATGATTTTTTACCGAGGTTCACTTGCTTGCCGGCAAGCTACTCCTCGTTGTGGCGATTCACTCACTTGGTGATTCACGCGCTAATTGGCATCACACGCCAAACCCTCAATAGGGTGCTGCACAACCAACACAAGATGAGGATCACACAAGCCACGAGCAATTCACTAGAGTACATTTTGGCTCTCCGTCGGGGAAAGGTCAAGAGCCTCTCACAATCACCACGATCGGAGCTGGAGACAATCACCAACCTCCGCTCAACGATCCTCGCTGCTCCAAGCCGTCTAGGTGGCGGCAACCACCAAGAGTAACAAGCGAATCCCGCAGTGAAACACGAACACCAAGTGCCTCTAGATGCAAACACTCAAGCAATGCACTTGGATTCTCTCCCAATCTCACAAAGATGATGAATCAATGATGGAGATGAGTGGGAGGGCTTTGGGTAAGCTCACAAGGTTGCTATGTCAATGCAAATGGCCAAGAGAGTGAGCTTGAGCCGGCCATGGGGCTTAAATAGAGAGCCCCCACGAATAGAGCCATTGGGCTCCTGAAAGGGTCGAGATGGCGGACTAGAGGGGAGGAATAGTCTTTTCTAAAATTAATCGCGTCGGCTAACCAATATAAATGCGGAATTAAAACAATCGGTCCAACCAAGACTACACCCCTCTATATATGTTCACTAGCACCTTGCTAAGATACCAATTATGCAACAAAGGTGCCAGGCTTGCTAGAGCTCTCCTAAACAATTCCAAGAGCAAGGTTACACAAACCTATGCCACTAGTATTTTAAGCAACAAGAGAGCTCCTACACATGCTAGTAAGCAAAAGCACAAAGCTAACTATGCTCACTAGCAATGCTCAATAACAAGGTAACCAATGCCTAATTAGAGAGCGCAAGTACTTAGCTACACAAACTAAGCAATGTGACTAACAAGGTTACTAAAACCAAATTAGCCACGCAAGGGAGCTACTTCTATGCTACACAAGCAAGAAGGTAATTAGCAAGCTACACAAGCTATCTAATTACAAGAGCAACTACACAATCTTAATATGTATAAAAGTAATTGCAAGCTTGTGTAATGGGGATGCAAACCAATGGGAAGAACAAGGTTGACATGATGATTTTTCTCCCGAGGTTCACGTGTTTGCCAACACGCTAGTCCCCGTTGTGTCGACCGCTCACTTGGTGGTTCAGCGGCCAATTAGCATCACCCGCTAAGCCCGCACGTCGGGCACCGCAAGAACCTACCCCTTGAGTGAGGGTAGCTCAATGACACGCTTTACTAGAGTTGCTCTTCGTGGCTCCCGCGGGGCGAGCACAATGCCCCTCACAAGCACTTCTCCGGAGCGCCGCACAAGCTTCTTGCGGGCTTCGACGGAGACCACCACCAAGCCGTCTAGGAGGTGGCAACCTCCAAGAGTAACAAGCACCACCGGCTTGCAACTCGATCACCTAGTGCCACTCGATGCAACCTCACGATGCAATCGCACTAGAATCGCTCACTCACACAATCGAATGATCACTATCAAGTATATGTGTGATGGAGGGCTCCCAAGCACTCACAAGCATGGACACTAAGTCCCCTTAGGTGCTCAACTACAGCCATGGCCGAGGGCCACTTCTATTTATAGCCCCAAGGGCTAAACTAGCCGTTACCCCTTCACTAGGCAAATGTCGGGACGACCGGACGCTCCGGTCCGATCGACCGGACGCTGGACCTCAGTGTCCGGTCGTGCGATGCACGCCACGTGTCCCCTCCTTCAAACGCTGTTCACTGGATCTCAATGGTCATCTGTCGACCGGACGCTCCAGCATGAACTGACCAGACGCTGAGCCTCCAGCGTCCGATCATTTCCAGTAAGGTCCCTGAGGCGTATTTCTTCGACCGGATGCGTCCGGTCCACCTTGACCGGACACAGATCAACGTCCGTTGCAATACCCTCGGTACTGCGCAGACCCGTCAGTTTGACCGGACACACGCTGCCAGGGTCCGGTGCTTTCAGACCCAGCGTCCGGTCAGTAAACCGACGCCAGCGTCTTCGCGATCAACTCATTTTCACTTCTAACTTCTTCACCCTAGCTCCAATGTGCCAACCACAAGAATTTGCATCCGACACAATAGAAAATAGGCATTCCATTTTCCCGAAAGCGCCGAATGTGCCAACCCATCTCAACCCTGCAAACACCACCTCCTTTGTAAATGTGCCAACACCACCAAGTGTACACCACCATGTGTATGTGTGTTAGCATTTTCACAATCATTTTCCAAAGGATTAGCCACTCAACTTGCCACGCCACTCGATCCTAGCAACGATGCAAAGTTAGATCACTCGAGTGGCACTAGATGACTGATATGCAAACAAGTTTGCCCCTCTTGATAGTACGGCTATCTATCCTAAACCTGGTCATAAACTTCTCTACACACCTATGACCGGTGAAATGAAATGCCCTAGGTTATACCTTTGCCTTGCGCATTCCATTCCATCTCCTCCAATGTCGATGCAACACATGCACCAACACGATCTACAATGATATGATCCACTTCATATCATCACGTGATCATATTGGTTCATCGATCTTGACTTCACTTGCTCTTCACCGTTGCCATTGTCCATCGGCACCAAGTCTTGCTTAAGTTTCACCGCCACGCGGTCCATCACTCCAAAGCCTCCGACTTGCCCTTCACGCTTGCAACCGGTCCATCAAGCCAAGTCTTGTCTTGATCTTCTCCACCTTGATCACATGACTCAATGTCATGTCTCATTTGCAATAAGCTCCTTCATCATCACATGTGTGAGCTTTGCAACATCTCCAAGCCATTGTCACCTTCATGGCATATGTTGCTCACACACATGTACCTGTGGACTAATCACCTGTGTATCTCACATAAACACAATTAGTTCACCTAGGTTGTCACTCAATTACCAAAACCAAACAAGGACCTTTCAGCTCCTCACTGCACTGAACACGGGCCGACCGAACACACCGGTTAGATTGATCGGACGCACCAGTCAGATTGACCAGACGCTGGACCTCAGCGTCCGATCGCGCGATGCACGCCACGTGTCCCCTCTCTTCAAATACTGAGCACCTGATCCCAACGGTTAAGTGATGACCGGACACGCTGCTACGAAATGATCGCACGCTGGACCTCAGCGTCCGGTCATTTCCAGTAAGCATCCAGAAGCGAGAATTCATGACCGAACGTTCGATCGAACACACCCAGCGTTCGGTCACTCAACATCATCATATGTCAGACTGACCAGACTCAGGCCCTAAGCGTCCGGTCAGTTTTTGGGCCAGCGTCCGGTCATGAGACCAAAACTGCGCGCCCTCTGCTGCCACTGACCGGACGTGCCGGTCCAACCGAGACCAGCGTCCGGTCACTTACAGTGACCTCTGTATTTTCTGTATAGAGCGCCGGTGGCACCGTCGGACTGTCCGCACTCTATGGGCAGACACTCTGCCGGTGAAGTCTCTAACCCTTTCTCAGATGTGCCAACCACCAAGTGTATCACCTTGTGCACAAGTGTTAGCATATTTTCACAACATTTTCAAGGGTGTTAGCACTCCACTAGATCCTAAATGCATATGCAATGAGTTAGAGCATCTAGTGGCACTTTGATAACCGCATTTCGATACTAGTTTCACCCCTCTTAATAGTATGGCTATCGATCCTAAATGTGATCACACTCACTAAGTGTCTCGATCACCAAAACAAAATGGCTACTATCATTTATACTTTTGCCTTGAGCCTTTTGTTTTTCTCTTTCTTCTTTTGAAGTCCAAGCACTTGATCATCACCATGGCATCGCCATCATCATGTCATGGTCTTCATTTGCTTCATCACTTGGAATGTGCTACCTATCTCATGATCACTTGATATACTAGGTTAGCACTTAGGGTTTCATTAATTCACCAAAACCAAACTAGGGCTTTGAAAGGGGTTGCTTCCGCCGAAGGAGGTGGCGCACTAGAGGGCTCCTACGAGGGAGGATTTCTCACGTCCTTAGGCCGGTGAGGTCATCTCCTTCCTCACCTTCCATGAGCATGGGTTAGGATACCCTGCGCACTGGTTCCTACATGGGCTCCTCAATGAGTGGGGTCTGGAGCTGCAGCACCTCAATCCGACTGGGGTGCTACATGTTTCTGGATTCATCACCATGTGCGAGGCCTTCCTTAGGATGGAGCCGCACATGGACTTCTTCCGACGAGCTTTGTCGGAGGGGAAGCCAGCCAGGACCGCACCGGTAGGGGCTTCGCCCTATAGAAGAAGCCTAGTGAGTCGGGCTCCTACCCCGCGTACACCCCTTGCGACTCCAATCGGGGGTGGCACGGGGAATGGTTCTACATTAGGAACCCAGTGGAGGCGTTGTTCCCGTCGTTCACCAGAAGGAGACCGGAGAGGCAGGAGAGCTGGTCGTGGGGCCCCTCCAGCTGGTAGAACAAGCTGGAGATCATCAGGGTGGAGCTCTAGAAGCTATTACAGCAGGGCCTCGATGGGGTGCAGGTGTTCCACACATTCTTCCACCGTCGGGTCGACCCACTGGCGGAAAGGATGTGGCCGATGTGGCTATACTCTGGCCTAACGGACCTCGACCGTGCGTCACCAGTGGAGCTAGGGAAGGACGAAGTCTAGAGCCGACTCGACTGGGTGCTGCAACTGAAGGCCGAGAGATCGTCGAAGGAAAGCCCGGACCTCTCTATGCTGGGAAGCTGCCCAATCTGGTACGTCCTCCTCTCCTTATTCCGTGTCCCTTTTGATCTCGCTCTCCTATAGTTTGACTTCAAGTCGTCCGCTTTGCAGGGACTTACCGGTTATAAATCCCGGCCACACCTCCCGAAGGGGCCGGAGGGCATGGCTCGGCAGGTGGCCCTGAAGGAGGCGGTGGACGGCCAGAAGAAGAAGAGAGCTGAGAAGGCTCGAAAGAGGCACTGGAAGGAGCAGGATATCGCCCGGCGTGTGTGGGCCGGGGAGAATAGGAGCGATGTTGAGGTGGAGCTTGAGTCGGAGGACCCCACGGAGATGGGTGACGACGTGATCTCCTCCGAGGAGGAGGGAGGCCGGGAGGTCATCGCGACCTCGGTGGAGCATTGTGAGCCTGTGGGCGCTCCGCCCGTGGTGGGCGGGAGGCAGAGAGGTGCTGTGATGTTCTCACACCAAGGAAGCACGCCGTGAGCTCGGACGCCGTCGACGAGTGGGAGGCGAAGCGAACGTGGTCGCCGTGCCGTTTAGAGGCGTCACCGGCCTTGTCCCCACCTGCTCCGGGCATGGCGGGGCAGGCCAGGCGGTCGGAGGAGTGGGCTCACATCCGTGCATCATCGGGGCTGGTGCTGGCGCGTGACCCACAATGGGGGGATGCCCCGCTTGCTGCTCTGGTCGGCGCGCCTCAAGCTGACGGTCACAGTGTGGGGGCTGGCCAGGTCGACTCCCCCCTCGGTCGAAGTGAGAGGGCACAGCTCACGACCTGTGGGCGGCCCTCATCTGGAGGGCCCATTGCCAGCGGGTTGGGGCTTCAGAGCCCTGCCGCTTGCGTCCTAATATGCTTTTTTTGCTTCTTTTCAATCTCATAGTTGAGTTTTTGGGGTGCAACTGACCCGTTCTTTTTTTTTGACAATGGCCAGATACTGACGGGGTTGAGCATTGCCCCGCCTCCCATGCGAGAGGAGTGGAGGCCCACCTTGCAGCATGTCACGACGAGCGGTGATGAGAGTAGGGTGGTGGCGGTGCGTCCTTCCCCTTCGAGGGTGGTGCCCTCCTGTCCGGTCGCAAGTATGGCGGCAGCGGCAGTGGAGGTGATGGCGATGATCCCGATGTCGATGGTGGAGGCTGAGTTGGAGGTGACCCTCGCGATCCCTCCCATACTGGTAGCAACAGAAGAGAGGGAGGAGATTGGGCTCCCTGCCTCGCCTGGTGGAGGGAGCACAGCTCGCCCTATAGGTTAGAGTTGTCGGGGTCGGGAGGAGACGTGGCTAGACTAGAGGTGGAACAGCTGTCGGTGGGCCATGAGGTCAAGGAGGTGGAGATCCCCTGCCCCGATGATGTGGGCACCAGGGTGAGCCGCCGGCCATTCAGCCGTCGCAGGAGCTGGCGGTGGTCCAGTCAGCGGTCGGGCCTTCCAGCGAGCCGGGGGCAACCACAACCTAGTGTGGCCCTACCCCAGCGACCCGCAGAAGGTTTGGTTCATCCTTCGGGATGAGGAGGAGGTGCAGCTCTAGGACGTACTTGGGGGGAGAGGACTCACCATGGAGTCCAATCTCGCCCAAACCAAGGTGAAGCTCGAGGAGGCCTTGGAGCGGGTCAAGGTCGTTCATCAAGCGATTACGGTTGACCTACCCCACGTCATAGATTTAGGTTTTCCATGTTTGTCCTTGTCTCCTTGGTCTCTCGCTGGTTGCTTCAGCGCATTGGCTTCTTGCTTTGCAGGGCTTGGAGGAGATGTCAAGCCGCAAGTCCTATTTCCTCCGAGAGGAGCACGCTAGGGAGGCCGTGATGTCGAGTGGGTCACCGAGCTCAAGCGCGAGCTAGAGTCCGCCCACCGTAAGTCTCAAGACCAGGCAGGCGAGGCGACAAAGGCACGGGTGATGGAGCTGCTCGCGGTGGAGTGGGGACTTGAGGCGACGAAGGTCCGCTAGGCGGAGACTGAGGCGGTGCTCTAGAAGTCCCTAGCAGAGACCGAGGTGGCACTTTAGAGTTCCCTTGAGGCCCTGGAGTCAGAGCGGAAGGCCTGGTCAGACGTCGACCATGAGGTGCTCTTGCTCCGGGGGCGGGTGCTCGGGACGAAGGAGGTGAACGCTCGGCTGCGTGAGCAGGTGACTCGGTAGGAGAAAGGACTCTCCATCCTCGAGAACACCTACCTTGGTATGTACCTTTTTTGCTTTTGGTCGATGTCTTGGTTTTTTCTTTAACTTGCTTCTGAGCTTGCCATCCTTCTTCTAGAACTAGGTGGAAAGGTTGGTTCGCTGGAGCGGGACCTAGAGATGGCCAAGGCGATGATTGGTCGGAATGCGGAGGCGCTGGCTAAGTCCCTTGAAGAGTGACGTGCTCCTGATGGGGAGCTCGATCAGCTCCACAACGTTGCCCAAGTTAGCATCTCAGAGGTGTTCGGGTTGGCACCGAGCACCAGCATGCCCGCCATCCGACTGGCGGAGGTTCCAGACGAA
This sequence comes from Miscanthus lutarioriparius, assembly GCA_904845875.1. Taxonomy (NCBI): domain Eukaryota; kingdom Viridiplantae; phylum Streptophyta; class Magnoliopsida; order Poales; family Poaceae; genus Miscanthus; species Miscanthus lutarioriparius. The sequence goes on from CAJGYO010000002.1 coordinate 86,010,039, forward strand.
GTTTGAGCGCTCATCACCGATGGGAAGTCGAGGGTGCTGACTTCGATGGCGATGCACCACCTGGACCTAGACTTCGTCGCCATCTACATCGGGTACGTCGACGGTTGGAGCTCAGATGCCATCCATGCGCTCGGGGAGAGCTTGCTACCACACGCACAGTTGGTGGTAGAGCAAGTCTCCGCGCAATGGGTGATGGAGGCTCGCCATGCAAACGCGGCTGAAGGCATGGGCTAGGAGGACGTCACCCAGCCTGTAGATGGAGTGGAGCCCGAGTTGGAGGCAAATGTCACCCCACCTCCGGCCGAGCCAAACGTCGTCCTGTCAGAGACCGAGCTGCCCTCGTCTTCGCTGGTCGAGTCGATAGCCGATGCCACCAGGCAGCCACAGTAGAAATTAGGGTGGAAGTACTTAGCATATGTAAAAGATAAGTTCATAGGGGAGCCCCCTGTGTAAAACATTTTTGTGTATCCATGAATACAGTAACTTTATTTTTGTGATGAATCACTTCATTCGGGGAAGCTTGTCCCATCCGTTCCTTGTTTTTACCCTAGCATAGCTCTGTTTTTATTCTTTATTTTTTGCACCTGCCCATTTGTCCCATAGGTTGCAACCTTAAGAGCCCGGGCGTGGCCCGCAAGGCTCAGCTGCTCATAACCGTAGGTAGTGGCGGGGTGCGATCGGTTGGAATGTTTAAAGCAAAGTCACGTAAGGTAATTAAAGGAATGGACTACCCTTTTGTTCAGGTAAAAAAGCATTTACCATATGATAGTAAAAAAGAGAGGTGGTGTCGTACCCCCGTGGAGCCCCCGAGCGACCCGGGCCAAAAGTGTTTGGGCCGGGGTGCTTTGTAGGAGCAAACGTTGAATGAAAGGAAGCGGTAAGACCAATTTTAGGGAAAGAAATGACGTAACTGTTCGATGTTCCAAGTGTTGGTGAGAATGTCGCCGTTGTCATCCTTTAGTCGGTAGGTGCCCGGTCGGATCACTTCGGTCACCGTATAGGGTCCTTCCCAAGGTGGAGAGAGTTTGTGTTTCTCTCTGGTTGATTGAGTCCTTTGAAGCATGAGGTCTCCAACCTCAAGGATCCTTCCTCTGATTTTCCTCTCATGGTACCTGTAGAGAGTCTGCTGGTAGCGTGCGGAGCAGATGATGGTCATCTCATGGACCTCCTCTAGCAGGTCGACTGCGTCTTGTTGAGCCTCTATGGCTCGGTCGCAGTCGAAGGCCTTCACACTTGGGGCGTCATGGTCGAGGTCGGAGGGCAGCACTGCTTTAGCTCTGTAGGCTAGGAAGAAGGGTGTGAACCCTATGGATCGGTTTGGGGTCATTCTCATGCTCTAGAGGAGCGCTGGGACCTCTGCAACCCATCGCCGGGTATACCTATTGAGTCGGTCAAAGATTCGTGGCTTGAGTCCTTGGAAGACCATGCCATTAGCTTGTTCGACCCGATCGTTAGTACGTGGATGTCCGACCGAGGCCCAGTCGATCCTGATGCCATATCCATCACTGAAGTCCAGGAACTTCTTCCGATGAAGTTAGTTCCGTGGTCAATGATGATATAGTTAGGAACACCGAACCGGTAGATGATGTCGAGGAAGAACTTGACTGCCTCCTCCGAATGGATGTTGGTGTTGGGTTTGGCCTCTATCCACTTGGTGAATTTGTTGACCGCTACGAGTAGGTGAGTGAAACCGCCTGAGCCCTTTTTGAGGGCCCCTACCATGTCGAGGCCCCAGACCGCGAATGGCCAGGTGATATGGATGGTTTGAAGCTCCTATGCCGGCAAGTGCATTTGTCGAGCGTAGAACTGGCATCCCTCACACCTGCAGATGACCTCCTCTGCATCTCGTAGCACGGTAGGCCAGTAAAAACCATGGCAAAAGGCTTTTTTGACCAGCGACCTCGGGGTTGCGTGATGTCCGTAGATTCTGGCATGGACCTCGAGGAGTAGCTATTTTCCTTGGTCACCGGGGATGCACTTCATGAGTACTCCCAATGGATTTTGTTTGTAGAGTTCGTTACCGATCATGATGAATGTCTTGGCGCATCGAGCAATCCATCGTGCTTCAGTCCTTTTGGGTGGAAGAACCTCCTCAAGGAGGTTGGTGAGTAGCGGCGCTCGCCAATCGGCTTGGTCGAGTGCCACCACCATGACATCGGCGGGCGACGTCATCATGGAGGTACTAGGGTCAGAGCCCCTGAGCGCCAGGTCGGCATCGGGGTGTGTCTGGATTGGACCTTCCAGGATGCGGGCAGATGGTTCATGAAGGTCGTTGATGAAGATCCCGTCCGGAGACAGAACTCGCCTGGCGGTCAATTTTGTGAGAAAATCGACAGCATCATTGTCCTTTTGGAGGACATGGTGTAGCTTAATCCCCTAGAATTTGTCCTCGAGTTTGCGCACCTCCTGCAGTATGCTGTCATGAGGGGGCTTTTGCAAGAGGACTCCTTCATGACCTAGTCGACGACCAGCTCCAAGTCACCGCGAACGTAGAGTCATGTAGCGCCGAGCTCGATGGTGATGCGTAGTCCATTGATGAGGGCCTCATATTCCGTGGCGTTGTTTGAGGCCGAAACGTGGAGGCAGATTGCGTAGCGGAGCCTACTCCTGTCCAGGGAGATCATAACCACTCCTGCCCTTGAGCCGGGCACCATTACAGACCCGTCGAAGTACATCGTCCAGTACTCGTGGGTGACGTCCAGGATCAAAAGTTGGACCTCCTCACCGGAGGCGTGGTTTGTGGCGACATCGAGCAGGTCATGGGTGGTTCGAGGCTTCAGGCAGCCAAGCTTGTGAATCAAAGACTCATATGTTGTCCTAGAGAGGAATGCGCTGATGACGTCTACGTCGACAACATCAGGAAGGGAGTTGCACCACTTTAAGAACCTATGGATGTAATCCCATAGGGACTTGTTGGGCTCCTAATGGCAACTCTTGAGGTCCTAGGAGTTCCAAGGGTGGACATACGTCCCCTGGAAGTTCCCAATGAAGATCCTCTTGAGGTCCGCCTAATCGCGGATGCTGTCTTGCGAGATGAATTCGAGCCATGCTCGAACATGTTCCCCCATGCAGATGGGGAGATACTGAATGATGAAGTGGTCATTGTCGATAGAATATCATCGACAGTCCTCCGAGGGATATCCCACGAAGGTAGATTGATCGGTAGAGATGCGTGTAATCGAGAACAAGAAGGCAACAGAGACACACGAGTTAGACAGGTTCAGGCCGTCAGTATGACATAATACCCTACTCATGTGGTATGTTGGATTGTATTGGCTATCGTATGATATTGCGTGCATTTAGAGGGGGTCCCTGTCCGCCTTATATAGTCCAAGGGGCAGGGTTAGAAGTTGGTTAGATCTGAGAGATAACCGGAAAGTAATAACAGATTACAGGAATCATGGGATCATACATATCCTAACAGATCTCATAGTATCTTCAGGATATCTTCCCGGTGTCTTGCGGGAGGCGTCAAGCAGTGTCGTTCCCCGCAAGGCTTAATCTTGTGGACTGGGCCACCCCTAGGGGCGAAGCCCATGTGGTCTACCATGGGTATCCAGGGTCGTACCCCCCATAGCTAGTCCCTGAGCGCCTTGTATCCTTTGAGCAACGCTATCTTGAGCTTGTTCGAGCAGGTGCGAACAAAGCCGAGCAGTCAAACTCATGGTCCGACCATCGTGATGAGTTGCCGAGCAGTTGCGAGCCATCGCCGAGCAGCGTGAACTGTCACCGAGCAGTGTGAACCATCGCCGAGCAGCATGAACCGTTGTCGAGCAGCGTGAACCGTCTCCAAGTAGTGTGACCCAAGTATGGCTTGCCATAAGGGTGTAAGGAGCTCAAGTTTAGAATCGAAAATTTCCTCGTAGCGGACCAAGTGTGCCCACTTAGAGTCCGACCACGAGAAAGGGAGATAATCTTCTTCAGCTTCAAAAGGCGTGGAGTCTTCTATATTAAAGCAAACAAACTCACCGCAAGGTGAAGTGTGCCCACTTAGTCCCCGAGCCTGATAGTAGGTGACGTAGTCATGTGGTGCTAGGGTCCAAAGTAGAAGAAAAGTAGAAGACCAGCCGAGCAGACAGCCAGTCCCCAGGTGTAGCCCCAAAATGAGAAAATGCACATTCACCGCAAGGTGAAGTGTGCCCACTTAGTCTCCGCGCCTGACAGTAGGTGACGTAGTCATGTGGTGCCAGGGTCAAAAACAACAGTCAATAGAAGGAAGTCCCCAGTGCGGTGAGGAACCAAGTCATATTGCTGACGTAGTCCCCAAGACATAAGAGGAAATCTTGGAGAAAACAAACCGCGGGGAAAATACCGGAGTAATGGCTGTACAGTAGTAATTACTGAGCCATAACGAATGGTGGAGAAGTCAGCAAATATTTGGTGAGCAATAACAAATTGCGGAGATAAATGGGTGACACGGGCCGCAGTTGCACGAAAGCCCAGGTAATGGCCCACCACACTGTTGCGGATCATTTTGGTGCAGGTGCTTTCACCGTCCTCTTCTCACCGTCGGGGCGGGCCCACAGCATCATCCTAGACTTGTTGAATCGGTCCTCGATGGCCTTGATCTTCTTTGGATGATCGGTAAAAAGCTCGAGCTCTGCGTAGTTGTTGTATTGTTCAGGACTCTGCACCCCATTAGCTCCCACAATCTGCTGATTTCTGGACACAACCACATGCCTTTTTGGGTCCTTTGCATATATATAGTAGGCCACTTACGCGACATTGGTTGCTAGTACCCACGGGTCATCTTTGTAGCCGATACTTTTGAGGTCCATGGTGGTTAGCCCATAATCATCGCCCATCGCAACCGCATTCGGTTTGACCCATCGCAACGGAAGACGGTTATCGCGAGGTTTTGGGCTGTAGTCAAGTTCCCATATTTCTTCGACTTGCCCATAGTATTGCCTCCTCCGCCCGTGGACTCTTCTTCGCCCTCGTATCGAACACCGCATGATTCGTGCCGAGCTCTTCTTGTCCTTGTCTTTCGTGTGGAAACCTGTACTCGGACGTCATACCCTTGCCACGTGGTGATTTGGCTAGATGGGCCTAACACAAGCCTCTTAACGGTCTCCGTATCTTCATCGGGGCATCCTTCAAGGGTATGTGTTGCTCTTTGAGCCACTCTATGAAATTGCTCTTGTGATGGTTTTGGACCCATGCCTCCGTACGCCTGCCCATCATTATTAGCGGCAGCAGATCTCTTCCAGTGCTTTTCAATGTATTTCTCCATGCTCACTAAGCGATGAAGGATCTTTGTAATGAGCTTCTTACCTTTATTCGATTTGCCACATCGGTGCGCACTTTTTGGCCTGTGCACCCCATCCCTAAGGTTTTGCCTTTGTGGTGATGGACAGGCAGCCCAATCACCCTCCCATCTCTTATGTACCTCATACACTAGTTCACGGCCTCCTCCGTTGTGTATGCCTCGATCATAGAGCCCTCCGGCTAAGCGCGGTTATGGACGTATCTATTGAGGGTGGACATGAACCGCTCGTATGTCCACATCTGGTGGAGGTACACGGGGCCCAGTTGATGGATCTGATCGACCATATGCATCATTAGGTGTGGCATAATATCAAAGTAAGATGGTGGAAAGCACATCTCGAAATGGGCAAAGGGTCTCCGTGATGAACTCCTTGAGTAAGGTGCAAACTCGGCCTTATCAATGACCTTCTGGGTGATGCGGTTAAAGAAGTATGACATCCGTGTGATGACCATCTTCACGTACTCTGGACGGATAGCCCTAATCGCAATTGGTAGGAACACCGTCAGCATGACGTGGCAGTCGTGTGAGTTGTAGACAATCATTATGAGGTCTTTCATGGAGACCAGGCTCTTAATGTTGGAAGAGAAACCAGTCGACACCTTGATACCCCTAAGCAACATAAGAAAAGCCGTCCTCTCGTCTTGCGTTAGGTTGCAGGCCGCACCCGAGATATCGACTTTACCGTTCTGAGGCGGTCCCGGGTGAAGGTCTGGCCTGATGCCCAGATTGACAAGATCCATCCGTGACTTGATACCATCCTTTGTCTTGCCCTTGATGTCCAGCAGGACACCGATAGTGCTTTCGAAGACATTTTTCTCCAGGTGCATGCAGTCGATGGCATGGGGTGTATTCAGTGTTTTCCAATATGACAGGTACTTGAAGAAAATTGACTTCTTCTTGAAAGGAACGGCGGCGGGGACTTCCTCCGTCTGGTCCCACTTTCGCTTCCTTGTCTACTTGGGCCCCTCTTCAGGTGGCTTCTTCTTCTTTCCAAACTCCACCTGATCCATGTCCTTGACCATCTCATACACCTTTGTCCCCCAACTAGTCTACGTCGTTTGATCACGCTGTGGCTCGTCCTGATTGTCAAAGTATTTGTTCATAATACTTCTTCTATACCTGTGATTTTTGGCGAGGAACCGTCTATGCCTCGTGTACACCATCTTATTGGATCCCTTAAGGTAAGTGTAGCAGGTCTCGTCGATGCAAATTACGCAGCTGGTCTTCCCTTTGATCTTCCCTGATAGTGAGAAGAGACCGGGGTAATCGGTGATGGTGACAAAGATGATTGCTTTTAGTGTGAACTTCTCCTTGCGGGATGCATCCACCATCTGGACCCCAACATCAAATAGTATCTTCATTTCCTCCATGAACGGCTCTAGGAACACATCTATATCGTTGCCGGGCTGCTTTAGTCCGGAGATAAGCATGGTCAGCATAAGGTACCTACGCTTCTGACATAGATGGGGAGGTAGGTTGTACATGGTGAGCACGATGGGCCAAGTGCTGTGCGAGCTGCTAAGCTCACCGAATAGGTTCATCTGTCAGTACTCAGCGCGAACCTAACATGCCTGGGCTCCTTGCCAAACTCTGGGTAGGCCTCGTCGAAATCCTTCCACTGCTTGCCATCGGATGGGTGCCGTAGCTTGCCATCGTCTTTTAGGCGATCAGCTGATGCATGCCAGGACATAAGCTTGGCATCGTCCGGGCTCCCGAATATTGCACGTAGGCGATCGGTCACGGGCAGGTACCACACCGACAGTGCTGGACTTTTTCTGTGCGTGTAACCCTCTTCTTCATCGTCCTGCTGAGCCGAGATCTGTTTGGCCACACTGCTCTTCTTTGCCCCCTTCTTGTTCTTCTTTGCACCCCGCAAGCCTCCCTCGTCTTCTGCATCCACGCGACAACCAGCATTTTTCTTGTACCGACTAAAGTCGCAGTGCGAACAACTCGTCAAATTCTCATACTCATTGCCCCGATACAGGATGCAGTGGTTAGGGCATGCATCAAACTTTCTAAGCTTCATCACCACTGGTCGGATCAGCTTCTTGGCCCAATAAGTATTGGCGGGCACCTTGTTAGCCGTTGGGTACGTGGTGGCAAGGTAGCTTAACAACTCATTGAAGCTAGTGTTAGACCAACCATGATGAGCCTTCAACATCAACATATGGAGGTTAAAACGGAGCGCCGTGCACTCCTTCGGACAATCGCCGCCGTCCTTATAGAGAGGATCAACTGCCGCCTGCTTCAACTCTCTAGAATTCTCCAACCACTTTGGGCAACCCAACACAACATCGTCTTCATCGAAGTGTTTGACTAGATCTTCAACAAGCTGCACATCCTCGGGTTGGCTCACAGTATCCTAACCATCCCCACCGTCGCCGGGTTCATCAGCCATGTCTTGCATTAGATCATCCACCGTGATGTAATCACGACAACTGTTGTCATGACAACTGTTGTCACTATCGGCTGGCGCAACTGCTGCTGAAGATGATGAGGAGTCGGGTGCTCCTAAAGGATCTTTATTTACCGGTGGTGCTGTCGTTGTCGGCATTGAAGAGCTCACTCCAGATGCACCGCCATTCGCACCAACTCTTTCACCGTGAAATGTCCAGACTGTGTAGCCCTCGACGAAACCATACATGATCAAATGTGTTTGCACCTCGCTGTCTCGGTGGGCTTTCTGGTTCTTGCAACGAGAACATGGACATATGGTTGTCATCCGCTTCAGTCTCTCACGGTGAGCTTTACCAGCAGCAATAAACTTCCTTAATTCAATGAGGTACCGCGGATCATTCACTCTATCGATCCAGTACATCCATTCCGACCTATCCATTATACCTGCGAACATTATCCGTCACAATCAACTTTAAATAAAGAAGAATTATGAGAAATTGATGATTTTTATGTCCAAAATCATGAAAAAGAGAGGAAATGATGATGTGAAAGATGAAGCATGCATCTATGATGAATCTAAAGTTAAAGAAATACATGACATCGTTTTTCCATTAAAATTGATCTAGATCTAGATCTAGATCTAGAGAGAACTCTAGGTGATGGAAATAGAGAGAGAGGATGGAAGGAGAGAGGGAGAGCCTTTATGAACCTCTTATGATGTCCTCCTCCCTCAAATCCAAGCCCTTCAACTCAAATCAAAAGTTTCCTCAAATTTTATGACAAAGCCTCCCCCATGAGTTTGAGAGAGGAAGACCCGTGGAGAAGATGAAGGGGTGGCGCTGTGTATTTGTACAGGCTTTACCGCGACGGGCAAGATAAAGCGCCCGCCTCGGTAAATCAACTCTTTACTGCGGCGGGTAGTTTAAAGTGCCCACCACGGCAAATCATATTAACCATGGCGGGCGATTCATACCGCCCGCCACGGTAAATAACGATTACTGCGGCGGGCAAGTAAGGTGGCCCGCCACGGTAAACCCTTTTCCCGCAGCGGGCGCCTCGGTGGCCGGCCTCGCTGGCCGGCCACCGGTTAACCGTGACAGGCAAAAGAGGTGCCCGCCATGGAGCCCATTTTGGCCATGCTGCGCAAATTGATTCTTGTAGTAGTGCACATCTAGGAGAGCCAAAAGAGCTGGTCGAAGAAGCCAAGCAGTGCCGACATGGAGCAAGTGAGGGAGCTCCTCGACCTGATAAAAGGCATGGAGATTAATAGCGGACTAGTGGTGGCTTGGTTCATAGCGTGCCGCGTCCAGCCCTTCAAGGAGAGGGCCCACCCAGGCTTTGACTTCAAGGGCGATGGCGACGGCACCCGGGAGAGAACGGGGAGGCTAACAAGGGATGATGTGCTAGAGCAAGCTGCAGAGCTATTCACTCCAAATGCCTCGTTCAGCATGTCAAGGTCGACGAGGGCCTTCGACTGTACAAATCCAACTCCTCAGTTAACCATCCCAATTGTTTTGTTCGTGATGCATTTTATCCATGATTGTTGCCGAGCAGTGCACTAATTCACTTATGCAAAGATTTATTCGCAGGAAAGAGCGGTGTACTTCTCGGGCGTGCCGAGGGGTGATTGGCCGCAGGCAGTAGATGCTCGGCCAACGACGCAGCCTGAGGAAGGTGCCATCAGGGCCACATCAGAATCCGGAGGCACCGACGCTGGTCGGATGGAGAGTACCCCACCCCCCGGTGTCAGAGAAAGTCCGGGGAAGAGGGCAGTGGCAGATGAGCCAGTGGCTCAGAAGAGGAAGACGGTGGGTGCTGTCCCCCGCAAGGCAGGCAGCATCTCGCTTGGCGGCAACCAGGCCACTCGGACGCGGAGCGCGGCGATGTCCGAGTGGTCGGATGACGATGAAGTGCCAGTGGCTCCTCCTTCAAGCAATAAAGTGCCCCCGCACAGCTCGCACATGGAGGAGCAACCGAAGGGAGGGGAGGGAGTCCCCGAGCAGCAGGCGACGGGGGTTCTGGAGCGACGGGAGGAGGCGAGGCCGACAGCGGAGGCCGTGAGACCTCCACCACAGGGTGCGAGAGTTGACCCTAGGGCCACGCCTAGGGGCAGTAGAAGGCAACGTCGGTTTAGAAAAGTGTACCAGCAAGCCGACATGTGAGTATCCTTGCCTTGGAGTTATTTTGTTGTCGTATCCTTATCTTTTTTTGGCGATTGATGAGCTGATCTGATGCAGAGCGAGGCGTATGGAGGATCTGACCCTGCCCATCCCAACTGACGAGCAACCGAAGGCTGGTCCCGAGGCGGAGGGAATGCCGGTAGACACCACCCCGGAGTCCCCGGGTGCTCGGCGGCCTACGGAGGAGTCAACCGCCGCTGCTGGCGGACTTGGCGATGGTGAACAGTTGGCGTCGATGGCGGACGGGTTGGCGGTGATGCCCGGGGCAATGGCGGAAACTGTCGGGTCTTCAGCGGTGAATGTAGGAGATGCTGGTGCCATGCCTAAGTCTGGGGTGGCGAGGCCGGTAGCGCTCGAGGAATGAACTGCGCCCCCTACGGTGTCGCAGGTAGTGGTCGGACACACTATCCGGCCACCGAGCCCCCTGGTGGTGCCTCCTGTTGCGGAGGAGGATGGATGAGGTGGAAGAGATCGAGCGTGAGGAATCATGACCTCAAGCTATCCGAATCCTCCACAAGCGGGGCAATGAAGTGGTGGTCGTTGAGGAGGAGGACATTACCAGGGGGCTTAGGAGACTGGAATCCACCCTGTCAACGGCGGTGAAGCAGATCAAGGTCGGTATTGCATTGGCAATGTTTGTATGTTATGTCGGAGAATGGAGTTCTTCATAATCTTGTTGTTTTTGCAGGGCATAGCTCTGACTGCCGAGCAATGCCGCCAGCTAATCAAGAGGATGGAGCCCCTCGCTGAGGAGAATGAAAAGCTCAAAGAGGTGATGAAATTTATGGAGAAGAACATCCAGAGGGCCTAGCGCGAGCGAGACCTTGCCGAGTCCAATGCGTGGGACCTGGAATACCAGAAGGGCGTCCTATCTGAGTAGCTGGCGACCGCGTTCGAGCAACTACAGGGCAAGTTTGAGCAGCTGGCCACTGTCTCCGAGTAGCTAATGAGTGCTTCCGAGCAACTAGAGCGAAAGTCCGAGCAGCTCAAAAGCATATCCGAGCAGAAAGCAAGTATGGCGTATCGGCGAATGTGCTTTCCATTATTGAAAAGTCATATTGTGGCTGACAACTGTTGTGCTTGTAGAGCAAGATACGGAACTCGGCTAGCTGCGCCAAACCGTCGAGCAACTATGAGAGGAGAAGGCGAAGGAGTCAGGGCGAGCGAACAAACTGACCGAGGAGCTAAAGGGTGAGTACTTCTTGGTCGAAGTTACTATTGGAGTAATTTCCTTGCTTGATGGAACCTTGTAATGCTTGCAGACTACCATCGAAGGGTCAAGGCATAGTTCGATGTGCTGGAACAGGAGGCCAGGACCCAGAGAAATAAGTTCGACGCCATAGTTACCGGAGTCAAACCGATGCTCGACTGCGCCGACCTGGAGGTGGCTCCTCAGCCCGATGGCAGGCTACTACGTCCGGACACCATCATCGAAAGGTGCAAGGCGGCGTGGGAGAACCTCAAGAGCTTCAACCACGACACCATCATCACCGCCGTTACACACGCCATGGCTGTGGTCTGGTCCCATTGCCCTACCATTGACCTTCAGGCAATAGGGGCCAGATTCGCCAGAGGGACAGGCATGATGGAGCACCAACAACTGGAAGATGAGGTGCAAGATGCGGCGAAGAAGCTTGCTGGCGACATCGACCTGTTCGACGAGATGGACAGCGATGGCGAAGCCCGATGATCTGCTTGGAGAACATGCTGTAAAAACTAAATAGGGTAATTAAAATGCGTAAGGGCGCAGACAATCATTTATATGTATGTATAAATGTTGCAAGATGACATGTGCATGTTTATGCAGTTCGCTAGTTTTGCGGTGAAAAAATCATTGTAGTGTTAACCCTAACGCGATTATACGTAGTATAAGTAGCGTCCGAGCAGTTAGTTCGTTACTAAACTCTTTAGCCTTAGCTAGCCCATAGTCCATAACATCTAATGCGGAGCCCGTGCACGTGTAGGAGGAACAGGCGTGACCAAGAAACCGCAACTGACCACCCATAACGCAGAGCGTGGAGCCCGTAGCATGTGTAGGGAGAGATTAGAGACTGGGTCTTCTCCATAGAGAATAGAGCGGAACATGTGTTGCTCGATGGTTGGCGAATTAACTTGGAGATATACGTAGTATAAGTGATGTCCGAGCAATTAGTTCCTTACTACGCTCTTGGCCTTGGCTAGCCCATAGTCCATAACATCGAGTGCAGAGCCCGTGCACGTGTAGGAGGAACAGGCGTGACCAAAGAACCACAGCCAACCACCCATAACATAGAGCATGGAGCCCGTAGCACGTGTAGGGAGAGATCAGAGACTGGGTCTTCTCCATAGAGCACAGAACAAAACATGTGCTGCTCAACGTTTGGTGAAACATTTCGGAGATATGGAGAAACGTGACGGAGTGTTTATGGCGATCACATATTGGAGATATGGAGAAACATGGCGGAGCATTTATGGCGATCACATATTAGAGATATGGAGAAATGTGGCGGAGCATTTATGGCGATCACATATTGGAGATATGGAGAAATGTGGCAGAACATTTATGGCGATCTCATATTGAGTTCGTTAAGTAGTAGCTTAGAGCTCGGCAATCGTAAATGGAGATTAAATTATAATGGAGAAATAATGGAGACAAATTATGGCGACAAAAACTTCATTCATCATGGATTGGAGAATATATATCTGAAGTGTTTCAAGGATAGAAACGTATAAGGTGCTCGATGTGCCATGAATTGGGGATATCGATTCGTCCAAGTCACATAGCCGATAAGACCCTGGTCGGGTAACCTCTTTGATGACGTAAGACCTCTCCCAGGGGGAGGAGAGCTTATGCATCCCTTTGGTTTTCTGCTTTATATGGAGAATGAGGTCACGGTCAACAAATGAATGACCTTTGATGTTGCGGTTGTAGTATCTCCGTAAGCCTTCTAGATATTTGGTTGTGCGGATGCAGGCAATCAGGCATTCTTCCTTGGTCCTGTCGACATCCTCTGTCCGAATAGCTACGGCTTGCTCTTCATCATAATGTTCCACCCTAGGTGCTCAGAAGGCAATGTCCACTGGTAGTATGGCTTCTGAACCGTAGACCAAGAAATATGGACACACACCGGTGCTGCGACTAGCTTGAGTACGCAGTCCCCAGACCACAGCTGGTAGCTCTTTGAGCCATCTGCCTGGATGCTTTTCTTCTTTCTGATATAGCCTCTTTTTGAGGGCATCAAGGATCATGCCGTTTGCCCATTCGACCTGGCTGTTGGCTCTAGGATGGGCAATGGAGACGCATTTGACAGAGATGCATCGGTCTTCGCAGAAGTCCCAGAAATGATGACCAGTAAATGTAGTACCAAGGTTGGTGATAATCCTGTTCGAGAGACCGAATCTGTGGATGATATCTTCGAAGAGCTCGACTGCTTTCTTTGTAGTAGCCGAAACAAGCGGTTTGTATTCGATCCAATTGGAGAACTTGTCGATGGCGATGTATACGTACCGGAAACCACCTGGCACTGGCTTGAAAGGCCCGATCATGTCCAGTCCCCAGCAAGCAAAAGGCTAGGGAGCTAGGATGGTCTACAGTTCTTCTGCCGATACGTGTATTTGCTTGGCGAAAAATTGACAGCCTTCACAACATCGGATGAGGTCTTCTGCATCAGAGATGGCCGTGGGCCAGTAAAAACCAGCTCGGAAAGCTTTGTCGACCAGGTTTCTTGATGCCGCGTGGTTGCCGTAGGAACCAGAGTGAATTTTGAGAAGTAGTTTCACTCCCTCTTCTTAGGTGATGCATTTCTGCAGTATCCCTTCCTTGGCACTTTTCCTCATCAAGTTGCCATCCACCAGCACGTAATGCTTGCTTCGATGGATTAGGCATTCAGTTTCAGTCTTGTCGCCGGGTACTTCGGCGCTGGTGAGGTACTTGATGAACTGATCCCTCTAATTAGAGGTCGGCAAAGGTACTGTAAGTACCAGCTGTTCGGCAGGGGGAACTTCTTGAACTTCCCTCTCTTCCTTAATGGATGGCACCAAGAGATCTTGAATGAAGACCCTAGGCAGAATCGTGGTGCGAGAAGAGCCTATCTTGGATAGGTGGTCGGCGAGCTAATTTTGATCTCATAACACATGGTGGAACTCGATACCATAGAATTTTCCTTCAAGCTTCCTGATTTCGACGCAATATGCATCCATCTTTTCACTAGAGCAAGACCGGTCTTTGTTGAGCTGGTTGATGACCAGCGCGGAGTCCCCATATACCATGAGGCGTTTGACGCTGAGCTCAATGGCTATACGGAGTCCGTGGAGACATGCTTCATATTCAGCGACGTTGTTGGAGGCCGGAAAATATATTCGGAGAACGTATCAGAGCTTATCCTTGGTCGGCGTAATGAATAGAATTCTCGCACCAGCACCATTGATGTTGAGGGCGCCATTGAAGTACATCACCCAGTGCTCGGGGCAAGTAGCGGCGATGGGCTCTTGGATCTTGGTCCACTCTGCGACGAAATCAGCAAGTGCATGTGACTTGATTGTAGGCCTGCTTCTGAATTCGATGGAGTAAGTGCCGAACTCGACAGCCCACTTGATGATGTGGTCGTTGGCCTCTTTGTTGTGGAGAATGTCCCCTAGAGGGAACTCGGTGACAACGACAATCTTGTAGTACTCAAAGTAATGGCGAAGCTTGCGTGACGTGATTAGGATAGCATATAGCAGTTTCTACACTTGAGGATAATGAGTTTTGGGCTCGATAAGGACCTCGCTGATGAAGTAGACTAGACATTGCACCTTATAGGCATGTCTGGCCTCCTCGCGTTCGATGACGATAGCTGTGCTAATGACGCGAGAAGTGGCGATGATGTAGATCAATAGAGTTTCATCTAGTTGAGGTGCCGTCATGATCGGAGGCTTCATTAGAAACAACTTGAGTTGCTCGAAAGCTGTATCTACCTCCTTCGATCAGGAAAAGCGCTCAGAGGCCTTGAGGAGTTTGAAGAACGGTAGTCCTTTTTGCCGAGGCATGATATAAAGCGGCTTAGAGCAGCCATGCAGCTTGTAAGCTTCTGTAAGTCCTTTACGTAGGTCGGACGTTTCATGTTGGTGATAGCGGAGACCTTGTCAGGGTTGGGTTCGATGCCACGGGCGCTGATGATGTAGCCTAGGAGTATACCGGATGGAACTCGAAAGATGCACTTTGGAGGGTTCAGCTTCCATCGGTACCTTTTTAGGTTGGCGAATGTTTCCTCGAGGTCGGCGATAAGATTTTTAGTGGTCTTGGACTTGACGACCACATTGTCGATGTAAGCTTCGATGTTGTAGCCGATCTGTTGATCGAGGCACATCTGGATGGCCATTTGGTAGGTCACCCTGGCGTTCTTGAGTCCAAAGGACATGGTGGTATAGAAGTACACACCGAAAGGCGTGATGAACGACGTCTTGATCTGGTCTTCTTCCTTGAGAGTTATCTGATAATAGCCGGAGTAATAGTCGAGGAAGGAGAGCAGTTCACAGCCGACAGTGGAGTCTACAACCTCGTCTATCCGAGGTAGACCGAAGGGGTCTTTAGGGCAGTGTTTGTTAAGATCAGTGTAATCAACGCACATTCTCCATTCTTTATTCTTTTTTTGAATGAGAACAGGGTTTGTTAACCACTCAGGATGATACACTTCTTTTATGAATCCGGCAGCTAGGAGCCATTTTATTTCTACCCTAATAGCCTCCTTCTTGTCTGGTGCGACTTGTCGGAGTTTTTGCTTGATCGGTTTGGTGGTCGGCGCGACATTCAAGGAGTGCTCGATCTTCTCCCGTGGTACCCCCAGCATGTCTGCAGGTTTCCAAGCAAACACGTCATCATTGGCACGTAGGAAGGAGACGAGCGTGCTTTCCTATTTGGGGTCAAGGTGAGCCCTAATCTTCACGGTCTTAGAGGGGTCGTCGAGGCCGAGGCCGACCTCCTTAGTTTCCTTGGACTTGGCGGAGGCGCGAGGAGGCTCTAGCTATGGGATCTCCAGGTCATCAGCGGGCACCATCTTGGCATCGGTGACCACACTAGCCATCTGGATGGAGAGGTCGGTGGCTTCAGTGAGGGCAAGACTCTCTGTCTCGTAGGCGTAGGTGATGGAGAGGTTGGCCCGCAGGGCCAGGACTCCTGTAGGCAAAGGCATCTTCAGCACCAGATAAGCATAGTGCGGTACAGCCATGAACTTGGCCAGAGCTAGCCCACCAAGTATGGCATGGTAGGCGGTGTTGAAGTCGGTGACGTAGAAGTTGATGCGTTCGACGCGGTAGTTGCTTGCCATGCTGAACTGTACTGGTAGGGTGATCTTTCCAAGCGGTTTGGATGCCCTGCCAGGTACCACACCCTAGAAGGAGGAGTCGAAGGGTGTGAGATCTATTATCCCGAGGCCTAGCTCCTTTAGGGCTCCGGCGAAGAGGAGGTTCAGAGCGCTCCCACCGTCGACGAGCACTTTCCTGAAAAGCACTTTCTGGATGGTTGCATCAAGGACGAGTAGGAAACGCCTTGTGTAGGGGATGTCCGCCCACTGGTCAGCCCTGCTGAAGGTGATAGGGACCTCAAACTAGGGGTGATAGTAGGGGTCCAGCTCTGTCGTTATTGTCTCGTCTAGCTTATTGGCCTAGAACACCTTAGCCAAACTGAGGTAGTCCTTCATCTTATGCTTGGCATTCTTGTAGAGAGGGCATGGGCCAACGAGGATCTTCTTGTATTGCTCGTCATAGTTGCGCTTGGTGCGAGGTTTGTCAACGGCGGCAACGATGTGGTCTGGCCAGTGGCGGTGATATTGACCAAACTTGGATCCTCCTGGCCGATCATGGTCGTTGTCCCAATGGTGACTGTGGTCGATGTGGTGTCGGTCGTCGGGGCGATCATTGCTACGGCGAGTTGGGCGATGAGTGCCTGCATCCTTGTTGAAGCGCACCTTAGCTTCCTCGGCGTCGACGTACTGGTTGGCGATCGTAATCATCTCGTCAATCCCTATTGGCGGCTTGCGGTTGAACTTGGAGCGGAGATCGCGGTGATGGAGTCCTCGGATGAAGGCGGTGATGACCTTAGCTTCCGTGATGTTAGGAATAGAATTTCTCATCTCAGAAAAGCGTCTGATGTAGCTACAGAGGAGCTCGGGCGACTTCTGGTAGATGTGGTTCGGATCATGCTTGGTGCCCGGCAGAGTACACGTAGCCATGTAGTTGTCGGTGAAGACCTTTTTCAACTCTTCCCAGGATCCGAGCGGTCCAGGACAAGGCTTGTGAACTAGTTCATGGCGGTTGGCGTGAGCATAACGGGAAGATAGTTCGCCATGACACTGGTATCTCCTCTGACGGCGCGCACATCAGTGGTGTAAGCCTGTAGCCACTATGTGGGGTTCATCCTTCTCTCATAGGGCTTGACCCCAGTGATTTTGAAACCACGGGGCCACTGGAGTGTTCGGCGTGCCCTCGTGAAAGCTTGGGGGCCCTTGGGGTTGTTGGTGCCGTGATCTGCAGCATTGCCGGTGTTGAGCGGCTCGAGAGATGAGTCTAGGTTACCGTACTCTTGCTCGTACTCTTGGCGGCGGCGTACTTCTTCTTCATGGTGACCGAAGCGGCGCTCGTTGATACATCGTCGTGCATCTTGGAGATTATTGGGGTGCACTCGGACGTCTTGGTTGACCTCCTGGTCGTGTTGGCGAAGGTGTTCGACATGGTTGCCCCTAGCTCCGCCCTAGAGGGTCTACCTATCGTCGTGGTGCTAGTCGGTGAAGCGACTTGGGTGGCAATTGGATCTTGGCGCTGCTCATCAACGAATCGAGCTTGTGGAGTATGAAGGTCTCTGATGCTGGCGGATCTCGTTGACCTAACATTGTGCCGCTTTAAGCATGGTGGCGACCTCGGCGACCTCTGGTGTCTGTGGGAGCCGGGCGAGCTCGTTGGCAGCCACGGCCAAGTTGGCGCTTGGGGTCTTATAGACGTCATGGTCGTCAACATGGACAAACTCGTCGTCGAGGTTGCGTTGGAGCTGGCATGGCCTTCCTTGCGAGTCGAGCTGAGCCTCGGCCATCACAAGGGAAGCCTCATTTGCCCGGCGCTGCGCGCGGTTGATGTTCCTGTTAACGCGGATGGCACGGTCCTCCTCTGTTTCCCCTTCCCGCGGGGGGCTGTCGACGCTGATGTTGAAGATTGCGCCACCCCAGAAAGGAGGGAGAGGAAGTTGTTCGGCGGTGGTCTCGGCAACAGTCTCCGTAGAGCCCTGGGACTCGGAGTCTAGATTCTCCTCCAAGATGGTATGGAAGGATGCTCCAGGGCATCAGCCGATGTGCAGCATGTTGACGGTCGGCGGAGGCTGGTCGGCGGGAGGTTGGACATCTCCAACCTGGTCGGTGAAGTTGCCCCTTAGGGCATCTTGGTAGGTGGCGGCGATGTTGGTGAGCCTGAAGGGTAGGGTCGTAAGCCCTAGAGTTTCCCGAGCAGCCTCCGATCGATATGGATCAGAGGGTGGTCGGCGCTGAATGAGAGTGTCTAGAGTCGATTCTGTGATGGAGAGGCAATCGGTGAGCTTCTGGCGAACCTGATTAATGGATGCGATCAGATCATCATTGTTAATTCGCCTCCTCTAGTAGTAGGGGAGCGGGCGGAGAGTTGTTGGCAAAGGAGACCTTGGAAGCGGTTCTGAGATCAGATCTGCAGTCGCAGGTGTTGGGGTGATCGGCACAAAATCGATCTGCACTGACTCGATGAGCTCTTTGACTCCATCAGCGTTGATGATCCACGAGATCGATCTGACCATGAAGATCTGGCCGGGCTATGGGAGGGATGAACAGCCTATGGAACATACCATCTTGTTCGATATAGAAACAGCATGCACACCCCTACCTAGCGCGCCAACTGTCGACAGAATATCATCGGCAGTCCTCCGAGGGGTATCCCGCGAAGGTAGATTGATCGGCAGAGATGCATGTAATCGAGAACAAGAAGGCAACAGAGACACATAAGTTAGATAGGTTTAGGCCATCAGTATGACATAATCCCCTACTCCTATGGTATGTTGGATTGTATTGGCTATCGTATGATATTGCGTGCGTTTAGAGGGGTTCCCTACCCGCCTTATATAGTCCGGGGGGTAAGGTTACAAATCGGTTAGATCTGAGAGTTAACCGAAAAGTAATAACAGATTACAGGAATCATGGGATCATACGTATCCTAACAGATCTCGTAGTATCTTCAGGATATCTTCCTGGTGTCTTGCGGGAGGCGCCGAGCAGTGTCATGCCCCGCAAGGCTTCGTCTTATGGGCTGGGCCACCCCTGGGGGCGCAGCCCATGTGGTCTACCATGGGTATCCGGGGTCGTACCCCCCACAGTCATCATCCACTCCTCTGGCTCGGTAGGCGAGCCGAAAGTCTTCGAGCCATATACCGGGGTTTGTCTCCCCGGTATACTTGGCAATGTTGGTAGGCGGTCAGAAGCGTTGTGGGAACGGCACTCTCTGGATGCGTCGGCCAAAGGCCCGTGGTCCCGGGCCATCCGGGCTGGGACTCCGGTCGTCGAGTCGATGACCATGCCTAGGGTGCGTCCCACCGGTCCCCTCGATAGTTCGGCCGAAGCCCATGCTGCCTGCTCTCACTATCGCCCGGTGGACGTCATCGTCATACCGGGCCTAACACCGGTTGTTGATGACGCTGCGAGCATCTCTGTTCGACTCGAGGCGTTTGGGCATAGGCGGTCGGTGTGGAGCGAGCATTTGGTCGTCGGGGAGGTTGGACATCTCCAATGGGTGAGAGGCGGCAGATGGAGTGATGCATCCGATGCGTCCCCACTCCCCTGGTGGGGAGAGAGGTCGCAAGTCGATGTCATGACGTGGAGCTCTCCGCTAGTTGAACGGTGGCGGTCTCCACCAGCGCCTGGAGGTTCTGGTGGACCGCCTGCTCCTGTGGGTCGACAGGCTTGGGAAGGCCACGCAGAAGCATCGCCGCCGCAACGATGTTCTGTCCGGCCCGAGCGAAGCATCGACAGGCTCGGGAAGTCCGAGAGAGATGGGCACTCCTAGGTGCGCTAAGTATTTGAGCATGTGCTTGTTGGAATCGTTCGAATCGTACATTGTTTGAATCGTTCGTTAACCGATCGATCGCTTTTGGAGAGAGCGCATCCCCTTTTATAGATGAAGGGGATGACTTTACAAGAGGGAGTTTGAGAGAAAGAATGTGTGTGTGCCGCCTAGTCTTGTTGCCCACGCCGTCGGTGAAAGGGTCGAGATGGCGGACTAGAGGGGGGGTGAATAGTTTTTTCTAAAATTAATCGCGTCGGCTAACCGATATAAATGTGGAATTAAAACAATCGGTCTAGCCAAGACTACACCCCTCTATATATGCTCACTAGCACCTTGCCAAGATACTAATTATGCAACTAAGGTGCCGGGCTAGCTAGAGCTCTCCTAAACAATTCTAGGAGCAAGGTCACACAAACCTATGCCACTAGTACTTTAAGCAACAAGGGAGCTCCTACACATGCTAGTAAGCAAAAGCACAAAGCCAACTAAGCTCACTAGTAAAGCTCAATAACAAGGCAACCAATGCCTAATTAGAGAGCGTAAATACTTAGCTACACAAACTAAGCAATGTGACTAACAAGGTTACTAAAACCAAATTAGCCACGCAAGGGAGCTACTTCTATGCTACACAAGCAAGAAGGTAACTAGTAAGCTACACAAGCTAACTAATTACAAAGCAACTACACAAGCTTAAGATATATAAAAGTAATTGCAAGCTTGTGTAATGGGGATGCAAACCAACGGGAAGAACAAGGTTGACACGATGATTTTTCTCCCGAGGTTCACGTGTTTGCCAACATATAGTCCCCAGTTGTGTCGACCGCTCACTTGGTGGTTCGGTGACTAATTAGCATCACCCGCTAAGCCCGCATGCGTCGGGCATCGCAAGAACCTACCCCTTGAGTGAGGTAGCTCAATGACACGCTTTACTAAAGTTGCTCTTAGCGACTCCACGGGCGAGCACAAGTACCCCTCACAAGCACTTCTCGGCCGAGCAAGACAAGCTTCTTTGCGTGGCTTCGACGGAGACCACCACCAAGCCATCTAGGAGGTGGCAACCTCCAAGAGTAACAAGCACCACCGGCTTGCAACACGACCACCTAGTGCCACTCGATGCAACCTCATGATGCAATCGCACTAGAATCGTCACTCACACAATCGGATGATCGCTATCAAGTATGTGTGTGATGGAGGGCTCACAAGCATGGACACTAAGTCCCTTGAGGTGCTCAGCACCAGCCATGGCCGAGGGTCACTTCTATTTATAGCCCCAAGGGTTAAACTAGCCGATTACCCCTTCACTGGCAGCGGTTGGGGTGGCCGGACGCTCCGGTCGTGTTGGCCGGACGCCTGGACCTCGGCGCCGTCGGCGCATGATGGCATCACGTGTCCTAATTCCAGCGGTCACTTGACTTGACCGGACGCAGTAACTTTAACCGACCGGACGCTGAACCCCGCCGTCGGTCGTTTCAAGAAGGTACCGACCTCGGCCGGACGCGTCCGGTCACACTTGATCGGGACAGCAGCTGCTTGGTCACACTCCACTCTCACATGTCATCATCGACGTCGGCTGACCGCGCATTGCCTCGGCGTCCGGTGCATTTGATCCGCCGTCCGGTGTTGACCGACGCTTGCATCTTCGCGACTAACTCGTTTTCACTTCTAACTTCATCACCCTTGCTCCAATGTGCTAACCACAAGAACTTGCATCCGGCGCAATAGAAAATAGGCATTCTATTTTCCCAAAGCGCCGAACCCATCTCACCCCGCAAACACCACCTCCTTTGTAAATGTGCCAACACCACCAAGTGTACATCACCATGTGTATGTGTGTTAGCATTTTCACAATCATTTCCCAAAGGATGTTAGCCACTCAACTTGCCACGCCACTCGATCCTAGCGACAATGCAAAGTTAGATCACTCGAAGTGGCACTAGATGACCGATATGCAAACAAGTTTGCTCCTCTTGATAGTAATGCCATCTATCCTAAACCCGGTCATAAACTTCTCTACACACCTATGAGGAAATGAAATGCCCTAGGTTATACCTTTGCCTTGCGCATTCCATTCCATCTCCTTCAATGTCGATGCAACACATGCACCAAGGCGATCAACAATGATATGATCCACTTCATATCATCACATGATCATATTGGTTCATCGATCTTGACTTCACTTGCTCTTCACCGTTGCCATCGTCCATCGGCGCCAAGTCTTGCTCAAGAGAGATGGGCCACGCTAGGTGCGCTCCAAAGCCTTTGACTTGCCCTTCACTCTATTGGAATCGTCCATCAAGCCAAGTCTTGTCTTGATCTTTCCACCTTGATCACATGACTCAATGTCATGTCTCATGTGCAATAAGCTCCTTCATCATCACATGTGAGCTTTGCAACATCTTTTAAGCCATTTTCACCTCCATGGCATATGTTGCTCATGTGGACTAAGAATGTATCTCACATAAACACAATTAGTCCACCTAGGTTGTCACTCAATTACCAAAACCAACAGTCGGGTACAAGGCAGTTTGTCGGCACCCATAACACTGTTGATGTTCAGATGCATGTGGTAGGTTCCATCGTCTTCTTCTGGTATGGCAGATGTCGATGCCTACCATACTGTAGGATAAATGTTGGCGCCCACAACATTGTTCATGTCTAGAAGGTTACGGTGCATCCTCCTGACATGGCCTGACAGTACTGTCCCGTAGGTGTGCATGGTATGGCCCTTGATATTGCGGTTGACTAGGAGCACCCTGCCTTACTTGCTCTGTCCTTTTCCTAGGTCTTCACCGAGTGGGCGTCCCCGGTCGGTCTTTTCCTAGTCGGCTCTGACCTCCCGGTCGGAGAAGAGCTATAAGCATAGGTTTGATGTACTCTCGGTCGGAGAAGCGAGTCAGAGTCCAAGGCAAGCGTCGTTCCTTCTCGGCTAGGCCTTTCGGTCGGAGAGGCAAGCTAGAGTCAGAGGCGAGCGTTGGTCCTCTTTTGGCTAGGCCTTCCAGTCAGAGAGGCGGGCCGGAGTTGGAAGCGAGCGTGGTTCCTCCTTAGCCTGGCCTTCCGGTCGGAGAGGCAGGCCAGAGTCAGAAGTGAGCATGGTTCTCCTTGGCTGGGCCTTCCGGTCAGAGAGGCCGACCGGAGTCGAAAGCGAGCGTCGTCCCTTCTCGGCCGGGCCTTTTGGTCGGAGAGGCGTGCCAGAGCCGGAGGTGAGCGCCAGTCCTCTTTTGGCCAGGCCCTTCGGTCAGAGAGGCGGGCCAGAGTCGGAAGCGAGCGCGGTTCCTCCTTGGCTGGGCCTTCTAGTCGAAGACTGGATCGCCCTTCTGGCCTGTCGTTAGGTTTTTGGGTCGGCCTAGGAGTTGCGCGTCATTCGCAACGTCGTCTACTGGGCCGAGCTTTTGCTAGGAAGCAGGTCCATGAGGGATCCTAGTTTTATGAACCCAACAACATGTGTACACAGTCAAAAAACAAAGAGCAAATCAAATTGTCCTGATTGAGTAATATAGTCAAACATATGGGGTGCACCACGGAGCACTTGTAGTGGAGAGGTGGTCCTTGCTCAAGCTCACCTTGCACTTGGTTTGCGAGGGCACCGGGGAGGATGACAACAAGTCAGCCTTTGACCATTGGGCGAACTCCCTCTGATCCACGGCGGTGCGACGCTTGCCGTGAGCGGACACAGTGCCATCGCCGCCATGCACTAGATCCGTGGCTAAGCAGGGGATCCTCTGCTTCTCTTCTTCGGCTCTCGCTGCTTGCTTCTTCTTGCGGAGCGGAGAGGGAGTAAGGCGGCATGGAGGGTCTTTCTTGTGGCTTGAGGGAGAGAGAGGCGGTGCAGTCTGCTGCTTTGCCCACCCCTGCTGGTGCTTGGAGGACGCACAGGGGCACGGCAGGGACCGTCATGACGCTGTTCTTCTTGGCCGGCAGACTGCTGCTACTTCGATCAATAGCCAGGCATGGCCGAGGAGTCTTGCGATGTGGGGGAGTAGGGAGATATGGGATTTTGGTGGCCGTGTGGAGGAGCTTCTATAGGGTGGGCAATCTAGCGTGGGGGGGGGTAGGGCGATGGGGGAATTGGGAGGACGGGTGGCGGGGAGTTGGGCGGCGGTGCGGTGGAGTTGGCGGGCGGTGGAAAATTGGGCTGCCGGGATTTTGCTCGGTGGGGGACTTGGCACAGCGGTGGGGCATGAGGTGGCTAGGATTCGGCTAGGATTTTGCTAGATTCATTTTGGTCTTCATTCAAATGTAAACATATATATGATAGATATATGTAAATCTATATGGCACACATGACACATATGTTTACTGTTTATTTTTGTTAAGTTCACCAACACGCCTTCACTTGAACTTATTATTCACTTAAACACATTTCACACTTAAACATATGTGATATACTTGTATTCACTTAAACAAATATGGCACAAACATAGGATGCTTAACCTTGTTCTATTTTCTTAAACATAGAACGCTTAAACATATATTACTTACTTAATATCTATATCTATATCTATATCTATATCAAAAGATGGGTCCATGCAAGCCTTCATTCTAGTTTGGGTGTCACCTTGCAACCTGTTGACAACCAAAAATATCCATTTTGTGAAGTTGTCAAAATAAGAAATGGACCTCACCATTGTGTTCCTCTCGTCAAGATGGTAAAAAAACATATATAGAACGTTCAATTCGGAGTCCGAATGGGAGAGTTATGCTTTTCAAGAAAATGCCTCAACACCGGTAGTATCGGTTAACGTCGGTACTACCAACAATTGGCGAAGACCTGGACGTCGGTACTACCGACCCAAACCAGTACTACCGATGGGCCTATTTTGGATCTGACTTTTAGATTCCGATTTGGGTTCTTCCAAACTCGTGGGAAACTTGGAAAATAAGGTTTGGAGGGGTTTTCTATTGGGATAAGACCACCCCCTCTATATACATGAGAGGATCATGGCCGATTGAGTTCTCATCTATTCAATCGTCTTTTTTCACATCTATTACCTTATTTTTACCCTTTTCCATCCCCTTTGCTATTTGTTGCATCTCTCTGCGAGATCCAATGGCGTTCTAGGCGGCCTTGTTGGTCCTAGAACAACCCTAGGCGAGCTCCTCCCCGACGAGTCCTCCCGGAGGCGTTCCTAGACTTTTGCAGTGTTGGACATGCTCTACATCAGTCTAACATGTATCTAGATCGGTTTAGTCGATCCCAGGAGTTCTTTGTTGTGTGTTGAAGGTTGATTGAAACCTCGGGCGAGCTAGCCCTTGCTAGTGTGTGATGTGGATCACAATCCAACATCAACACACCTATCGGAATCCTTGCAACAAAGAAATGAAAAACATAAAGTTGTTTATCTGTCAAGATCTTCGAGAGGACATGTCTTATCGTGGGTTCATAACCATGGTCAGTGATTAGTGGTCCATATGCATAACTTCGGTAAGTGATTAGGGTGGGCGTGAGGCATTTGAGCGAATGTTGGGACTAGATTCACCCCGATAACTAAAATATTGAGCAGTTCGTTGTACAGTTTAGTCTACACATTTAATAAGACATTGTCATATTATTCCCAACATTAGCTTATATATTGTGGATGTTATAGTCATCTTAAAATAAACTATAGCTTTAAAAATTTAAAGGAAAGATCAGTGGTAGAGCCAGAAAATTTGGAAGCCGGTGCTATTCTCATTGTGCAAAAAATATTTATCAAAAAGGATATAATATTTTCTATACTACAACTAAAATTTTCCCCTTTATTTTGCCGATGAGCCCAGGCGATCGCGCAGGTGCCGAGCGGTGGCTCCACTACTGGAAAGGATAAAACAAAAATAGGTTCGATAGTTCTGTGTTGATATCCTCATTTTCCATGAGTGTTTGATATCCTTTGTCTTCCGTTGCAATGCACGGACGTATTAGATTTTTTTTTAAATTACACAGTACAACACAGGATGCTCATAACGCATGCACAATTACCCCTATTAACACACGCTCGTAAAACCTATCCCTATGAGCATCTTCGAAGACTGAACTGTCAAATCCTCGAAATTGGTGAAGTCACCACAAGAACATCAACTACCACTAAAAGTATAAAGCCATTAAATCCTGGCACTCCCACATGGAGTCGAACCCAGGGCATCAAGTGCTACGTAGGCTACAGGCCCTTTCGTAAAAAAAATTAAATTTGATACGTAACCAAACTACATTCTAATAAATCCCCAAATAAGTTTTCACCGTAAAATGAATATGAGGTGATTAACAATAAACTCTATCTCCTTTACTTAAAACTTTACTATAACCTTGGTTTCACATATTTATTTATGTAAAATAAATCTACTTTTATTTTTGTTCCGTAGTATTTATGTGAAATATGTTGTTTTCAGTATATCTAATCAAGGCCCCAAGCCACCAATCTTTCTCAATTTTGGAGAGCCAAGCAAAAAGTTCATGAAAGCATGACAAAAATAACACTAACTCCTTTCATTAAAAAATACAGCTCTCGTTTCTCCGTAATCAAATAATTTTAAATTTGATCGAATCTTTATAAAAACATACCTTATTTATGATACCAAATATATTATTAGAATAGTTTTGAAATATATTTAATACTAAAATTTCAGCCAATAAACAAATTCTTACTGGCCCACTAAAGCCCAAATACACGTCCTTTTGAAAATTTTCGTGAGTTTTAAACTGGCCCGCCACAATTTCAGACCCGCGCTAGAGAGCCCGAATCGAGTAGTAAAATGAAGCCCGCATCCCCGCGACACCGTAACCCTAAAAACCATTCACTTTTCACGGTCTCACTCTCACCTATGGATGAAAATGGGACGGGAAATTCCCGTACCGACCGATACCGTATACCACATTAAACGATCGCATACCGTTTTTGTAGGAAAAACCAGAAATGGGAAAACCGACATCGTATTTTAGGCAGGAACGGGAACGGAATCAGTTAAGGAATTTTCCCGATCGTATTCACGATTCCCGTATTCGGGCAGGAAAATTTCGGCGGTATTCCCGTATTTTGTACACCTAAACCTCATATTCAGCCCATTGATTAATGCAGCTCACGAAACCTCCCGCTCCCCCGCGCCACAAGCCCAGCCCACTCCCGTCCGCTACTCCCTCCCGTCCGTCCCAAAAACGACGGCTAAACCCTATCCGCTATCCCCGAGTCCCCGACTCGGCGACTCCCGTCCCGTGTGGCGCCACCTCCACCTCTCTACGAGAGCGAGGTCGCCCGCCGCCTGGCGATCGTGAGCGCCGAAGCGCTCACGCCGCGCATGCCATCGCCCCGTACCGACCATGGGCAAGGAAGGGGCTAGCGGCGGTTCCCGTTTTGTGTTACCGCTTTCCGATCATAATCGACGTGTTTCCGTTCAAAATATTCCGTTCCCGATATCCGTAATACCAGTTTTGTTTCCCGTCCGAGTTCCCGTTCCCGTTTCGGTTTCCGTTTCCGGAAAAAAAAAATACAGGAGCGACAATGGTAAGACATCTTCCCGACCGTTTTCATCCACCCCAGCCGCCGCCGCTCTGGTCCGCAGTTCCGCTTCCGCTCCCTTCCTCTCCCGGCGTCCTCGCGCTCGAGGGATAGGCCACGGAGGTCCGCCGACGTCCTCGCGCAAGCTGCCAGCCCCCGCGGACACGACCCTCATCTCCCGAGTGGCCGAGTCCCTTTGACCCTCTCGAGTCCTGAGCGATGGAGTAGCAGAGCAATCTGTTTGCTCGATTCGGTGATTCCTCGACAGAGAAGACTGGCAAGTGGCTGCGGTTAACCCTAGCCCTCGAGCTCGAGGCGACGAGTGGCGGCGGGTCCGCGGGTGGGAGCCTGGGAAGCGGGCGGCCGCCGGCCTGGGCGGCTGGACACCTGGCGCGGCCGGCAGCGAGGAGTAGCTGTAGAGACAACAATCCGGTCGAGCACTTCCTCTCCGATGCGGTGGCGCGGCGCTCCATCTCCGACCCGTGCAGCAGGCTCAGAGCAGCGGAGATGTAAGCCCTGTGCAGCGGCGTTCCCAGGTGAGATGCGGGAAACGATGGCACCACCGTACCGATCCAGACGAGATCTTGGTGGCTCCGGCCTGCTGTTGCTTCATCCACTCTGGCCAAGGTTGCAACAACGTCGACTTTCCCCGTCATCAGCACAGCACCTGTCTCCCATGGTTTGTTGAGTTACAGATGTATGTGAGTTCATCCCCCTCCCAGCCCATTCTCTGCTGTTTACATAAAAATTAGGTCTTGAACATTGCAGATGTAGTTCCCAGCGGCAACATTTTTTTTTATCAATTCACATGCCAAATATTTCTTTATATTAAGTTCAAAGATGAACGGGGTGCTTTTAGAGTTCGTAACTGAACATGTGTCACTGTGCATCCTACCTGGATTCACAATCTTGCATTGTACACTAGTATATGTTAATAGAGAATGGAAGAAAACTCTTACATAATTTATTTGTAGATGTGATTTTAATAGATATTTTTTATAATGATAGGTTAATTGTTTAACCATGAGGTACAGTTCTTTATTTCCCAAGTAAAGTAAGTCTTTGGTTCTTTACAATCTGATTACTTTATTGTACCTAGCTGAAAGCTCATATATAATCTTGCATTAGTAACCAAGACACCTGTTTTCTATATTCAGTACCGCTAAAACAAGCCCTGATTATTGGGTGCAAAAGATGACCGATTTTTTTCAGTAACAACACTTCTTTTGACTTATTTCTGCAATGTCCAATGAGATGGATTTACACTAGTTGGAAATCAGGTAGGAGGCCATAAAGATTTTCTTTGCCACAGTAGAGAAGCAATGAAGTATTATATTCTATGATTTGAAGACATAGACATATATGTAAAATCTCTTCTTATGTATTGAATATGATAATGTATGGACTACATAGTAGTATAGTAGTAACATGCTAAAAAGATCAATGCTCTAATATATGTAATGAATATTACTCTTGCTTTTATTTTTCAGACCGGAGTACTGTAACATTTGATCTTAAGTACAATTTATTGTAGTGAGGATTAAACCTGGTCAGTTTCTTTTATGTTAGGAGAAGGGCGGGCCTGGTGCAAGCGGTAGAGTTTTACCGCCTGTGACCGGAAAGGTCCAGGTTCGAGTCGCGGTCTCCTTGCATTGCACAGGCGAGGGTAAGGCTTGCCACTGACATCCTTCCCCAGACCCCACACAGAGCGGGAGCTCTTTGCACTGGGTACGCCCTTTAGTTTCTTTTATGTTAGGAGTCTTTTGGCGCTGCAAAGATATCATCAAAATTTAAGTTCCCAAGACCTGTCCGGACACAGATATATATTGTATTTATATGATAGTAAGTTCTCTCACTCCCTATAATCACTATAAAGGAGCCTGCCAAAAACTGATGGTTCAGGTACATTACTGAAATATCTTAACAATAATGTCTTCTGTCATACTTCCTTTAGTATTCCATGATTTTATACAGACATAAGTAGTCACTGCTTGGTCGCATGATAGAGTAGCAGATCAGAGGTGCACGCCTCATACTCTGCATGTGCACAGATGAGGCGAATGGTTTGGCAGGTCACCTATCTCGATTCCATAGTTTTGCCTTCTCCCGTAATCTTTCATTTTCTGTAGATGATTGCAAATACTTAGGTGGCCTTTAATTTATCGCTCTTTTTCAAAGTAAATTTTAGTATTTTTGAAAAAATATTTAAAGAACATCAACAAGTTCTGTAATGCTAGTTGGGAAGTGGACATGGTTGAGTATTGCCGTGGCTTCATTTAGTAAAGATTTAAGGCCAAAATAATGCTTCAGAAATTAAGCACTTAAGAAATGAAAGCACTTGGACTGCTTGCAATCAGATGCCTGTGTAGCATTTGAACTCTTGATCTGGTAACATTCTGATGTGTACTATTGTTACACGGTTACAGATACATACTGATTGTGTTTTAAGAATCAGTGTGGGAACCCGTTCATAGATGTCTTTACTATTTTAAAAGTATTCTCTATGTTTCATTAATATATGGAGTTGGATTGGCACTGACATGGAGCTTGAGTTTTTCTTAATATATGCTCTAAGCCCAAGTTTTTATTAATATATGCTTTAAGCCCAAGTGTCGGCCCATTGGTTATGTTCTGCATATAAAAATTTGGATCTGTCATTTGCAACTAGTTTTAAGTGTATATGTGTCTATATCACTAGTGTTTTTTTTTGTGTGTGTGTTTGTGTGGAGGGGAGGATCAGTTAGGAATGTTCTTTGTACTATTCTTTGTTTTTTTACATAATTGAAACTATAAACTAGCATATTAGAGCCCATTGTCTTACCATGTTTTGTTTTGGCTCCACAGTGTCGATGTTTCGAGTAAGCACCGGCTAGTAAATTTGTATATTGCGCGTCGGACCCGGATGGTATGCTAAGAGGACACAAGGATTATACTGGTTCGGGCCGAATGTCCCTACATCTAGTTTCGAGCTACTCGTGTTAATAGCACTGAGTTTGTAGTAGGGGGTTACAAACTGGCGAGAGAGGGAGATAGCTCCCAAGTCTCAGGTTTGGTTGCTCGGTGCTCGATGTCTGATGCGGTGTGGTGAACCAATGTCCCTTTAGTGGGACGCCCTGCTTTCCCTTTTATAGGTCAAGGGAAAGCAGGGGTTACAACCGAAGGGGAGAGAGAAAAAGGAAAGAGAAAATAAGGCTCCTGGAGGTGTGCCATCCTCCTCGCATGAGTCCTGCTTGACCCTGTAGATTGCGGCGTCATATCGGGGTCTTGTTGGCCGCTGCAGCTTACGTGCGGGCATCGTGCGTCATTCTTGTCTTTCGTCCCATTCGAGCGGATGGGATGCTCAGAGAGTCCCTTGACAAAGGCCATGCGGGGGGTTGGCGGAACAGTGCCAGTCAATTGACGTCGGTTGACTAACGTTGGACGGTGGTCAGGCAGGGAGTTGGCAACACAGTGACCACGCGTTCGTCACTGTGGACGATGTGAGTTCCCCGGAATGGCATGTCGTGGGGACAGGTCGTGTTGAGATGTGACCGCTCCCTGCACGATACTAGAAGTTTGACCTTGAGTAGTACTTTCTGGCCCATAGTGGTTGGTGGCGACATGAGCTTCCGTTAGGAACCGTGTCGAGGGATTGGGCGAGGCGGAGCCAGCCCTTAGATGTCGGCCGAGGCGGAGCCGACCCTCGGGGGTCGGCCGAGGCGGAGCCTACCCTCGGGAGTCAGCTGAGGCAGAGCCAGCCCTCGGACGTCGAGCGAGGCGGAGCCGATCCTCAAATGTTGGGCTAGGCGGAGTCGGCCTGCAGATGTCAGGTTAGGCGGAGCCTGCCCTTAGATGTTGGGCGAGGCGGAGCCAACCCTCGGGGGTCAGACAAGGTGGAGCCAACCCTTGGAAGTCAGCTGAGGTGGAGTCGGCCCTCGGGGGTCGGTCGAGGCGGAGCCCGCCGCCTCAGTGTCCATCGAAGCGGAGCCAGTCCTCGGGGGTCGGATGAGGCGGAGCCCATGGCCTCGGTGGTCAGATGAGGCGGGGCCCAAGAAGAGGTGTAGTTGTGCTCTTAACAACTCGGATGAATCAACGTTGATGGTTAGTAGCTCCTCTTCGGGTACCCTAATATTTGTCCCTGACAGTAGCCCTCGACCCCGAGCGATTCGGGTAGAATCACTTGGGGCTTTTTTGACTTGCCAGTGGGTGTGCGCGAGCGCACCCGGTGGGTGTAGCCCCCGAGCCTGCGGAGGAGTAGAATACTCCTTCGGAGGTTTTTCGAAAGGGTGGACTTTGAGGGCCCTAGCCTTCTTTTATCGCCCACGGCGTGTCTTGGGAACAGTGATTCCTTCTTGTCGAGATCGGACCCTTCGTGAGTATGGTCGTGAGGTTTGGTGGTTCGTTAGCCGGATAGCTCGATTGGGTCCCGGCATCCCGTTCGCGGGGATCCGGCTAGGGTCAGCCTGACTAAGACCCGATCATGGGCCAAGATGCTCGTGGCGCTGGTGCGCCTAGGTACTAGCTGCTTGCGAGGCCCATCCCTTTCCGTCCCTCATCGTAAGGGTGCCTAGTGCGGTTGTCGAACCCGTTGATGGGCCAACCGTCGAACTCCTGGGCCCAGACGGGCCATAGAGGTGTTTTTGATCCGTATTCCTCTCACTCGTAACAAGTCGTGGCCCGCCCGGGGAGGCGAAACGTCCGGCGCGTCTTTCGATGGAAAGGATAGGTATTGCGTGCGCATATTTCGCGGCGTGATGTTATAGCAGATCGTGGCGGGCGTGGATATCTAGGCGGACGGTTGGTTTCCTCGCATCCTCGCCCCAATAAAACCAAAGGGTTCGTCCCTAGGGTTTCATACATTGCCTTCTTGCCTTCGTAGCTGCAACCTCCGCCGCCAGTTGCCTAGGCTTCCTGCATCCGCGTCCCAGCCGTCGTCGAGCTCGCGTTCACCCGCCCCCATCTTCCAATGGATCCGTGGTGCCGCTCTGACATCACGTTCCAGCGCATGGAGGGCATCGTCCGTCGCGGTCTTCTCTGCGCGCGGACCGCGGTCGAGGATTGGCTGCTGCCTGGCGAGGAGGACATGCCGTCGTCGCCCGACCGCTACGTGGTGTCGTTTGCACACTTCCATGAGCACGGGTTCGCTATCCCTGTTCTGCTGATGGATTTCTTCGGGGGCTACTGCACTACTACAAGATTAAGCTGCAGCACCTCAATCCCAACGGAATCCAGCTCATGGCGGCGTTCATCTCCCATGTAAGGGATTCTTAGGGATTAGTCTCCACTTTGATCCGTGGTGGCACTTCTTCGCCGTTACCCTCCAGAAGAAGAGGGAGAAGAAGCAGGAGCTGAATACCTCGATGGGATGCTGGCATCTACCTCCGGAACAATTGGGTCGACGAGTACCCGTCAATGCGGCTGTCGACCTCCAACAAGGGGTGGCATTCACATTGTTTCTATCTCAAGAACGACACTGTTGCCCCCCTGTCGGAGTTCACCGGGCGCCTAATTGAAGAGGCCCCGGATTCGTGGAAGTGGGGTGCCCCGGAGAAGGACAAGAAGATCCAGGACCACCTCGTCGCCATCCGCATCCTGAAGGAAGAGGGGCCTAAAGGGGTCAGGCATCATCGGGGCCTACCATGCGAGGAGGAGGCGCCGCTGATGGCGCGCGTGTTTTCGCTGTATGTGATGGTGCCCGAGGCGTCATTCGTCGGGACGGTGCTGGCTGAGGGAGTGCTCTCCCCCTCCGAAGTTGCGCAGCGCATCAAAGAGGCGATGGAGCCTTCACGGGACGACGCAGGCGTCGCTCTTGATTTCGTGTACCCGGTGTCGGGGCATCCTCCGATGTGTCCGGAACCGGGCTACACTGTCTTCGTAAGTTTCCTCTCCTCATTCCTCCTCTTCAATTAATCTCTCGATCCCTTGACACTAATATTGAGATGGGGGGACCAGCCGAGGGACCTCGTCCTCACGGATCACTCGGCTCCGTTGCCGAGGGATTCGTCCGTGAGGGCGGCGAATCGCGCCGAGGGCGAGCGGCTTAGGAAGGCTAAGGAGGACCAGAGGAAGAAGAGGCAACGGAAGCTGCTAGCGCGGGAGCGAGGGGAGGACACTGACGGCGACGACGATGAGGAAGATGACGACGAGGTAGTGGACGACATTGAGTGGGATGACCTGGAGAGCGAAGATGTGCTGACGGGTATCCGCTTGTCTTTGCAAGAGTTGGGGCCCTTCCCGTTCCATGGAGGGAGGGCGCGTCAGCGGGGCCGGCGGATACGGGCGGACCGTCGGCCTACCCCATGAGCCAACAGGGGTGGGCGGATCTGCCGCCGCGACCGAGGTGTCGGCGGAGGCGGGTGGCTCCGTCGTCGCGCCCCAAGGAGCAGGGGCGGGCTCGAAACAACCCCGCCCCGACGAGGTGGAGCAGGGGTCTGGGGGTTCGCCCCCCAAACGTATCCGTCGTCCAACTGCGCCAATGTAAGTCACCAGTTCCTTTGTTTTTCTCTGTTTTCATCGTGACTTATGCTTTTCTTTCTTTGCAGCGTCGTGAAGGGGCGTAATCCTTTGGCGCTGGTGTCGAGAAGGGCGTCACCCTTCAAGCAGGGCGGCAGCTGTTGGTTGGCGCCGCGCCCGTTCCGGGCGGGAGCGGCCGGTGTGATCGCGTCGCCGACCGATCAAGCGCCGCCCACGGTGACGCCCGTGCCTTCAGTGGGACAAGCGGGCGTAGGGGCTCAAGGGACGCCCTCGGATGTCGCCGAGCAGCCGACGATGGAGTCGATGCCACTGCCGACGACAGGGCGGACAGAGCTGCCTTCCATGCTGGTGGCGCCGACCGCGGTGGGCGCGACGCAGCGATCGAGGTCCCGCCGACGTAGGCGGAGGTGGCGGCGGTCGTGATAGGCGGGCCACAGTCGGACGCAACCGTGGCGATGCTCGAGGTAGCGTCGCAACCCACGCCACCGATGGCCGAAGCGACGGTGCCCGACATGGGCCGAACGGAGGGTGACGCGGCCGAGGGGTCTCCAGACGTCGTGGCGGTGGCAGAGAGGACCGGCGGGGAATCGTCCCTAGTCCCGACATCGGGAGGCAGCCACTCGCCCGCGCGGGGCGAACCCCTACTCCGGTGGACAAATCCGGAGGACTCGGCGTCGACGGTCTTTACCCTCGACGACGCCACCGAGAGCATGGAGCGGGAGAGCCTCGACGTGGGAGTTGCGTCCGTGCTCGAAGCTTTGGAACATGCCCGGGGTGCCTTGGCCGACGTTGTCGTTCCCGCTGGCCAGGTATTGCTTGATCTTGCTTCTCGCTTTTTCCTTTCTGCGCATATTCTTGTATTCTGACCATCGTCTTCTTTCAGTCCCTTATTGCTCGTAGCCGGGGGAAGTCGCGGTTCCTTTGTGAGCAGAAGGGAACCTGGGATCGCCTCATCGAGGAGGCGTGGCTGCGCAGGAGGCGACGGCCCAGCTTGCTGCCGCCCAGCAGAAGGTGGCCGAGCTAACTCCCGTTGCTGAGAAGGCGAACAGTCTCCGATTGCGGGGGGTCGAGGCCCGTCGGCACGCGGACGAGGCCGAGAGGGCATTCGAGGCTCTGTCGGCGAGGTCGCGGGAGGACGAGGAGGAGGCCGCCAAGGTTAGGAGGGAGAGGGATGATCTGCTTTAGAAGGACGCCGAGACCCGACAGTGGATCTTCGACCTTCTGGCCGAGGTTGAGAAGGAGCGGGAGCTAAAGCTGGGGGTCGAGGAGAAGCTTGCGGACGTGGAGGAGAAGGCGAGTCTGGATGTTGCGGCGGTCGCCCGGCTACGCAAGGAGCGGGACGAGCTGCTCAAAACCGCGGAGAGGCTTCACTCGGAGCGCGACTAGGCCCTCCGAGAGCGTGATGACGCGCAGCAGAAGATCGGCTCCCTTTAGGCCGAGCTTGGAACTGCAATGACCCAGAGGCTGGAGGCCGAGGGTATCTCTGCTGGCCTGGCCACGGACCTCGCTGAGGCGAGGAGGAACCTTCAGGCGAAGAGCAACGAGCTCAATATCCTAAGCGCCGCCCTCGGAGTGGTCTGCGACGACCTGGAGGTGGTGCGGTCGGAGGGGACCGGTTCGCTTGCGGCCCGTGTCATTGAGATCACGGCGCGGGTGCGCTAGCTCAAGAGGGACGCCCTTCGCACTGGGGTCCATCAATCCTTCGCGATTGCTCGTTCTCATTATGAGGACAACATCGACCTGGAGACGATGAGCCTCGGCTTCGCGGCTGGCTACACTGACGCCGAGCTGGATGAGATAGAGACGGTGGTGGCTCCTCTTTTGCGGGACATAGCGGACAAAATAGAAGACTGTTCTACCCCGGAAGGGTTAGTCAGATAGGTCGAGTAATCGTTCATATAACAAGCAGACAAACTCCGACCCTTCTGCACTATTGCACAAACTTATCATTTTATTTTGTTTGTCTAAGTTTGTTTTTCCTCCCTTTTTATGTGTGGAAAGGGGTTCGTGTGTTCGACCCTTCCGTTTGTTTAAGACCATGGGGCCCGAGGTGTAGGAGGGAAACTCTGATCGCGCTGGTGAGTAAGAGTGTCGTAGCCATAGGGGCGTAGGTTTCTCATAGTCTAACCAACCATGCTCAATCGTTTGTTTCCATAGACCTTGCCACTAGATTTAACGTGATGGAAAAGGTTGGGCGCGGCGACTGTTTTAAAAAGGGTGTATCTATACCCTTATCAGCCCCCGAGTGAGATCCCCCCCTTGTCGTTGCTGGGGTTAGGTGTCACTAAAGATCGTGGAGAGGATAGCGAGATTAGTAGGAGAAAACATCTTGTTTTCGTACGTGTCCCCTCCCTAGAATCCGAGCTATCGTTCTGTGACCGCGCGTTCGGTCTCCTTGTGAGTCCAACCTTCGTTGAGCCCCCGCGCGTTGCGGGGGTTCGTTCAAGGGTCGGTGCTTGGTGAGTTTCATGCGTTAGGCTCGGTAGGGCTCGGCCGTGTTTCATGCGTTACCCTGCCCTTGGTTTCCGTAACCAGAGGTGCCTCGTCGTCTGTGTATGACCGCGTGTTCGGTCTCTTTGCGATGACGAGCCCCTGAGCCCCCGCGAGTAGCAGGGGTCTAGTCAGGGGGTCAGTTCGTCTTGTGACCGTCGTCCCTCACGTGTCCATTCGCTAGAACGGAGGGGTTGAGCCGTGCCGTGCTTTCCTCGCTGGACGGAGCACGGTGCTTGGTGAGTTAACGGGCTTGTTCGAGTGGACCGACATCCCCTTCGCGGAGGCCCGGTTCGAGGTCAGCTGGTGACTGACTCCAGATTCTTGGTGGTCGGTCCATATAGTTCCCGGATCCGTTCGATCGGTCTGAGGGTCGATGCCTTTCTTCGGGGAAAAACCATGGACCTTGCATCATCCAAGACTCGAAACAAGGGTCGGGATGCCTGTGGCACTCCGCGCGCCTTGGGTTTCGGCCGCTAGCGGGCCCGTCCTTAACCTCCCCTCACTCTAGGGGGTGCCTGGAGCGATCGTGAACCCACTGGTGGGCCAGCCTTCGAACTCCTGGGCGTTAATGGGTCGTAGGAGCGTTTTTAGCTCCGTATCCCACTTACTGCGGAGGCCCGTTGCCTTTGAAGGTGAACCGTCGCTCGACGGATCCTTCGCGGGGAAGATTTGGATAGGCATGCGCTCGCCTTTCTATAGCTTTCTGGAGCCGTTTGGTCGACCTAGGCATAGGTTTCATCTTGATGATAAGAGTGATGGGTTCGGGAAGCTCTTACTAGATATGATTAAGCGGGATCCGGGTCCATTGTTCATGACGGGGTCGGCACGACCCGCATGGGGCATCCTGCTGCTCCCTACCCATTTCCCTGCAGCGGCCAAGTCGTCCGATCGACTTGTGTTACCTGATGAGACAAGACTTTCCTGCGGAGATAGAGGATGAGGACATCCTAGACAAGAATTTAGTGAGAACTTGTAATAAATGGACAAGCTCTTAAATTTCGTTATAGGAAACAACTTTTTAGCTCTTCTCCCCTTTTTGTATAAAAAGGTTAATGCATTTCGACCCTTTTTGTCGTTAAGATCATAAAAGCTCGGGATGCGGGGGAGCCAATTCGAACCTAGCCGCCTAGGCGTAGGCTTAAGCTTCGTGAACACTCGAGCTTGTTTCCGCAAACCTAGCTCCTAGGTCTTAATGAAAGGGAAATTGAAACCGAGAATGTTTCTTTGGGCGGATAGATTTTTAAAGCGTACTGGCCCTTTCCATGGCTAAGGCCAAAAAAGCCCGGGGTGCGGAAAAGAGACTTTGATTACGCTGGTGAGCAAAGGCA
Organism: Miscanthus lutarioriparius; assembly: GCA_904845875.1. Classification (NCBI taxonomy): domain Eukaryota; kingdom Viridiplantae; phylum Streptophyta; class Magnoliopsida; order Poales; family Poaceae; genus Miscanthus; species Miscanthus lutarioriparius. The sequence continues at coordinate 86,047,651 of CAJGYO010000002.1, forward strand.
CCGTAGCCACTGGGGCGTAGGTTTCTCACAGTCCGACCAGTTTTACTCAGGGTTTATGTCCACAAACTTCACTTTTGGGTCTTAATCGTGAGAAAGGGTCGGATATAGAGATTATCTAACATATAGATATGTCCATATTAGTCCCCGAGTGAGGCCCGACCCCTCGCCTTTTGCTGGGGTTGGGTGTCCCAAAAGATCAGGGAGTTCGACAGCGAAACTAATAATAAGAGAGTGTGTTTATTAAGGGTAAAAGTGATATAGCTGGTCGATGTTACAAGCGTTGATGAAGACCTCGCCGTTGATGGTCTTGAGCTTGTGGGCGCCTGGCCGGAGCATCTTCGTGACAACGCGCAGTCCTTGCTACGGCGGGGAGAGCTTGTGGCGGTCCTTGCGTACTTGGCCGAACGAAGGAGGGCGACGTCGCGCGCTTCGTCTAGCTGGGCTCCGTCCTATGCTCCCCCTTGTTTAGAGCTTCCGGACAAGAACCGCTTCAAGAGAACGCGGTCCTTGTACAGGTGCTTGACGGGGAAGGCATGGTTTGGGCATGGCACCTTAAGCAGCTTCTCGAAGTGGCTCGGGGTGCCCTCCACGGGCTTCCGGCCTCCCGTGCGGTCGGCGTTGGCCACTAGCGAGCTCCCGCACCGCCGCTTGTTCTTCCTTTTGTTGGGAGGCTTGGAGGCGCCTTCGTCGACGTCCTCGTCCCGCTTTGCCTTGCCCTTGAGGGCGTGTCGGTCAAAGGCCTGGGGTCCCCTCAAGTCGGGGCTTGGGTTTCGGTCCTCACCGTTGTCGTAGCGTCCGCCACGACGTGGATGGTAACCGTGGCTATCCCCCTCCTTCGCATCGCCGCAGGCACGCCTGCGGGCGTCGAGGGTGTCACGGGCGTCGCGGTGGAGACCGAGACGCTCATGCACCGGGACCGTGGCGCGCGGCTCTGTTGGGCCTGATGGACCGTACGTCCTCGTTGGGTTGTTCTGAGGGTGCTTCGTGTTTGCGAGTGTCAGGGGTGTCGCGTGTCGCGGTGGAGCTCGAGACGCTCGTGCACCGAAATCGTGGTGCGCGGCCTTCCGTAGTAGAGGCTAAGGGCCTTGTTGCTTCCGGGGGTGCGGACCTCCATTGTAGGCAGCTGCAGCTCCTCGGGCGCCTCAATGATTGCGTCAAGGTCGGTGAAGAGGAGGGGTTGTGTGGCAGCGGAAGACCGCACCAACTCTCCCTCCGTCGTAATGACGAAGTCCAGGTTCCCGAAATGCACGCGCGCGCCCGGGACCCAGCTGACGTTGTGATTAGCCATCCAAGGCCTGGTGTTGATGTCGAGACGCGCAAAAAGCCCCCTACCTGGCGCGTCAACTGTCGGTGTTTCAAGTAAGCACCGGTTAGTAAATTTGTATATTACGTATCGGACTCGGATGGTGTGCTAGAGGACACAAGGATTATACTGGTTCGGGCCGAATGTCCCTACGCCCAATTTTGAGCTGCTCGTGTTAATAGCACTGAGTTTGTAGTAAGGGGTTACAAACTGGCGAGAGAGGGAGATATCTCCCAAGTCTCAGGTTTGGTTGCTCGGTGCTCGATGTCTGATGCGGTGCGGTGAACCGATGTCCCTTTAGTGGGATGTCCTGTTTTCCCCTTTATAGGTCAAGGGAAAGCAGGGGTTACAACCGAAGAGGAGAGGGAAAAAGGAAAGAGAAAATAAGGCTCCCGAAGGTGTGTCATCCTCCTCGCGTGAGTCCCGCTTGACCCTATAGATCGCGGCGTCATACCGGGGTCTTGTTGGCCGCTGCAGCTTACGTGCGGGCGTCGTGCGACATTCTTGTCTTCCGTCCCATCCGAGCGGACGGAATGCTCAGAGAGTCCCCTGACAGAGGCCATGCGGGTGGTTGGCAGAACAGTGCCAGTCAACCGATGCCGGTTGACTGACGCTGGACGGTGGTCAGGCAGGGAGTTGGCAGCACAGTGACCACGCGTCCGTCACTGTGGGCGATGTGAGTTCCCCGGATGGCATGTCGTGAGGACGGGTCGTACTGAGATGTGACCGCTCCCTGCACGATGCCAGAAGTTTGACCTTGAGTAGTACTTTCTGGCCCGTAGTGGTTGGCGGCGATGTGAGCTTTCGTTAGGAACCGTGTCCGAGGGATCGGGCGAGGCGGAGCCAGCTCTCAGACGTCGATCGAGGCGGAGCTGGTCCTCAAACGTCGGGCTAGGCGGAGCCGGCCTTCAGACGTCAGGCGAGGTGGTGCCTTCCCTCAGACGTCGGGCGAGGCGGAGCCAACCCTCGGGGGTCGGACAAGGTGGAGCCAACCCTTGGAAGTCAGCCGAGGTGGAGCCGACCCTCGGTGGTCGGGCGAGGCGGAGCCCGCCGCCTCAGTGTCCATCGAAGCGGAGCCAGGCCTCGGGTGTCGAACGAGGCGGAGCCCATGGCCTCGGTGGTCAGACGAGGCGGGGCCCAGCAAGAGGTCTAGTTGCGCTCTTGACAGCTCGGATGAATCAACATTGATGGTTAGTAGCTCCTCCTCTTCGGATACCCTAATATTGGTCCCCGACACACAGGCTGGTCATCCTATTCATTAGGCATAAAAGGTTGAAGATGTATGAACACTATTGTACTTTAATTGGTTGCTTACAGGATTCTCTTGCATCCAATGTACTTTAACTGTTTGAATTTGGCACATTTCAAATTTTAGTAGGAAAAAAGAGACTTGCTATGTTCTTTAGAGCAGTACTGATTGCAACTCTACAATCCAAATCTACTCTACAATCAATGACAACTTATTTTTTGACAACTTGTTCTGTTTTCAGCGGAACCATGTATGCTAATATCCCAGGTTCAGAAGTTCCATTCTGCTCAGGCTGCTGGTATGCTCATTGCACATGTTTTTTTCCTTATTTGGCTACCTCAGCCTTGTCTCTTGTTCTTCGTGAACATGATCTCTGTGCTTATCATTGGAAATCTTACTGGTTGACTATCTAAGCACTGTTATGTGTAATGAATGCGTGTAACCTATAATACCTCTAAGCACCACACTAGTAGTAGTCTTAACTGAAATCTTTCCCAAAACAAAGAATGTAATGCTACAACGAATTATATTTCTTCAAAACAAGGATTGTAGAGACGGATAATATAGCGGTGATTTTTATAGCTTCATTTCCCATGACAATTACATATCCTTATGAAAATGAGATTTGCAATGTCACTGTACTGAAAACTGACACCTATGCAAAATGTCAATGTTCTTTATTTCAGGATGAATGTAGAGTTTATGAGTGGAGCGCATGAGCGATTGGGATGTCCAAATCAGGCCAAGCCAAGTGATGCTGCAGTGGTGTCTAGGCATCTTAGATGTTTTGATTTAGGAACAAATGTGTTGGATATCTTTGTTTCAATAGTATGTGTGTAGCCTAAGTTTGATTTTTTGAATTGTTTAATTCTAGATGTGAACAAATTAAATAAATAAATATTTTGGTTTAATGGTTTTATTCAAATGCTTTGTTGATGTATGTTGAGTTTCTAATTAATTAATGATGTTGCAATATTGTTTGGTGGCACCAAACCAAAAGCGTTGTAAAAGTGGCTATTGGCAACCACATTTTCAGTGGCAATATATCTTATAGCAATGAACAATCCGCGCAGCAATAGAGGTTGCACATAGCAATCAAATGTTGAGCGTGGCAATTGCACATGTTGCCACCAGTTCTTGGTGTTGCGACATAATCCTTGTTGCCACGCTCCTTATGCGTAGCAATAGTGACGTCATCTTATAGCAACCAAATCTTGGGTGTGGCAATTGAACATGTTGCCACCACTTCTTGATGTTGCGACATGATCCTTTTTGCCACACTCGTTAGGCGATGCAATAGAGGCTGCAGCTTATAGCAACCAAACATTGGGCGTGGCAATTGCACATGTTGCTACGACTTCTTGGTGTTGCGATATAATCCTTGTTGCCACACGCGTTATGCGTGGCAATATATTGTCTTGCAACACGTTCATCGTTGCAAGTGCACCATTTGCTACGACATGGGCAAGTTGCCATTGCAAGGTCCAGCAACGCTTGAGGCGTTGCATTAGTTGTTGTTGCCACACCTACAACCATAGCAAAAGCTTATGTTGCAATGCCTAGGTGTTGCAAATCCAAAACGCATTTTGCAACGCTAAGTAGAAAAAGCGTTGTCCAAAGCTTTACCTACGCAAGTGCCTGCAACGCCTCCCAACGAAAAAAAAGTGTTGCTATTTTTGATATTGCAACTATTTTGGGCCCATTTCAACACTTTTGAAGCGTTGAAACAAGGTCAAAATTTAGTAGTGACCACCATGCCACTAGGGTTCTCGTACGGCTCACTAGGCTGTGGAACGATAGCCCTCACCACAGTGAGTGTCAGGATCAATGTCCTCTTGAATGAGTACCCAAGATGATAGTCTTCCATGACTATTAAATTGGACAACTCACTTAACCGGTCATCCCGGTACATCTCCCATAAGATGTACTAAAATGCCAACCTTCATCCAGGATCAAGCCAAAGAGAGAGAATACATCATAACCATTGCAAGAACATATTACAAGTTCAAAGTACTTAAGTTTACAAGCCAAGTTGTTCACAAACTTAGTTCATAACACAAACTAGATCACACAGTACATTCTACCATCATCAGAGTCTAGCTGAAGTCTTTCAACAAATGTGTGGGTGTGTCACTGCCACACATCTATGAGACTTGGTCTCTCTACCACTCTTGGTCCTCCTAGGACTCTGGAGCATAGAAGAAACCATGTACAGGGGCTGCACTACCTACAAAACTCAAGATTACCACAGGGTGAGTACTCAATTGTACTCTGCAGGACTTACCCAATATAATAAACAAGGATGCAATTTGGATAGTAGCAAGGAGTACAATTGATTTTGCAGAAAAGCATTTATGCATAATTAATAAATGTGATCAATAGACTTAGCAGTTGCAAGCGTAGCATAGGTAAATAAGTTATGCGGTTAGCAAGTTGGATCTCGATCTTCCACGAGTCCTTGTTCCAAACCATCTCTAGTCTGCTATCTAGAAGTACAGAACTTATAGCTTTCAAAGACACTCTATAGAGGGGTACACGTTAACCCTACCAAAGACAAGGGATATCGCTCATATGACCCGTCGGTACATAAGGGATACCTCGATGTCTTAACCTTTCCCCAATCCGACCAAGTATGCCCATGACCGGTACAAGTTCCCGAGTAACGGCATTCCATCTACCCAGCGCCACCTTCGCGCCGAATCCATGGATAGATCGGTCACTAGTTACTCGGCTTGTCACCCCCATATGTGATAAGTGGTTTGTACGATTTTTCATGACATACTACCACAGATACAAGGTCCTTAAGCAGTTAGCGAGCTACGTCATTCAAGATCATCACCCATCTTGCCATGACCCAACCCATCACCGATCATTCATCATCATTCATTCAACATCGATCAAGTTTTAGACCATAATCCATGTATGTTGCTTTAGTGGACAAACAAGCCCTATGTTGCTATTTGTTAACGCAAATAGATAAAATGAACCAATTCCCAATATACTTTTGTCTGAGCCATTGTTAGGAGTGAAATTGAATTATTCAGAACTAGAAAAGATAGCTTACACACTAGTTATGGCCTCACAAAAGTTGAAGCACTACTTCCAAGCTCATCGCATCATAGTCCTGTCAGCACAACATCTGGAGGCATTATTTTCCAATAGCGAAGCCTTCGAGAGAATTGGAAAATGGGCAGCCAAACTGAACGAATGTGTGGTCGATTTCAAGCATAGATCAACAATAAAATCCCATGTACTAGCAAGATTTCATTGTCAATTGGACATCGGCGGCTTTCGACATAGTGCTACAATTCAAAGAACCAATATGGACAGTGCATTGTGATGGAGCATGGCGCATGCTAGGCACCAAAATTTTAGCAGTTCTAACAACACCAGCTGGTCCAAAACTTTGCTATGTAGCACAGTTAGAGTTCCTTACCACCAACAATGTAGCCAAATACGAAGCTATGCTGCTAGGACTGCAAAAGCTCAGGGCACTAGGCGTTCGAAGATGCATTGTCAAATTAGACTCTCAAGTTATCGTTGGGCATGTCGAAACAGAATTCATTGCAAAAGAACCAGAACTAACCAAGTATTTAGCAGCCATAAGAAGGATGGAGAAACATTTTTCAGGACTCATTCTGCCACATACCAAGAGCTCAAAACAACGAAGCTGATGAGTTGGCGAAATCAGCAACAAAAAAAGCGTCGTTGCCTCCAGACATCTTTTATTAGACTCTGACAATCAAGGCCATAAAAGAAGAAGACCATCCGCATAGCATGCACGCTATCTTGAGTGAGGACTAGAGGTCACCTATATTTGCATACCTAAGTGTAACCTATGAACCAATGAACAAGCATGAGCTCGAAAGAATGAACGTCGAACAAAACACTATTCGATAATAGCTCACGAATTATACAAGAGTGGAATAGTGGCCCCAATGCTCAAATGCATCAGTAAGCAACAAGGAATTCAGTTACTATGGCAGTGATGAGTACTAGCCTGGTCACCGGTGGATCTATGTTGTCTCCCTACCAGTGAGGCATACCAGCGCGGAGCACTAGTTTGTTAGGTGATGAGTGGCGGCTTAAACGCCACTGAGTAGGGGCTATCACGTAGTTCGGCATTGGGGAGCAGGAGCAGCGATGAGGAATAGCAAGACCTGCGTGGAGGACAAAGATAGGGTGGGAAGCGTCCTTTGTAAGCAACCGTATGAGCCACGGGAATACAACTTTCAGCAAAACTTTGTAAATACGTGTGGGAGTGGCGCGCAGGACTCACGTGCGTGCTTGGAAATTGATGAAAGCGGCGGTGAAGGCTACTGGCGGTGGTGATTGGGTCCTACAAAGATGTTAGCACCTACTAATGATCAGACGTATCATACGGTCTCGAACTCGAAGGCGCACAAATGGAATGTTCCAGTCAACAGGAAACAGAGATGTTCAAACTTAAACTAATAACTACTAAATATTATGAACATTTTTATACAGAATGCAGAGGTAGGTTACAATTGAACTACTCAAGGGGAGCATTATGAATTATGTCCTCTACATTCACCGCGACAAAGATGTCATCGCAACGTGGCGGAGAAGTCGCTGACCAAGTTCTCGCGCTCCTGATAGGTCAACTCTAGTGGGAACCCTGCCTCTAGCATGGTTAGGTCCTCACGCAGCCAAAGCTGGGCAGCGGCTAGGGCCACAGCGGCCCCTAGGTGAATGTAGTAGGTGGCCACCTCCAAGATCTATGGTGGCACAAAGCGGAGACGCTCCACCTGGGTTGTCCCCACAGGCGCAGCAGGTGCAAGCACACGAATGGCATTTCTTGCTACCGTGTGGAGGTCCTAGAAGCAGTTGTTGCTCTCCGCCGCCATCCAGGAGGAGACACACAGTTTGGGGGAGACGAACTGCTAGCCTATTTAGCTCAAGGTCCCCCTACGCCGTTGGATCCAAACCTCCTCTACGCTTGCCTTCTCACACCCTCAGATACGAACTACATCTGCATGTACTCTTAGCAACCGCAGCGGCCGAGCCTTCTGCCAAATGTGCAAGGACGAAGGAGGAATTTGTGCCAAAAGCCAAGCACGCATGGACGGAAAAATTCGGAGGATGAATCTGAGTGTGCATTGATGGATGAATTGGAGGATGAAGCCATGCCTGAAGGCATAAAAGAAGATATGTTCAATCCCTTTGGATATAGTGACATGTGGGCGCTTAGCCTCTTCCAGAAGAGTTACTAGAGGATGAACGTTGTGCTAATGGAGCTCGGCCTAGGCACCATCAATAGGCTGCAGGAGGAGAAAGTACCCAATTACGCCTATGTTTTCACCTACTCGCCGATAACCTGGACAAACTACCGGGCACCCTAAAGGCCGCCTCCAAGGAGGTGGCTGACAAGAAGGGAGTCTGAGTAGCAGACATGTAATTATCTTGATTATGTTGTGTTAATTATTATGGCAGTGAGAATTTGCCTAATTATGATGCCTATCCATTGATTTATTATCATTTTAGTTTTCTTATTATGTGTGCACCCGTAACTGTATCGACACATGAATCTCTTTGTTCTTATCTTTCTTTCTTAGTTAGTTCCATTTTCTTGTGGGATGAACCATAGCCGAGGCGCCACCAAGTACAAGATAACAAAGCCGTATCATACGACAATTTCTAGATACAAACCATCACTCCACCGGTGGCAAGGACTAGCCATGGACTTGGAGACAAAGAACGACGCAGCACCTCGCAAAACTTCACCCTCAGTGAGGTGCTCTACCTTCAATCTTGCAACCCTCATGGCCAAGGGATGTAGATCTGCTTCTTGACCGTGAGAGCTGCAAGATGGAATATAAACCACCCAATTTTGAAGAAGGAGCACCTCGGAAACTTGAACCCCAACACCATCTCAGTGAGGTACTTTATCTCACATCTGTGTAGCCAAGGAAAATACTACAACACTTAAAAAATGGAGTAACAAGCATCACAACTATTCAGTTATTAATTAATTGTTTTTAAGGCAAAAACTATATATAAACGACACAGTAACAAGCAGGACAACCACATGAGGAAAATTTTCATTAATAACTTCAGCTACATTCCATAGTTGTGCGATAACAAAGACCTATCAAAGACTACTAGGTGTACAATAACAAAGACATATCAATTGATAAATTGTCGAGTATGGACCCCAATAGAAGATCTATAATCATCAAGGTGCTCTCCTGTTGAGCACCCAGATGACCTACTAGGCTGTAGATAAGGAGAGCAAGAACGAGGCAGCATCTCGCAAAACTTCCACCAGCATCTCAGTGAGGTGCTTTACCTTCCTTGCTGCACCTCTCACGATCGAGAGGCAAGCAGAGGAGGCATGGGAGAGAAGCGCCGCCGTCGTCACTGCTGCTCCAGAGGAAGGAGGATCGCCAGGGAGCCGGAACTAATGAACCGACAGCGGTAGGGCTGCGCATGGTGTAACACCTCGGGTGTTAGCTTTGCATAACTTGACTTGCATAACATGAGCATGAGCATCAAGCATTCATAAATCATCATTTCAATTGAAACATTCGATCGAAACATATGAAACATTGCTTGTTATCTCGTATTTCTTGGAACATATACATATGATCATGAGTGACTAATACATGTAATGATTGTGTGACCTTGTGAATTGCTTAAACATGTTTAGAGTATCCTTATAAACAACTTTGATATTCATGGCTAGGGCTAATTAGGTCATTAGGTCATAGCCCAAGTGGGTACCATCTTTTAAAAGTGACATGTTTGACCAAGTTCGAAATAGGTGCTAGAGACTATGCATGTATGTGGGTACTAAAGCAAAGTTGTAGTATGTGTCATGGAGAACAACTTTTTTTTTGGGTCATGAACTAATAATGTGCATAGCCTAGTCCTTTTAGCTCACAAAAAATCAGAAAAACAACCTTTTCAACACTTCACGAAATTTTTCTAAGCCTTGATCCTTGTGGCAGTCTTTGTCGGCACTGACTTTGGATTGGATTTTCTCCCTAGCTATTTATTCTTAATTCGAGCTTGATCTTTGAATAAGAGTTGTAGCTGGTACCTTGGCTCTGAAACTCATGTTGGGCATTTGCACGAAGGAGCCACGGATCAGCGGATTTATCGACTTGAAACGCTATTTGTGTCGAGCCTCTCCGATCGCGTCTGAATCGGTGAATCGATCGGCACGATGGCCGACCGGCTTGAGCGAGCCGCCGCGTGGAGGTTCCGTCGGCCGCAGCGTCGCCGTTGCCACGACCCGCGCAGAGCCACGCCGGCGCCGAAGCGCCTTCATCACGCCAACGCCGCCCGCACTCACCACGCTCCTTTTTCACTTCACCTCGGTCTCCTTCGCCGTCCATGGCGCCCATAAGCTTAACCGTCGAACTCCCCGCGGCGCCACCGTAGTCGTTGGCGGCACAAGCCTCGCCTAGCCGCTTATCCATCACCGCAACCGCATAGCCGTCTTCCCGCGACTCCTGCGCGCCGGCCGATTGCCGCCGTTTTAAGCTCGGTGAGCTCTAGGCCCAAGACACCGCCTCGTTGGGAGTTCGTAGTGAGCCCCGTCGTCGTGGCCACGCCGCCACGATCCCCCTCTCCAGCGTTAGCTAGCTAGCGCTAGGTCCGCCAGTAGTACCACGGTGCTCGTCCGAACCTTAGGTCAGGGCCACCGAGGACGTCGCCGGCGTTTTGCGTGGTCGACCTCGCGCCGTTCGCCATGGCCGCCGCCGCCGCTAGCTCTAGGGTCAAACAATAGGGCGGCCGGGTGGCTCAATAGGTTCGCCCGGTCGTGTAGGTCCTACTGATGACCTCACCACGCGTGGCGAAGCTTCGCCGTCGTCGTGAGCATGCAGCAGCAGCGCGATGCCAATGAGCGCTGCTGCTGCCTGCTCCGTGTCAGCAGCAGCGTGGGGTCCCCGACCAGCGGGTCCCACTGTCAAATGACAGAAGTAGTCTTGAGCTAACTCATTTTGAATGCAGATTTTTGATTTGTTTTGTTATTTTTGTATCTTTAGTTTGGTAGCTCCTAAAATGGTGAAATAAATATGATTGTGTTGCTTAGGAAGTGTAGTATTTTGGAAAAATATGTTCTTGGTTTCAACAGTAGAAATTTCTGGAGATTTAAATAGGGATTTCAAATGTGCTTTTGAATGCATTCAAATTTGTTTATTTTATATCTAGAGTTCTGTGCTCCAAAAATTATGAAATTTTTGTGGTGAACTAATCTTAGCATGTGTGAACTCAGGGAAAAATTTGAGGATCAGTGCATGGGTATATTTAAAGTTATAGATTTTTCTTTTATGACTAGTTAATCCTTGCATGAATTTTCATAAATTAAGTATGAGTCCAAAATTCATGAAATTTGTTGGAGGTGATACTAGTACCATATGGATGCTAAGAAAATATGAAATCTGTTGTTTGACACTTTTCAATAGGATTTTCCATTTATGCTATTTCAAGCCTTGCTTCCTTATCATTTTGTATAGGATGTTCTACTTAGTAAAATGACATGAAATTTTTATAGTAGTCCTTTGATAGCATTAGTAAGGCTCTGTAAATTTTGAGAATTTATTAAGCACATCTGATATACATTTATTATTTAACCTAGATATCTAAATAAAATGATAAAGGCAATTTAATAAATGGTTTGGGCTTTGCCATTTTATTATCTTAACTATGTTTGGTATGCTTAAACTATTGGTAGGTTCTAGGTTGTCAAATTTTGAATGATTACCTGAAGTAGAAGTATTCTTACTTTATGTTGCATGTCAAGTCATTTTCGGACTGATTCTAGAATGTGAGGATTTGCATGTTGAAACTGATGTGTACTGTAAAAATGGTTAATAACAAAGTTGTAGAAAATTTGATAAGCTTTCCAGATAGTCCAGGATCACTGGATTTGGATTTGTAGAACTCCAGTTATGAGCGAAACAAGTAGAATCTTTGTTTATGGCATAGTCGATGCTTTGTAGAAGTAGTTAAGTAGTAAGCGAGAAGAGATATGCACCTACTCAAACAACGTGATGCACTTGTTAACATATATGCATTCGTAATACTTATACCATACTCATGCATCTAGGATCGGAGGAAGAGATCACGTTTTGGAATTGAAGAAGCGAGAGGAAGGAACCCGCGGGAGGATCCGCAAGCCGTAGCTCGAAGGCGTGGAGCGAGAACCTGAAGAGCTTCCGAGTGCCACGACCATCGCCCTACTTCCTTTCTGCGAGGCAAGCCGGAGCATTATAAGTCTCGAGTAATTTACAAATGTTTAATTACGTACTTATGATTGATTGATGCATTAGGTTATAAGAGTTGAATGAAACCACTTGATGCATGTACATTCCTTGTCCGGATATTACACCTTTAACGGTATAGGTCGAGGATCGAATATATGCTTAGCCATGCTTAGACCGGTAGAAGTCGGGTGATTTCTGTCACTGCGAGATATAGGTGGATCCGAGAACACGATTGGTCATAATTGTCATTGTGGAAAAGAACCATGGTTAATGTAAATGGAGACCAAGGCGGGATGTCGATAGAGAAACAACAAGGCATGGAGGTCTTGGGTGTGGATCTATCCCGTCTGTGTCGATCAAGGACCATACCGTTGTTGGAACTTCGACAAGATTGAACGCATGCCTCTCACTTAGCTGGGCGGATAATTCGTTCCGACCATGGCCGAGTAATTCAACTCGGCCGGAATGATTACATTAGCGCCCCTTCCGGGAACGATCGACCGAGCCCAAGGGCGGGCTTGGCTCGAGCATCCCGGCATCTGGTGTTCCAGTTAATGCGGCGTGATACGGACCCATGAAATGTGTACTGAGTTGTACCAAAGGTGACCTAAGGTGACCGTTGATCTGGTACTGCACTGGGTTTGTGTTAGGAATAAATTCCCACTGGTTGAAATCGATTTGAATCGCCGTCTCTCCGGATAGTGAGAAACTTGGCTAGCTCCAACATCGTAGTAACTGTATTATGGAACATGATGGTTCGGATGAAAATGGAATTGCAATACCTGCTATGGTTACTATTGTATGCTTCTAAATGATACCACATGTTGGGCACAGGATAGTTGCTAATCTAGAAATGGATAGTTATAATTAACTTGATAAAGGAATCATAATTGTACAACGGATCAATTGCCTTTTTCGCAAAATGTTGTCAAGTTCGTCCACTTATACTGACCTTGCATACTCCTTGGAGTCATTTTATTTCTGGTTCATGACGGGTAAGTCTAGTGAGTACCTTCTCGTACTCGGGGTTTATTTTCCCAATGTTGCGATGGCACTTTGTGTATCATGGTTATTGCAAGAGTTGCTTCTATCCCATTGTGGATGAGGAGTAAGCCTTGGGCAGAGCTTCCTTAGTAATTCCTATCCTTGCTTTTGTGGATCGTGATCGGCATGGCCTTTATATCAAACTATGTTGGCAACTTTATTTTCGAACTTATTTGCTTCCGCTTTATTTATCAAACTCGTTTTGTAATAACTTTTATTCGCACTCGATGATGAAAAGTATCTGTGAACTTTATGTAATATGTGGCATGTATGTTGAATCTCATACGATCTTGGTTGTTGTAAATCGTTTATCGAGACCCGTCGTGGTACTCGACGGACTACCGGGTTTATATGGGTTCAAGTATGGCGGTCTGCGACCGCTTGCGGATTGCCATTGTACTTGTATTCTTATAAATTGGTCGATTTCTCATGACGGTGGCATCGAGCAAGATTCAACATTAATTGTCACAAGTGTATTTAAAACAAAAGTTTTTGTTTTCGAAAACCCTTTTCTAGCAACTAATAGTTATATAATAGGTATTTGAAATCTAAAGTGTGCCAATGATCACTTTCCTTATGCCCAAATTAAGGACTATTAGGTGGCTATTTAAGTACTAACATGGGGTTTTTACTTACGTCGTCCATACTGCGTGCTATTGTATGGATGCCATTCACTTGAATGGTAATGTATGGATCAAATGCCTCTCGCCAAGGTAAGATGAGTGTATGACCGCAAGATGTGAGCATGCGGTCGGGAAGAGTAGCTTTAGTGCGGCTATGTATGCATGCTTGCATGTGTATATGGTACGTATTTAATTGTGGGTTTAAATTCTTGTCGGGTAGATTGATACGGAAGTATATGTATGGGTATACATATATGGAAGTATTTACAATTACATTCTGCATATTCATTATGGGTTTAGGGCTGAAATGAGATCTTATGCGGGTACACTAACAATGTAAACGTGTAGCTCGACTAGTTACGCTATTTATGAGAGAACGTATGTATGCCACCGTGTCTACCGCTAGAAACAAAGTTTTTCCTAAGTTTGTGAGGATGTACGGAACGAGCATGCATCATGATAATTACCATTCACATAATTACATTGTTCCTCCCCTTATAAAATTCTTACTCGGTTATGTAACTCTTATCCATTATGGCATTGTCTCACCAAAGGGTACATGTTAATGGTGCGAGATGGCACGCACAAAGCAGACCGCTTTCATAAGTCCACCGGGGCGAGCTCCCCCGCCGTCAGCTTGCTCCACGTACCCGTCAACGTCACACGTTCCTTGGAGAGTTTGGGATGCCTACACTCTTGTGGAGAGTACTTAGTTATGTAGGCTATCCTGATGGAATGGAACCCCGCTACTTCTGGGCGAATGAGCAGTTGGGAGAAGGTCTCTTAATTCTTTGTGGAGGCGTTGTTCGTCCCCCAGGTGGCGATTACGAGTGGACAGTGGTGTTATGAGTCAAGCTGTAGTAGGGCTGCGAAGAAGCGACTAGCGAGGCAGCCTTTGGGATCTGAGAGACATCATGGGCGTTTTCCTCGAGGCTGGCAGCCGCTTTGGTTGGAGTCTTTCAAGAGGTAACCCTCCAGCGACTCATGGCGCAGACAAGAGGAAAATCTTTGGAGATTGGTGCAGAAAAGGCAAAAGCGGTGATAACCCTTCCATGAGCGCCATGTTCGCAATGATGAGAGTGTTGGATGGAGTTGAAGGTAGCCTCGGACGTGTGTGGTGCTCTTGGTCATGCCGCGAGGACCGACGTCGACGAGAGAGGGAGCACGACGCCGAGATTGAAAGGCTCTTGAAGAGATGACTCGGTTAACTCATCGGTGAAATGCAGCTTGGACAAGGAAAATGTCCTAAGAGCTCGCCCGATTTGAGCTAGGACATGCGGTTGGCTAATGCGGAAGAGTACAACGATAATCTACATGAAGAGGTTCATCTTTTGAACAATCAGCTCCACCCTTATGTTCCACCTGGAGCCGCAGAAATGGATCTAGAAGGATACGAAGAAGAAGAAGAAGTGGAGCCTGAAGAAGAAGTAGGACCTGAGGAAGGAGATGATCTTGCGTCTGACCTCGATAGTGACCATGATGAGGATTAGATCGCTTAGCACTTAGTGGAAGGACTAATGTATCACTGTATTCATGTAATGGACACTGTAGCTCGAATTTGGCCTTAGTAACGGACTATCATGTAATGTCAACCGCATGTTTGGATGAACATCAATGCAATTCCGTTCCTTGTTGGTAATCACGATTTAACTTTGCATACGTTATGAGCGCGATAAGTGGTCAAATTGGGGATGCCATGTTGCGAGAATGAATTGTTATGCCCCTGTTTTTATTGTGAATTTGAGAATTTCTCCGATAATTCGATCGGCATGATTATGATTCATACGCAATCTCTTGACATCAACCAATAATCGCTTATTGTTGCAACTTCGAGATGACGCGCACCGTCTTTGGAGTAGTAGCGATCCACGATGGCAATGGTGATGACTTACCACCACCACCACCGCCAAATCGCTCGGGGAGTTCTTTGCTCGATTCTTGGGGAGCCAAAGGACAATGGAAGAAGCTTTGCGCCTTATCGCGCAAAACACCGCTCGTGGCCACCCACGGCAACGAGGGGCGAGCCAAATCAAGACTGATACCTTCAAGGAGTTTACGGACACGAAGCCTCCAATCTTCAAGGTGGTGAGGAACCACTGATGAGCCGATGAATGGTTGAATACCATTGAGCGAAATTCCGTCTGTTGAGGATCACAGACATCTGAAAGCGAGTATGCTTCTCACCAATTGCAAGGACCGGCAGGAATCGGTGGACACACTTCTGTCGTCTCGCCTTGCTAATGCACGAGTGACTTGGGAACAATTCAAAGCTGGCTTTTAGAGGACATCATATTCCCCGGCCTGATGCGCGCATGAAAGCGGCCAATTTATGAGGCTCACTCGAGGAACAAAGTCACTCACTGAGTATATACACGCATTCAACAACTTGTCAAGATATGCTCCCGGTTTTGTGGATCTTGAAGAGAAAAAGATTGAGAGTTTCAAGCGAGGATTGGGTACCAAACTGATGAAGACTATGGCAAATTCTCGATGTACCACGTACAATGAATTCATTAGTGATGCCTTGACCCAAGAAAATCACAACAACATGCATGCAGTTGCTAAAGGTCGCAAGAGGGCCTATGAGGCGGTGCATCCGGATCTTTCGATCAAAAGCGCCTATCGCAGCTAGGCCACAATTCAAATCCACCTGCACCCAAGTTCAGGCCTCCACCACCGAAGCTCTCGAATAATGAGCCACGAAACCGTTCCGTAAGGCGTTCACTATTGCCTTACCAAAGGGAAATGGTAATCGGGACAGCTCCACGAGATTGAAGTAATCAACCATGTTTCAAGCGCAACCAAGCTGGGTCATTGGTCCAAGGAGTGCCCCACCCCAAGAGGAATGGCAACCCTAATCGAGAACAATCGGAGGCGGTGAATGCGAGAACACGTCAAGGACAAGTGCATTACACATTGTGGAGGAAGTGCCGCCGGAGAAGTTGTCACTACTGGTATGTTTCTTGTCAACCGGTGTCCCATTTGTTGTTTTATTTGATTCGGGAGCTTCTCATTCATTTATGAGTCAAGCATTTGCATCTAGACATGGTCAAGAAATAATTGAAGTAAACAAAGGGGTTTTAACATAAGTTCAGTGAGGGAAGTCTTGTTATTACCAAAAGATAGTCAAAAATGTACTCATCGTGATACAAGGGAGGAAGTACACCCTGATTTGATAATATTGCCGGGTTGTCAATAAGTGTAATCTTAGGCATGAATTGGATGAAGGATCATGGTGTTCTTATTGACACTAGCACCCGCACTATTATGTTGAGAGAACCCACGGGAGGGAATGCTTTTCTAGTCCCACTCTCCCGCGATTTCAAACCCCAACATTTAGCTTTGTGCTATCAAACCACCACAATATGTGATATCCCAGTGGTTTGTGAGTTTCGGATGTATTTCGGAGGAATTACCGGGTCTACCACCGGATAGGGACGTGGAATTTAAGATTGAATTAGTGCCAGGTACCGCACCCATATCCAGAAGGCCATATAGAATGCCACCCAATGAGTTAGCAGAACTTAAGGTTCAATTACAAGATCTATTGGACAAAGGTCTCATCCAACCTAGCTCATCTCCGTGGGGATGTCCAGCATTGTTCGTGAAAAAGAAGGATAAGTCACTAAGGATGTGTGTAGATTCTGAGACCACTCAATCTTTGTGACCATCAAAAACAAATATCCATTGCCCCGCATCGACATCTTGTTCGATCGGTTAGCGAAGGCAAAGGTATTCTCCAAAATTGATTTGAGATCAGGTTATCATCGGATAAAAATTAGACCGGAGGATATACCTAAAAGCGCTTTTCTCTCAGTGCGGCTTATACGAGTATTTGGTTATGTCTTTTGGACTAACAAATGCTCCGACCTATTTCATGTACACGATGAACTCGGTATTCATGCCCGAACTTGACAAGTTCGTGGTCGTGTTTATTGATGATATATTGATTTATTGAGAAAATGAGTCGGATCATGAAGAGCATTTGAGGATTGTCCTATCGGTGAGGGAGCATAAGCTATATGCCAAGTTTAGCAAATGTGAATTTTGGATGAGCAAAGTACCTTTCTTAGGTCACATTTTATCAAGAGATGGAATCTCGGTGAGACCCATCAAAGTACAAGAGGTCATGGATTGGAAAGCCCCAACCGGTTCATGAAGTTCGGAGTTTTCTAGGGTTAGCGAGGATACTATCGTCGGTTTATTCCAGATTTTTCAAAGATAGCTAAGCCTATGACCGGACTACTTGAGAAAGATGAGAAGTACAAATGGACACCGAGAATGTGAAACGACTTTTCACACCCTCGAGAACTTTATTGACTCTGATTTTTGTGTTAGCACAACCAAACATTGAAAAGCCTTTTGATGTATTTTGTGATGCATCAGGAATAGGTTTGGGATGTGTGCTTATGCAAGAAGGGAGAGTAATTGCATATGCCTCACGGCAATTGAGAAAACATGAAGTCAACTACCCTACACATGATTTGGAACTTGCAGCCGTTGTCCATGCACTAAAGATATGGAGACATTACTTGTTGGGCAATGTATGTCATATCTTTACTGACCACAAAAGTCTCAAGTATATCTTTACCCAGCCGAGCTGAACATGAGACAACGAAGATGGTTAGAATTGATTAAGGACTATAATTTAGAAGTGCATTACCATCCGGGGTAAAGCAAATGTAGTAGCCGATGCACTTAGTCGGAAATCCCATTGCAACCTTTGTAGAAGCATTCTTGGAAGATGGATTCAACTTGTTACATCTGTTTGTACTACACAATATCACAATCAGTTGTTCACTTGAGGCAAAATCATAGAGTTACAGCAGACAGATGTGGGAATAAATCACATCAAGAGAAAAATGCAAGAGCAAGAAACCAAACATTTTAGATTGGACGAAAGAGGTGTATTATGGTTCGAGGACCGACTAGTGGTGCCAAAGGACCGTGAGCTAAGGAATCAAATTTTAGCAGAAGCTCATTCATCCAAATTATCTATCCATCCGGGTAGTAGTAAAATGTATCAAGATTTAAGAACCCGTTTTGGTGGACTAAGATGAAGAAAGAGATCGCAGCCTCACGTTGCTAGGTGTGATAAGCTGCGAGAGTGAAAGCCGTCCATATGAAAAACATTTGGATTACTTCACCCTACGCCTATTCGAGGATGGAAATGGGAAGAGATCAGCATGGACTTTATCACGGGCCTTCCAAGCGACACCACAAGGTCACGATTCAATCTGGGTCATTATTGATCGTCTCACCAAGTCCGCACATTTTGTACCAGTTCACACAACCTATCACGCGGGTAAATATCTTTGAGTTATATGTTTCCTAGATCGTGAAATTGCATGGAGTACCAGGACTATAATCTCGGATCGAGGACCACAGTTCATAGCTCGTTTTTGGGAGCACTTACACCAGGCTTTGGGAACCAAGCTCATCGAAGTTCAGCTTATCATCGCAAAACTCGGAGATGACAGAGCGAGTGAACCAAATCCTAGAAGATTTACTTAGAGCTTGTGTTATATCTTCAAAAGGTTCATGGGAGAAATGGTTACTTTTAGCTGAATTCTCCTATAACAACAGTTATCAGCGAGTATCAAAATGGCTCCATTTGAAGCCTTGTATGGCGAAAAGTGCGAGAACTCCTTTGAGGCTGGATTGAGCCGGTGAAAGGAGATACTTTGGTATTGATTTTGTAAATGAAGCCGAAGAGCAAGTACGTATCATCCAACACCACATGAAGGCAGCTCAATCAAGACAGAAAAGTTATGCCGACAGAAGAAGAAGACCACTAACTTTTGAAGTGGGTGATTATGTATACTTGAGAGTATCACCCATGAAAGGCGTGAAAAGATTTGGGATGAAAAAAGCTTTCACCAAGATATGTAGGGCCATACAAAATTTTGGAGCGAAAAGGGAGGTTGCATATAAGTTACAACTTCCACAGAGATGAGTGCCATCTTTGATGTGTTCCATGTTTCTCAGCTAAAGAAATGTCTTCGAGTACCAGAAGAAGCTATTGCACCCACCAACGTGCAGCTTCAATCGGATTTGACCTATGAAGAAAAACCAATTCGGGTATTAGAAGAGATGGAGAGAGTGACAAGGAGTAAGATTATCAAGTTCTATAAGGTGGTGTGGAACAATCATAGTGAACAAGATGCTACGTGGGAAAGAAAGAAGATTATCTGCAAGAAGTTTATCCCGCCTTTTTCCAAGAATGGTAGGTCTTGCAAATCTCGGGGACGAGATTTTTATAAGGGGAGGGCTGTAACACCTCGGGTGTTAGCTTTGCATAACTTGACTTGCATAACATGAGCATGAGCATCAAGCATTCATAAATCATCATTTCAATTGAAACATTCGATCGAAACATATGAAACATTGCTTGTTATCTCGTATTTCTTGGAACATATACATATGATCATGAGTGACTAATACATGTAATGATTGTGTGACCTTGTGAATTGCTTAAACATGTTTAGAGTATCCTTATAAACAACTTTGATATTCATGGCTAGGGCTAATTAGGTCATTAGGTCATAGCCCAAGTGGGTACCATCTTTTAAAAGTGACATGTTTGACCAAGTTGAAATAGGTGCTAGAGACTATGCATGTATGTGGGTACTAAAGCAAAGTTGTAGTATGTGTCATGGAGAACAACTTTCTTTTTTGGGTCATGAACTAATAATGTGCATAGCCTAGTCCTTTTAGCTCACAAAAATCGGAAAAACAACCTTTTCAACACTTCACGAAATTTTTCTAAGCCTTGATCATCAGCAGTCAGTCTTTGTCCACTGACTTTGGATTGGATTTTCTCCCTAGGTATTCTGAATTCGAGCTTGATCTTTGAATAAGAGTTGTAGCTGGTACCTTGGGCTCTGAAACTCATGTTGGGCATTTGCACGAAGGAGCCATGGATCGGTGGATTTATCGACTTGGAAACGCTACCGCCGAGGCCTCTCCGATCGCGTTTGAATCGGATGAATCGATCGGCACAAATGGCCGACCACTTGAGCGAGAGCGCCAGCGTGGAGGTTCCGTCGGCGCCGCGTCGCCGCCAAGGCTCGACGACAAGCGCGCAGGCCACGCCACGCAGCGCGGCGAAGCGCACCTTCATCACACCAACGCCGCCCGCACTCACCACGCTCCTTTTTCACTTCACCTCGGTCTCCTTCGCCGTCCGCGGCGCCCGCAAGCTTAACCGTCGAACTCCCATGGCGCCACCGTAGTCGTTGATTGACGGCACAAGCCTCGCCTAGCCGCTTATCCATCACGCGCAACCGCATAGCCGTCTTCCCGCGACTCCTGCGCATGCCCGAGTGCCGCCGTTTAAGCTCGGTGAGCTCTAGCCCCGCGACACCGCCTCGGCATGGGAGTTCCCCGTGAGCCCCGTCGTCGTGGCCACGCCGCCACGATCCCCCCTCTCCAGCGTTAGCTAGCGCGCTAGGTCCGCCCGTAGTACCACGGTGCTCGTCCGAACCTTAGGTCGGGCCACCGAGGACGTCGCCGGCGTTTTTGCCGTGGTCGACCCTGCCCGTTCCGCCATGGCCGCCGCCGCTAGCTCTAGGGTCGACAATAGGGCGGCCGGTGGCTCAATAGGTTCGGCCGGGTCGTGTAGGTCCTACCGATGACCTCACACCGTGGCTTCGCCGTCGTCGAGCCGCAGCATGCCATTGCCCAAGAAGCGCCTGCTTGCTGCCTCCGTGTCAGCGACGCGTGGGGGTCCCCGACCAGTGGGTCCCACTGTCGTGATGTAGTAAAGTCTTGAGCTAACTCATTTTGAATGCAGTTTTTGATTTGTTTTGTTATTTTTGTATCTTTAGTTTGGTAGCTCCTAAAATGGTGAAATAAATATGATTGTGTTGCTTAGGAAGTGTAGTATTTTGGAAAAATATGTTCTTGGTTTCAACAGTAGAAATTTCTGGAGATTTAAATAGGGATTTCAAATGTGCTTTTGAATGCATTCAAATTTGTTTATTTTATATCTAGAGTTCCTGTGCTCCAAAAATTATGAAATTTTTGTGGTGAACTAATCTTAGCATGTGTGAACTCAGGGAAAAATTTGAGGATCAGTGCATGGGTATATTTAAAGTTATAGATTTTTCTTTTATGACTAGTTAATCCTTGCATGAATTTTCATAAATTAAGTATGAGTCCAAAATTCATGAAATTTGTTGGAGGTGATACTAGTACCATATGGATGCTAAGAAAAATATGAAATCTGTTGTTTGACACTTTTCAATAGGATTTTCCATTTATGCTATTTCAAGCCTTGCTTCCTTATCATTTTGTATAGGATGTTCTACTTAGTAAAATGACATGAAATTTTTATAGTAGTCCTTTGATAGCATTAGTAAGGCTCTGTAAATTTTTGAGAATTTATTAAGCACATCTGATATACATTTATTATTTAACCTAGATATCTAAATAAAATGATAAAGGCAATTTAATAAATGGTTTGGGCTTTGCCATTTTATTATCTTAACTATGTTTGGTATGCTTAAACTATTGGTAGGTTCTAGGTTGTCAAATTTTGAATGATTACCTGAAGTAGAAGTATTCTTACTTTATGTTGCATGTCAAGTCATTTCCGGACTGATTCTAGAATGTGAGGATTTGCATGTTGAAACTGATGTGTACTGTAAAATGGTTAATAACAAAGTTGTAGAAAATTTGATAAGCTTTCCAGATAGTCCGGGATCACTGGATTTGGATTTGTAGAACTCCAGTTATGAGCGAAACAAGTAGAATCTTTATTTATGGCATAGTCGATGCTTTGTAGAAGTAGTTAAGTAGTAAGCGAGAAGAGATATGCACCTACTCAAACAACGTGATGCACTTGTTAACATATATGCATTCGTAATACTTATACCATACTCATGCATCTAGGATCGGAGGAAGAGATCACGTTCTTTGGAATTGAAGAAGCGAGAGGAAGGGAACCCGCAGGAGGATCCGCAAGCCGTAGTAGCTCCCGAAGGCGTGGAGCGAGAACCTCGAAGAGCTTCGAGTGCCCCGACCATCGCCCTACTTCCTTTCTGCGAGGCAAGCCCGGAGCATTATAAGTCTCCAAGAATTTACAAATGTTTAATTACGTACTTATGATTGATGCATTAGGTTATAAGAGTTGAATGAAACCACTTGATGCATGTACATTCCTTGTCCGGATATTACACCTTTAACGGTATAGGTCCGAGGATCGAATATATGCTTAGCCATGCTTAGACCGGTAGAAGTCGGTGATTTCTGTCACTGCGAGATATAGGTGGATACTTAGAACACGATTGGTCATAATTGTCATTGTGGAAAAGAACCATGGTTAATGTAAATGGAGACCCAGGCGGGATGTCGATAGAGAAACAACAAGGCATGGAGGTCTTGGGTGTGGATCTATCCCGTCTGTGTCGATCAAGGACCGTACCGTTGTTGGAACTTCGACAAGATTGAACGCATGCCTCTCACTTAGCTGGCGGATAATTCGTTCCGACCCATGGCCGAAAGTAATTCAACTCGGGCCGGGAATCGATTACATTCATAGCGCCCCTTCCGGGAACGATCGGTGAGCCCAAGGGCAGGCTTGGCTGAGCATCCCGGCATCTGGTGTTCCAGTTAGCGGCGTGTGCACGGACCCGCGAAATGTGTACTGAGTTGTACCAAAGGTGACCTAAGGTGACCGTTGATCCAGTCTGCACTGGTTTGTGTTAGGAATAAATTCCCACTGGTTGAAATCGATTCGAATCGCCGTCTCTCCGGATAGTGAGAAACTTGGCTAGCTCAACAACATCGTAAAATGTATTATGGAACATGATGGTTCGGATGAAAATGGAATTGCAATACCTGCTATGGTTACTATTGTATGCTTCTAAATGATACCACATGTTGGGCGCAGGATAGTTGCTAATCTAGAAATGGATAGTTATAATTAACTTGATAAAGGAATCATAATTGTACAACGGATCAATTGCCTTTTTCGCAAAATGTTGTCAAGTTTCGTCCACTTATCTGACCTTGCTTGCATACTCCTTGGAGTCATTTTATTTTACGGTTCATGACGGGTAAGTCTAGTGAGTACCTTCTCGTACTCGGGGTTTATTTTCCCAATGTTGCGAGATGGCACTTTGTGTATCATGGTTATTGCAAGAGTTGCTTCTATCCATTGTGGATGAGGAGTAAGCCTTGGGCAGGCTTCCTTAGTAATTCCTATCCTTGCTTTTGTGGATCGTGATGCGGCATGGCCTTTGTATCAAACTATGTTGGCAACTTTATTTTCGAACTTATTTGCTTCCGCTTTATTTATCAAACTCGTTTTGTAATAACTTTTATTCGCACTTTCGATGATGAAAAGTATCTCGTGAACTTTATGTAATATGTGGCATGTATGTTGAATCTGCACGATCTTGGTTGTTGTAAATCGTTTATCGAGACCCGTCGTGGTACTCGACGGACTACCGGGTTTATATGGGTTCAAGTATGACAGTGCGACCGCTTGCGGATTGCCATTGTACTTGTATTCTTATAAATTGGTCGGTTCTGCGACACATGGCAGAAAGGTGGCAAATATACATACAGGATGACATCACCTTCCTAGTAGCCCTGCGCACATTGAAAACCATCATAGGAGCCACCACTGGCATTCCAGCAGCCCCAATGAAGCCCAACAATGTCAAACCACGGATACCAAAGTGAATTAAATACCCTTGGCTTGCCCAAATAAGTGACCCCCCTTAATCGCAAAACTTCCACTAGCACCCAGATCGAGCAGCCCCAGCTACGCCTAGATGAATGTTGTACCCAATCTTGAAGGCCTTCTCCCAATGCCACTGCTATCGCTGAAGGAATTGGACAAGGAGCGCCATAGAGATGAAGAAAAAAAGATGGTTGGCTCAAGAGCTTTGTTGATTTGTATCTATTCTTAAAGATTGAAGGAGGAAGAGTGTGGAATGAGGCCAAGAGGCGCACCCAGACCCGGCTTAAATAGGCCAACCTTGAAGATGGAGAAGCAAAAAGGAGCAGTTAAGATGCGTGATCTAGGCATACGCATCAGGGAATATGAGGTATGACGGTTCCCAGCGAAAGTGGTGAGACGGTGTTGGAAGTTGGGACATTCAACACTCACGCTGAATTTACCGTCGGTAGACCAAACGGTCATGTAGGGACAGTGTCCATAACGCGTATTTCAGTCGACTCGGTGTTCCAAACTATGGTGGAATTCAACCCCACTAGCACTGCCGCATTGATGGTTCAATCATCGGTGCTAGAAGTTTCATCTACCAGTTTGATTCCTTTCTAGGCCTCCCTATCGATCCAATTGGCAGTGGAAGTATCACACCATTGCTTCTGTCTTCTACAATAGTGAAAATGACGATAGTGGTAGCTCAATCTGTAGTAGTGCCATATGCTCTTTATCTCTCATTTCAATCAAGTGAGCTTGTCTCCAACTCTTTCAATGTCTCCTTGCAGGTTAACCTAGGATGTGAGGAACGTTTATGGGTGGTCATGATCACCCTTGGTCATCAGGACTTCATGACATGCAGGCACCACTACTATTAGCCCTATTTTGGATGCCTACATGTTACTCATTATGAGTTGCATTTCATTTAAAATGATGGACTACTTAATGATGATTCACTAAGTTAGACCAACTCACTCAAGTTAAACATGGCCTTTTACATATAGAATGGGCTGGGATCGCTTAATTGCTTTGGCTAGCTTCGATAGAAGTCAAGTGTGAGCGGGTACTCACTCTCGCGCGTGTAGGAGCTACACCAAGATAAGTAACCACTTAAAACTTGCAAGGGTGTCAACTTGACTCAATTTTCTCAATGTGACTAAGGACCAACCTCGATTTTAGATAATTAAGTGATGATCAAATGGTAATCTCTACTCAAGCGAGAGGTAAGGTCACTATGAGTGTTGGATCTCAAGTGACATAGCTCGTGGAGTAGCTAAGGACCATTCATGGCATAGTGAGTTTGTGTAACCACCTATACAGACCACATGTCGCGAATAGGGGTGGTAAGCCAAGTACTTAGTGGTGACTTGCTTATTGCGTGGATTCGACGCGAGGGGTGACGCGGTGTAGATGTAATTGCATTACATTGGTACCTCATCAAACCATTCGTCGATTTGAGAGCCACATTGAGGAAAGGTCAAAACTATGAGGCAGCCCTTATCCGAGCACGGGTATGGTGGTTCGTCCTTGGTGTCCGTGTGGGTATAATTGTACACCTTTGCATAGATCTTTTGAAAGCCTAAAGTCTTCAGACGGACTTACTTGGTTGTTCTTACTTCTAGACTTAGTGTAGTGTTGATGATGAGATGAATTATGATATTGATCACCTAACTATGTTTCTCAATTACTACTTATCAATATAATCATACTTGGTATGAATTAAATCATCAATCATGCTCATATTATTTGTCAATGAATGCCATGTCTTTTATGCAAAGTTACAAACTCCTATTAAACCCTGCATCCACCAAATATATATGTTGGTATAAACCCTACAAGTACGCAATGTACTCATGTTGTTGCCGATAAGTTGTTTGGCATGTACATTCGACTTGGTGACTGTTGACGGTTGTTAACATCATTCATAAACCGTCAACATATCCTGCATATATACTTAATTCCATCACCAAACATAGGTATAGGGGTTTAAACTAATAAATTCCACAAGTTTTGGTGAATCTGTGTTGAAGGAGGATTTATTCAGAAAACCATCAAGGTGGACCCAATCGTCAAAGTAAATCACGTTTATCCACGATAGTATCAACTTGGGAAGACTCTAGAACACTCCAAAAGACTCTCCACCGAAGATCAAGCCAAGAGGTTGCCAAGTGGGGCTGGCTAGCCCCACCTGTAGGCCGGCCGACCTAGTGGGTCCACCTGTCGGTCTCTCCTTCATACGTCGGTTTCCCACCACCTTAAAGATCACATCTACGCCGTTGTTTCAAGTTGGTTTGATCCAAGGGTCTAGAATTGATGTTACCCCCTATAAATAACAGCCCCTACCCCCCCCTCCCTAAGGCTATCCTGAAACCCTAATTCATATCTCTCATTCAGATCAACACACACTAGGAGGATTAGGTCTAGAACTCTCCTATATAGTAGATTAGTAGCTCGGGAGTGAGGGTCGAGTTGGGCTCATGCTCAAGTTCCGGATCTAGTCTTCGAGGCTCGGCAAAGCCTTGTATCTTCACTTCTACATCTTGTAAGACATATTATCAATTTATCATATTCCTATCTACATGGCTATGCTTACTTTGAATATATATCTCGCTTAGTTAAGGTTATCATTACTTTTGTGTACGGGTTCATAGAGCGCTTAGTCTGCTAGTTTACCGGTTTGGCTAAGTAGCCGAGTCTCGTTTAAGCATGGTGCTTATATGATGCTCTACATGTGAGTGCACCCTGTTCCCTGGCCATGTGGTAGCAGCGGGAGGTGACAGCCCCGTCTATCCTCTGTAGTCCATGTGAGCAGGTTCTTAAATTGTAGGACCGTAGTCGCGTCAGTAGAGTTATCTTTTGCGGAGCTCTACCGTCTAGCGACGTCCCAAAGTGCACAAGAGTAGAGTTAGTCTTAGCTATAGTTGGTTGTACTTTGACCATGTAATAAAAATATCATAGGAATCTACATCACTCTTTGTTCTTCTTAGTTAACTAGTTTACATTATCTTAGTGATATATCCCCTGAGTGTCATTATGCTTAATTCCTATCATTACCTTTACCCCTTGCTCTAGCTATGATGGTATGTTGACTGATAGATATTCCTTTATTACTCAATAAGTCTTTACTCCATTGTTTCCCTGTGGTAAAATATAAATAACGATACCTGGAATACTTCCGGTAAAATGTTATAATGGTATTCTGTGCGCTTGCAGAATCCTTTATATTCTATTTGTACTTATAAATACCAACAGTGACCATAAGCCAAGCTCAATGAAGTCGAATTGTAGCAGACATCGGGACATATGTCCCCCAAATGAGCTGCAATTACTCTGATAATAGTAGAGAAGAGATTGAGAGTAAAACTTAGTCAGATCATTGGTTACTCAACGAATTAGCTTGATAACACATCAAATCGAGTCGTAACTTCTTTTATGGCCAATGATGTAAATGGTTACATTGTTCATCATAATATGATTGTGATATGTGAGTTGCTTGAAAATTGGCTCGTGTGGTGTAACTCAACCATAAAAGATCCTGAAGAGGAGGTACGGATGGCACTCTCCTAGGGATCCTTGGTGTCGGTTTAGGCAAAACGGGTCGACCAAGTGGATGGCAATCGGTTTAGCTAGATTGGCGCTTGGGACCCTCACAACGGGTATCAGAGCTCAGGTTGACTTACACATGCGGTCCTCTTATCAAGCTTTGCTTAACTCAGTCATCGTGTTTCTAAAACCCTAATATGAAACCTCTATGCTTTAAGAGCAAGACTATAAGTTAACTTAATCCTTCTCTTTTAGCATATTCTAGCCTATCTCTATTTCACAACTAGTTTGTAAACCTTATTAAATAATTACAAGTCTATTTTCTAAAGTAGTGACTTAGCAAATTGACTATGAGCAAACGAGAGATTTTGGGCAGGATGACTAGGAGATCACCTAAGTGAGGAGTGCAATTTAAGTGAGACGCCCTATCAAAATCACATATCTCATACAAAGGATAGCATCTCATACATCATTAAGCTATATATCAAGCCATCATCACAGAAAATTTTAGCACGAGCCAAAGATATTACAATGACATGTGCAGAATCTCCAAACCCTTTGTCTTTGTGTCCTCCGGCTCCTCCATAGGAAACAGCAGGTGCTACCGCTCGTCAATGATAGTCGCTGATATTTGGCGTTCGCTGGTGGTGACGCACGTGGAGGAGAGCCGCTACCGCTAGGATGATCGCCACCATCGAGCTCCTCCTGCACGGCCCGGCAGTGAGCACAGAGAGGCGGCATCTCCTTGGCCAAAGCCGGACGTTTTCGAACGCTCCTCCTGTCCTCCACGTCGTGCTTTGCCGGCCATGTGAAGTATATCCATGTCGTATGGTTAATTGGTAAGTATGGTGTCAGATATCATGCTCTTCTAATTATGCTATTTTTTTCGCCACCACATGTAAAACTAGAAATATGGTTTGTAATTGAGAAATCTTATCAATACCCCTATCATGTTGATCAATGATGTATCTTCATGAATATGACTTTTCTCTCTTTAGAGAATGAAGCCGGATACTTCTTCCATCATCTAAAAAATCCTTTTTGGATGGATTCTACCGTACACAAGCATTATTATATTTTATTATATATATATATACTCACCTTGAAATTAGTTAAATTGTACGGCCTGGCAGCTCGTATTCGGCTTATAAGCCTTGGTTTATCAGCCAACGAATAGTATTTTTCTCTCACACCAAACCAACCAGCAGTACTTTCAGCCATGGCTTATAAGCCAATCCAGCCGAAACGAATAGGCTAGTAATTATTGACACTTCTACATCAATCCAAAAGAACTATAAATCTCTCTATAAAATTCCCACACAACAACGCGCCGGGTATCATCTAGTATATTTAATTGAAGATAAATTTTGTTTGATTAATGGAACAACAGTGACATTTTTCATATCATGCATTGTAGTTTACATATATTTATTCGGTTATTTTATATTTTATATGTTGATTTTTCTTTCTATTTGGATTCTGACCATATAGCTTCTAAAAGAATGTTTGGAAAGAACTTGACTGGTATCCTACTGGCATGTTTGTAAAGAACTTGACTGGTATTCCACTAATATTTTGACGGAGCTCAAGTTCTTACCAAAGAATGTCTGTGGCATGTTACTCATAACATATATGTGCTCCAAATGCAGGATATAAATCTCACAAATGGCTTTCAGATATCGAGGTCCCTGATAAATCTCCTCTTGGGCATGTGGGTAGGAAATAAAATGTAACCAATAAATCTGTTCATTTGTATAACTGACCAATAAATCTGTTTATAATTCTACATGATCAATTTTTTACCACTGACCGTCGGAATTATCATTTAATTTATTCCGTCTTTTCATAATTTACATCAACAGAATCGTCCGACAAGATGCTCCTAGTGAATGCCGAGAAAACAGTAGGGGCTGAGATCAATGATGCAGAAACTAAAACAGCAGAGGTCCAGAAGACACTAGATCAAAAGCGATTTTCAAAGCTTACATGTGTCTTGTTGACCAAAGAGCAAAATGATGAGTGGTTTGTTTGTCTTGTGATGTCATTTAGGCCCCCTGAACTCTCAAAGTGTATCTTTATGGATCCAAACTTATCTTGAGGCGTCATCTAGGTTCAAGGCTCTCAAAATTTTATTTTTTAGTCCTCAAACTTATCATAATGTGTCATCTAGGTTCAAACAAGCTCCAACCAGCAACCCACGTGTTGGTTTCTAGACTCTAGCGTTCCATCATGCTCTCCCTCTCTCTTCTAGCTGAATCTCCATGTTCTCTCCCTCTCTGCGCATTCAAATCTAGTGTGGCATCGCATCACCATCACCAACTCGCCATCCCCACCCCATGTACGTCTTCATCCTCGACATCAAATGCCACGACATCATTAGTAGTGATGGCGACAAGTCTAGCTAGTGCTTCTTAGACGAAGGAGGTAGGCGAACAATTGTTTTGCCATTAAGTTTCTTCCCCAGTCAAGAATGAGGTATGAATTCCAACTGTTGTGGCATATGGCATCATGACACGAAGTAGAACATGCCTATTTGGACCAAACACCGAGACAAGTCTAGGGATCTAATATAACATTTTGACACTTTGGGATCTAGATGATATACAAAGATAAGTTTGATGGCCTAGAAATGTGTGGGTGACATTACGGGACAAGCTCTTTTTGACACTCCTGCAGAAGTCACCGAAGAGGATGAATGGGCCTGAAATACGTGCTCCAGTCCAGGAGCTGATTGCAGAAACTGCAGATTGACTGATCCAAGCTCAATCACTGTATCGAGGTACAAACCACAGGTGCAAAGATTAGGATGCACATTGCAAACACGTCTATGGTTCCGTTTCGCATGACTGGCTAAATACTACATACAAATAAAACCCGCAGCACCCAGCGTCTTGCAGCGATACGTGAACTGGAATACAGATGCTGTATCGCTTTTTATTTTATTTTTTTGAGTCGGCATTGTGTTGAGAACGCACTGCACTGGATTGAACTTTTCCTGGTGCTGTTTCTGCACAGATTTGCAGTTGATTTCAAAAGCAATCACAGGCAATCTGACGACGCTGCAGTTGATTTCAGAAGACAATGATTTGGTGCTCGAAACAAAGTACAGGCAGTGCTTGTCCAATGAGTAAAGTTCTGCTATCATGCACTAAAGAAAACAGGGAACTGGGCACTGTTCCCTTGCGGATCAGCAGATGAATAACTGGTTAGCGTAGCGAGATGCCTATTGTATCCATCTTGCATCTCAAGGTCACAAAGATATTTCTCTTTTTTCAGATGGAGTATGAAAAATCCATCAGATGATTATTTTACCATACTGACGAAGTAACTAAATCCCTTTCGCTATACTATACTATACACCACCTTCCTTTTACAATCAGATGCTCTACAACAAGCTTCGTTAATAATTGATCAATGGAAGTCTGGCTGCCCGGTTGAGGTCAGGCACCGGTGCCACATCCAACTGTTTGGATCGACAAACCTCTTGGATTTGATGACTTCTGGTATCGGCAAGTAAACATTGTGTGTGTTGCGCACCCCGGTTGTGATGCCGCTAAAACCCGCAAAGGCACCGTGAACCTGCAGGATTTACACAGAATGACAAATGGTTAGGAACGAAAAATGCAGGATTTTGTCATGAGGCGGAGAGGCAGCAAGGAGAAATGATATCTTACAGCATTCTGACCAAGCACGGTGCACAGGATGGCATCAGATGCATTGGCACGCACAGCGCGGAGCATGTATGTGGGATCAATATACTTGACATCAGAATGGACTCTTATATCCTTGAAATGGGACTTGATCTGTGGCATGGCATGACTAAAGTTAAATAAGGTTCATCAACCATAAATCTAACCAACACAGGTAAAGCCATTCCACCCAGTGCCTCATGCACATTACAGTGGCTGAAGATAAAAAATAGACTAACCTTCTGCTGAAGGTGGACACCAATGTCACTAAGAACCATGTTCCCTGATGCATCAGTTGCATTTGACTTTTGAAAATATTCCTGAAAATGCACCAGAACATTACTTCTTGAACAATTTGTATAACCCAACATATAGAAAAGAGAGTTACTTAAACTGGATTTCTCATATTATACACGAGCAACCACAGTAACAACATAAAAGACACCCAAACTGGTGCTAGAGGCAACACGATTATCTTTTAATGCAACAGGATCTAACCTGTCCTGCTCCTTCAGCAACGCAAACCAGAGCAAATCCCTTGGTCTCTATCAAGTGCTCGAGATGTCGAAGAACTCCGTTCGGTCCATCAAGAGTGAATGGTACCTTCATTTTGGTTACCAATGATTTAGATTAACCAGTGTGGTACATGGGGATGCATAAACAATAGAAGAGTTCGGGCATGTTTGGATTGCAGCCTAAGGTTGCCACAACTAAGCTTAGGCAGTCACAGTTTTCTTTGCCAGTGTTTAATCAGCCTAACTTCTTAGGGCTTGTTTGGATCCAGGGAGCCAACAATTAGCCCTTATTTTTGGATGCCAAATAAGAGGGCTATAAACATGGGCTAATTGGTTGTTAGAACCCATTAGCCCTTATTAGCCCATATTTAGCCAATTAGCACAAGATGGGTTAATTTTTAGCCTTGGGATCAAAACAAAGTCATTTGGCCCACCTGTCATAGACTGAACCAAGCGTGCTCTTCATACCTCAGGTATCAGACAGATATCTACTTGGCCACTTGACAGGGAGGCATGCATTGTGATGAAGCCGCTGCTTCTTCCCATCAGCTTGACCAATCCAATGCCATGAAATGCAGAATGTGCCTAAGTCCAATAAAATGTTAACCACAGGCACTCTGTGCATACATTTCATAAGATTTATATGTGCTTGATAGACCAAGATGTTCCTGAAGGAATCACCTCAATGTATGCAGAGTTGATAGCTCTTTGTGCAGCTTCCACTGCAGTATCAAATCCAAAGGTCTTGTCCATCAGTAATATGTCATTGTCAATAGTTTTGGGGACACATACAATCGATACCTGCAGTTTTCTCTTGCGGCACTGCATTAAGAATGTTGTGACATAAGTAGTCATGGAAGTATGAGCCATTCAGTCATGCTATATTTATCCAGAACAACAAATTTTTAATACTATATGAGAGGAACTCAGATAAGCTGCCTATTCATTACAATGAACATTGGATTCAATATACCTCATCATGTATAGCATTAGCTCCAGCATGTGTTCCATTTCCACCAAGTACAAAGAGCATATCAAGCCTCCTAGCCTGAATGTGGCATGTCGAAATTAAGTTGATGAGTCTTTCATTTAGTAATTATTGTAGACATATTTTGCAAAGTAACAGAAGGACATATACTTGCCTGAATACTGTCAACAATGTCTGAAATGTTTGCACCACCGCGAGAGACTCCTAAGAAGCTACCACCAGCAAGATTGATATTTTGGACTACATGCCTAGAAAGCTGAATGAAGGAAAAGAGTAAGTTCCCTTCAACAGGTCTATCAATGTTTCCAGATTAAAATGAAGTAGAAAAGAATCTTACCGGCACTTCTGATAAGTGATCCTCAAAAAATCCACGGAACCCATGCTGTATCCCAACAATGTTTTTCACCCCATATTTTTCAAGTGTAAGCACAATCTACAAGAGAGAAAAATTGATCAAATTCAAAGCTTAGAATGTTGTTCTGTATAATGCAATTTTAAGAAATTTTCATTCTAAACAATACAAGATCCACACCAGTTCTAACCTACCTGCCGAATGACATCATTGAGACCAGGGCAGAGCCCACCACACGATACAATCCCAGCCTTCACATATTGAGGCTCGAAATATATTTGTTTGCGTGGACCAGCACGGTGCACCCTGGAAATGATAATAAGTTAGGTTAGGGAAATAAAAATAATTTCTACACTACAAAATTTGAATTCATGTAGTGGCACCACCATTGTTCAATCCAGCTACAATCAGGGTCAATGCAGTCAGCTCCAGCAGAAGTTGGTGAGGCAAACTTAATAACCTGAAGAAGCATTAAGTTTGTAAGGGTAACTTCTAATCCATCTACTGTTGTTTACCTGACTGAACAAGTGAGATTTAACACTTGACTATTTCCTAGAAACAGAAAAGGCTCATTTTCTATTCAGAAGCAGTTCACGTTAAGCAGTATCACAAGCATGCACTTGAATAGCAAGATTGATCCTACATGGCAAGAAAATTATCGTTTTTTTGTGTGTGTGTGTGTTTTATGTAGAGATCAAGACACTTAAAAGTTCAAGTCATAAATATATATTCACTGTAATTTATCTCCCAAGTGAAACAATTATATATAAAGAATATCGTGCTATATATAACTCAATCTAGAAAGTATTTTCTTGTGGACGCAAAGCATGCCTCGGTAAATATATAACTCAATGCTAAACGGAGACCTTCAGAAGTGCTCTGTCATCATCATTCACATAGCCGTTCCATGATTCTTGCATGGTACCATTCACATTCTCAAGAGGGGTCCTGTTGTAGACAGAGTAACAATATTACACACATCAAACAAATCCTAAAAGACATTCGGTCACAACTCACAAATGGTATAAAGTATGAGACCAATCAAATATAAAGGAAAGGAGGGGAAATATGTCACCTGCTCTTGAGAGAAAAAGTAGTTGGCCTCGGTTCCACATCAATTACATCTCTCAAGTGTGGCAAGCTGAAGCGCTTATCGAAATCCTCTTGAAACTGCTTCTTCCAGTCTGGATTTGTGAAGTCTAGTTGCGGTCGATCCACAGATATGGCTCTAGCAACCAACTGATCTGTCCTGGATTTCCTGTCATATCCCACCCATCGCAATCTACTGCTGGTGGGTACTCCGAAACGGCCCAGGTGCTTCTGGCCTGAACTAAACGAACCAGTGTACTCCATTGGCGCTAGTGCCATTGTTTAGAATGCTCAGCTTGCAAATATCCTGCAGGATAGGTTCCAGTTAGCTATCAGTATCAGATTGAGATTACGGTAAAAGTATAATTATTAACAAGGCTCCTCGAAGAGCCACCCTCGAATTCATGTAAATGAATTAGAAAATAAATTCAGAAAAAAAAAATAGTAGAAAGAAGAGACAGGATATTCCTACTGTCCTACACTACATAGAACAAAGTCAGCTTGGCGTATTGTTAAAAAGACGGACGATACGAGCATCCAACAATATTGGTAACTGGAGTTCCAACGACTGAAGATGTACAATTTTCCATGTGCATACTGGATACTGGATTATACTATACCGAAGTGGGAAAAGATCATAATAGACAGACCAAAGCAACTTCTCTTTTGCGGCGGAAAGGCAAGAAAAAAAAATCTATCCCCTTCCCACTGAACAACCAACCAATAGAACAAAATTCTAGAATCAGTGTCATTGCCTGCCGCAAGCCCACAAACCAATCACAACAATCACACCCAAAAACGACCAAACCTGCCGGCCGCGTCAGCAAATCGAACCAGACAGAAGGGGTAAGATCACCTCTGATCAGCAAACTCACCTCTCGCCGCGCCTCAAACCAGATTCGCCGGTGATGCCTGGCTGCGGCACACGCACGAGGTGATCGATGGACAGAGGAGACGGGGCCGAAGAGGCTTGTTGTTATACGGTTCAGGGGAGGGAGTCCGCCGCCTCCTCGATGTCTCCGTCCTGGTTTCTTGGGAAACCTGTAAATTTTGTTTGTTCCTGGAATAACGAGGGATAAAACGCAGACTTTTTTCTTTCTTTCTTCTGCCGAGCGTCAAGAACAACGACGAGGAAATTTGACGGGCTGGTGGGAGGAAAGAGGAAAAGTCGGGGCGCTGACTGCCATGAGGCTCATGCGTTTGCGCCAAGCGCCACACCCCTTTTCGGCCACTCTTTTTCTTTCGTCCAGAACTCATGTGGTTTTCTTTCGTCCAAAACTCATGTGGTCGTCGGTTGGACGGGGTATTTACATATTTAGCACGGTTACGGAAGACATCTTATACTGTGTCATTGACACATAAGTCACTGACATGATATTTCTTATACCACTTATATCGTCATGATGGAAAATAAGTAAAAATTTCCAATTGGACCGGTGTTCTTGCAGTCCGGCCAAGGGGAGTTTTTCACGGTAATACTAACAAATTATATACTTCCGTTCTAAAATAAATTTGCATCTCGTATCTTCAAAACTAATGAATTTTAAATTCCATCAAACATATGAAAGTATTAACATTCATAATACCAAATAAACATTATTAAATAATTACGTCAATACATCTATTTTTTAACAAATTTATAATACATCTATTTAGATATACAAAATGATGATACCGAATGTGCTTATTTTGGGACAAAAGGAATACATGAGAAGATAGCTAAAGCTCATGTCATAATCGATTGAAAAACTTTAATCGTATAGCCAACTTCTACGCAGATGTTCTACATCCAAGGTTAAAATATTGTAAAAATTTGGTGGAATCAATATTCTAAATAGCGGGCTATAGAGGTTTACACCGGTTGCCACTACAACGCTTGTTGTACTAAATAGCATGATATAGTGGCGCTACATCGACTAAGTATAACCCCTCTGCTAAATGCTATACCCGCTATTTAGAACACTAGATTACATCAATTCTATATAACAATTACACCAAAATAATAGTTGTAAGAAAGCATCAAACTAACACCGCCTAGGGTCCTGTACAAGCCACCGCCTAGGGCCAGGAAACGCCGCCACCACCCTTATTTTCCTCGCTGTCGCTATGCCTTTGCCTAGAGCCTCTCTCCTTCTTCCTCTTTGGTACGTTTGTCGGGAGGTAGGAAGGAGAGGGGACGCATATCTCTTTTTCATAGTTTTTACATCCAATTTGTTTAGGGTAGAGTCCAAATAAATCTATCGGCGAAATTAGACGATTTCTAGTCGGGATCTTGTTACCTGTGAGTACTTCAGTGATTGTCACAATGAGATCGTCGTTGCAAGCATCGATTTTATCGATAGACGACCAATTTATGGCCATTATCTGCAAGGAGAGGGGTGCTCCTTGGGCACTCCCAACAAGGATAGTTACATCAATCTTGTCGTCAATGGTCACGGAGAGGAAATCAAGCATTGGAGGTAATGAATTTGCATCCTATGATGTACCCCAACGATGCAACTGTCGATATTTTTTCATCGATTCAGATACGTTTTGGACTGGTTCTAAAATGTTGTATCTTACGGCACGTCCAATGTTTTGGAGTTGATCGGTGGATCTAGCATAAGGAATGCACTCCGACTTTGGTGTTAAACAAGGCTATATGTTCATCTAGAACATCAGCTGCATCTAAATAAGCCACTAGGGAAGAAGACGATGAAAGAATCTGGATAGAATATTGCATCTTATTTATTTCAAAATTTTTCATATGTAATTTGGGATGTACTATGCCAATTTTTAATATAAATTCCCCTTCCCTTTCTCAAAAAATAATTGTTGTAAATCTAGTACAAGTCATGTGTAAATCCAGTACAAATTGTTAGTGACTGAAATTAGGTTGTTCCTAAAAAAAGTGACTAAAATTAGGTGTGGGAGAGAATATTTTCACCTTGATATTAGTGTATATTTCCTTCCATATATGCTATTTAGAATAAAATATAGAAAAGAAAAGCAAAAGAATTAATCGTCGGAAAAGAATATTTGCACCCGAGCATATAGTAATTAATCTCTAGAGACAGTCTCAACCCAAAAACTATGAGGTAGTTTCCATACTTGTTAAATCATTTAGACACTATACATAGAAACTATATTTCCAAGGCATGTTGTTTCCAAACAATTTTTTGTTCAATCACATGTCTTCTCTATATCATCTAATTCCCATGAAATTCATGTGTTTCAAAGGGGGCCTTAGTATGCACTCCCTCCATTCCAAACTATAAGTTATTTTAATTTTTTGGAGAGTCAAAGCATCTAAAGTTTGACCAAAACTATATAGAAAATTAAAAAGATTTATATGACATCAAATAGGTATTCTATGAAAGTATAGTTAACGAAAAATCTAATAATATTTATTTGGTATTATAAATGTTACTCTGAGGTAGTTTCCATACTTGTTAAATCATGTAGACACTATACATAGAAACTATATTTCCAAGGCATAGTTGTTTCCAAATAACTTTTTGTTCAATCACATGTCTTCTCTATATCATCTAATTCCCATGAAATTCATGTGTTCCAAAGGAGCCTTAGTATGCACTCCCTCCATTCCAAACTATAAGTCATTTTAATTTTTTGGAGAGTCAAAGCATCTAAAGTTTGACCAAAACTCTTTAGAGAATTAAAAAGATTTATATGACATCAAATAGGTATACTATAAAAGCATAGTTAATGAAAAATCTAATGATATTTATTTGGTATCATAAATGTTACTCCCTCCATTCTAAATTATAAGTCATTTCAACTCTTTTGGAGAGTAAAAACATTTCAAGTATGATCTAACTTGTAGAGAGAATTATAAAAGATTTGTGACATCAAATAGTTATACTATAAAATATGATTGAAAAAGAATCTAATGATACTTAGTTGGCGACATAAATGTTATTATCTTATTATATAAATTTGGTCAAACTTGAGATGCTTTGAGTCTCCAAGATTTTTGAAATGACTTATAATTTGAGATGAAGAGAGTATTATTTATTTATTATATAAATTTGGTCAAATTTAAAATGTTTTGACTCTCCAAAAAAATGGAACAGCTTAGAGTTTGGGATGGAAGGAGTACACCATATATTTTGGATAATAGCAATGGAGTGAAACTCAAATTCGGGATGATATTTCATCGGTAATGCTCGGAAGCTCCATTGGTGGGCCACGTGACGCTAGCCCAAACCCCTCTCTCCATTTCTAAATAAAAAATCCACTCGTCTATGTAATCGTTCCCATCCACTCGCTCGTCGCCTCTAGCACTCGGCTGCTGGCTCAGCCAAGCACGGTGCACGACCACCTCCGAGGCATAGCGCTCGACCGCCGACCCTGCCTGTAACACCTCTGGTGTTTTGACCTAGCATTAAAACTTGACATGTCATCATATGCATTGTAAAGCATTCATAAAGTAGGAAATTTTGAATGCATTCACTAAATAAGCTTTATTTCATAGTTGTTATTTTATGTGATGTAATGTGATCCAAAACTCTAAATAAAAATCATGACCACAAGGGTTAAATTTCATGTGATCATGTGAGACCATGTGTCATTTGACTCAAATAACCCTAATGGGCCATGTAATTGGTTAAAAACCATAATTAAGTAAAAAGGTGAACAAATCAAATGGAATTCAAATTCAAATTATAAAAGTCCTTTTTGCCCCTTTTGTCTATTTCAAAATCCATTTGGAATTTGGGGGTGTGACAAAAAGCAAAGTTGAAGCTTATTTTATAAGGATCAACTTTGGTATTCAAAGTTTTTAAAGTTTACATATAAAATTTGGAGTAATTTTGAAATGATTCAAATGCTCAAATGCACCCCAAATTCAAATTTCAAAATGGAGGTAGAATTTGAAAATGTTCATTAAAGCAAAGTTGTAGAGTTTGAAAAGTTGAGCAACTTTCATTTTTGGAGATTTTTAACTTCTTTAGAAAATTTGTGAGTAATTTGCAAAATAAATGCAGTGGCAATTCTGTAAATAATTCACAAAATCAATTTGACGCCGCCGGTGCCACACAGCTGCTTGTCGCCGACCGTCTTCGCCGCTTTCTCGTGCGGTGACACGCAGCCGTCTCCGTGGCGAACTCATTCGGGAGCTATCGACGCCGGACGCCTCCTTCCCTTCTATAAATAGGAGCACCCGCCACCGTCGTCTTTCCTTCCTTCTCTGCTCTGTTCCGCCACCGCTCAGCTCCGCCGCTCGTCGTAGCCGCCGTCGAACCGTGTCCGTCGTGCCTAGCTACACCAGCGTGATCGCCTCGACCTTGCGCTCCTCTTCGGCTTGCTCGCATCGCTTGGGTTGGCCGGAATC
This sequence comes from Miscanthus lutarioriparius, assembly GCA_904845875.1. Lineage (NCBI taxonomy): Eukaryota > Viridiplantae > Streptophyta > Magnoliopsida > Poales > Poaceae > Miscanthus > Miscanthus lutarioriparius. The sequence goes on from CAJGYO010000002.1 coordinate 86,087,292, forward strand.
GCCCAGCGCAACGCGTTCTTCCTCGTGACCGGCCGGAGCTCCGCCGCGATCATCTCACCGTGGTCAAGCCACTCCGATGAGCCTCTCATCGATTCTTCTTGTGGTTTAGCTTCCCGTGTCATCCTGTTGCTCGTAAGCTCGCTCGTTTTCCCTATCGGAGCCCAATCGTCGGAGAGTGTCTCGCTGCCGTGCCCGTGGCCGCCATGGCCGGCGTGGAGTTTTCTCCGGTGCACCTGCTGCTGTTCTGAGCGTTGGGATAGGTTCGCGGGGTGGTGTAGATCGTTCTGGTGCAGTCCGCCTCGCCGGAGTCTCACCGCCGGCGCGTTTTAGTCGACCGGAGTCGATAGCACCGCCGTGTCCTGTGTTTGTGTTGCTGACATGCGGGGGCCGGTTGTCAGTGAGAGAGAGGGAGAGAGAACAGAGAGATTTATTATTTTCTGAATTTTGAATAGTGCAGCAACTTTGGGAAATCATAGGGAAATAATTACAACTTCAAAAATTCTAAAAATTTGTGTGTAGCTTTTGTACATGTTCTATTATGGTTTAAAAATATGAAACTTGAAATTTGAATAAATTTTTAATGTTCAAAAATTCAGTCAATTAATTGATAAATGCAATTTCCATAATTTTTGTAGGCCACTGTATAACTCCAAAAATTATGAAATTTATTTTGGTACACTAATTTGTCATGAGGAAGCTTGCATAAAATTTTGAGCTTAATTGAACAAAGTTGATTTTATACCTAATGTAGGCTTAATTATTTAATTAATTATTCACTTAGTTAATGCTTAATCATTTATGGTTTGTTTGACTTTAGAAATGATTGTTGACCTTGGGTCAGTAACTTATGATGATCCTTGGCACCTTAATTAGTTATTTGAGCTCATACCTAACTTATAATTAGTAAATCTTAATGACATTTCATGTGATAACAAAGGTCATTAGTAAGTTAACTTGTCGAAACCCTAGATGTTAGTGTCAATTGGTTTTGTTGGCTTGCAGCTGTACCGTGAAGAAAAGTTATATTCAAGGTGTTATTACATTTCATGCACCATGAAAGCATCATGTTTACATTATCATCATGTTGAAGCATATGTTATTATTTCGTGTAGAATCCGAGAGTGAACCGATTCTAGTTGAGCAAGTTGTGAAAGAATCCCCGGTTGTCTCGGGATTCGATATTTGTGGTACTGATCCGGAACCCGAGATCATCAACGAAGGCAAGCCCCGGTTTATGCAATAAACCATTACCTTGTTTACTTTGAAAAGTTTATCACATATGTTACTTATTGCATTAAGTTGATTAATTCAAATGTTACCTACTTGATGCATTGCCTACCTTGTTAATTGTTTACCATCCTTGAAGATGATTTCATTTACAAAGGCATAGAATTGCTTAGTATGCTTTGTGGTAGGCTTTTGTAACAGAACCGACCACTTATACGAAATTAAGTAAGAAAATCATCCGCCAGAGCAGACGATTTAGCAAACTTAAGCCCGTATAACCCGGTAGTCCGTGAAATCACAAAGGATTTCAAACCAACTCACATACCAGCCAAGATCATAATAAGTTTAGCGGTCACCATCACATATTATATAAAATTTCGCATCTCAGATACATCAGAGTTTAAACATAATTATTACAAAACGAGTTCAAATAGAAGTAGCGGAAGCCATTTGTTCAAAACCACACACTCACACGGAGTTCAAATACAGTGCCAGCTAATTATCATCTCCAACAAAAGCATCAGACGAGACATAAGGAATGACCATGCCCATGGTCCTAAGCATCACCCATCACAGGATAAAGGTAGTTGATATAGTAGCCGTAATACATCTGCCCATCTGCAACAAGTGAGAATAAAACCCTGAGTATGAGAAGGTACTCAGCTAGACTTACCCGACATAACCAAAAATAAAGTGACACCAAGGATTATGAAGGGCTTTATAGTAGGGTAGCTGACTCATTTGCAAAAAGCGGCATTTTTAGTATTTCAAGAACCTTTCCAAAAGCATTATTGTCAAGTTAATTATTATTAACCTGTTGACTATATTTGCACCTATACTAGAGCAAACATGTGATTAAACAAATAATGATAACCAATGATCATTAACAACTTTTATAAGGTCATATTCAGTATAACTGTCCAAGTGTTCCATCAACATTACTACGATGAAGTCACTCAAATCAAGTGCTCACTATCCAGGAGCGATGGCGATTCGAATCAATTTCTAACCAGCTGGTGATTTATTCCTTACACAAATCTCACTCACCCGCTAAAGTGAGGTATCGGTCACCGAGTCAACTATCCAGGAATCTCGAGTTTGCCAGGAACCACATGTACCCGGGGGCCGACCGACTGCTCTTTGCTCTTATCTTCGCGCCCCCGTGTCCTACCACACCTGCTCTGGCACAGTGCGCTGCGGGCAATCTACTGGGCCCGAATAATCTCCCAGCTTCGTAGTCGAAAGGTACTTTATTCGGTCAGCTAAATGTAAGGCATGCGTTCAATATGACCTGAGGCCCAACAACGGTCGGTCCTTAATCGACACGGACGGAAAGCACTACAGTCCAAAACTCTGTAAGTCTCCGTCTGGTCTCAACTTCATTTAACACTTAGTTATACCATGATTACATAGTTCTCCAAGCAGATCCAGGTAACCACCTATAGCTCGCAGGTGACAGGAAATCACCCGACTTCTACTGATCTAAGCCAGCTAAGCATTGACTCGACTGCGGATACCAGGGTAACAAGGATATAGTATAACAAAGGTAGACAAGGTATAATACAGCAACGGTTGTAAACAACTCTTGAACGTAATGCATCAATTAAAGTAAAGCATTTAATTAATAATTGCAAACCGGGGACAAAAATGCTCCGGGGCTTGCCTCTCTCGAAGGAGCTCGGGCGGTGATTGGGGCACTCTGGAAGTTCCTCAACGTCCTCCTCGTCTGCTTCGATCACTTCCTGTGGCTGCTCCTCGGGCTCCTCGGGTATGACGACTGGGCTCTCGGTTTGCGATCCTATATGATGCAGGTGCATAAGTGCTTATGCAAAAGGTGCATCGGATGAAATGTGCACAATGGATATGCTTGAATGCAAGGTAGTCAACATCATCTAAGAACATGTACTACAAACACATGTCATCTACTGCATTCTCTTCTACTACTAATATGCTAAGTCAACACGTCTCATTAAATGCTTCAAAGATACACCAAAGCTTCACTAATTCCTTAATCATGCATAAAGCATCATTTGATTAAACCCTAATTAATAATAGGTTTGAATAGCAACATCTATTTTTATAGCTTAGAAAAATCTTAGAAAATTACCATAGCACAGTACTACCCTAAATAGTCTACCATCAGATTTTTATGGCATTTGGATAAGTGGAATAACCTACACAAAAATGACAAGCTATGGCATAATTATGAACATGAAAATACTTTGTACTGTGAAAAGTGTCAAACAATAGATGTAATATTTTTCCTATGTTCTACACAGCAAATAATCACTGTACAAAAATTATCACATGCATGTTTTATACAAATTTTGCTCTCTAGGAAAAATAACAAAAATCAACCATTAAAGGCACTTGAACTACACCTCATACTCTTTCTACAGGATATGCATGGAATATATTTTTCATAGGATGTACATTACACAAGAAGAGTAACAAACTTGGAATCATATTTTTCTGATCTTTCTATGATTTATTATGACTTTCTTCAAGAAAACAATAATTTCAATGATTAAATAAAACTCCACAGAAAAGTATCTCAAGAATGACATGCAATATTTTTATCATGTAGATCTGGTGACAAGAAGCACAACAAAATTTGTTTCACCATTTTTGGAGCAATATAACTGGAGATATACATTTTACAAGCTTTGTAAATCAATTTCTAAAATCATTTTCTTTAATACTGAAATGGCACCGACCCAAAACCGCTAGGTGCACCCGGTGCAGTGTACCCAGAGGGGCTGCCAGGTGGGACCCACGGTCAAGCCGGAAACACGCGTAAGTCGGAGCCGAGGCAGGGCCGTCGTTGACCGGCCGGCTCTTCTCGCCGCTGGTGAGCTTGCTGGCGGTGAGGTCACCACCAGGGGCTCTCCGCGACGAGGCGGACCCGATGCGCCAAGAACGGGCACGGGAGAAGCTCGGAAGGAAGCTCGGCGACGCGCATGGCGGGTCAGAGACGCGGCTCACCGATGACCGGCCATCTTCGGCCAAGAAGGGGCGCGAGAGGTGGTGTGGGAGCTTCACCGAGCTCGTGCGGTGTTTGTGCACGCGAAGGGAGAGCGAGAAGGAGGACGGAGGGGCGAGGTCCACGGAGCGGAGTGCTCCGGCGAGCTCGGCCACAACTCCGACGAGAGATTCCTAGGGAGAGGGAGCTTCTCACGGCTTACCGAGGTGAGCACTAGGTGCGTGAGGAGAAGGTGGACCTACGGGCGAGATGGAGGGTTCAACGGCGAGCTAGGACGGCCGGGCGAGCTACTTCCGATGAGGCGCGGGTTGTGGTGGTGAAAGCGAGCGTGCTGGCTGCTGCTGCTTCTTCTTGCGAGCGAGAGTGGAGCGAGGGAGCGTGATGGGTCGATAGATGAAGGCGAGGCGGGAGCGTGGAGGCGAGGCGGAAACTGCTGTGCAGCGGCGTGCGTCGTCATGGATAAGCGACCTGTGGCTGAAGCCTTCTGACGCGATGATCGGCAGCGTCTTGGCGCGTGAACAGCCTTGGCGAGCGAGAGCAGAGGAGCGGGCGCGAGGAGGCAGGTGGGGCGGGCTGGCGGCTGGCTGAAAGGCAGGCGGGCGTGCCCGTGAAAGGAGAGAAACCATTTTTCAAATTCTATTTTCAAGGAATTTTCAAATATCAGTTTTCAAATACCCTTTTGAGCAAGAAAATGACTTCTTTTGAAAATGTCCCAAAAATAAAAGTTGCTTATAATTTAATCCTCTACAACTTTGGTTTAGGGACGAACTAAAAATTTTGCATAGATTTTGAATTGGGAAGCAAAAGCTAAATAGGTAGGATTTTTGACCATTTTCAATAAAAATTTCAAATGCAGACTTTGTCAAAAGTTTGAATACAAACTTTGCTCCAAAAACTGTGCTAAATAATTCTAGATGATTTATAATTATAGCCAAACATGTTTTACTAACCTAGCAAGCATAATTAGGGCTAAAACAACTCTAAACAAGTATATGCAACCTTCATGTTTCACGAGCATGTTTCATATGTTTTGAAGCATGGTTTTAGTTATTATTTACATAATTAGGCATGGATACTTAGGATGCTTGATGATGCACAATATGCATGATTTGTAGTGCCTAAATGCTGGCATAACACCGGGGTGTTACAGCTCTCCCCTCTTATAAAAATCTCGTCCCGAGATTTGGGTTACGAACCATTTGTTATAAAAATCTTCATAAGCTTTTTGTAGATATTCTCCCGTTTCCCAAGTTGCATCTCCCTCATCATGGTGATTCCACTGTATCTTGTATGTTTTCACCACACTATTCCGAGTAGCACGTTCTTTAGTGTCTAACACACGGACCGGTTGCTCACGATACACCAAATCTGATTTGAGTTGGATGCCTCGAGGTTCTATTCTTTCCTCCGGAACACGCAAACACTTCTTGAGATGTGATACATGGAAAACTAGGAAGACGGTACTCATTGTCTCAGGTAACTCTAACTTATAAGCTACTGGACCTCTTCTTTCCAAGATCTTGTATGGTCCTACAAATCTAGCGGCAAGCTTTCTCCAAACTCCAAACCATTTCTTCTTCATTGGCGTGGCCTTTAGATAAACATAGTCACCAACTTCAAACACAAGGGGTCTCCTTCTTCTGTCTGCATAACTTTTCTGACGTGATTGGGCCGCCTTGATATTTTGCTGGATAATATGAACTTTCTTCTCGGCCTCCTCTACAAAGTCATGCCATAATACCTTCTATCTCCTGGCTCGACCCAATTTAGTGGTGTTCTACATTTTCTGCCATACAAAGCTTCGAATGGAGCCATCTTGATGCTTTCTTGATAACTATTATTGTAAGCAAACTCAGTTAATGGTAACCATGACTCCCATGATCCCCTAGAAGACAACACATAGGCTCTTAACATATCCTCTAGAACAACATTCACTCGTTTAGTCTGACCATCTGTCTGAGGATGATAAGCGGTACTACGAATCAAACTAGTTCCTAATCCTTTGTGCAAATGCTCCCAAAAGTGAGCCATGAACTATGGCCCTCTATCAGATACTATAGTCTTTGGTATACCATGCAACCTCATAATTTCTGCAATATACTTCTTGGCATATTGAGGTGGTCAATAAGTTGTCTTAACAGGTAGGAAATGAGCGGTCTTGGTAAGACGATCCACAATCACCCAAATCGAATCATGTTCCTTTTGAGTAGTGGGCAAACCCGAGATAAAATCCATACTTATATCATCCCACTTCCAACTAGGGACGGACAAAGGTTGCAACAAACCGGTAGGTTTCATATGAATAGCTTTCACTCTACAACACGTGTCACATCTAGAAACATATGTTGTAACTTCTTTCTTCATCTTGGTCCACCAATAACGAGGCCTTAGTTCTTGATACATCTTACTACTTCCCGGATGGATAGATAGCTTAGAAAGGTGAGCTTCATCCATGAGTTTATTCCTAAGCTCTCGATCCTTGGGAACCACAAGACGGTCATCAAACCACAACACGTCCTGTTCATCCACTTTAAAGTGCTTAGACGGCTTTTCTTTTATTTTCTCTTTGATGTGAAATATTCCCTTGTCCATTTTCTGGCCTTCTATTATCCTACTCTCCAAAGAGCAACTAATATGAATACTATGTAACACAGCAGGATGCATCAGATCGAACCCATCTTCAAGTAATGGCTGCACATTCAAGCAATGTGCCTTTCTACTCAAAGCATCTGCCACTACATTGGCCTTTCCAGGATGATATTGCACATTCAAGTTGTAATCTTTGATCAATTCCAACTATCTTCGCTGTCTCATATTCAGCTTTGGTTGGGTAAAGATGTACTTGAGACTCTTGTGATCTATGAAAATATTGCACACATTACCAAGTAGATAATGTCTCCAAATTTTTAGGGCATGCACAATTGCAGCAAGTTCAAGATCATGTGTTGGATAGTTGCCCTCATGCTTTCTCAATTGACGTGAGGCATAAGCAATGACTCTTCCTTCTTGCATAAGGACACAGCCCAATCCAGTTTTCGATGCGTCACAAAACACATCAAATGGTTTCTCAATGTCCGGTTGTGCTAGAACAGGAGCAGTGGTCAACAGTTTCCGCAAGGTGTGGAAAGCTGCTTCACACTCCTCTATCCACACGAACTTGTGATCTTTCTGTAGCAGACTTGTCATTGGCTTAGCAATCTTCGAGAAGTCCGGTATAAAATGACGGTAGTAACCGGCTAATCCTAAGAAACTTCTAATCTTAGGAACTGTGGTCGGTGCCTTCCAATCCATAACCTCTTGCACCTTACTTGGATCGACTGAAACTCCATTTTTTGACAAAATGTGACCAAGGAAAGGAACTTTCTTCAACTAGAATTCGCATTTGCTAAACTTAGCATACAACTTATGATCTCTAAGTCTGGTCAAGACAATTCTCAGATGCTCTTCATGATCCTTCTCGTTCTTGGAGTGCACCAGAATGTCATCAATGAACACAACCACGAACTTATCCAATTCTGACATGAAAATTGTATTCATCAAAAACATAAAGTATGCAGGAGCATTTGTCAAGCCAAAGAATATGACAAGATACTCATACAACCCATATCTGGTGGAAAATATAGTTTTCGGTATATCTTTTGGCCTAATCTTGATCTGATGATAACCGGATCTCAAATCTATTTTTGAGAACACCTTAGCCTTGGCTAACTGGTCAAATAGAACATCAATATGAGGCAAGGGATACTTATTCTTGATGGTTACAGTGTTCAGTGGCCTGTAATCCACGCACATTGTCAACGTGCCCTCTTTTTTCTTCTTCACAAATAAGGCGGGACATCCCCATTCAAACTTGCTTGGCCGGATAAACCCCTTTTTTGATAACTCTTCTAGTTGCTTCTTCAGCTCAACTAATTCATCTGGAGGCATCCGATAGGGTCTCCTTGAAATCGGAGCTGTTCTGGGGATTAACTCAATTCCAAATTCAATATCCCTATCTGGTGGAAGACCAGGTAGCTTATCCGGGAATACATCCGGAAACTCATACACTATCAGAATCTGATGAATAGGAATAACTTCAGTAGCACATGTGACACTTATAAGGTCTGTTCTCCGAGGCAATGGTACTTGGAAAGTACCCTCACCCAAGGGATCCTTAAGGGTAAGTACCCGACTTCCTATATCTATAACTGCTCCCCAATCCTTCATCCAATTCATACCTATAATGACATCCAGAACTAGTCCAGGCATAACTATCAAGTTCACTTGAAACTTTCTGCTACCTAATTCAAGGGTTGCCCCTCGAACCATTCGGTTGGTCAAAACATCAGCCCCTGCTGAACTTATACGGTAACCATAACTCAATTTTGTGCATAGTTATTCATGTTTCTGTGCAAATGCTTGACTCATAAAAGAATGCGATGATCCAGAATCAAATAGAACAACTACAGGGTTTTCATTGACAGGAAACTTACCAGCGGTTACGGGCTCTCCCTCAGGAATCTCATCCACAGTCGTACTATGCACCCGAGTATTATAGGTCTGTTGCTTCTTCTTGGGCGGATAAGGATAGAACCTTGAGAAGTGGCCGGGTTGGTCACAATTGTAGCAGGGCCCCCTTACTGTACCAGCAGATCCCACAGCTCCCTTGGAACTGCCCTGTACCGCAGTTGTGGCTGCCTTGTTAGACTGTACTGCCATCTTGTAAGGTTTCTGGGGTCCCCAGAAATTCTGACCTCTCTGTTATGGTGGCCTGAACCTAGCGCCAGGTGCAGATGGACGATAGGGAGGACGACCTCCTATAGGTGCTCTTGCTTGGGACGGACCACCTTCTAGGGCTCTCTTGCGAGTCTTGGCTGTGGTGCTGGCGTTGTTGTTCTTTTCCTGCTTCAGACAATCACTGATGAAGTCATTGCATCTGGCGTGGGTGTTGGTACCCACATGCTTCATCATCTTTGGATTGAGTCCTCTCTTGAAACTAGCGATTCTCTTAGCATCGGTGTCAACCATGTCGGGAGCATAGCGACACAAGTTGTTGAAGGCATGCAAATATTGCGTCATGGTTTTAGTGCCCTGATTCAACGCCAAGAACTCTCCCAACTTCATCTTGGTCAGCCCAGGTGGAATATAAACTCCACGGAAGGCCTTAGTGAACTCTCTCCACGTAATCTGAGCATTTGGAGGAAAGGTTGTGCGATGGTGCTTCCACCACATTCCCGCTGGTCCTTGCAACTGATGTACAGCATACTTAGTTTTCAATACCTCAGTCATCCTCAACACACGGAATTTATCTTCCATAGTGTTGATCCATTCTTCAGCATCGAGTGGTTCTGTTGCTTCCTTGAATATTGGTGGCCTGGTGTCCATAAAATCTTTCAAGCTGCTATACTGATTCACCCCAATGCCACCACCCTGATTGCTACCACGCTGAACATTGTTGGCGATGGTACGTAGAAAATCCTCCATGTTCTTCTGGGATTATTCCATGTTGCGCTGACTCCCAAGCAACTGTGCGAGGAACACCTCTGGGGTAAACGGGGGAGGAGGTGGCAAATGCGGTTCATGGGGAGGCTCATTGTTGTTGCCGTGGATTCCACCACCACCACCGGTCCTAGCACCATTAGCACCGGGCTCAGCGGCCTCATACGTGGTACGGCGAGTATTTGTCATCTGCATATTTCAGCAACAAGTCATGATTGAGTGAAGCTATAATAATTGTGAGTGAAGGAAAAATTATGCCATACTAAATTTACTGGAGAGAATAAATTCATATAATAAAACAGAGGCACAATAATCGCATCCTAATTAAAACAACGTCACTAATTAAATTACTTCAACAGCAAACATCGCATCCAATACACTCGAATTGCCAGCATACATACACTGGACTTTTATGCGTTCAAATATCGCATTACTAGCCAAGTTCCAATCACATGCCAAGCCTCATAAGTTCGAAGCAAGATACATTAGGTTCCATGCCAACAAAAGAAAGGTCATCGCGACATGACCTAAACACTAGCGCAAGGCAACTAGCCTACTCCTTGGGGCCGTCGTCGGGGTCGGAGACGTCACCATCGCCCCCAGGTGAAACTACATGCTCGTCCTTGTCATCGTCGTCGATGTCCATGCCGGCCGTGTCTGGAGGAGCATATGGGCCAACCCCATTGTAGAGCGCGTGAAACTCCTCATGCAGGTTGACGTTGTACTCCTCTAGCTCATCGACCCTCTGCAATAAAAGGTCCCTCTCGTCCCAGGCTTCATTCCTTTCCTAAACCAACTGTCCAATCATGCGGTCTGCATTGTTGTTGGCTTGAGTCAACGTATGCACCCGTTGCATAGCTCTATCACCTCTCTCTACCGCCTGGTCCCGCTGTAAGCTCATATCAGCCAATTGCTCCTGCAAACTAGCTATAGCACGTGCCTGCTTCTTCTTCTGCTTTCTCACCTTGAACTTATCATGATCACGTAAGCCAGTCAAAGTCCAGTAGGTACTCTCAAGACCCTCATACGCTCTGATGGCAGCGAACATAGCACTCATAGCATGGTTGTCGCTAGCCTGTCCCTCAGCTGGACCTCTAACCAAGGCACTTCCCTGAGGCTGAACCCAAATAGCATCACGAGGATCATCCCTAGGAAAGGTGCCAGCTAGAGCTGCTGTAAGCTCACTAGGAAATCTGCTCATGATGTCCCTAATGACATGGAAAGATGCTCCCTCTGCACCCTCAACAGGAGTGCGGCCCTCAAACTCCAAGTGCCAACCATCCCACTCTGGAGCATCACCAAGAGCAGGAACTGTGATCTCTATCACTGCAAGTCCATCCTCTACTAACTGGCTCTCATTCCAAGAGTACACCGGTTCTTGACCCTCTGGGTACCCCACATCATGGAGCACTCTCCAAAGCAAGGTCGATATGCCAAACTCGCTCAAGAAGGTGTCCGTGGTGCGGTGCTCCCTCAGGGCCAACGGACGTCGAGGTGCTCTTCCTCAGGTGGACTTACGGGCGGTCTGCTTCGTGCGGGCCATCTGTAGCAAAATTTCTTTTATTACTCCGTGGGAACATATTTTAGGTGATACAACTTTTATCAAAATGAGATAATCAATTTATAAGGGGAGGAATGCATGACATGAATGAAATGCATAAGTAATATGATGTATGTACGTGCCGTACGTTCTCACAAACTTATGAAATAAATAATTTCTAGCGACGAATTTGGTGGCATACAAACGATCTCTCAAATACGTATCTAATACGTTCTACATGATAACGCTGTTATGTACCTACAGAAGATTAATTTCAGCCCAATTCCCGATGAATGCACAAAAGCAGTAAATTTTATCTACACGCTCTACACAAATCCCCAGATACGTGTACAACGGTAGTAACTACCCGAACCATCGTCCTATTGACGGCATCGCCTCAATAGACGGAATACCCATACATGAGATACCTTTGTAAAACATGCGTAGAACATGTAATTACTCCAGCATCATATAAGCATTCACCCTAGATCGGCGGTGTATCCGATCATGCTCTCACAACTCACACTTACCGAGGCGTAGAGGCAAATGATCCATACACTACCACTCAAACAAGTGGCACTCATACAATAGCACGCCGTATGAGCAACGAAAGAGAAATATGATGCAAAAACCCCAAGTCGGTACTTAATTAGGCCACCTAGAGTCCTTAACTGGGCATAAAGGATATGACCACTAGCACACTTTTTAGTTTGGAAATCATGTTTTTCAAATGCCTTTTTGTTTTAAATACACTTGTGAACAGTAACATGCTAAACCATGCTCTGATGCCAGCTGTAACAGAACTGACCAATTATACGAAATTAAGTAAGAAAATCATCCGCCAGAGCAGACGATTTAGCAAACTTAAGCCCGTATAACCCGGTAGTCCCTGAAATCACGAAGGATTTTAAACCAACTCACATACCATCCAAGATCGTAATAAGTTTAGCGGTCACCATCACATATTACATAAAATTTTGTATCTCAGATACATCAGAGTTTAAACATAGTTATTACAAAACGAGTTCAAATAGAAGTAGCGAAAGCCATTTGTTCAAAACCACACACTCACACGGAGTTCAAATATAGTGCCAGCTAATGATCATCTCCAACAAAAGCATCAGACGAGACGTAAGGAATGACCATGCCCATGGTCCTAAGCATCACCCATCGCAGGATAAAGGCAGTTGATACAGTAGCCGTAATACATCTGCCCATCTACAACAAGTGGGAATAAAACCCTGAGTACGAGAAGGTACTCAGCTAAACTTACCCGACATAACCGAAAATAAAGTGACACCAAGGATTATGAAGGGCTTTATAGTAGGGTAGCTGACTCATTTGCAAAAAGCGGCATTTTTAGTATTTCAAGAACCTTTCCAAAAGCATTATTGTCAAGTTAAATATTATTAACCTGTTGACTACATTTGCACCTATACTAGAGCAAACATGCGATTAAACAAATAATGATAACCAATGATCATTAACAACTTTCATAAGGTCATATTTAGTATAATTGTCCAAGTGTTCCATCAACATTACTACGATGAAGTCACTTAAGTCAAGTGCTCACTATCCAGGAGCGATGGCGATTCGAATCGATTTCTAACCAGCTGGTGATTTATTCCTTACAAAAACCTCACTCACCCGCTAAAGTGAGGTATCGGTCACCGAGTCAACTATCCAGGAATCTCGAGTTTGCCAGGAACCACATGTACTCGGGGGCCGACCGACTGCTCTTTGGTCTTATCTTCGCGCCCCCGTGTCCTACCACACCTGCTCCGGCACAGTGCGCTGCGGGCAACCTACTCGGCCCGAATAATCTCCCAGCTTCACGGTCGAAAGGTACTTTATTCGGCCAGCTAAATGTAAGGCATGCGTTCAACATGACCTGAGGCCCAACAACGGTCGGTCCTTAATCGACACAGACGGAAAGCACTACAGTCCAAAACTCTATAAGTCTCCGTCCGGTCTCAACTTCATTTAACACTTAGTTATACCATGACTACATAGTTCTCCAAGCAGATCTAGGTAACCACCTATAGCTCGCAGGTGACAGGAAATCACCCGACTTCTACCGGTCTAAGCCAGCTAAGCATTGACTCGACTGCGGATACCAGGGTAACAAGGATATAGTATAACAAAGGTAGACAAGGTATAATACAGCAACGGTTGCAAACAACTCCTGAACGTAATGCATCAATTAAAGTAAATTATTTAATTAATAATTGCAAACTAGGGAGAAAAATGCTCCGGGGCTTGCCTCTCTCGAAGGAGCTCGGGCGGTGATCGGGGCACTCCGGAAGTTCCTCAACGTCCTCCTCGTCTGCTTCGGTCACTTCCTGTGGCTGCACCTCGAGCTACTCGGGTATGACGACTGGGCTCTCGGTTTGCGATCCTGTATGATGCAGGTGCGTAAGTGCTTATGCAAAAGGTGCATCGGATGAAATGAGCACAATGGATATGCTTGAATGCAAGGTAGTCAACATCATCTAAGAACATGTACTACAAACACATGTCATCTACTGCATTCTCTTCTACTACTAATATGCTAAGTCAACACGTCTCATTAAATGCTTCAAAGATACACCAAAGCTTCACTAATTCCTTAATCATGCATAAAGCATCATTTGATTAAACCCTAATTAATAATAGGTTTGAATAGCAACATCTATTTTTATAGCTTAGAAAAATCTTAGAAAATTACCATAGTACAGTACTACCCTAAGTAGTCTACCATCAGATTTTATGGCATTTGGATAAGTGGAATAGCCTACACAGAAATGACAAGCTATGGTATAATTATGAACATGAAAATACTTTGTACTGTGAAAAGTGTCAAACAACAGAAGTAATATTTTTTCTATGTTCTACACAGCAAATAATCACTGTACAAAAATTATCACATGCATGTTTTATACAAATTTTGCTCTCTAGCAAAAATAACAAAAATCAGCCATTAAAGGCACTTGAACTACACCTCATACTCTTTCTACAGGACATGCATGGAATATATTTTTCATAGGAAGTACATTACACAAGAAGAGTAACAAATTTGGAATCATATTTTTCTGATCTTTCTATGATTTATTATGACTTTCTTAAGAAAAGATTAATTTCAATGATTAAATAAAACTCCACAGAAAAGTATCTCAAGAATGACATGCAATATTTTTATCATATAGATCTGGTGACAAGAAGCACAACAAAATTTGTTTCACCATTTTTGGAGCAATATAACTAGAGATATATATTTTACAAGCTTTGTAAATCAATTTCTAAAATCATTTTCTTTAATACTGAAATGCCACCGACCCAAAACCGCTAGGTGCATCCGGTGCAGTGTACCCAGAGGGGCTGCCAGGCGGGACCCGTGGTCAAGCCGGACCCACGCGTCAGCCGGAGCCGAGGCAGGGCCGTCGTTGACCGGCCGGCTCTCGCCGCCGGTGAGCTTGCTGGCGGTGAGGTCACCACCAGGGGCTCTCCGCGACGAGGCGGACCCGATGCGCCAAGAACGGGTACGGGAGAAGCTCGGAAGGAAGCTCGGTGGCGCGCATGGCGGGTCAGAGACGCGGCTCACCGACGGCCGGCCATCTCTGGCCGAGAAGGGGCGTGAGAGGTGGTGTGGGAGCTTCACCAAGCTCGTGCGGTGTTCGTGCGCACGAAGGGAGAGCGAGAACGAGGATGAAGGGGCGAGGTCCATAGAGCGGAGTGCTCTGGCGAGCTCGGCCACAACTCCGGCGAGAGATTCCTAGGGAGAGGGAGCTTCTCATGGCTTACCGAGGCGAGCACGAGGTGCGCGAGGAGAAGGCGGAGCTGCGGGCGAGATGGAGGGTTCAACGGCGAGCTAGGACGGCCGGGCGAGCTACTTCCGACGAGGCGTGGCGCGCGGTGGCGAAGGCAGACATGCGCCGCTGCTGTTGCTGCTGCTGAGCGAGCGAGAGAGTGGAGCAGGGAGCGCAGCGGGGTCAGCAGATGAAGGCGAGCGCGTGGAGGGCGAGGCTGGCCGGGGCTACCACGTGGCGTGCGTCGCCGGCGCATGGTGGCCACGCGACGAGCGCGCCCTGACGCGGTCGGCGCGTGCGCGTGAACGAGCACGGCGAGCGGGAGCAAGGGAGCGGCGCGGAGGCAGTCCGGGCCGGCCTGAGCGGCTGGGCCGAAAGCGAGGCGGCGGTCCGTGAAAGGAGAGAAACCAATTTTCAAATTCTATTTTCAAGGAATTTTCAAATATCAGTTTTCAAATACCCTTTTGAGCAAGAAAATGACTTCTTTTGAAAATGTCCCAAAAATAAAAGTTGCTTATAATTTAATCCTCTACAACTTTTCTTTAGGGACCAACTAAAAATTTTGCATAGATTTTGAATTGGGAAGCAAAAGCTAAATAGGGAGGATTTTTGACCATTTTCAATAAAAAATTCAAATGCATACTTTGTCAAAAGTTTGAATACAAACTTTGCTCCAAAAACTGTGCTAAATAATTCTAGATGATTTACAATTATAGCCAAACATGTTTTACTAACCTAGCAAGCATAATTAGGGCAAAAACAACTCTAAACAAGTGTATGCAACATTCATGTTTCATGAGCATGTTTCATATGTTTCCGAAACATGGTTTTAGTTATTATTTACATAATTAGGCATGGATACTTAGGATGCTTGATGATGCACAATATGCATGATTTGCAGTGTCTAAATGCTGGCATAACACCGGGGTGTTATAGCTTTCAAAGTAAAAGTTTCGATACAATCAAAGATGGCATACTGGCCAAAATAAGAAAGAAGATAGAATGAACTAGAGACTAGTCGGGTGACTTATCTTGAATGTTGGGTAATGTTGCCGACTATGTCGCTTAAAGGCCACTCATTGTGGATCTTCTGAACGAGACACTTTGTAGTACTGGTCACATACTCCGGTAAGCCTACTTCGGCTAATCCGATACTAAGACGAATGCCCACGCACTGGGAGTGGAGAGATGGCGGGAGTAGCGTGTACCCTCGTGGCTGGAATGTGGCCGGATTTGAGGTGTGCTATGCTCTCGGGTGGCGTGGAGACGGCTTAGTATGGGAGGATCCGGTAGCGATGTTGATATATGCAAGATTAAGTTCTACATATGTCGTGTGATAAGGAATCCCCAGCTGGGACTTGAATCAATTCGAATTGCCGGTGCTCCGCGGATATGGAGACTCGATTCATTACAGAAGCAATGCAGGACTGGTGAATTACTAAAACATGAGAAAAGGGAATGGAATGAGAAGGATTGGAATATGGGATATGAACACTTAGTTTGAGATAATGAACTAAAGTACTTAGGGGTAAAACTCGAAAATAGGATCAAGAATAGTAAGCTTTTGGGCAAAGAACTTTTGAATCTTGCTACATCCTTACCTTGACCCAACACCTGCATCCCTAAGACCTTCGCCCCTTTTTCATCGGATCAGTCTTGTTGAGTACTTTTGTACTCAGGGTTTGTTAACCCTTGTTGCAGGTGAGTCGCATGCGCAGGCTTGTTTTGGTCCCTGCTGCATGTCAGTGTTTGAAGTCAATGACGATGAGGAATGATGAATGGTCTTTGGATAAGGCACTAGTTTGTGTGAAATAAATAATGTTAATGTAATATTATCCTGCTACTATGGTTGTATGACACTTATAGTTTTGTAAGTTTGAAACAACTGGTTTGTAATATTAAAACTTAAGTCTTCCGCTTTATAAGCTCTGATATGTATATTGAAAACTGTTGTAATCTACAATGTCTGTGATTGGGATCCTGTTTGAAAAAAATTCGTGGATGATTCGGGTTTCCCGAGGACACCCGACAGATCTGTTAAGTTGTTGGGAACTCGTGTACGCTATCAGAGGTCTGTTGAGACATCGATAGGTGCACGTGGGTCCGGTTTCTTAGGAAGTTCTGCCACACTGCCAGGCCACTCCGGCGTTCCCCCGCCGTCCCCCGTTGCTCCTTCGTCCCCCGTCGCGCCTTGTCCATCCTCTCGCTGTGCCTAGAGTGCGCTAGCCTAAGTTGTCGAGTAGGTGCTCATCTAGGGTTGTTTATATTTCCTTCCGTATATGCTATTTAGAATAAAATATAGAAAATAAAAGCAAAAGAATTAATCATCAGAAAAGAATATTTGCACCCGGAGCATATAGTAATTAATCTATAGGGACACTCTGAACCCAAAAACTTCGAGATAGTTTCCATACTTGTTTAATCATGTAGACACTATACATAGAAACTATATTTCCAAGGCATAGTTGTTTCCAAAATTTTTTTCAATCACATGTCTTCTCTATATCATCTAATTCCCATGAAATTCATGTGTTTCAAAGGGGGGCTTAGTATGCACTCTCTCCATTCCAAACTATAAGTTATTTTAATTTTCTTGCAGAGTCAAAGCATCTAAAGTTTGACCAAAACTATATAGAAAATTAAAATGATTTATATGACATCAAATAGGTAAACTATGAAAGTATAGTTAACGAAAAATCTAATAATATTTATTTGGTATTATAAATGTTACTCCGAGGTAGTTTCCATACTTGTTAAATCATGTAGACACTATACATAGAAACTATATTTCCAAGGCATAGTTGTTTCCAAATAATTTTTTGTTCAATCACATGTCTTCTCTATATCATCTAATTCCCATGAAATTCATGTGTTCCAAAGGGGCCTAAGTGTGCACTCTCTCCATTCCAAACTATAAGTCATTTTAACTTTTTTGGAGAGTCAAAGCATCTAAAGTTTGACCAAAACTCTATAGAGAATTAAAAAGATTTATATGACATCAAATAGGTATACTATAAAAGTATAGTTAATAAAAAATCTAATGATATTTATTTGGTATCATAAATGTTACTCCCCATTCTAAATTATAAGTCATTCCAACTCTTTTGGAGAGTAAAAACATTTCAAGTATGATCAAACTTGTAGAGAGAATTATAAAAGATTTGTGACATCAAATAGTTATACTATAAAATATGATTGATGAAGAATCTAATGATACTTAGTTGGTGACATAAATGTTATTATTTTATTATATAAATTTGGTCGAGATGCTATGAGTCTCCAAGATTCTTGGAATGACTTATAATTTGGGATGGAGAGAGTATTATTTATTTATTATAAAAATTTAGTCAAACTTGATATATTTTGACTCTCCAAGAAAATTGGAACGACTTAGAGTTTGGGATGGAAGGAGTACACCATATATATTGGATAATAGCAATGGAGTGAAACTCAAATTCGGGATGATATTTCATCGGTAATGCTCGGAAGCTCTGTTGGTGGACCATCTGACGCCAGCCCAGACCCCTCTCTCCATTTCTAAATAAAAAATCCGCTCATCTATGTACTCGTTCCCATCCGCTCGCTCGTCACCTCCAGCACTCGGCTGCTGGCTCAGCCAAGCACAATGCACGACCGCCTCCGAGGCATAGCGCTCGACCGCCGACCCTGCTAGGCCACTCCGGCGTGCCGCCGCCGCCATCCCCCACCACACCTTCATCCCTCGTCGCGCCGTGTCCATCCTTCGCTGCGCCTAGGGTGCGCTGGCCTAAGTTGCTGAGCAGGTGCTCGTCCAAGGGTGCTTGCGCAGATGCTCGCCCAGGGTGCTCGCATGCCTCGCACAGCTGCTCACCTTGGCAGCCGAGTAGGGGCTCGCCTAGGCAGTCAAGCAGGTCCTCGTCCAAGGACGCACCGGCGAACTCCATGCGCCACAACGACGTCGAGCTCCACGATTCATCCAAGCAGCAAGGTGACATTACGCGCTGAAAACGCATGTGGCAAGAGTAAGTTTCAAGTGTTTCAAATATTTCATCTAGATGTTGTAAGTGTTTCATATGGATGTTGTAAAAGTAGATTGGGGTGTTGCATATGTAATATGTTGCAATGGTTGTACACGTATGTTGCAAGCTTTCGTTCCTAATGTTTCAGTTGTTTTACTAGATGTATGTTATACGTGTGTTTATCTGTGTTTCACACATACATCGCATGTGTTTTGTCTGGATGTTGTATATATTTTGCAATGACTTTTCAAGCGTTTTCAGGTGTTTTTACAAGTGTTTCAGATGTATACTGCTAGTGTTTCAACTATTTTTGAACGTATGTTGCAAATGTTTTATTTGGATGTTTCAAAAAGTAGATCGGTATTGTATCTCCCTTCTCGCCTTCTGCTGTCTTGCCTCGGTGTCTCCTCCTCTTCTCGATGTTGGTGATGTGTTGGGTGACATGGGCCCGCGTGGAGGCGGACGGCGTGGGTGGGGCGAGTCATTTGAGTGGCACGGAATCCGAGTGAGCAGGGCATGCATCACGAGGCAAGCGCGGGGCGCGGGAGGTGCGTCTAGACGCCGGCATAGGGCCCGACGTCCGGACGCTAGCCTGTCCGTTATTTTAGTGGCCCCATTTTTCATAAGGACTAAATTCTAATTTTGTTGATCCGGAACAAGTCAGGATATCAAAGGAGTTAGAGCTATCCAAAGAAAGCTATGGTAGAATTCTCCAGTAATATTGTGTAAGTTGATCTAGGCTACATTTGATACTACCGTTGCCGTGAAGCAAACACGCAAAAAGATTGTTACTTGTTTCCTCAAAAAGGCACATAAAAAAATGACATTCCTGCCCCTTGGTCGACTGCCTCGGTTCAGCCCATGATTCCTCTCGCCAATCGCGCCTCACCTCCCTTGCCATTGGCTCCCCACTCCACTTCCATGGGATATTTAACTTTTTACCATTATAACGGATGGCGACTCCTCGTATAGCACTCTTAGAATTGATGATACGGTTTTAGCAGCAGAGAGAGAAAATCGATACACATTTGTCACTTTTGCTCACGTGGCACGCCAGCACCGTAGTCCAGCTTGATCCGAGTCAGCAGGTTCAACAAAAATGACCGCTCTTGCCCCTAGCTTCTCTATTCTCCCCTCTCACTGACACATGGGCCCCACAAGTCAGATTCTCCTTCAACCTCCAGCCATCACCATGCAGTGAGCGAAGGGGAGGAGCTCGTGCAGTCAGACGAGTGTGGTAGGGGAGGCACGGGTGGCAGGGGCCTCCCTCCCTCACTGATGGAGCTCGTGCCGCTTGCCTGTGCCTTGTAGGCGGCTGGCAGCTACTAGTAGCTAGCTGGGGAGGTCAGGTCGTGTGTCTCGGCTTGCTGCGGCAGCAACAAGCGTCGCGTGGTCGGTCTGCTTGGCTCGGCTACCCCTCCTCCTCGGCTCGAGGGCAGTCGCTGGAGCCGGGGTCATGCTCGCCGGAGCCGGCCGCGCTCACCGGAGTCCGGGTTGCCCGCGCTGGAGCCGGGGAAGGGCGGCGCTCGCCGAAGCCGCGGTCATGCCCACCGGAGCCGGGGAAGGGCTGCGCGCCAGATCCGGACAGCAATGCCTTCATCGAAGGAGGGGACTGAGCCATGGCCGAGCGCATCGACACACGCTGCGGAGGAGCTCATCGCGCGGGTTCGGCAGGGACATGCTCTTGTCTGGGACACACGAGAGAACGAACGCTCTCGTCCGTGGTTGACTGGTTGTCGTCGACATGGTGGCGGCGGCCTCGGACAGCAGCTGCCGTGACGAGGCCGTCGAGGTCGGCGGCGAGCTAGACGTTGACAGTGAAGAAGCCGTGGACGAGGAGGAGTTCAACCTAGGCCTTGACATGGCAGGCACGGTGTTGTAGTTGTTGGGAAGAGACGTCAAAGGCGCAGCGGTGATGCCATTAGGCTCATGTATCTCCCCACGCGAAGCTGGTGAGTGGTGACCATAGAGCAGCATTCACTCAGTCGTCGTCGCCGAGTAGGTGCTTCTCTAGCTCCTGCAACAACACCAGCTCTCTGGCCATTGAGCGACCCAAAGCCGATAGCCTTGCCACCTCTTGCGGAGGTGCGTAGCCACCATCTGCCGCTGCAACAGTGGTGGCATCAGCGACCGCAGTGTCTCCATGTATGACGCGGTGGTGAGCGATGGCGTGGGTCCAATCTCTAGAACTGGCCTGGGACCTCTCGCGACTCACGGGCCTCGGGCATGGAGCATGACCTCGATCCCATGCGCACCGCTGGACCTGGAGCATCGGAGCAAGGCGCACAGCTCAGGCCGACATTCGACACGCTGCATAGCTTTGCTCACATGGGCCGGCGTGCCTATCAGAGAACTGCTGCTCGTCCACGACCACCCCTGCTTCACCGGCGGAGCGCCCGTCGGCTCGGAGGAAGGAGACGTGCCGGCCAAAGCAGAGTCCTTCCCCTGCAGAAGAAGCGCTCGCGCGTGGCGGCACCGGCCCAGGCGGCTCGCTAGAGAAGGTCACCGTGATGAAGAAAAACATCGGCCGGGACTGCACAAGCTCCTTGCCTTCCCTCACTGTGTGGTGATGACCGGAGGTTGAAGGAGAATCTGACATGTGAGGCTCACGTGTTAGTGTGAAGGGAAGGTAGAAGGTGGAGAATAGAGAAGCCAGGGACAGGAGTAGGGCGGTTATTTTATCTGAGACTGCTGACTCAGATTCAAGCGGGACTACAGTGCTGACGTGCCACACGAGCAAAAATGACAAATGCTTATCGATTTTCTCTCCGTGCTGGTAAAACCATATCCTCAATCAGTGCTACGCGAAGAGTCGCCGTCCGTGGTAACGGTAAAAAGTTAAATATGGCCGCTTCCATCCGCTACCTCCACTCCACTTCAATCCGCCGCTCCTGCTCCAGTAGGAACGCTCCCCACCCCCACCACGCTGAGCTACTCCGGAGGAGCACTAGGGGACAGCGTCGACCCCGTCAAGCAGGTCTGGGTCGCTCCCCTCCCCTTAGCCCTAGATGGGCCGCCGCCCACCCTCACTCGTGATTCGTGGCCGTGGCAGGTTGCGCCGCCCGTCCGTGGCGTCGGTGCTGTGCTGGAGGTGGTGGAGCGGGGGCGGTGGGGAAGCTTGGCCGCTGGGGGGTGCCGGGACTAGCGACGGACAGGCGTCACCAGTAAGCCACGGTCAGGGGCATTTCAGTCTACTTAGCAGCGGTGATGGCAAAAATCTAACATAGTGGTAAATTTGGGATCTTTTCATGTCATTTCTTGTTTCTTTTAAGGTCTCTTGGATATTAGACAGAATTTCTTTGAAATTAAGATCAGTCGGTTACCCTGCCTCACAGATTGAAACAGCTAGGAGACCACCCATGTTGTCTGAATAGGGATTCTCTGTTGGATGTGCAGCAAGAAAACCTTGGAATGAATGTACATACTACTTAGGGTGCTGTATTAGAGTTTTAACAGGATGGGTTCGTTATGCTGCGTGGCGGCACGGCCACATGGGGCTAGCACAGCAAGCCAGGAGTGGTCCTCTATTAGCCGCAGCGACCCACCCTGGCGGACTGGTGCTGGCTTTTCTCCACCTCTGTCTAGGGGGTGGGAGTACAGGATCAACTCGGAAGGGTTGTCTTATGGATCCCATGGTGATAGGGGGGTCGCTGTGAGTTATGGGTCATCACTATCATCGAATAGTAAAGGAGCTAGTAGGAGCTGGGAGAGGAATGAGCTTCCACAAGATCACCGCTACTCTACATCTGAGGGTGCCATTTCGTATCTCAACAGCCCAGATGTCAGCTTCCAGAACCACCATATTATGCTACCGATGCTGCAAGATTCTAGTGTTGATGAATACATGAGAGGTATGTGCCTTGGAGTAGCAAACTTCTCTGTCCTCTTTGATGTTTCAGCTGCTTTTGTAATTTTTGTATTTCTTGGGTTAAGAGTGTTTAAGATTGTTCAAACTCAAGATCTGTACTTTATTTTTGCCTTCTGTACTATGCATCAATTTTAATTTCTGTTTATGTGTCACTTTGTCCTCTGCTGCTGTTTGATTTTAATATATTTGTTGCCATGGTTCTTTGGGCATTGCCTAAGGCGTTGAGCCAGGCATACCCTAGGTGCCACAGGACTCGACAAGGTTTTAGTTATGCTATATCGCCTAGGCATCCAGGCATATCACCAGCGCCACAGGACACCAGAATAGCATGTCTGTTGGACCAGCTATATAGCATGTTGGTGTAGAAAATAGTTTTTGTCTTGCTGTTTTAGCAGTTATTTTTTTGGAGAATACTAGAAGTTACTGTTTTAAAGGGCTACAGATAAATCACCTTTTCTTTTCAGCCCAATGAAAATTGCTACCACATGATTCTATCAAGTATCAATTACTGCAGAATGCAGCAAAATTATATTTCATAGTAAATTTGCCACAGGGCAAAGGCCATGCCCTTTCACAACACTATGAACTGTACCTCTATTCTTGGGTGACGATCAAGAGAAACTCATGAACTTGACAAATTGATCCTGATTTATTGGGACGATAGTCATTCCAAATTACATAACATTAAACCCATTTCCCTATAGCAAAATCTTTTTTAGAATTCTAGGGACGAGCCCCCGTCTATTAACCAAGAAGTCAACAGACAATGTAGCTTATTACAGCGCAGCAGATGGTGATGCCATCTGAAAACAGTTTTTGGGAACCAGTTCAACAGCCACTGAGAAAACCATTGCTTCTAACCCAGATCGCAAACTATCCTAACAAAGACCAAAGAAACAAGCTTTACTGACAAAACATAAACTGGACGTCACAGCAGTGATCCTGACACCTCACATCCATCAGCATACTCCTTCAGCTGGATCAACCTTCCATCATGCTTAAACACCGTTTTCACCCCAGAGACACCAGTAAGCGGCATTTACTTCCAGTGGAGCCATAACACTTGAGACGCCTCCTTCTTGATAAGCATCACCTTCAATCTCAGGTCCTCCTTTTCCTCCGGGCAAAGAATTTCCCAGTTCTGTATTGTGATCGCCATCCTGTAAAGAAGTATAGCCATACTCCTCCACGAATTTCTCTGAAAACATAAATCATTCCTTAATTTCCAGACTCCAAACAGCAGCAGAAGTAACTAGATTTAACACTCCATTACGTTTATTACTTAACCAGAATTGGCCGATAGAGTCTAAGGAATGCCCAAGCTGTACATCGAAAATATCAGACAGAACTGCCCACATTTGCTGGGCTACAGCACACTAAAAAAACAGGTGATACACCGATTCTTGCTCACAACAAAACAGACAAGTAGGATCTTCAAATTTCCTTCTCTTACTAAGATTATCTCTAGTCATAAGTCTGTTTTTACTTAGCAGCCATAAGAAATATTGAACTCTAGGGGGAATTTTGAGATCCCAAATGGAGACAAGAACAGGCTGTATCCCTCTAAAGTTTATAATCTTATATAAGGACTGAACATTATACACACCCTTAGAAGAAAACTGCCAAACCATGGTGTCTTCCTCATCACTAAAATTGATAGTAGAGGCAATCTGGCATACCTCATCCCAAAGCTCTAGCATGTTATCATCACCCATTCTTCTAAAAGTGCATTTCAGATTCACACCATCCCAAAGACACTATGAAAATTATGCTGAATTCCATCATTGTCATCATGAAAAATTATGCTCTATGAAAATTATGCTGAATTCCATCATTATGCCCCTGAAATGAGTGTTCCTAGTGGTGGGAAGTAAAAATTATAAACCTTCCACGAGCTCTATGAAACTCTAGGTATGGTGCCTGTGATAGATACTGTACATGATTGTGACAGGGAATATGGAGGGAAAGCCTTAACTTGGTGGAGAGTGTAGTTTTACTGCTTTTCTTAATGCTGTGCTAAGGATAAAAGTCTACAAATAATACCAGTTTCTTATGATATAGGAACAAGATAAAAGAAAATATTGAAGATTTTCTATTGAAAGGACACTATTCTCTTGCTTCCATACTTCTATGGCTGTTGTGGGCTGTTAGGCTATGAACATAAATGACAAAACAATACACTTATTACAATTTAATTGAACTGTGCCATAGCATCTCAGAGCTGTAGGTGGGTAAGGTCTGTGTCACTTTTATCTAGTCAGGAGCTTGATTGGTGTGTGGCACATTGAGTACATTGTAGCCAAAGAAGGTCGGTGGGTGAGGAATCGGAGGCTGACAGTGTGGCAACCGATGGTTACAGTTACAGACGAAAGGGAAAGGGGGAGGGGGGATACCTCCTGTTAGGAAATGCAACTCACTGTATCCAATGCCGAATGGCTAAGATATGGAGATGTACAAGGTGCAGATAGTGCCCTACACCCTACACTAGTGACTAAATACATGCACAACATATACATCTAACACCTCCATTTCTTTCTTGACTCCTAAGACAAGTAGGAATACAGTCCTTACAGATTGGACCTTCCCTTCACAAACCAATTCTAACTCAATCTCCTATTCTTATCTCAACCTAAAAGGGCGTACCCAGTGTAGAGAGTTCCCGCTCTGTGCGGGGTCTGGGGAAGGGTGTCAGTGGCAAGCCTTACCCTCGCCTGTGCAATGCGAGGAGACCGCGACTCGAACCCGGGACCTTCCGGTCATAGGCGGTAAGACTCTACCGCTTACACCAGGCCCGCCCTTCAATATTCTTATCTCAACCTAACCAGATTAAACTCCCTAATGTTTCCAAACCTAAGACTCCTAGGATAAGCAATGTTGGGTCTGGTGCAGACCGATACGGAGAATGGGGGTGCCACTGTGCCTAGGGATGAAAATGGTTGGTAACATATCATCTATGCGGAAAAGGTTGCTGATCAGTCAGAATTTTTCCATATTTCTCAATTTATTAACTATTCAGTTGCAACTACAATATGGTACTGAAAGAAATTAAACATCCAAATTTTATATACGTATCTCTCTGATCGATATGCTCCTTTCTTGTCTGAACCATTCGAGCTATCTCGACTCTCAATAACCTTTTTTTAAGGCAATGTAGTTCCTGTACCAATACGGTAGCAGTTGAATTACAAATGAGTTGGCAAAATCTATTCTTCTTTAAGAATGTGGCATTATTTGAATGACGTGATATGGTTGTAATTTCAATCATTAGTGGTCAGCATGGGTACAAGATAGCACATTTGCTACTCTGGTTAAATTATCTCCATCTCTCCTGAGTATCTCGCGCCCTGTAATATTCTTTGTCATCTGCGCTTTTACCATGTGGTTCAAGTTCTCTGTGCATGGTCATTTGTATGTCCTTTTCTACTAGATGAGCATTTATAATGTTTTTGAATTGCATAAAACAATGATTGACTATGGGCGGGTGCATGCAACCTTTTCATTAGTGGTCACTTTGTCATCACCTTAATTTGTGTGTGCACATAGCTATGGGCGGGTGTGTGCAACCTTTTCCAAAGAATTTTACAATGAGATCAGTTATGTTAATTGAGCATTTATTATATGTATGGGCATGTGCATGCAAAGTTTTGTTGAGTTGTATTGATTGGACCTATTTTGCAGTTTCAGTTGCTGAGCCTGTAGGTGCTTTATTATTGTCAGAGGTATGCAATATGCTAGGTGTTCATGTTGTAGTAATATTCATTTCTTGCTCCAGGCTTCAGGGGACTGAATTTTATCCTCTTTTTGTAGGGAATGTCAGGACAACAGAATAGTGGTGGTTCCACCTCCTCTCGCTCTGATGGAAGTGAATATGATATTGTACCTAAATCATACACATCAACGCCCCGCAACTTCCCGAGTCGCCGATCATTCCTGTCAAAGCCAATCCACCCTGTTTCATTTCCAGAACATGCACTAGAAGCACAAGAAACTCAAAGTCCTGTTGCCAACGCAAGCTCCAGCAATCCTCTGTGCTCTGAATTCAAGGGAACAGGAGAGCTTCGCTTTCCAGGTCCCATGGACTATGGTAGTGCTAGTCATGGGGAGTCAGGAAATTGGAGTGCGGCAAGTAGCATGGATCTTACTGATTTATCAGAACGACCTGAAGCTGGACCACGGCGTCCTAATAATGTAATGCAGAAAACAAGGTGTGACCTCTGTGAGAGGCTTCTGACAAAGAGATCACCTTGGGGTTCTCGTAGAATTGTACGCACTGGAGATTTGCCAGTTGCTGGTGTTCTCCCATGCTCCCATGTCTACCATGCTGAGTGTTTAGAGCGGACCACTCCCAAGGGGCAGAAGCATGACCCTCCTTGCCCTGTGTGCGACAAGCTGGCTGGTAAAGATACCGAGCAGTGGTCAATTTGCAGGTTAAAAAATGGATTCCCAAGATTACGTTCACTAGGGGAAGGGCCTTCTCGAGTTTGGAGCTGTGCTCATGCTGGAGATTGTGTTGCTGGGACTGTCCAGATGCCAAGATCAAATAGCATTGCGCTATTGACTCGGAGTGGTCACAAGAGGCATGCATCTTCGAAGGGAGAGCCCAGCAAAGACTGGGCTGAAACATCAAAAAATACTTGCATGTAACTTCCTAATGCACTCAGTAGGTTATATTCATGACCTCGCATTGTTATAGTTGCAAGGTTATGTATGCTTACGAATGTTTTCATGGCTTAATGGTCCGGCTAGGAAATGACATAGATATGCTTGTATAGCTGACTAAATTTATCTCCTATCAGTTATCAGGGTTGCCACTTGTGCATAGAGGCCTTAGGTCTACCGATTATTTTTATGGGCTGAATCTGTTCCAGATGAAATTGTATGTGCTGGAAATCGCAAGTAAACTGGCCTCTGTAACTTCTCATCCAGTTCTATGAAACTACCGCAATTATCCCTACAGCCCTACGGCCCTACTTTGTATGATTGTAACGTTGAGACGAGATTTGACACTGCAATGAGACATCGATAAGCAGAATCTGTTGGCCGTAACATTGAACTTGGTCGCTACTCTGTATGATCTGTAAACCAAAACGCAAATTGGATCATGCTAGAAAAGCAATTTTTCAGGTGCTCGTGAAACCTTTCCCAGGAGGTGTTGACATTGCTTTGGTTGGCTCTGAATGGAAGTTGCATCTGGATAGTTCAGTTTTTCGCTGCATGTTCGCCTGCCTAATTCAGGAGTGCATGCAGGAGGCGTCTGAGCGCCGCTTATCCCGCCACTTCTCCGGGATCACCATCCAGCCGCTTCAGACAAACCGAGAGCTCCTCCATATAACCCCGCTGCTGCTTCTGTATTACTGTGCTTCCTGCATCGTCGTCCTGGTGATCACACCCAGATCAAATCCTGTTCATATTTGGTAAATGGCAAAAACTCTTGGCAAATGCATTTTTTTGACTGTTTATTATGTAGACCTAGAATTTTTGTTGGACTTTTGCTGCAAGTACTGCCGCTGAATTCCTGTACATCGCTCGTTCCATGCAAGGAGATTCATTGTGATCTTTCTCTCTAGTTGTAGGAGCATGGCTGAAGAGAAGAGCCATCCACGGCTGAACGAGCGGATCATGTCCTCCCTCTCAAAGCGGTCGGTTGCTGCGCATTCCTGGCATGACCTTGAGATAGGTAAGTACATCTTTTGCACTGCGGTATGATTCTGGAGGTTCATACAAGCTGATGCTTCATATTTTCAAAATACCAGGACCTGGAGCCCCTGCTGTTTTTAATTGTGTAAGCATCATGTCCTGTTGTTCATCCTGGGTAGTGAAGTAGAGGAAGCCATTAGTTTCAGATGGATCAGACCTCCAGAAGTCAAAACCTTCCATGCTTGCAGGTTGTTGAGATCACAAAGGGCAGTAAAGTGAAATATGAACTAGACAAGAAGACCGGATTGATCAAGGTACAAATTATCTGTTAAAATTTAAGCTTACAGGAAAGAGAAAAAAATACCATTGTTTTCCTGATGCCACTGAAAATTTGACAATATGCTTTCGTAGGTTGACAGGGTGCTATACTCATCAGTGGTCTACCCACACAACTATGGTTTCATTCCACGAACATTGTGTGAAGATGGAGATCCAATGGATGTGCTGGTGTTGATGCAGGTCAGCATGTCTTACGACTGTTTGTTTCATCTAACCCACTTAGTATTAGTTATATAGGTTATGTCTTCAGCTTCTGAGGTTAATCATTAACCGGCTTCAACCAAATAGGAACCGGTGATACCTGGCTGTTTTCTTCGGGCAAGAGCCATTGGCCTTATGCCCATGATTGATCAGGCATGATGCATTTATGGACTTTTCATTAAAACTTCTACATATCACATTATGTTGGATTGATGGCGTATCTGTTTCTGCAATAACTAGGGAGAGAAAGATGATAAGATAATTGCAGTTTGCATTGATGATCCTGAATACCGTCACTTAACCGATCTCAAGGAACTTTCTCCACATCGCCTTAATGAAATCCGTCGCTTCTTTGAAGACTGTACGTGCCATTTGTGTCCAAATCTGTCTGATTTTCTATAATCATAGCACTACAGTTGCTCCAGAAACGCTGGAATTTATTTCACATGTATTTGCAGACAAGAAGAACGAGAACAAGGAAGTTGCTGTGAACGATTTCTTGCCACCAACTACTTCCCTGGAGGCCATTCAACACTCAATGTGAGTCTGCTTTTCCGTCAGAAACTGGTGATACAATGCATCTGAAAATATGCTTTAACATGATCGTGAGATGTGAAAGCTTTGATCATCTGAATTCTTTCTTTCTACTCATTTCATCCCAAGAATAGACATCTCACTTCATAAGGAGTCAAACAATCTCAAGTTTATCAAATACATAAAAAAAGTATCAATATTTATAATACATAACGAGTATCATCACTAGATTAATTATGAAATATATTTTCTTAACAAACTATATTTTCATAATAAACGTTTATAAAGATACAGATGTTGATACTATTTTCTATAAACATAGTTAAATTTAGGATCGTTTGACTTCTCGGGAAGCAATGTTTCTATTCTTTTTGAGACGGAGGGAGTACTTTGACAAATCTATTCACCTTCGCTGAAAAATTAGCTTCCTTTTATTGTCTGAATCCTCACATTATATGTTAGAATTATCTTTTTTTTTATAGTTAGGGTACTACTTCTAATCTGTTTTTTTGTTGTACCAGGGACTTATATGCTGAATACATCCTACACAGTTTGAGGCGCTAGATCTGGTTTCGAGATGGAACAGTCCCTCTCCTGGTCTCCGGGAAAAATAAGCAATAACCGATCAGCCTCCTGGCTTTTGTTTCAGGAGCCGTTTTGCAGTATATATAACTAAATCAAGGGATAATGTGATTCTTCTGCAAGTTATTGCATATAATATGCTAACCATGAGATATATATTGTCTACTTCTGTACATTTTTGTGGAATATTTGAATCAACTATTGGAGTCTCTTCTTGCTTTCTGTCAACCTCAAGTGTGCCTTCCGCAGCTGCGCTCTTTTCAAGACCATGATATGTGGTGGTTATATTAATCTGAACACTTCAACGCTACAGCCGTATTGTGCCTTTCAAGCCTGTTTGATTGATGTTGTAGTTTGCTACGCCTAGCCTTAAGCAAATTATGCTTGCTATAGAAAGTGTGGCGAGTGAAATCAAATCTACAGCTGCGCATAGTTTGGCAAGAAAATAAGTCTATAACATGTGCAGCGGTAGCGAACCAAACAACTACCTAAAAAACTGTGCAATGACGAACCTGTGATGTAACAAGTTGTGGTTATGAACCAAACAGATTTCAAGAATTAATGACCCATCATGTTGAAAGGATCTAATCGATGCTAAGGGGTGGGTGTGTTGAATAGGCTTCACAAAAATTCTTATGCAAAATATACGTTAAATAAAACACAGAGTCTGAAAAATCAGCTAGGCTATTTTTTCTACCTTACCACACAAGCCTGTAGATCCTGCATTGCTGATTCTAAAAAACAGCTAGGCCTGTTTATCTAGAAATCCTGCAGAAAATGTGTTAGCCTCCCCTTTTGCTTTCTTTCCTTCCCTTCTTCGGTCCACGGTGCTTGATGGTGCTTTTGAGTGATTTGAAATTTATTCAAAGTATGCCTACACTCACAAACAAGCATAACCAAGTAGCCACAAACGAAACTATATATGAAATATGTGCAATGTGAATATGAAAGTGAGACAAACCAAAACAAGGAGATGCAACGATGTATTTCTCGGAGTTCAGATCCCCACTTGGATCCCACGCCCTCTGTTGCGGAAGTCGTGAGCCCCCTCCATGGTTGGGCTCTAGCTAGGTTTGTTTCAACCACTTTCCACACTACTAGATGATCTTTTCCCTTTTGGGGGCAGGATCGCAACCCACACAAACTCGGCACTTCACACCTTGGGTGCTCATCGGTGACATCTAGCCATTTAGGAGCAAAGCTCCAAGAGTAACAAATGCTTCA
Organism: Miscanthus lutarioriparius; assembly: GCA_904845875.1. Lineage (NCBI taxonomy): Eukaryota > Viridiplantae > Streptophyta > Magnoliopsida > Poales > Poaceae > Miscanthus > Miscanthus lutarioriparius. The sequence continues at coordinate 86,118,688 of CAJGYO010000002.1, forward strand.
CAACAAAACTTAACATTGCGACAAAGTGCTCAAGGCTTGCTCAGCTCTCTATTGCTCTCACACAAGCTCACAAGGCTCAAATCTTGCTCTCCAATTAAATGGATATGGCTAATTTCATTCAAGTCCCACAAAGAGTGATCTGGGAGTTCTTTCTAGACTTAGCTGATGTGTATGGACGTGGAAAAGTTTAGAAAACCACCAAGCGCCGTGGGAGTGGGTATAAATAGTCCTCCCATAAAAACTAGTCGTTGCACTCTATATGCAAAAGGCATCCTGGCCGGATCTCAGAACCGACCTAGTTGGTTTTTTTCAAATCGGCCAGTCATTGCTCTCTCAGTTTGTAAAATCGGCTTGGCCAATTTGGGAAACTGGCCTAGCCGGATTTCCCTGACAGCACACAAAATGCTCTCTCAACTATGCTAATCACTCAGATTTCTCACTTGGGTTGTTTTGGGCACTTCTAGGCCACATCTAGCACTTAGTGTTGCATTCCCCATAATAGTACAACGTATATATACTTAAGATTTAATGATACATAAATAAAACCACTTGAGTTTGTCTTCCTTCAAACATTGTGGTTGCTTCAATCTCCATCATTTGAGGGCAATTAATACTTTCATGGCTTTGAGCTGAACTACCTTGAGCTATGACTTTGGATATCTCTGACCATTTGATCAAGATTACACTTCTCATCCAAAAGTCATCTTTCCATATAATTCAATAATGATTTGATCCTCGACATCAACATGGCTTTGCATAGCTTGACTAGTATCTCAACTCAATGCAAGTACTCTCTTATTCACCCTAGCCATGGTATCTTGATGCCAAGTTATCCCTTGCCTGCTGAATTTAGTGATGGATGACTTTGTGAAACTTGATGTAATGGTTATGAATTTGGTATTGGATGACTTGTGAAACTTGCTGTAATGTCTATCTATATGTTGTTGCATGATTAGAATCTCATTTTTGTTTTATAATGCAATTGTTAATGGCTGAAAAAAATTGTGTGGGCTGATTGCAGTGTGGGCTGTACTGTGTAAAGCTGGGCATGGGCTGAATGTGCTATGGGCTAGTAGCTGGGCCTTGGCTAATTTGCGAAAAAATAGCAAGAAAAAAGTATAGTTGGGCCTGGGCTGATTTGCCAAAAAATGGCCTGGTTGATTTGAGAAAAGATAGGCTGATTTGGGACAAAAAAATATGGGCTGAAAACAATAAAAAACTAAATGGATCCAGATGAAAAGAATCACCACAACAATGTTTGTGGCCTTTTAGAAGCCTTCCTCTCTTATGAGCCTTAATAGGCCAAATTTCAGTTTTATGACATTTCCTAGATTTGCCAAGTGAGCGCCACGTCAGCATGACATCCCACGTGGTGCCTTGCACATGTGGCAGGGGTCTATGTATTTGTGACTTAGAAACCAATGTCATAAATTTGTATGACATAAAAACAAATGTCATAAGGTTAATGACATGAAAAATGTAAACGTCAAAAAATGTATTTTGCAACATGCATTTTTTGAACCCGATGTCATAAATAGCAACCTATGACATAACTTGCTTATATTATGACATAAGTTCAATGTCAAAAAATGCAACATTTGTTGTAGTGACTTTCTACTTCACTTAAGTACTTCATTGAAGTGTGCTTGCTTTAGAAGTATATTTGGAGCTTTGTTATAAGCTTAGTGAAAGCCCTAATTTGGTTTTGGATAATTGATGAAACCTAAGTGTACTAACCCTTGTCATTAGTGATGTATATGAGCTATGTTGGTACACACCAAGTGGTGGAGCTAGATGATGGTCATGGTGATAGAGGTGACCAAAAAGGGAAGTTCAAGTGCTTCAACTTGGAAAAGAAGAAAGATAAAAACAAAATTGGCTCAAGGCAAAGGTAAAATTGATAGGGCCATTTTGTTTTGCCAATCAAGACACCATAGAGGGTGTGATTGGGTTTAGGATAGATAGCTATACTATTAAGATGGGTGATCTCACGGTTAATGCGGTTATCTAAGTGCCACTAGGTGATTTAACTCATGCATTTGCATTAGGACCTAGTGAGTGCTAACATCCCTTGGAAAAACATGTTTGTGAAATGCTAACTCACGTGCATAAGTGATGGAACTTGTTGGAGTTGACACATTTGCACAAGGGATAAAGAAAGGAGAAGAGATAGAGGGTCACTGCAGTGACCAGACGCTGTCCACGGGTGGACCGGACGCGTCCGGTAGCAAACCCTAGGTCTCGGCCAGCTTGCTGGCTCTGACCGGACCTTGGCTCTGAGATGCACTGGACTCGACTGTGACACTGTTCATCGAATGACAAATGCACTGAGTGTGGACCGGATGCTGAGGTGAGTCCGGTAAGGAGTGACCGAACGTGTCCGGTCGCTATTTTCACGTTCCAGAACGTCTCTGTTCCACACCGGACTCCACGGTGAGCTGATTTCAGTCAGTTTCTCGGTGAGTCCGGTCCAGTCAATGAACGCGCGAGAGTGAAGTAGCCGTTGATGGCAATGGCTAGCTTCAAACGGCTAGTGACACATGGCAGCGATCCAAGCACTGGACGCTGGCGTCAGCGAGTTCGGTCGACTGCTGGAGCGTTCGGTCAATACGCAAAAGCTGAGATGAGTTGGCCAATGGGTATGTGATTTGTTGGAGCTCTAGAAATAGGTATTGGCTAGCTCTAGCTCACTCTCTTAGACATTTTGATCATCGATACATCCTTGTGAGCTAAGCCAAACACCTCTTACTCATCTCCTTCATAGATTCATCATTTTTGTAAGATTGGAAGTGATTGTAGTGCATTTGCTTAGAGTTTGAGCATCTAGTGGCACTAGTGATCGTGTGAGCTATGGGATTTTTTGTTACTTTTGTTGGTTGCCACCACCTAGATGGCTTGGAGCAGCTGAGGAGCCTTGGCACGAGTTGGTGATTGTTCGTGGCCATCTCCCCATGATCTTGTGAGGGGTTCTTGACCTTTTCCCTAGCAGAGAGCCAAAATGTACTCTAGTGGATTGCTCGTGCCGTTGAATACCCTCATTTGTGTAGGTTCCTATGGTGCCCTTGTGTAGGGTTAGGCTTGTGACGCCTATTAGCTTGTTAACCACCAAGTGAACAGTCGACACAAGGGGACTAGCGTGCCGGTAAGCACGTGAACCTCGGGAGAAAAATTGTGTCAATTGTCCTTTTAGAATTCTCCCAGTATTCACTTGGTATTCATTGATTGATTGTCACTTGCCACGGCGGTATAACCCCTCTACCACTCTCTTGTATTTACTTTCTTATTCACTTGTGTAGTGGTAGCTTTAGCTTGATAGAGTAGCTTAGTGAGTAACTAGAGTAACTAGTTGTTTATTACTTGTGCTAGTGAGCTCACTAATGGTAGTAGTAGTGACATAGCCTTGTGTGTTCATTAGTGATTGTAACTGACTAGAATTGTTGGAATAGATGGCTTGCAACACTTAGTAGAGCTAGAGCAAAATTGCTTTGCGTCATTTGTTGTACTAATCTTTTTGCTCTAGTGATTTTGTAGAAAATTTTATTAGGCTATTCACCCACTCTAGTTATTAGGATCTTTCACTTAGTACTTTTACTACCTTGTTTAATGTGGTTATATCTTGTGTGGGTTTCAATGCTCTTATAGAGTACTCTGGTCTCATTCCACCGGAGCTTCAACTAGAGTAGTAGGTTTATAGATTAAGCATGGTGCTTAGCTATAGCTTGCCTATTTTTATGGCTAAACCCACGGATAGTTTTTGGTAGTTAGTAGGTGGTGACATCCCTACCCATCCTATGTATTCCACCTCGTTTGATCTAGTTCATAAAACATAGGTCTCTTTGCAGCTTATTTCATCAATCTCTATTTGGTGTTTGGGCTATGCCCCAAGGTGCTATTGAACCCCTCGATTTCTTGGTTTAACTGTGTTTCTATAGCTCATACCAAAGTTGTGCTTAGTAGTAGAAGTAAATTAGGACTCTTGTACTCACTCATTGTTCTTGAGAGGATGCTAGCAGATCAGCAACAGATCATAGCCAAGCAGCAGAGGAGAGATGAGGAGATCTGTGTAGAGCAGAGGCATCAGGCCAGGGTTTAGGAGCAGCAGAACTAGCAGGCAGCAGATGGTCACCATGTTCTCATAGATGTAGGCGAGGCAGGACCAGTTCTAGCAGTAGATGATGATAGACATAACCACTAACATGGCTTTCTTCCAACACCTGCTATAGCACACCAGGGTCCTAGCTTTTGTTCCACCAGTGCTCCGAGCACCTACAGTTTAGATGCAGACCATCATAGTCCTGGCGTTATAGTCCAGCGGACTTCCAGGACATGTTTGTCCGGCACTAGTGCAGTTTACCTCCCTGCCACCTCAGTCACGTGTTCCACAGTTCTTTGCTACTCTAGGTTCGAGGATGGTTTAGGGGATGATGACAGCTACAGACCTGTACAACTTTCACACCTAGTCAGTCTGAGTCACTACTTATGTAGATGACACCAACCACTCGGAGCCTCTCTGCTAGCTTCAGTGAGATCATAGGACACCCCTACAATGCTCACTACTTCAGTGCCAGTGACCACCTTTGTGGCTCCCGCTACTAGGACTATAGAGACACTTCCTTCGTTAGTAGTGTTGTCAGAGCCGCCACCTCAGTTGAGTTCACCTCCTCCTCCTACTTCAGCTCTTGAGACTACAGCTACTACAGAGATAGATGTGACAACTCTAGTGTCAGAGGGTCAGCACACCACTAAAACTCCTGAGGCTACCTCAATTGAGACTCAGACGGTAGACCTAGCTCTAGAATCCTCACAGCCTTCCACTCAGACATCGACAGTCGATCAGGTAGAGGCTAATAGTTCTTCAGAGTCATACGTGGGAGGCTTTGCTCCCTCATTTTGAGGTAGCTCCGTATGCGACAATGCTTGACTTGTCTTCCTCTACCCAACCTATGGATTTTTTGTGCTCGATGCTAAACGGGGAGAAGGAGCGAGTACGTGACTTAGGGGAGCGTTTGTGAGGACTTGGTTCTTTTGTGTGCTACTCTTTCATGTATCATGTGTATGTTTTCATGCATTTTTAGATACTATGTGTGTTGCATGTTTGTGGGGATACTATGTGACATGTGTGTGCTCTCTACTACATATCATATGTCATGTCACCATTGCTTGCTCGCTTGTTTTGCTTTCATCATATTCTTTGCCAAACGAGCTTACTTTGTTGTACACTTGCTTAATTCTTATATATTGTGTACATGTTATGGACTTGGTTCACATAAGCATGCCTAACCCATTTGTTCTTATTGTCTCATGCTTATGCAAACCAAGTATTTGAAAACCTCATTTCTATCTTATATGGACATACTCGAGGTTGTGTTGTCATCAATCACTGGAAGGGGAGATTGAAAGCATCTAGCCCCTAATTCGGTTTTTGTGATTAATGACGACATAATTGTTGTGACTAACATGTGTTTCATAGAGGTATTATAAGATGGGCCACAATAATGATTGATGAATGGGTAATCAATGGTTTTCATGTCCCTATTTGATGGAATTTGTTTTGTTTTTTAAAGGATATGTGACAAGGTTAAGGATGGACTAGTCCTAAATGTCGTTTGGCCTTGAGAGTGAGACACTTAGAGTAGTTTAGGACTTTGTTTTTCTTTTGGCCGTACTATAAAGGGGATATTTACTAGTAGCTTGACCTATGTGAGTCTAGTGAGTTAGGTTTGTGCACACTTTTGTTCATTTGCAATATTTGTCCTTCTCATTTTATCTCCATTCAATTTTGAAATGAGTATTTTAGACCCTAAATGAGTTCAAATGAAAAAGTTCTCAACTAAAAAGTTTTATAACTTTTGAGAACTACACCTTTGGTTTTAGTCATTTCTCCATCCAAGGTTATTTGAAATTTTTGAATTTCAAATGTATTCAAACGTAACTTTCTTTGCATAGATGATTTCAAATAAAAAAGTTGTCAACTATAAAGTTGCATAACTTTTAAAGTCTAAAACTTTTATTTGGGTCATTTCTCTATCCAAGAATCGTTTGAAAAAAATTAAATTTTACTGTGCAGCTTCTATTTTAGATACGGCTCATTTTATAGCTGCCTCTAGAAATCAATTTCTAGAGACGACTAGAAATGGTGCCGTCTCCAGAAATCAATTTGTAGAGATGGCTGTAAATGGAGCCACCTCTAAAAATAGGGGTATTTCTAGAGACAAAGTCGCCGGCTCTACAAATGCATTTTTGGTGGCAGCTCGGTTTGGAGGGTCTGTGTAGAGATGGCTGGAAATTGAGCGGCCTCTACAAAAAACCTCCCATTGCTATAAATTGTTTTTTAAGTAGTGTGGACCAGTGTTCATATTCATGCGTACACGGCATTTTCACTTGAAACCATTTGAAACACGAGCATATATACACTTTAATTTGCTTTAAAGTTTTCCATGTACCGACTAATTAATAGACCTTGACCAATTCCACCATTTGACAATTAGTAGTACCTGTAATCAGCCTGTGTGATTACAAACAACTTACTGGTTCACATCAATTGCGTCAATTACAGGGCATGTTCACCTTTGGTTTCATATATCTTTTTTCCCTTTTCGAGAGAGACATGCCAACAAAATCTGCGCGTGTCTGTGGTGGGTTGGTTGAGCATCACTATCTCGTCTCTTTTCTCTATGCTCTTTTCTTATTAAAACTTGACCACACGTAAAACAAATACTAGTACTACCATTCTAAATAATCATGATAAGATTGTTTAAAACTCGATGTGGACTAGGAAGTTAGAATTCTCATAGCTAGCTAGTTACTCGTGAGTCATCTCTAGCCACTGTGTGGCTACTTTTCTTTTCTTTACTTGCCTTTGATTGGAAAGTGCACTCCAAGCTTGTTCAAAGTTCCTTTTTAAAAGTCTTTTTCGGTGCATCACTTTGAAAAGGTGGCATGCAGGAGGCTGCACAGATGTCGAATTCTTATAGGATTTGATATCCAGGTGTCAAAAGTGATTGTTTCACTTGTTTTATAGCCTATATGGCTAGCCGAAAGTTACTCATGATAGACGTTACATGAGCAATTAAGCTTGGCGGTTTCTCTAAGTTTCTGTATTTAAGATTTTGCTTTGCGCCTCAGCAAACATAGGTTCAACAATATGTTTCAAATAAAAGATTTTTTTTGATACATGTTAAAGTTTAAACGCATTGTTAGTTCAATAGTTCATAATGCTTTCAGATTATATTTTCAAAGTTAATCTATTCTCAATCATATATTTGTAAGTTATGGACGCAATTCGAAATGTACTTTATGAGCATACATTTGTCTGATTCGTGGGTGCAATATGAATGCACTCGCACCACTGAATATCCCAAAAGGCTATCTGAGTGGAACTCAGTTGTAAGCACGAAAACCTTCTCACCAACCTTTATATAAGCACAATGCTTACTACTCCTACTAATGTATTGGTGCTCAGCACTTCTGCAGTAGTGCTCAGCACTTTAGTACAATTACCATTAATCACTTCACTTTTCAGAACGTTGGTTGACCAGTAGGTTGACAATTGGACATACGCGTGTGAACTTTGGGGGAAGGAGATTAGGTAAAATAATATAATGCCCTGTTAAATTGGTTGACAATTGTGCAAGTGGAGATGGCACCACCCAAATGTCAACCGCCAAAAAGGCAGTGTGAATGATGGTAATGATTGTTTGTGTTTTGAAGCACTGCAAAGATGGTTTCCTAGTTAACAGATAGGAACGAAGTTCATCGACCATTTTACATGCATCATCTGTTTACGACACATGCAAGTTTCTTTTCAGTTTACGACCCCATATGCATGTTTTTTTTTCTTATTAATATTAACTAGCAAGCATGCCCATGTGTTAACGTACAATTTATTGTGTGGTGCTCATGCCAATGATAAAAAGCTAACTATTTTTTATTGAATTTAATTAGACTTAGCTCAACCTTAGATTAAATAAATTTTAAGGTCCATAATAAATGCTGGCACAACAAAGGATTAATCCCATATGGAAAATTGACTTACATAAATAAGATACTATTATGTGTATCTATTGTGAGCTTAAGTAAGGAGAAAGATGAGCCACATGAAAGTACAAATGCCGTGACACCAATGGGTTGGGTAGCCAGGCTATGACATGAGTGGCGTGACGACAATAAAAATTTTGCAGCTCCAAACTCAAAACAAGAGGAGTGAGAGATAGAGACGATTGACCAAGGGACGAAACAGGAGAGAGACATAAGGATAGGAAAGAGGACGAGAGACGGAAGAAAGAATACTTCCTTCATTAGTTTTATTAGGTATAGATTATCAAAAAGAAACTTCGTCGATGGTTTCTATCGGGTTCATAAACCCAGGGTCCCTAATAGGCCCACTTTCCAGCAAAAGCTCGACCCAGCAGACGGTATTATAAACAACGCGTAACTCCTGGGCCGGCCCAGATACCTAACGACAGACCGAAAGGCCTGGCCAAGGAGGAGACGACGCTCGCTTCCGACTCCGACCCGCTTCTCCAACCGGAAGGCCTGGCCAAGAAGGGGACGACGCTCACTTCCGACTCCGATCCGCTTCTTCGACCGGGAAGACACCGAACCTCTGCTTATAGCTTTTCTCCGACCGGCGCGGTCGGAGCCGACTGGAAACGACCGACCGGGGACGCCCGCTCGGTAAGAACCCAAAAATCAGGAGGAGCAGATAAGGCAAGGCGCTCAAGTCAACCGCAATACCAAGGACCGTACCCTGCACACCTGCAGGACAGTACCGCCTGTAACACCTCGGTGTTAAGCATGCATTAACATTTTGCAAATCATGAGCATGATCATTATTATGCATCCATAAGCATGACATGAAATATAGAATGGAAACATACTAATGAAACGTGTGAAACATGACTATGAAACAAATGTAACCTTTCAATTGTTTTTCATTATCTCAGTACATACAATGCTTGATTCTTGGGTGACCAATGTGTGATGTGGCTAATAATTTTCTTAAACCACTTAGTCACACCTAGAATGTCATTTGGAACAATGTTCATGTTGACCATATTGCCTAATTACACTTCCAAGTAATAGTTTGACTTGTGTTGACCCCTGACGCTCTTGTGTTTGACTATTTAGAAAGTGTAGCGTAGAGTGTTTGCATGTCGGAGCAACCTAAAACACAGTTGTAGCAAATTTTATAAGGAACAAACTTTGTTTAGAAGCCAAGTCATGAAAACATGCACAACATGCTCAAAATGGTCCCGCAAGTCAGTTTTGGGGGCAATTTGGTCTTAGAATTTTTCTAAGTCCGAGCACTGATTTTCAAATTCAAGTATCGATGTTTGGAGCCTTGTATCTCCATAACCAGGTCGAACCAGCTCGAGCTCCAATTGTACAAGTTGTAGTTCACATGTAGATGTTCAAATTTGTCAATTATACCTTGCGCTATATCATCACGGATTAGGAGTTAATCACTGTCAAACTTCGCCTGTCAGTCGGTTCATTTGGAATCTGAATCGAGTTTCAGACTCGCTACAGTGTCGACCGGGTTCAGAAAGCTACCGCCGCGTGGGGGGACACTCGTCGCCGGTCGCCTGACGCGCAAGCCACGCGCCGCGGCCGTCCTGGCGCTGCTGGCCATGACTTGAACTCGCGCCCGCCTGCCTAACACGCTCGCCATTTCATTTTTCCTTTCTCCGCTCACCCGAAGCTCCGCAGCAACAGCCGCAGCAACTCGATGAGCTCGTGCTTGCTCGCCGCCGCAAAAATGCGAACTACATCTTCACCACAGCTCCGTCGTGTTCTCCTCTACCTCCTCCATCTCTTAGCTGAGCCGATTGAGCTTTGGTAAGGGCGCATTGACCATTCCCGCCACCGCCGCCATGGGCGTGTCCTCGCTGGAGTTGAGGCCGCCGTGGTCGGGGTAGCTAGGAACTCTTCCATCCTCTTCTATTTGTTTGGGTAGTATCGTGGTGACCTCCTGAAGCTCATATCGAGCTTAGCCGTGTCCCATAGGGCCGAACCTCGCCGGAGCACCGTCGGACTGCGTCGCCGTTCGCCATGCACGCCGTCGTCCTTGCTAGGGCTCGGTAGAGGTTGAAGTGAGGGCATGAATGGGTGCGCATCGTTGTGGGGAGACGCCGGTGTCGTCGGTTTCGCCGGAGGAGCCGTCGTCGGCGAGCTTCACCGTTGCTGCGCCGTCGCGTGCGCCTCCCCTGTTTTTGTCTCACTAACAAGCGGGTCCGGCTGACACGCGGGTCCCACGCGTCAGTGACTGTTGTTCATAGGGCTAGTTCAAAATTGCTGATTTGAATGCTGTTTTGTGAATTTTGTAACTCCAAATGTGTAGATCCAAATGGTGTGATTCAAATTTTGTTAGAATCACAGAGAAGTCGAGTATTTAATAAAAATATGATATGAGCACATGATGTAGGAATTTGGGATGATTTAAATAGGAACTTGAAATATGTTTTTAAATGCATGCAAACTTGTTTACATTATATCTTGAGTTTCTCTGCTCCAAAAATTATGAAATTTTGTGGGTGAGCTATTCTTGCTCAGTAGAAGCTCTGGTAAAAATTTGAGAGTCATTTCATGTATGGTTTTTGAGTTATAGATTTTCCTTTCATCATTGATTGGTACTTGTGTGAATTTTTATAAATTATCTAGGAATCCTATGACCATGAAATTTTGTGGGGAGTATATCAGTACCTTAAGGATGTTAGGAAAAATATGAAATCTGTTGCTTGGCACTTCTAACTAAGGTTTCCTATTTATGCCTTTTTAAGCATTTATGCCTTGTCATTTTTGTATAGGCTATTTTACTTATCTAAATGCCATGAAAATTTTATGGTAGTCTACTTAGAGTAGTACTAGGCTACTGTAATTTTCTCAGATTTTTATGAGCACCATAAATATATGTTGCTGTGGTAGCCCTAGTTTAAAATGAAATAAACAAAACTTCCTTAATGCATGATTTGTTAATAATGTTTGCCTTGGTGTATCTTTGAAGCATCTTAGATTGCTGTGATGACTTGGCATGTTAGTACAAGTGGTTGTAGTAGTAGTATAGTAATACATGTTCTTGGATGATGTTGGCTACTTTGTAGAAGCGATTTACTTCTACTATGTCCAATAGAGTTAAACATGTTCATCAACATTCCATGCATCATGATCATTACATGTCATCTCTCCGATGCACCTCTGCATTAGCACTTATACATCTGCATCATACAGGATCACAGGAGGAGTTGTTAGTAGCAGTTCAGAAAGAGCAGACCGGGACAGATCCACAAGAAATCCAGGCACAGGAGGTGCCAGAGGAAGAGGAGCAAGGAGAAGACTTGCCCGAGTGTGTGGATCATCAACCTAGTTCGTTCGAACGAGGCAATTCCCGGAGCATTCTAAGTCTCCTACTTTATAAAAGCAATTCTTTCTATATATATGAGTTTATATATTGTTGCATTAAGTTGTAGGAGTTGATTGAAACCGTTGATACATTTATTACTATCCTTGCCTACCTTATTACCTTTTACCCTGTTAGGTCAGGATCGAATAACTACTTAGCCTTGCTTAGACCGGTAGCGATCGGTGATACCCGGTCACCTACATTATAGGTGGTTACTGGAAGAAATTGGCTATGGAAAGAATGATATCCTGGAATTAACCATACGTGATGGAAAATTTGAGACCGGACGGAAAAGTTGGAGGCAACCAGACAGGGTTCTGGGGTGCTGTTAGTTTCCATCTGTGTCGATTAAGGATCGATTGTTGCTCATCCCTCTTGTTATGTTGAACGCATGCCTCACATTTAGCTGGCCGAATAAAGTACCTTTCGACCGCGAAGCTAGTGGCACTATTCGGGCCGGGATCTACACGAGTGCGCGTATTGGTGCTGATGGGGGTATGACAGGGGCGCGAAGAGTGAGCCCAAGGGCAGGTGCAACCTGATTCCTGGCAGTCGGGCGGTCCCTGAGTACTGCGGCTCCAGATTGTCCCGCGGCTACCTGAAAAGTGTCATTGGTGATCTGTAGCTCACTTGATCGGTGAGTGTGGTTTGTGTGAGGAATAAATCACCAGCTAGTAAGGAATCGATTCGAATCGCCATCGCTCCTGGATAGTGAGCACTTGACTCGAGCTACGGCATCGTAGTAATTATGATGGAACACTAATGGTTATCTGGATGATGTGAGCTATGCTAAATCTAAGTTGGTAACTGGATGTTATTGATTAATCAAGTGATTGCTATAGTACAGGTGCTTACCTAGATGGATAGGTCATAATAAAGATGATGCAAAGTATTTAAAATGGTTTCTTCATGATAGCTTATGCTTTTCGCAAACAAGTCAGCTAGCCCACTAAAGAAAGCCTTGCATAATCCTTGGTGTCGCTTTATTTTGGTTTAAGACGAGTAAGTCTAGTTGAGTACCTTCTCGTACTCAGGGCGTTGTTCCCATTGTTGTTGCAGATGATCAAATGTACTACGGCTATTGCATTAACTGCCTGTACCCGGCGATGGGTGACAACTAGGACCAAGGGCAAATGGTCACTCCGTATCTCTCATCTGATGCTTTTGTTGGAAATGACTACCTACTGGCATTGTATCTGAACTAAAAGTGTGTGTGGCTTTAAAACTATTTGCTTCCGCTATTTCAGATCGAACTTGGGTTGTAATAACTTTATGTTCTAAACTCTGATGTATCCACTGTCATTGTGAACTTTATGTAACATGTGACGGTACTTGCTAAACTTGTACGATCTTGGTTTGTATGTCGATTGGTTTGAAATCCTTCGTGGTTTCACGGACTACCGGGTTATACGGGCTTAAGTTTGCTAAATTATCTGCTTTCGGCGGAAGATTTTCTTACTTAATCTCGTATAATTGGTCGGTTCTGTTACACCACCAGGCCATGCTAGAAGGGTACTTTGCAACCTTTCAGACATGTCAGAACACGAACAGTATTGTGGGCGCCGACATTTGTCCTACAGTATGGTAGGCGTCGACATTTGCCATACCAGAAGAACACGATAGAGCCTGCCACATGCATCTGAGCATCAACAATATTGTGGGCGCCGACAAACTATCTTGTACCCAACGGCGTGGGCAACAAGATTAGAAAACACACACACACACTCTCTCTCTCCTGACTTGTAAGGCCGTCCCCTTCACCAATAAAAGGGAACACACTCTCGCCTAAAAGGAGAACGATCATTCCGACTCTCACTCTCTCTGCTAGCTTTAGATATTCTGAGCACTTGAACAGCTCCACGGCTCTAGAACTCTAAAGCTACACAGAACATACGTTACAATACTTAGCGCACGTAGGAGCTCCCGTCACTCTTGGCCCTTCAGTCTAGAGTCCGACCGGACCTCTGACACCCCCATCTTATTCCCACTCGTTTGTAACCCCACAACAAACTTCGAGCACCTGGGCTCAGGAATAAAGTCACCGACCGATTAAAACTGGACGTAGGGCACGTTGTCTGAACCAGTATAAACCCTGTGTCATTGAGTGCTAGGCCACATCCGATCACAACGTACGATAAAACTATAAATATTCACTTATTGGTCACTTTTCGCACTGACAGTTTCTTTCTAGTTTTTATGGTGGCGTCCAATCATACTTTCAATTTGTATAGTATTTGTTCCCTCTGTCTCTTTTTAACTATCGTTCCTATTTCTCGAGAAGTCAAATACATCCAACTTTGACCAAATATATATAATAAAATAATAATATTTATGGTACATAATTAGTATCATTAGATAGATCGTTGAATCTATTTTGTAATAAACTTATTTGGAGATACAAATATTACTAATATTTTCTATAAACCTTGTCTGATTTAAGAAGAATTGACTAGCATGAATACCATAGCGACACTTAATTAAAAGGGACAGAGGAAGTACCTGATTATCAGTGCCCTAATACTGGTTTAATTAGTAAACATTTTATTTTTCATAGGTCCATATCTCCCATATCTCTTTTGCTCCTCCCCATCCCTCTCATAAATCTATGTGCTAGATCTGTATTTCTCCATTTCTTTTGCCTGTCATTTTCCTTATTGATTGGACTTCTTTTTTGTAGGAGTGAGCTGGCAGTAGTATGCAAATTGCAAAGGAGAGCTAAAATATTCAGCTTTGGCTTTTAAGGTCAGTGGGGGCAACTGCACAAGCAGTTGCATGTCACTTTCCCTCCTTTTGGGTTTTGGCCATGCCCGGCCCGGCTCCACTTTTTGCACCACTTTCATGGTCCAATTATCCCAACCAAAAGGGCAAAAAAGGAACGTGGAAAAAAGGACTGATACAGAGAACGCAACAAAGAAATCAGATACTGTTAGCCATATTCGTTGTTGCCCATCCTGATGCAAGAATAAAGTATAGACAAATATAAGGTATATACTAGTAGAATATATTCTGAATCTAGTGGACTGGTATATGCGTATGAACCAAAAGAGAATACTTCGTTATAGAAAGGACTTGACAACAAGCTAGTTGCTGAAGAGTGCAATACCTGAAGCAATATATTCCCCTTCTTAATGTTATTTATCTACACCCAGGGACCTTATTGATCTCCTGGTCTTTCTCAAACCCAAATAGCTAATTCTATGTACATCCTGCGTGCCGCCTATATTACAAGTCCACAAGTAGCTATGTCATACCTACACATACACATAGCTCTGTTTCCCACCCAACATATATATACCTATAGATATATATTACATACAATCCTCTGATGATTTACCAAACAAAATTTCAGTACTGCCAGGCAAAGCTCATGATCAGATGAGAAGGCTGCATGAGAAAATTCCTGCTGCTGCTGATGGAAGAATCAAGAGCCCTCCTGGAAGGCCACCGAGCGCGTGAGCGCGACGGGGTTGGCGTGCAGGAGCGGCGAGCTTGTCATCATGGCCTGCTTCTTGGTGGCCTCGCGCTTGGGCTCGAACACCGTCCCAAGCTGCTTGTGCCCACCAGCGGCATCTGCGTCCTGCTGCTTCTTGTCGGTTTTGATTCCGATGAGGGACCAGATCGAGCTCCTGGCCACCTCGTCCACGTCGTCTATCCGGATGGTCTTGGGAGCCCACACCTTGGCGTTGCCGCCGTTTCTTCCATCGTCACCCTCCCGGTCCCGGGGGTGCTTGCCCAGCCCCAGCGTGTGGGAGTCAGCTGCCCCGGATGATGAGACCGAAGGAGCACTGGTGGCGGTGGGCGACGACGACGAGAGGCCCGGCACCTGCGACTGCGACAGGGGCTGCTGCACCGGCCATGGCAGGCTCCAAGCTCCGGGAACCATGCAGCCCCAGTAACCCGGCGCGGCCGGGTATATCGGGATCGCGATGCCCGAGGAGAAATACGCCGCCGGAGATAGGGCGCAGCTGTACGGCGGCCACACGCCGTTCATGCTTGCTGGGTGCTGCACTGATCCGTCGTCTGCGTTTAGTACTGCAGCTTCGTCTACAGAAGACCTGTCGTTGATGGTGGTGTTGTCGTCCCTGTTGGTCGATCCTTCGCTGCAAGGACCCGGGTTGCCGGCGTTCCTGATGACCGGGGCCAGGTGGCCGAGCTGCTCGGCGAGGTCCAAGCAAGCAGGAGGCGCGCCGCCATGGCCGAAGCTGAGCACCGTGCCGTTGGTCGTCTTGAGCGTGTCGCCGCCGCCGCAGGCCCGGACCCTGTGGAGGAAGTGCGAGGCGGCGGCGACGGCGACGGCGTTCTTGTTCTTGCGTCGTCCGGCCCCCACGGGCACGTTGCGCATGGCGCCGCCGGCGGTCCAGTACCGCTGGCAGTTCTTGCAGAAGTGGCGCGGCTGGTTGACGTTGTAGTTGTTGAAGTAGCAGAACTTGGTGTCCATGCTGTTGCAGCGCGGGCACGGCAGCACCTTGTCGGGCTTCTTCAGCTTCTCCCTCTGGCTGGCAGCGTCGCCGGCCTTCTGATGCGTCTCCGGTGAGCTCTTGGGGTCCTCGGCGTCCACGACCTCCGGCTGCGGGGACGGTTCGGAGGAGTCCGGCTGCGCGGGCGCGTGCCCGTTCTCCAGGGCATGGGCATCCTGATCCTGTTCAGTCCAGCTGCTGCTGCTGCTCTGCCGAAGATCCTAGTAGAATCATAAAATTTCATTTGATCAGCTCCTGTACATAGTTGGTGCATGGAAAACAGTTGTAAAATTCGAATTTCATCATATGCCTTATTGGTTACAAGGCTGGTTCTTGTGTTTTCCCACCTGAATTAGACATCTGATTTTCCATGGGTGGAAATTTAGGGGGCAATTTCTTATATTTTACACTGTGGTATTAGCACGCACTACATTAAATAAATTATAGTGGTGGTGCTTGATTTTGTATCCCCCCGCCGTATTTCGGACATGAGCGAGCGAAAGCAAGTTGCTGTTTTCTTAGAGCTTAACAAGGAAATGATGCGATGCCCAAGCAAGGAGGCAGTCATTGGAGACCACTAGAATAATATGTGGCCTTAGCTTTCTCCCGGCCGGCCCATATAATTGACTTCCAAGCTAGAGAAAGAATTCACTAGTAGTAGTATAAGCAAAACACGGATTTCCTTCATCTGTTGGACCGCTCACTGCAATAACAATACTCCTCTGCGTAAAGCCATGTTTCGGAGAAGAAGAGCGTCGTCTATCTTTTGGCAATAAAAAATGGCACTGAAATCCAAATTAATCAGCCCCGTCCCCGAGCGCAGTCCAATTAATAGCCCGAGGAGAGGAATTAATCAATCAAGCAATCGTCCCCTCCCTGTTGAACAGATCAACAACTCACCGCTGGCTCATGCCCATGTCCATGTCCTAGCTAGTAAACCAACCCCAGTAACCAAGAAACAGAGACTCCGCTGGGAATGAACTCAAGACAGCAGGTAATAACAAAACAAGCAAGATGATTTATATGTATATATCCAACCTTGGCGTCGCCGGACTCCGGCACGGGGATGGTCTTCCCGAAGAGCTTGATGAGGAAGTCCCCTCCTCCTCCTTGGCACTCTGCAATCATCTTCTTCTCACTCGATCCAAACAAACACACGCTCCCGGCTTGCTGCTTTCTTCTCTCCTCTTGCTGCTGCAAGCGAAAGCCGAACGAAGCAGCTAGCTAGGCGACAGACGGACGAGGTCGAGGTCCCGCAGGTAGGTTCACTTTGCAGCCGGAACCGGAAGAGACGACGAGGCCGGCAAAGAAACCAACGAATGGAATTTGGTATGGTGTGCTGCTGGCTGCTGGCTGCTGGCCATGGGCAGGGGAGGGCGAGCGGGTATAAGAGGGCGAAGAAAGAGGGTGGGGGCCACGGCGAGGGGTGCACAGCCACAAGCTTGGCTTGTGGCCTCCGGGGTGCGTTATTTGATTCTCCTCCTCGCTCGCCCTTCGCCTTTTCGTCCCGCGCGTCGCCGTCGCCGCGCAGCTGGCGCCCTCCCCTTGGCTGTGCCTCCCACGATCGCTTACTCCTCTGCCCTTTTTGTACGCCGCTTTCTTTCTGTTTTCTTTTTTTTCTCTCTCTCTTTATTTTAATGTAACGCCCCAGGCTTATGCTGTTTTTTTTTTGTTTTTTTCTTAGGGAGATATTAGCGCTCGGACATCTGGACACAAGCACGCGTCCCAACGCCCACGCCTCCTCCATCACGCATGCCCACGAAAACGTCGCGACCGCCGCTCCTTCCTCCTTACCGCCTCCTCTCTCTCCGCGAGTTCAGACAACGCGCCTCCTCCCTGTGCCCGCCGCCGCCCCCGCGTGTTCCTTCCCCCTGATCCCCTCCTCTCTCCACACGGGCAGGACCCACGAGCCGGGATAAGGATGACTAGACGAGCGTGCCCCATCCACACGACCCAGGTGCGCCGCGCACCTCGATTGCCGGCCCCCAGCACGCCCCACCCGCCAGCCCCGGCTTGCTGCGCCTTATCCCTCGTCGCTCGTGCCATGCCCCATGACTCTCTACATCTGAAATATAAAACACTTGGATGCAACATATATCTGAAGCAGATAAAATATTTGGAACATACACTTGAAACATGTGTGTGA
The DNA here is from genome assembly GCA_904845875.1 of Miscanthus lutarioriparius. Lineage (NCBI taxonomy): Eukaryota > Viridiplantae > Streptophyta > Magnoliopsida > Poales > Poaceae > Miscanthus > Miscanthus lutarioriparius. The sequence continues at coordinate 86,136,692 of CAJGYO010000002.1, forward strand.
AACATTTGCAACATCCAAATAAAATATTTGCAACTTGCAACATTAAAAACTTATTCCAACATAAGACTAAAATGGCCGAAACATTTCGAACATACTATTGCGATATATATGTGTGAAACATATGCAACATCCAGATCGAAACACTTGCAACATACGTCTAAAACAGATGAAAACATTTCAAACAAACGATTGCAACATGCCTTTAAAACACTTGCAACATGCCTCTAGAACACTTAACATATGCAATATCCCGATCTAATTTTGCAACATCCATATGAAACAGTTGCAACATACCTATGAAACATCTGAAACACTTGAAACATACATTTGCAACACAGGAGAAGAGGGCGGGCTGGTCGATTCCGGCCTTGGGGTGGGAGCCTGCAGCGAGCGGCGGCGCGTGAGCACCACCAGCCCAACACGCACGCCTCTCCAGTTGTAGCGTGGCTCCCGGTGGTGGCATGTTGTGCAGCTGCGGCCCAGCGGATCTGGTGTCAACGCTTCTCCAAAGGCGGCGTGGCTGGCAGAGCGGTGAATAACATGGCAATGGAGCAGCCACCGCACCCATATGGAACTGGTAGTGGTGCATGGGCTTCGTCCCTTCCAGCGGTTATGGTTTGCCCCTTTCCTTCTGGCGGAGGTGCATGGTGGCAGGGATCCACGGGTGGCAATGGTGGTGGCAAGGAAGGAAGGGTGTGGTGGTGAAGGTGGGAGCAGGCTCAATGACGGAGTCCCGAGCAATGGCGAGCTCGACATCCACAGTGAGCTCGGTAGGCCAGGTTCACTAGGTTCTATTTTTTATTTTTTTGTTAATTGCATTTACTTATTTGGGCATTCAGCCCGCTTGTGTAAATCACATTTTACAGTGAAAATGCAGGCGGCACAAAGCATTTCATGTGCTAGTGCCTAGTGGTATAACGCTTAATTAATTAATGTTGATCGTGTGGCTCTTGTGCTTTTATCTACTTCGTTGGTTGGCGACTGGGTCTATAGCTCAGTAGTTATAAGAGCCTCAGTAGCACCTAAGCAGCGTGTTCGTTGTTTGGTGCTGGTGCTGGTTTAGGCTAGCTGGTGCTGGTTTTTTTAAGAGAAAAACACTGTTGACTGGTTGAATAAGCCTGGTTGAAACCAACAAGCGAACAGGATGAAGGTCCTGAGTTTAACTCCCCGTGTGAGTGAGCGTTCCAGAATTTAACAGCTTTCTGTTTTTAATGGTAGGTGACATTTCTGTCGAAGCGAGGCACCGACTTCGTCAATCTCGGCCTAGTCTTCGAGGTTAGAGATAGAGTTTGCATGTACACGTTCATAGGTATTAGTGTGTGCACCTTGTGAGCGTCTGTACTGTGCTATGTAATCTAAAAAAACTACTTCGATCGCACTCATTTAGGTATATATGGAAAGGGTTCGGTTCGGCTACCATGCATGCATGTAGCAAACCTAAATTCTATGTTTTTTCTACACAAAAACCCACGTACCACACCTTGTGTGTTGATACAAACCGATCCATGCATGGTACGAGCTTTTAATTTGGAGTCACCCGTGGAACTCTATATACATAGTATGGTAACGGACTTTCTTTCAGTTCACATGTATTGCTTTTGTTTCTTAACGTGGCAGTGTGTTTGTGACCATGTTGCCTTATCATCACTTGACAACCAACTCGCGGCTATCTTTGTAGCATGGTTTCTCAACCCTAGCTTGAGGGGCCAGGTCGCCGTCATTATGTCCAATTAAACCCTAGGACTCCACATGGATAATTTTGTTTGATGGACAGTGGCCGGACTCCAAAAGATAGGCGTAGCAGGTGGACAACTGTGTGGGCACAAGGACTTCACCATGATGTTATGATGTACCTGGGCATATGAGTGAGCATGTTTTCCCTTGAATTGCATATATGGTGTGCCGACTGCATTTCGTCTATCTGCAATATAATGGGGCACTACTATAAAAATGATTTGTAGCAAAGCCATCTTTTTTTTGAGCCACCCCTACAAATGCTGCCCAAACGAGCCGCCCCTACAAATGGCTCGATTTGTAGGGGCAGCATAATATCCAGCAACCCCTACAAATCAGATTTAATAGATGTCGAATAGTAAAAATTAAGTACTAAAATTTGTATTTTTCAAACGATCTCGGATGGAGAAATGACCAAAATAAAAATTGTAGATCTCGAAAAGTTATGAAACTTTGTTGTTTACAACCTTTTCATTTGAAATCATTTACTACTTTAAAATAATATTTAAAATTTAATTTTCAAATGGTTGAAGAACTCGATTTCTTTTTTTAACTGTGGCTAAAACTTATAACTAGTCTTTCTCCATCTTACTAACTTTAAATTTGATAATTTTTTTCCTAAAATTTTCTAAAATCATGTTCTATCAATTTAATGTGTTCTTACGTCTATTATTTTATCCATCTTTTGAATTTTCATGTGACTATGTTTTATCTATTTGAATTTTAAATTTCAAAAAATGACAACTTCAAACGTCATTTTAAAACATTAAATGACTTCAGCTGAAAAAGTCATGAACATAAAAGTTGTAGAACTCATCAAGATCTACAACTTTTATTTTGGTCATTTCTTCATCCAATAAAATGGTAGTAACATTGCTCATAAAATTTACATTTCTCTTATAGTTCATAAACTATAAGAGAGGCATGTAAAATTTGTGAATAATATTACTACCACTATGTCGGATGATCAAATGACCAAAATAAAAAGTGGTAGATCTCGGAAAGTTATAGAACTTTGTAATTGAGAACTTTTTTATTTGAATTCATCTTGTCAACGTTAACTACGTTTCAATTTCTCAAATTTAAAATTTGGATTTTTCAAATGACCTCGGATGGAGAAATAACCAAAATAAAAGTTGCAGATCTCGAAAGTTATGAAACTTTATAGTTGACAACCTTTTGATTTGAAGTCATCTTGTGAGGAAAACTACGTTTGAATTTTCAAAAATTTGAAATTTAAATTTTTTAAATGATCTCGAATAAATAAACAGCAAAAATTGTAGATCTCGAAAAGTTTTGAAACTTTGTAGTTGACAACTTTTTCATTTGAAATCATCTTCTCATGGAAAACTACGTTTGAATTTCTCAAATTTGAAATTCAAATTTTGTAAACGACCTCGGAAGGAGAAACTACCAAAATGAAAGTTGTAGGCCTCAAAAAATTATAAAACTTTGTAGTTAACAACTTTTTCATTTGAATTTTTTTAAGGCCTCAAACAATCAATTTAAGCACGATATAGATAATATGTGGGGAACTAAAATTCAATATAGATACAAGTAGGTGTGAGGTGCAATGGTAGAGGAGGGTACACACGAGGGGAGGTCATGGGTTCAAATCTCCTCAGTCGCGAAAAATGCCACGACCGAGCGACTTGTGACTTTGACGGAACGGGTGTCCGGCTGACCGGTGGGGGCCTTCCTAGGTTAAAAAAATATTTTTGCTATTTTGTTACTATTTTTTGGTCTGAAATCGAAAAATGATTTGTAGAGCACAGCTCAATATCTAGCCGCCCCTACAAACCGGCCATCTATAGCCACGAGTCGGTAGGGGCAGCTGACCAAACTGTCCATACAAACCATCCTGGACCGTCCCTACAAATCTCTCCTGACGTAACGGGGATTACCTTGCTCAACACAACTATGTGTGTTGCTGCAATTTTCATAGTTACTGCTTCGTACTGCTCTAGCGTGTCTTGCCTTCTTTGTACATAAGCTTAGGTACTGCCATGCAAGCGAGCCAGACTTTGTAGTAAAGTTTTCCGTTTTTGGCATCATTGCTCATGAGGTTGCAAAAAGTTGATGCAATCTTTGTACATAGCATGTGCAGAAAGTGTTTCTGAAGTTTTTTTCAGGCGTTATTGCAATCAAATTGTTGGCGATGCTTCAAGAAGCTAGGGGGGCTCAGCCCAACAAACAAAAGAAACTAAACTAGAAAAAGCATGTTGGGCACACATAGGTGTGCTGCAAAATTTGCCGATCTTTTGGTGTGGAGAACCTAAAGCGAGGTGAAGTTGGGAGACCATCTCCTCCAACACATCAGTATTGTCGTGATCTCCAAATGATGCTTTCTTTTGTTCTTCCACAGTGCCACCAGCTTCTCAGAGTCGGATTCCATTATGATGTGTTCAGCCATTGATTCGAATGCCATCCCGAAGAGCTTCAGCCTCTGCCAATAGAGCGGAACCCATGGAGTCTATCCAACGTGCCGATGCCATTAACAGAGAGCCTGCACTGTTGCGCATTGAACTATGGATTAGGATCAATTGCAGAGTTGCTTGCCTATGATTGCATATCTAGAGCCTCTGGCATTCAACCCCTTGGCAAATTAGCTTCTTCCATACTATTTATTGCAGTTCCTGCATCTGATACTGTTGACCCCCTAGATGTAGAAATGCTTATATTATGATGTCATATATCATTCCAAAAATTCATATATGAGAACTTGAGCTCAAATGGTCTAGGTCCCGTTGGTTTTCTTTTTTATCCTTTTTCTTTTCTTTTTGGACGTCTACATATGGTACAATTTCCATGTTGTTTTGTGGGATGCATATGTGGTGGCTTCATACGAGAACTTTTGATGTTATCTTAAAACATGTATTGTACGTAAGAGATTCTGAGGTTGTCATAAGTCGAAAAATCCTAAATTAATCAAATTTATAGATAAGAGTTACAACCCACAATATCATAAAAGTAAATCATAAAACAATTCATAATGGATCTAGTAATACTTATTTAATATTATAAATGGTATTGCCATTTTCTATAAACTTGTCCAAAGGAAGAATCGCTTGACTGTGAATGAATTAGAGCAATTCCAAGAGATTGGCTATTTGCATCATGCAATCTAATTTAGAGAGCTTTCAAAAGAAATCAGAGTCCAACGGCTATTCTATCAAGTATTCTAAAATAGCACGCTGTCTACTCCGGACTTCTCGGTCGTCAAAACCGGCTTGACATCTGCATGCCCGCGTCCATTCCCGCACGCGCAAGTCGCTCCTGTGTCGAATCGTGGCTGCTGGAGACCACAGCGCTGGCTATCGGGCGCATGCTGCTGGCCGGGCAAAGGCAAACACCCCTGCATGCATTAGCTTCTAGCGGCGGAGGAAGCATGATAGGATATTAAAAAATAGAGAACGGCAAAAATTTAGAGAGACTGTTGCAGTAGTCTACTTTTTTTTTGGAGAGCCTTTTATTTTAGAAAATGGCTAAACCAGGGATTTTGACTATTATTTTTAGACAATCTCTTAGAGTTGCTCTTAGAACCAGTTATATTTGAGGATGGAGGCACCGGTGTTTAAGTTTTCGATTTGACATGGTGCTCCTATTTTTATAGATTTATTTCAAGATTTAACAGCATTATTCTTTTAGTAGTAGACAACACGCCCATCAATAGCAAATCATCTATAGTGACTTTGTCAATCTCGAGATCTACCGGTTCAATCTCAGCCTTTGAAAGTGTTTACACAGGGATAGAGTGTGTACGTGCATTTATAGGAGTGGGTGTGCGTACATGTACGAGTGTTTGCTTTTCTATGTTCACACTGTGATTCGAAAAGAAAAAAAAATAATCTATATGTTTTTTGTGAGATAATCTGTATGATTTTTCTATTAGGACCTGTTGCTTTCCTTGAAATCCTGGCCATATACACAAAATTCCACCTAGGTTACTTTCGTTCCTAATGTTTTTGTCGATTTGCCTTGTTTGGCAACATTTTGGTGGCTATCCTCGGACTTGGTTTTGTTCCATGCAAAAGGTCATTATTATGTTCAACGAAACTTGGACTCATGCATGATCTTGACAATTTTGGGTGTATTATCGATATTACATAGTTTTCCATGCATGTAGCGTCTCAGACTTTGGTTACACAATTTTTCTTGCAAAAACCTAACTTTGGCACTGCAAAGTTGCCCTTTTTTCAGAAAGAAATCAGCAAGAAATGCACGCGGTGGTAATTGCATGAGGTTTAAGTTTGATGGAGCGATTAATTAAGACCATGACAAGATATGTGTGTATGCACTTTGCGACTGCCTGCTACTAGTTCCAGCATGTGGCTTTACAAGGTTTGTATACTAGGTTATTATTACGAGACGATGTAAGTGGCCTGGCAGTGAATATTATTTTGCATTTCCCGTTTGATTGTATTTTTATGGTTCTTCCCCATTCTAAATTGTAATTTGTTTTGTCTTTTCTAGATACATAGAACATGTTTGATACTCCATCCGTTTCAAATTATAAATTATTTTAATTTTTTTTGGTTCATCTATTTTGCTATATATCTAGACATATTATTATATCTAGATGCATAGCAAAATGTATGTACCAAAAAAGTTAAAACGACTTATGATTTAGAATAGAGGGAGTAGAAAACTGGTGGGAGACTTGCTTGGACCAGGCAGATCACCCAGGCGGTTGATTTCCAACGCTGGGGCTGAATCTACTTGCATGAGTGAGTCTCCCTAGGCCAGGCCCAAATCAAACTTTCTTAGCTTTGTTATGCACTTAGATATACATTATATCTAAATATATATATAACACTTATAATTTATTAGAAATGAGGGAGTATATAAAATGCATTTACTTGAAACATGTTGCTGCTCTGTTTGTGTCTTGCTTATTTTGCTTATGGTTGCCCTGTCCGCCGCGGTTAATCCTTTAACGGAGGCGGGCGCATTAAGCTACCCGCCTCCGTTAATCGATTAAAAAAACAAAACAAAAACGAGCGAGGCCAATCGAGCCCACCGTCAAGCTCAGTCGAGCCCACCATCAAGCCCAATCGAGCCCGGCGCCACCGCGTCCATTGGAGGAGGGCCCGCCGGATTTGGGTGCGGCCGGCCGGATCTGGCGTGGCCCCGCCGGATCTAGGCGCGGCTCCACGCAATCACCGTGGGAGAGGAAGAGAGGGAGCCATCGCCATGGTGGAGCGCCGCAAAGGAGGGAGCCGCTGCCGTGGTGGAGCCGCCACCCTAGATCCGGCCAACCTTTGCCTAGATCTGGCCGCCACCGCTGCTGTCGAGCCTCCACCGCCTCCACCCAGCTACTCCCCACCGCACACGGCGCCGCCGACCAGGGGCGCGCGGCCCGCCACCGCGAGGCACCCCGGTGCGAGCCCCCTCCTACGGATAGAGGAGAGGGAGGACATGGATGAGAGGGAGCCGTGCCATGCGCCTGGTGGAGAGGGAGGAGGAGAGGAGGAGGTGGAGAGGGAGCCGCGCGCCTGGAGGAGAGGGAGGTGAGGAGAGAGGCGCCGGTCGGCTGAGTGAGTTGGGAGAGGATGAATGACCTGAAACCCTAATGCTATGTATATATATAGGCCCGATAGAGAGGAAACGGGCCGTGCACTGGACCTCGGCTATTAACAGAGGCTGGCTTTATAGCTGTCCGCCTCCAATAATCGATTTACGGAGGCGATTGTCTTAAGACGACCGCCTAAAAAAAGAGACCATTTTTGGAGGCAGTTGTCTTAAACGACCGCCTCTGTTAATCCATTTATGAAGGCGGTTATTTTTTGACCGCCTCCGTAAATCGATTTTACGATGCGGGCAATTTTAACCGTCTCCAAAAATGGAAATGACCACCTCCGTTAATCGTCCGGTATTTTTGGAGGCGGTTGGATTTTGTGACCGTCTCAGTAAATTTTTGGACACCGTCTTGCAAAATTATTTGAGTAGTAATGTTGGAAACCCATTCGTGGACATGGTTCTTTGTTGAATTACCTAGCTATAGCTTGGTAGCTAGCGCCGACTCGTGGCTATCTTTGAACCTCGTCATCAGTTTATTATATGTACACATTATCCACACAGAAAAAGTCCCCCCGGTCGTGTCGTGTCAACAAAACCTAGGACTTATCTTGCTACTGCCGGAAACCAATATTACTAACTGGAGTACTACGTAGAGAAAGGGGGGAAAAAGAGAGCCAGATGTCTACAAGAGAGTGATTTAACAGGAACTGGCCATCGTGTACACTGATATGATGAGCGATCGTGCTGCATGTATGTACATGTGGTCCTGGTACTCCCTCTCCTTTGTTTCCTTTGGTTGCATCCAGCTGTCACGCAAGGACTTCGTTAGCGTGCCGAAAGAGAGCACCTCTCTCTCTCTCATGACATGGTGTCGCCTAACTCGACCGTCAACTTGTTGTGTGGCTGTGGTTCAGCCGTTTACTTATGCATGTGTTGGTTTCTTTCTGTTGAAGCCTACATCGATAGATGATACTTCCGTGCAAGCTTAGCTAGCTCGCCTGCTTTGCAGTACAAATCACCGTTTTGTGCTCATGAGGTTGCAAGCTGACGTAGTCCTACGGACATAGATAGCTATGGTATCATGTGCCTGATAACGTAGCTGTGTGTAGTTGAACGATTGGTTATGATTATTTCCAAGGTATTTTTACTATAAAGAAAATGTTACAAAACTCAGCTCGTTATAAAAAAAAACTTAATTAGTACGTATATGTTTCGAGTTTTTGGGGTCTTTCTAAAAGAGGAGGAGCATATATGTATAAAGTGTTTTAATTCCATTTTTTAAAAAAAGGTTTCAATGGTGTGAGAAAAAGATGGTGGAGGGAGAAAAAGGGTTTATGGTCTTTCGCTTTGCTGCAATTCCTTCCTACTCACCATCCAATAAAGTCCATAAAAGCGTGTCTAGATGGACCTGGTCCACCAGGTTGATGCTTGCACCTGTTATATATGCGTCACACTCGGTCCCACACAGGTATATATTGACAAGCTAATGATATGCCAAGTTGGATTTTGCCACTGCCTTTTCTAGTTTGTTTGGTTTCTTATTACCACGTCTACACCATCAACTTCTCCTTCAAAGTTACTCCTGTATTACTGCATTTGTACTCCAATTCTACCTCTTTAATTATAATAATAATTTAAGACCCACTAAAATGTAGGCTGTCCAGAAATTAGTTTAATCTCTTTTTTTAGAAAAGGGAGTTTATATTTTGGTCTCTGCGAGGGCTTTGTAAGTTTATCAAGATATGTAATTGAATAGTGAGTATATGTATTGCATTTCTCTTATCACTTTAATTTATTTTATAACATCCTTTATTTTGCCATTATGTTGTCTCATTTGGACTAGGTACAAGCAATACTACAAAGATACATACAAATATATAGTATAAAAAAGTAAGAGTTAATTAGATGACATATCATCATTTATATATACTCCATCATAATTAACTCTGTCTCCTAAGTTGAAACATAAAAATAAAATAAAAAGGGAAATAAAATAAGAGCATCGATCTCTTGAGGGGGTTAATAAGAATATAAAACGTAGAGGTCTACAGAAACAAGTCAAACCACTGATGAAACGTCAACTCGCGTCGTGGAATGTAACTCCACGTTCCTCTTCCAGAAACTTCTTCACCTTTAATTAATATAAATCTTTCTTTAGTACCCATCCTTGGTAACATCCCATTACAGACAGCGACCTTCTTTAGTTCAATTCGTTATTAGTTAGTTGGTCCATTTTAATTTGCAAAATGGTAATGCGCGCTCCACTCACCGCCCCATGCGCCGCTCATTAAAAAAACAAAATCAACTCCCACACGTCTCGCTCCGCTCTGCTCCCGCCCTTACCCCTTTCGAGCTCCTCATCCCCTGCCGCAGCGAACCAACGCCCGGCGTCCTCCCCCACCGGGAGCCCCCACAGATCCGGTGGCCCTACCCCAACCCTTGCGAGATCCATGGAGCAGGAGCGAGATCCATGGAGGTGGCGCGGTAGTGTTGCAAGGGAGTGGGCAGCTCTCCTCCACCCCAGCGCGGCGCCCTCCCCACCCTGGCGGCGCCCTCTCTCACCCCTGCAATCGAGCTCCCCCCACCTCGGTGGCCATGGCAATCCTTGCCCCCCATCCCCCACCGTCACCGCCGAGCCAAGCCCGGTACTAGTGGCACTGTCGGCGGTGGTGCTCGTGCACCGTTGCTCGTCGCTGTCTCCGACCCTGACGGCCGGAATCGACCGGCCCATGCTTTCCCTCCCCTATGTTGTAAATGTATGTTTCAGATATTTCAGTCGTTTCAAACGTATGTTACAGTTGTTTCTTATGGATGTTGCAAAAGTAGATCGGGGTATGTTGCACATGTCGTATATGTTGCAAGTGTTTCAGAAGCATGTTGCAAGCACTTGTTCAAAATGTTTCATCTATTTCTAGACGTATGTTGCAATCTCTTTTTTATCTGGATGTTGCATATGTTTTCACACATACGTTGCACAGTATGTTTCAAATGTTTTAGTTGTTTCAGTCTTATGTTGCGCTAAGTGCTTTTTCATGTTGCAATTGTTTTATCTAGATGTTTGTCGATGTTTGATGACCGGCAACTCGTCATGGGGTTACCCAGGACAATGGTTGGTGGGCTTCGACGTACGCGGAACTCGACGGTGAATGCAGAGAGACAACAATTTATACTGGTTCAGGCCACAATGTGCGTAATACCTTACTCCAGTGCGGCGTGTGGCCTTTTGCCTTAGAGTGGTTTGTATGATTGTATGTACAAGGAGGTGTACCGTATCTCTCTTTATATAGGACAGAGGGTAGGGGCACGTATCTAGTCCTAATCGGTTATAATATAAGAGTCCTAGTTCTATTACAGAATCTAACTTTCCTAGTAATCCGACTAATTCGGTCCTTGATAGCTTGGAGTACACGCCATCTTGCCTCACATCCTCCAACAAACTGTGGGCCAACCCAGGGCCTAGCCAGGTTGTAGACCCCGTAGGGAACCCCTAGAACCCTGGTCCATCAATGTTGCATATGTTTCATATATGTTGCAAGTGTATGTCCCAAATGTTTTATCCGTTTCAAATGTATGTTGCATTCGACTGTTTCATGTTGCAAGTGTAGACCACTGGCGTTGGTGTCCATGAGGGCGAGCAGGGCCAAGTTGTGGCCACCGACGCCTAGAGGAGGTGTAGGCCACCGCTGACGGTGTGGGGAGGAGGCATAGGCCACATGGCGCTGTTCTGGAAGAGGTGGGGCAAGTCTTGCAGGTGGCCTGGAAGAGACGAGCGCTGCGTCAGTGTGGAAGAGGTCGGGGCGAGTCATCCAAGCAACATGGGCAGCGGATCTGAAGCGGGCGGTTCAGATGTGAGCGAGGGAAACAGAGCTGGCGCAGGCGGCGCGCGAATCCGAGCGGACGGGGCGGAGCAGCCGTGGGCATGCGGACGGGCGCTAGTGCTGCTGTTTGCACAATGAGGAATAGCAAGAGAATGGAAACATCTTTCCTTGACTTAAAGCTAACTAGCTGAAATAGACCGCCAATTCACATTTGTCTTTTTTCTTTAGCAAGGATAACCTTTATCTCTATGAAATTTGCACTAAGAGCTTGTTTGTTGGCAGTGGGTGGATATCCGGTAAACCTAAATATATGGGTCCAGTAGTTCGGACATTGCAAAGTGATATTAGATTTTCTTTCCGAGAAAACTGTCGGGTACCAAAGTTCAAGTTCGGGTATACCCAATGTACCGAATTTGACAAAACTAGCAAAAGAAAAAATCAATGGCGTTTTAAAGCAGTTGACAACCATTTTTGCCAACATTTGATAGAGAAAAATATATAATCAATCACGCAGCTAGCAAATACCAAAATACCAAATAGCATATGTCTTCGACAACTACCCAAATGTTATTCAAATAGATAAACATATACATTCATACACATCATAGATCACACAAACATGAATTTCAGATATTATGGACAATTCGTGTACCGGGGATCACTATCCAAAGTACCTGAATTAAATTCGTATATATAGAGTTCTTATCCAAAATTGTAATTGAGTATTTTGGGTACGGGTCTAGGGTAGCACAGATTTAGAAATTAGGTATAGAGTTTTGTTTTGTGTCCACCCTAGCTATTTTTTTCTCAATCATGGAAAAGGTTTGCGTGTCTTTGTATTAAGATAGAGAAAATGTTCGATACAACATGCCTTAGCGGCGCCCTAGGTGGTCAATAAAGTTGTGCGTGAATGCATGGATCCTCCCTAGTGTACTGAAAGCTAGCTGTTATATTGGACAGTGATCAACTCAAATTTGTGGCTACCATGTCATACTGGCCAGTACCCCGCATGTTTCCCCAAGAAAAGCAAGCAATTGGTAAAAAGAATATATCCTTCCATACTCTAACATGCAAAAGAATTATGAGAACTTAATATATCTCACCATTAGGACAAGAAATGTTGGAACATAGTTTGTAACATGCATTAGTTGTTGGGCCTCCGTCCATCAAATGTTTAATTGTCAAGTTCTAATGATATTAGCAACTGAAACGACAATGGTTAGAGGTGTTTGCTAGTGATTAAAAGAGTAGTGGCTATCAAACCACAATGGTTCAGTTTGATGTCGAAGGATGGCACTTGTAAGGCCAATGTGAAGACAACATGCGGCTCAAGAATCATTGTTTATGAAATTAACGTGCTTCTTGGTTTGATGTTCTTGGCCATAACCAGTTGATGCAATCTAATTGCGCTTCTTGCTGTTTGATTCACATAGTCCATAATGGATAACAGCGCGAACCATTACGGGTCCATAGAATGCAGATACCGCTCATCATCTAGCGCTAACTAATCCAGTTGCCCGCTCTCTTGCGCACTCACGGAAACAAACAAATCAACGGCTTCGTGATGTGATCCCTTACCATTTACAATGTTTAGACAACACATTAAGAAAGGATGAATTTGAAGAGCAAGTTGTAAAAACAATATAATTGTCGTCACCAAAAGCATTGACTGTCATTTTATTAAAATATAGGTCTACAATATTCAAGATGGAAAGGTAAACTCGTTAAGATATATAGAAGTAACACACAGGTATAGTTAGATGACTGGCCGGATGCGAGCAGAATCCTTTTGATTATTCCCTCGAACACTTGAAGCACACAGAGCAGCAAGTGCAAAAGAAACAACAACTAAGTACCTCACCATGCTTAGAGAGGAAGGAGAACCCAGGGAATACTTCAGCGCAGGGCCACTAGAGGCGAAGAAGAAGAGCAACTGGTGAAAATGACTCCCATAGAGGTGGCAGCGCGGGCATCGCACAGAGGCACAGGCGACGCGAACACACGTATGGACACTGGCAACAAAGCACACCAACAGCAGCAGCGAAGATACACTGTACCGGTGTGGGCAGACGAACTGCGCGGTAGCAAAACAACCGGGGGCGCGCGATGAGGCGGCGCACAACACAAACGATGGTGGGCTACGTGAAGTGCATTGAAGCCGAAGATGGGCATTCCGATGGCAACAACTAGCAAGTGATATGGACTCACGACAGAGCAGAAAATGGTATTATAAAGAACAAAGGTTTGTATATGGTAGATAAGGTAGCTCTAGCTCGATACATGTGGTTTTCTTGTCGAGGAGAAATTAACCATATGCCTATGTCGAAATGGCGGTTTCCACGTCATATGTCTAAATGAACCTTTTAACTAAAATCAGCTTCAGAAATTATTTCTAGAGCGCACACACCGTATCCATACCAAAAATAGGTGCAGGAATACCCATCAAAAGGTGGCTTACACCCCCTTTTCGGATCAGTTCTATAACACGGCCACGCGGGCTAAGTTCGTATGCATGCGCTTTTTCTGCCTCTTGTTCCTTCTGAAAGCATCTAGGCCCCTAGTTGGGTTTCGATGATTAATGACGACACGAAATTACTATGCCTAACATGTGTTTTGAAGAGGCAATTTTAGTTAGGTCATGGTAATAGAAATTGATTGGGCAATTATGGTTGTCATGCCCCTATCGATGGAAATTGTTTTGATTTTCAAAGGATGGACGACAAGGTTAAGGACGAACTAGTTCTAAGTGTTATTTGGTGTTGGAGAGACATTTAGAGTAGTTGAGGACTTTATTTTTCCTTTGGCTATACTATTAAGGGGGGTATGAATCAGTAGCTTGACCTAGGTGAGTCTAGTGGGTTTGGTGTGGTGCACACTTATCAAACCTAGCACTAGGTAGCTCTGCAATAGCCCTAAGATCAAATTGGAGTCAACTTCATTCACATAGGATTTCGAGTTAGAAGTGAATGGAGGGTCAAATGACTGACCATATGCCGGTCTGGTTGTGACCGGTCGCTGGAGGGTGAGTCCGATCAGTTCATTTGATCAACGACAGTCATCTGGTACTGACCGGACGCTGGTCTGATTGTGACCGGACGCTAGAAGGTCAGTCCAGTCAGTATTTTTGTTCCACTGCAGTCGTTTGGTACTGACCGAACGCTGAGTGGAGGAGCACCGGACGCTGAGGTGCCTGCGTCCGGTCAACATCAACAAGGTTCTAGAGAGAATTTTTCTTGATCGGACGCATCCAGTGGGTGATGATCGGACGCTGGTTAGAGTCGGGTCAGAGCCTAACGGCTCTCTCTGACTCGGTGGTAGGCACAACTGACCGGAGCGTCTGGTCACCTTGACCAGAGCGTTCGGTCTGCCCGCTGAGTGGTGACTTAGCCTCCAAACGTTATGTTTTGAATGAGAGGTTATAAATACTTACTCCACTCATCCATAGAAGGTCTGTTGCCCATTTGTTTAGCTGAGGAACACCTTTGGAGTGCAAGGGAGAGCAAGAGCCTAGTGAGGTGATTGAAATTTGATAATCCAAGATTAAGGACCTCATTAGTGCATAGAGAGTAGCAAGTGTGCATCCACCCTTCTCATTAGGCTTGTCTTGGTCAAGTGAGAGTTTGTGCTTGTTACTCTTGGTGATCGCCGTCACCTAGATGGCTCGGTGGTGATTGGGAGTTTGGTGATCATCTGGCGGAGCTTGTGGATGACCCAAGTCATGTTGTGAGCGGTTGTGGGCGATTCACCATGACAGAGTGTCGTAGACAACACTTGATCCTTGTGTGGATCAAGGGGGAGCTACACCCTTGCGTGGGTGCTCCAACGAGGACTAGTGGGGAGTGGCGACTCTCCGATACCTCGGGAAAACATCGTCGTGTTCCTTTCCCGCTCTTTACTTTGGGCATTTACATTTGAGCAATTCATTTCATGTCTTTATATTTCTAGAATTGCCATGCTAGAGTAGGATTGGAACCTTGGGTGCAAAACTTTTGTGCGAAAGAACAATAGAAACACATTCTAGGCACAAGGGGTGAAATGGGCTAAGTGTAGGACTTAATTATTGTAAATTTAGAATTAGCCCAATTCACCCCCCCCTCTTGGGCATCTTGATCCTTTCAATTAGTATCAGAGCCTTGTGCTCCCTAAATTAGGCTTAACCGCCTAGCGCAAGATGTCCCACGGGGATGGACCCACTCCTATCTTTGAGGGAGATGATTTTCCTTATTAGAAAATTGGCATGGAAGCATACCTAGAGGCTTTAGATGTTGGAGTTCTTAGAGCCGCCTCACAAGGCTTCCCAAAACCTAAGGATCCCACCAACCTTCAAGGCGATGAAGTTAACTACGAGACGTGGAATGCAAAGGCTAGAAATACCCTCTTTAGAGGCCTCTGCAAGGATGTCTTTAACCATGTGTGGAACCACAAAGACGCCCATGCACTATGGTCGGACATTTGTGTGCTCCATGAGGGAACCAAGAGTGAGCATGAGGAATGCTATCACCTTGTGATGAAAAAGCTTAATTCATTTGAGATGTTTCCTAGAGAAAGTTCCAATGAGATGTATTCACGTTTGAATGTTCTTGTATAGGAAGTCAATGGGCTTGGACTCACACAAATGCAACCATCCGATGTTGTAATAAAGATCTTGAGTGTCCTTCCCATTGACAAGTATGGACATATTGTGACGATGTTTCATCAAGGTGATCTTTCCACCGCTACACCAACTTAAATATTGGGGAAGATCAATGCACATGAGATGTACATGCACATCACTCCACAAGATGGCTCTTCTTGCACCAAGAAGAAAGATTTGGCATTCAAGGCTAGCCAAGAGAAGAAGGGCAAAACAAGAGTAGATCATGATAGCTCAAGTGATGATGAGATTGATAATGCAAGTCTTGCTCTCATGGTGAGAAGAACCACCAAGATGCTCAAGAAGCTAAATAAGAATGGTGTCAAGTTTGATAGCAAGAAGAAGAAATTCTTCACTAGTAGTAGAAGGAAGCCCATCTCCGAAATAGATTGCTATAATTGTGGAGAACTTGGTCATCTAGCTCATCAATGCTCCAAACCCAAGAAAGACAAGTACAAGAAGAAGTACAAGGGCAAGAAAGATGACTCAAGTGATGAAGATGATGATGAGAAGAAGAAGAACAACAAGCCATACAAGAAGAAGGATGGCAAGAAGAAGGAATTTCACAAGAAGAAGAAGAATGGCAAGGCATACATTGTTGGTGATTGGCTCACTGACATTGAATCATCAAGTGGCTCATCCGATGATGAAAGTGAGAATGAGAAGGAGAAGATGTCCGCTCTTGTGATTGGTTATTCACTATCTTTATCGACACCGCCACCATCATCCTCTACACACCTATGCCTTATGGCCAAGAGTGAACAAAAGATACAAAATGATGATGCTAGTAGTGATGATGATAATGCTAGCAATGATGAACGTGGTAGTGATAGTGATGAAGAATTTGAATCACCTTCTTATGATGATCTTGTCAAGTTGCTAAACCAATACACTAAAATCATTAGAAAGACAAGAGGTAAAAATAAAAAGCTAGAACTTGAGATGGACTCACTCTTAGCAAAATATGACATAGCCGAAAAAGCTAGTGTTGTGCTTAGAGAAGAAAATAAAATTATGTCATCCAAACTCAAGGAGCTCGAAACCTCTAAAAAGGAGCTTAGAGAAAAACACGATAAATTTGAGGGGATACATAATGAGCTCACCACTAGTTACAATTTGCTAAAGGAAGAGTACACCAATCTCAAGATTAATCATTACAATCTTGTTCTTTCTCATGAGTTATTATCCAATGAGCCACATGATGCTACTAACAATGTTGTTAAGATTGATATAGCTACATCATGTAATGACTTGATTGTTGAGAGCATTGAGCAAGATTCTAGTAGCAAAGGCAAGAAAGTGGTTGAGTCTGACAACTATGATGATTATGTCAAGCTCAAGAATGAGAATGAAAAGCTCAAGAAAGATCTTGAAAAGCTATCAACCACCAACACAATTGTGATAGATAATCTTGACAAAGATCATGATGAACTTAGAGAAGAAAACAAGAAGCTCAAGTTGGAGAAAGAACATCTCAAGACCGGTTTGAGCAAGTTCACAAGAGGCCAATATCTCCAAAGTGAGCTACTCATGAACACCGTGATGAAGATGGATAGAAGTGGTATTGGATACTTGGCAAATCAAGAGAAGAAAGCTCAAGCTCAACATCAACAACAATACAAGTCAAAGCTGTGGCAGAACCTCCTAAAAAATCGAGCCCACGTGCACCTATTGATGTCTCAACAGATCTCAGATAGCGTACACAAGTTCCCAACAACTTAACAGGTCTGTCGGGTGTCCTCAGGAAACCCGAATCATCCACGAATCTTTTCCAAACAGGATCCCAATCACAGTCATTGCAGATTACAACAATTTTCAATATACATACCAGAGATTATAAAGCAAAAGACTTAAGTTTTAATATTACAAACCAGTTGTTTCAAACTTACAAAACCATAAGTGTCATACAACCATAGTAGCAGGATAATATTACATTAACATTATTTATTTCACACAAACTAGTGCCTTGTCCAAAGGCCATTCATCATTCCTCATCATCATCGACTTCAAACATTGACATGCAGCAGGGACCAAAACAAGCCTGCGCATGCGACTCACCTGCAACAAGGGTTAACAAACCCTGAGTACAAAAGTACTCAACAAGACTAACCCGATCAAAAAGGGCGAAGGTCTTAGGGATGCAGGTGTTGGGTCAAGGTAAGGATGTAGAAAGATTCAAAAGTTCTTTGCCAAAAGCTTACTATTCTTGATCCTAGTTTCAAGTTTTACCCCTAAGTACTTTAGTTCATTATCTCCAACCAAGTGTTCATATCCCATGTTCCAATCCTTCTCATTCCATTCTTTTTCTCATGTTTTAGTAATTCACCAGTCCTGCATTGCTTCTGTAATGAATCGAGTCTCCATATCCACGGAGCACCGGCAATTCGAATTGATTCAAGTCCTAGCTAGGGATTCCTTATCACACGACATATGTAGAACTTAATCTTGCATATATCAACCTCGCTACCGGATCCTCCTATACTAAGCCGTCTCCACGCCACCCGAGAGCACAGCACACCTCAAATCCGGCCACATTCAAGCCACGAGGGTACACGCTACTCCCACCATCACACCACTCCCAGTGCGTGCGCATTCGTCTTAGTATCGGATTAGCCGAAGTAGGCTTACCGGAGTATGTGACCAGTACTACAAAGTGTCTCGTTCAGAAGATCCACAATGAGTGGCCTTTAAGCGACATAGTCGGCAACATTACCCAACATTCAAGATAAGCCATCCGACTAGTCTCTAGTTCATTCTATCTTCTTTCTTTCTTTCTTTGGCCAGTATGCCATCTTTGATTGTATCCAAACTTTTACTTTGAAAGCCTACCACAAAGCATACTAAGCAATTCTACGCCTTTGTAAATGAAATCATCTTCAAGGATGGTAAACAATTAACAAGGTAGGCAATGCATCAAATAGGTAACATTTGAATTAATCAACTTAATGCAATAAGTAACATAGGTGATAAACCTTTCAAAGTAAACAAGGTAATGGTTTAATGCATAAATTGGGGCTTGCCTTCGTTGACGATCTCAGGTTCCAGATCAGTACCACAATTATCGAATCCCGTGACAACCGGGGATTCTTCCAGGACTTGCTCAACTAGAATCGTTTCACTCTCGGGTTCTACACGAAATGATAAAATATGCTTTAACATGATGATAATGTAAACATGATGCTTTCACGGTACATGAAATGTGAAAACACCCCGCAAATGATATTCCTTCACAGTACAGTTGCAAGCCAACAAAACCAACTTGTAACCCTACCGTCAAGAACCACACATGTAATTTGACCAAATGGATCTTGAAACCCTACTAGTCACAAAACATTACCAAAACAAGATCCAATACTAATCAAACACTTAGGGTTTGCCTTTATTTATTTTTGAATAAATTTGGAATTAAGCCCAAAAATGAACTTGTTCCAAATGACCTAAAAATTTTTTGTAAGCTTTCTCATGAGAAATTAGTGTACCAAAACAAATTTCATAATTTTTGGAATTATACAGTGGCCTACAAAAATCATGGAAATTGCATTTATCAATTAATGGACTGAATTTTTGAACATTAAAATTTTATTCAAATTTCAAGTTTAAATTTTTTAAACCATACTAGAGCATGTACAGAAGCTACACAAAAAATTTTAGAATTTTTGGAGCTATTATTATTTTCCTACAAATTCCCAAAGTTTCAGCACTATTCACAATTTCAGAAAATACAAAATCGCACTGTTCTTCTTCCTCTCTCTCACTGACAGCCAGGCCCCGCTCGTCAGTGACCCAAAGAGGACGCACGGCGGCGCTGTCTGCTTCGATCGGCAAAACGCGCTGGCGGCGAAGCTCCGGCGAAGCAGACCGCACCTACATGACCTACTCTTTTCCCCGAACCGATCCCCGCTTACAAAAAGGCAAGAGGCGCACCGGAGATAGCTCCCCGCCGGGCATGGCGGCCTGGGCACGACGGCGTACGGTGTAACCACGGCGACGTTGCAGTAGAGACTAAAGCGAAACGATCATTATGTTCAGGAGCTCACCGTGATCACGTAGGTAGACTCGGTGAAGGCGGAGACGTACTGGATCGACGGGACCACGGTGAGGTCGATGATGGCGGAGCTCCAGCCGGCTCCGAAGAAGATGGCGTCGCGCGGTGGCGCTGACCGGCTAGAGATGAGGCGAGCAGGTCGGCAATGAGTGGCCGGGTGAGGCGGAGCTTCTGGCCAACGCAATTGACCCTAGATACTACGGCGAGGACGAATTTCGCGAGCGCGGTCAGGACACCGGCGGTGAGCAGTCGACAGGAAACTGAGGAACGATGACGGCATGCTCCTATTTATAGAAAGAAGGAAGGCGTGCGGTGTCGACAGCACACGAGCGAGCTCAACACGGAGGCATCGGCGTGTCACCGCGCGTGAAAGCGGCGAAGAAGGTCGGTGGCGAACAGCGGCGTGTCGCCGGTGGCAAACAGACGATGTCAATTTGATTTTTGAACTATTTACAGAACTGCCACTGAGTCCATTTTTTTCAAATTACTCTCAAATTTTCTAAAGAAGTTGAAAATCTCCAAAAATGAAAGTTATTCAATTTTTCAAACCCTACAACTTTGCTTCTAGGAATATTTTCAAATTCTACCTCCATTTTGAAATTTGAATTTGGGGTACATTTGAGCATTTGAATCATTTCAAAATTACTCCAAATTTTATATGTAAACTTGAAAAACTTTGAATACCAAAGTTGATCCACATAAAATAATCTCCAACTTTGCTTTTTGCCTCAACCCCAAATTCCACATGGATTTTGAATTAGTCAAAAGGGGCAAAAAAGGACTTTTGTGATTTGAATTTGAATTCAAATTTGATTTGTCTTCCTTTTACTTAAATTTTGATTTTTGACCAGTAACATGGCCCATTTGGGTTATTTGAGTCAAATGACATATGACCTCACATGATCACATGAATTTTGACCCTTGTAGTCATGATCTTTATTTAGGGTTTTGAATCACATCACATAAAATAACAACATTATGAAATAAACCTTATTTAGTGAATGCATTCAAAATTTTCTATTCTATGAATGCTTTGCAATGCATATGATGACATGTCAAATTTTAGTGCTAGGTCAAAACACCAGAGGTGTTACAACCCTTCCCCCTTAAAGAAATCTCGTCCTGAGATTTAAAACTTAAAGCTAAGTAATGGAAAAGAAAACGTGTCAAGCTAACACATCATAACTTTATTCAAAAGACTAGTGAGGGGGTTTTCCATTCTTTTGACAAAAGAAGCAAGTTACAATATAGACAAGGTATTGCAACTAGAGAGAAGCAAAGAAGTCAGGAAAGTTTTCTTCTAAGTAATCCTCAGACTCCCAAGTAGATTCTTCTTCAGTGTGTTGGTTCCATTGTACTTTGTAGAACTTGATTGTACGCCTTCGAGTGACTCGATCTTTCTGATCTAAGACTCTAATGGGGTACTCGGCATAAGTCAAATCAGGTGCTAGTTCTACATCACCAAAATCGATCACTTGGTCAGGTACTTGAAGACACTTCTTTAACTGAGATACATGGAAGATATCATGCACAGCTGACATGTGATCTGGTAGCTTGACGCGATAGGCGACTGGTCCACATCTTTGTTGGATTTGAAACGGACCGACATAACGGGGCGCCAACTTTCCCCGAATCCCAAAACGATGAACTCCTTTCATTGGCGATACCTTGAGGTAGACATGATCTCCCACTATGAATTCTAGCGGTCGCCTCCTCTTATCAGCATAGCTTTTCTGTCGGGATTGAGCTACCTTCATATTAGCTTATATGAGTTTAACTTTCTCTTCTGCTTTCTTGACCACATCCGGTCCAAAGAACCAACGTTCTCCAACATCTGACCAATGTAAAGGTGTCTGGCATCTACGACCATACAATGCTTCAAATGGTGCCATTTTAATGCTCTCTTGATAGCTATTGTTATATGAGAATTCAGCTAAGGGAAGGCATTCATCCCACATAGCACCATAGGAGAGAACACATGCTCTTAACATATCTTCAAGAATTTGATTTACCCTTTCCGTCTGTCCATCTTTTTGCGGATGATAAGCAGAACTATGGATAAGTTTAGTTCCCAAAGACTAATGTAGACTTTTCCAAAACTTGGATATGAACAATGACCCTCTGTCAGAGACAATGGTCTTGGGTGCCCCATGCAGACTGAAGATTCTATCCAGATAAAGCTTTACATACTGCTCCGCTCGATATTTATCTCTAACTGGTAAGAAATGAGCTATCTTGGTTAGGTGATCAACAATAACCCATATTGAATTGTAGCCTACAGATGTCCTAGGCAACCCTACTATGAAGTCCATACAGATATCTTCCCACTTCCAAGATGGAATTGGAAAGGAATGTAATGGACCTGCAGTCTTCATGTGAATCGCTTTGACTCTCTGACAAGTATCACATTTGGCCACATATTGAGCTATTTCTATTTTCATTTTGGTCCACCAATATCTCGTTCTCAGATCATGATACATTTTGTTGCTACCTGGATGAATGGAGTATTTTGTAGAATGAGCTTCATCAAGAATCTGCTTTCGCAGCTCTGGATTTTTGGGTACTACCAATCTATCCTTGAACCATACGACATCTGATTCATCAATCTTGAAACATTTTGATCTTCTAGATCTGACTTTATCCTTGATATGGGCTATGCCCTTACTTTTCTATGGAGCAGCAATGATCTGATCTTTGATATTGGACTCAACTGCAATATTGGACAGGGAACCTTGTTCTATAATTTGTAAATTCAGATGCTCCATCTCTTGACACAATGTTCGTTGCATAGGTTTCACAGTCAGACAATGGCAATGACTCTTGCGACTCAGGGCATCAGCAACCACATTAGCCTTGCCCGGATGATAATGCACTTCTAAGTCATAATGTTTGATAAGTTCTAACCATCTTCTTTGCCTCATATTCAGCTCTGACTGAGTGAAGATATATTTCAAACTTTTGTGATCTGTATAGATATGACAAATATTGCCCAATAAATAATGTTGCCAAACCTTGAGTGCATGAACAACAGCGGCTAATTCAAGATCATGGGTGGGATAATGTTCTTCATGCTTCTTGAGTTGTCTGGAAGCATATGCTATGACTCTGCCTTCTTGCATAAGAACGCAACCAATACCAATTCTAGACGCATCACAATAGATATCAAACGGCCTCTCAATATCAGGTTGTGCTAATACTGGTGCTGTTGTCAGCAGCTTCTTTAATGTTTGAAAGGCCTCCTCACATTCCGTTGACCATACAAACTTAGTTTGATTTTTCAGCAGTCCAGTAATTGGCTTCGCAATTCTGGAGAAGTCAGGGATGAACCGACGGTAATAACCTACCAACCCCAGAAAACTACGAACTTGATGAACAGTGGTAGGTGCTTTCCAGTTAAGGACTTCTTCTACCTTGCTCGGATCAACAGCTATACCTTCAGCAGATAACACATGACCTAGAAATTGTACTTCCTCTAACCAGAATTCACATTTGCTGAATTTGGCATATAATTGGTGATCTCTTAATCGTTGTAGAACAATGCGGAGATGTTCTGCATGTTCTTCTTTGCTCTTAGAATAGATAAGAATGTCATCAATGAATACCACTACAAACTTATCCAACTCAGGCATGAAAACTGAGTTCATCAGGTACATGAAATGAGCCGGGGCTTTAGTCAGCCCAAAAGACATGACTAAATACTCATATAGACCATATCGGGTAGTAAACGCTGTCTTCGGCACATCTTCTCGTCTGATCTTAATCTGATGATAGCCTGATCTCAAGTCTATCTTTGAGAACACCTTAGCTCTCGCAAGTTGATCAAAAAGCAAATCAATTCAGGGTAAGGGGTATTTGTTCTTTATGGTGACTTCATTTAATGGCCGATAGTCAACACATAACCTTAAGGTTTGGTCCTTCTTCTTCACGAAGATAGCAGGGCATCCCCAAGGTGTTGAACTGGGTTGAATGAAGCCCTTGTCTCACAACTCTTGTAGTTGCATTTTTAATTCTGCTAGTTCTTTGGGTGGCATCCTATATGCTCTTCTGGACACAGGTGTCGTTCTTGGTTTCAGGTCAATTCTAAACTCCACATCTCGGTCTGGTGGCAGTCCAGGCTTCATTCCGCAACTCGATATTCTTGGTGATGTCCCTTTCCATTTCCGCCAGCTTCTCTTGATCTTTGGCATGAGCTCGATGAAGAGTGTTGAGCTCCTTGGTAAGGTTCTCAATGTTGGCGGGATTCCTTGAAGATCCTTCATCTCCTAGGGTCTTGGAACTTCCTTCACCAAGCTCACGGTTACGCAGTGCCAACTGGTGACGAGGGACTCCGTGAGGTCCAGTGGACTTGCGTGCGGTTATCTTGGTCTTTGCCATAGCATGTAGAATTTAGGATAGGACTATAAGGATAGCTTGAGGATAATGGAGGTTAGCAAGAATGGGATTGACACTACTTACCCAACCACTTTTAAGGGGAATTATTATGCAAGGTGCTCAAGCATGATGCATGAATCGATCTTACGAATCCGAGTACAAAAGATTTATACAATCAAAAGTACTAGATTTTTAATACATAGGACAAACCTAATCATATTATCCGCCACAAACTTTCAAATAAGATAGGATTGAGGCTAGATTAGAGGGAAGAAGAAAGAAATTTGAACTCAAAATATTCAGTTTAATTTCTTTGATCCAAATCAATTTAAAGGTTTTCAAAAGTAACCTACAATGATCTTAGATAGGACCTGCTCTGATACCAGCTGTGGCAGAACCTCCTAAGAAATCGGGCCCACGTGCACCTATTGATGTCTCAACAGACCTCAGATAGCGTACACAAGTTCCCAACAACTTAATAGGTCTGTCGGGTGTCCTCGGGAAACCCGAATCATCCACGAATCTTTTCCAAACAGGATCCCAATCACAGTCATTGCACACTACAACAGTTTTCAATATACAGACCAGAGATTATAAAGCGGAAGACTTAAGTTTTAATATTACAAACCAGTTGTTTCAAACTTACAAAACCATAAGTGTCATACAACCATAGTAGCGGGATAATATTACATTAACATTATTTATTTCACACAAACTAGTGCCTTGTCCAAAGGCCATTCATCATTCCTCATCATCATCGACTTCAAACACTGACATGCAGCAGGGACCAAAACAAGCCTACGCATGCGACTCACCTGCAACAAGGGTTAACAAACCCTGAGTACAAAAGTACTCAACAAGACTGACCCGACCAAAAAGGGTGAAGGTCTTAGGGATGCAGGTGTTGGGTCAAGGTAAGGATGTAGAAAGATTCAAAAGTTCTTTGCCAAAAGCTTACTATTCTTGATCCTAGTTTCAAGTTTTACCCCTAAGTACTTTAGTTCATTATCTCCAACCAAGTGTTCATATCCCATGTTCCAATCCTTCTCATTCCATTCTTTTTCTCATGTTTTAGTAATTCACCAGTCCTGCATTGTTTCTGTAATGAATCGAGTCTCCATATCCACGGAGCACCGGCAATTCGAATTGATTCAAGTCCTAGCTGGGGATTCCTTATCACACGACAAATGTAGAACTTAATCTTGCATATATCAACCTCGCTACCAGATCCTCCTATACTAAGCCGTCTCCACGCCACCCGAGAGCACAACACACCTCAAATCCGGCCACATTCAAGCCACGAGGGTACACGCTACTCCCGCCATCACACCACTCCCAGTGCGTGGGCATTCGTCTTAGTATCGGATTAGCCGAAGTAGGCTTATTGGAGTATGTGACCAGTACTACAAAGTGTCTCGTTCAGAAGATCCACAATGAGTGGCCTTTAAGCGACATAGTCGGCAACATTACCCAACATTCAAGATAAGCCACCCGACTAGTCTCTAGTTCATTCTATCTTCTTTCTTTCTTTCTTTGGCCAGTATGCCATCTTTGATTGTATCCAAACTTTTACTTTGAAAGCCTACCACAAAGCATACTAAGCAATTCTACGCCTTTGTAAATGAAATCATCTTCAAGGATGGTAAACAATTAACAAGGTAGACAATGCATCAAATAGGTAACATTTGAATTAATCAACTTAATGCAATAAGTAACATAGGTGATAAACCTTTCAAAGTAAACAAGGTAATGGTTTAATGCATAAACCGGGGCTTGCCTTCGTTGACGATCTCAGGTTCCGGATCAGTACCACAATTATCGAATCTCGTGACAACCGGGGATTCTTCTAGGACTTGCTCAACTAGAATCGTTTCACTCTTGGGTTCTACACGAAATGATAACATATGCTTTAACATGATGATAATGTAAACATGATGCTTTCATGGTACATGAAATGTAAAAACACCCCGCAAATGATTTTCCTTCACGGTACAGTTGCAAGCCAACAAAACCAACTTGTAACCCTACCGTCAAGAACCACACATGTAATTTGACCAAATGGATCTTGAAACCCTACTAGTCGCAAAACATGACCAAAACAAGATCCAATACTAATCAAACACTTAGGGTTTGCCTTTATTTATTTTTGAATAAATTTGGAATTAAGCCCAAAAATGAACTTGTTCCAAATGACCTAAAAATTTTATGTAAGCTTCCTCATGACAAATTAGTGTACCAAAACAAATTTCATATTTTTTGGAATTATACAGTGGCCTACAAAAATCATGGAAATTGCATTTATCAATTAATGGACTGAATTTTTGAACATTAAAATTTTATTCAAATTTCAAGTTTAAAATTTTTAAACCATACTAGAGCATGCACAGAAGCTACACAAAAAATTTTAGAATTTTTGGAGCTATTATTATTTTCCTACAAATTCTCAAAGTTTCAGCACTATTCACAATTTCAGAAAATACAAAATCGCACTGTTCTTCTTCCTCTCTCTCACTGACAGCCAGGCCCCGCTCGTCAGTGACCCAAAGAGGACGCACGGCGGTGCTGTCTGCTTCGATCGGCAAAACGCGCTGGCGGTGAAGCTCCGGCGAAGCAGACCGCACCTACATGACCTACTCTTTTCCCCGAACCGATCCCCGCTTACAAAAAGGCAAGAGGTGCACCGGAGATAGCTCCCCGCCGGGCATGGCGGCCTGGGCACGACGGCGTACGGTGTAACCACGGCGACGTTGCAGTAGAGACTAAAGCGAAACGATCATCATGTTCAGGAGCTCACCGTGATCACGAGGTAGACTCGGTGAAGGCGAGAGCGTCGATTGGATCGACGGGACCACGGTGAGGTCAATGATGGCGAGCTCCCACGGCTCAAGAAGAAGACGGCGGTCAGTGGTGGTCTTGACCGGCTAGAGATGAGGCGAGCAGGTCGGGAATGAGTGGCAGGGTGGCGGAGCTTTCCGCCAACGCAATTGACCCTGTGTACTACGGCGAGGACGAATTTCATGGAATGGTCGAGACACCGGGCGGCGAAGCAAATCGACTGAAACCGAGGAACGACGCATGCATGCTCCTATTTATAGAAAGAAGGAAGGCGTGCGGTGTCAACAGCACACAAGCGAGCTCAACACGGAGGCATCGGCGTGTCACCGCGCGTGAAAGCGGCGAAGAAGGTCGGCGGCGAACAGCGGCGTGTCGCCGGTGGCAAACAGACGATGTCAATTTGATTTTTGAACTATTTACAGAACTGCCACTGAGTCCATTTTTTTCAAATTACTCTCAAATTTTCTAAAGAAGTTGAAAATCTCCAAAAATGAAAGTTATTCAATTTTTCAAACCCTACAACTTTGCTTCTAGGAATATTTTCAAATTCTGCCTCCATTTTGAAATTTGAATTTGGGGTGCATTTGAGCATTTGAATCATTTCAAAATTACTCCAAATTTTATATGTAAACTTGAAAAACTTTGAATACCAAAGTTGATCCACATAAAATAATCTCCAACTTTGCTTTTTGCCTCAACCCCAAATTCCACATGGATTTTGAATTAGTCAAAAGGGGCAAAAAAGGACTTTTGTGATTTGAATTTGAATTCAAATTTGATTTGTCTTCCTTTTACTTAAATTTTGATTTTTGACCAGTAACATGGCCCATTAGGGTTATTTGAGTCAAATGACATATGACCTCACATGATCACATGA
Source organism: Miscanthus lutarioriparius (assembly GCA_904845875.1). NCBI lineage: Eukaryota > Viridiplantae > Streptophyta > Magnoliopsida > Poales > Poaceae > Miscanthus > Miscanthus lutarioriparius. The sequence goes on from CAJGYO010000002.1 coordinate 86,164,525, forward strand.
ATTTTGACCCTTGTAGTCATGATCTTTATTTAGGGTTTTGAATCACATCACATGAAATAACAACATTATGAAATAAACCTTATTTAGTGAATGCATTCAAAATTTTCTACTCTATGAATGCTTTGCAATGCATATGATGACATGTCAAATTTTAGTGCTAGGTCAAAACACCAGAGGTGTTACAAAAGCCTAAGCCAAAGAGATGTTTTGAGTGTGGACAAAAAGGTCAATTTGCTCATGAGTGTCAAACTCCACCACCACAACCCTTGCCCAAGCATGCTAGACCCTTTGCCTTCAATGCTCACTATATGCTTAGAAAGGATTCTAGTGGAAAGATGAAAGTCATATTCTTAGGTCCACCCAACAAGAATATGCCTAAGCAAATTTGGGTTGCAAAGTCACTAGTTCAGAAAGTCAATGGCCTCTATCAAGTTTGGGTCCCTAAACAACAAGCTTGATCTCTTGTGTGTAGGTGAAGTACAAGACCGGTAGAAGTCATTGAGTTATTGATAGTGATTGCGCTCAACATATGACTAGTGATCCTCGTATGTTCACCTCACTAGATGAAGAAGTAGATGGTCAAGAAAGGATTACATTTGGTGATAATTCAAAGGGCAAAGTTTAAGGATTGGGCAAAGTTGCCATATCAAATGATTATTCAATATCAAATGTGCTTTATGTTGCTTCATTGAGCTTCAACTTGCTATCCGTTGGTCAATTGTGTGATCTTGGCTTCCAATATTTGTTCACCAAGAAGGAAGTGGTTGTGTCAATGAAATATGATTATCAAGTTATATTCAAGGGTTTTAGATACAACAACCTATATCTAGTGGATTTCACCTCCGAAGATGTAAACTTGAAAACATGCTTATTTACCAAAACACCACTTGGGTGGCTATGGCATAGAAGACTTGCACATGTTGGAATGAGCTCACTCAAGAAGCTAATGAAGAATGAATTGGTGAGAGGTTTGAAGGATGTGAAATTTGAGAAGGACAAGCTTTGTAGTGCATGTCAAGCCGGCAAGCAAGTTGCAAACACTTATCCAACCAAAGTTTACATGTCAACAACAAGAGTACTAGAGCTTCTCCACATGGATCTATTTGGACCTACAACTTATAAGAGTTTGGGAGGCAATCTCTATTGTCTTGTGATAGTTGATGACTACTCTAGATATACTTGGGTGTTCTTCCTTCATGACAAGACCAAAGTGGCCGCATGTTTCAAGAAGTTTGCCAAGAGAGCACAAAATGAATTTGAAGTGAAGCTCAAGAAGATAAGAAGTGACAAAGGAAAAGAATTTGACAACACAAACATTGAAGCATATTGAGATGAAGTTGGGATCAAGCATGAGGTCTCCGCAACATACACTCCTCAACAAAATGGTTTAGTAGAGAAAGAACCGGACACTTACCACCCTTACAAGAACAATGCTTGATGAGTACAATACACCCGAAGCTCTATGGGCAAAAGCTATCAACACCGCATATTATGCATCCAATCGCCTATTTCTTCAAAAGTTTCTTGGCAAGACCCCTTATGAGTTGCTCAATGGGAAGAAGCCAAACGTTTCATTCTTTCGGGTGTTTGGTTGCAAATGCTACATCTACAAGAAGTGGCAACACCTAGGGAAGTTCCAAATACGTTGTGATATTGGTTTTTTTGTTGGTTACTCATCAAAGTCCAAAGCATATCGAGTATTTAATCATGCCACCGACTTGGTTGATGAAACATATGATGTGGAATTTGATGAATCTAACGGCTCCCAAGGAGCACATGAGAATCTTGATGATGTAGGTGACGAACCATTGAGAGAGGCCATGAAGAACATTCCGGTTGGAGACATCAAGCCCAAAGATGATGAAGATAATGTACAAGTGATTGATCCACCCTCTTCATCAAATGTGCCACAAGATGATGATAAAGATGGGAGAGTAGAAAATCAAGATACTCATGTCTCCCATGATCAAATGGTGGCACAAGCTCAAGATGTTGATGCTCCACAACCTCCCCCTCAAGTGGTTGATAGAAGAAATTCACCCCTACTACAAGTGCATCCACAAGATCTCATTATAGGGAGTCCTTCAAAGGGTGTAATGACTCGCTCTCAAAAACTTGCTCCATTTATTGAACATCACTCGTTTATTTCTTGCATTGAGCCTAAAATATAGAAGAAGCTCTTCAAGATTCAGATTGGATAAATGCCATGCAGAAGAGTTGAACAACTTCACCCAAAATAAAGTTTGGACACTTGAAGAGAGACCACAAGATTCAAGAGTCATTGGAACAAATTGGGTGTTCCACAACAAGCAAGATGATCAAGGCATTGTTGTGAGGAACAAGGCAAGACTAGTTGTAAAGGGGTTCTCTCAAGTTGAAGGGTTAGATTTTGGAGAGACCTTTGTACCGGTTGAAAGACTTGAATCCATTCGTATCCTCCTTGCATATGCATCGCATCATGAAATGAAATTATATCAAATGGATGTTAAAAGTGTATTTTTAAATGGTTTCATAAATGAACTAGTCTATGTGGATCAACCTCCTGGGTTTGAAGACCCTAGATATCCTAATCATGTTTATAGGTTGTCCAAAGCGCTATATGGGCTTAAGCAAGTCCCAAGAGCTTGGTATGAGTGCCTTTGGGATTTTCTCATTGAGAAGGTCTTCACCATTGGGAAGGTCGATACCACACTATTCATCAAGAAGCTTGATGGAGAGATCTTTATTTGTCAAGTATATGTTGATGATATCATATTTGGCTCATCAAATGAAGACTATTGCAAAGAGTTTGGTGAATTGATGTCAAAGGAGTTCGAGATGTCTTTGATTGGAGAGCTTACATTCTTTCTTGGTTTTTAAGTCAAGCAAATGAGAGAAGGGATTTTCATCTCTCAAAAAAAGTATACCAAGGACCTTCTCAAGAGGTTCAAAATGGATGAATGTAAGCCAATCAAGACACCTATGCCATCCAATAGACATCTCGACCTAGATGAGGGAGGTAAAACGGTTGATCAAACTCTCTACCGCTCTATGATTGGTAGCTTGTTATATTTGACCGCATCTAGGCCCGACATCATATTTAGTGTGTGTATGTGTGCTAGATTTTAAGCTAATCCTAAGGAAGCTCATTTAGTTGCCATTAAAAGAATCCTTAGGTACCTTAAGCACTCACCAAGCATTGGTCTTTGGTATCACAAAGGAGCTAGATTCCAACTAGTTGGCTATTCCGATTCGAATTATGCCGGTTGCAAAATTGATAGAAAAAGCACAACCAGAGGGTGCCATTTGTTTGGTAGATCACTAGTGTCTTGAACCTCCAAGAAGCAAAATAGTGTGGCATTGTCCACCACCAAGGCGGAGTACATTACCGCGGGTGCTTGTTGTGCATAAATTCTTTAAATGAAGAAAACTCTTCTAGACTATGGTGTAGTTCTAGAAAAGGTACCTCTCTTGTGTGACAATGAGAGCGCAGTAAAGCTTGCTAATAATCTGGTTCAACACTCTCGCACCAAGCACAGATATCTGCCATCATTTTCTAAGAGATCATGTTGCTAAAAATGATATATCACTAAAAGGTGTAAGGACCGAGAATCAATTGGTGGATATCTTCACTAAACCGCTAGATGAGGCTATATTTTGTCGGTTGTGGAATGAGTTCAATGTGCTTGATTTTAGTAACTTTACTAAAAAATGAGCTTGTGTTGTCCCTTGGATTGCATTGTAATATAAAACATGTTTAATTTTTAGTAATGCACTTAGGGCTTGTCTAACATGGTTAAGATAACCTCCAAAAAGCGTGTGAAGAAGCTTAACATTGGATCAAACTTGACAAGCAACTAGACTTACTTTCAAGTATTGCATGGCATGTGCATCTGTGTTGCTTTGTCATTTCTTTTTGGTTATCTTTTGAGCACCCGCTGTGTTTGTCCCCAAATAGGGAGGGCATTTGAAGCTTCTATTGATTCTAAACCCTATTGTGTGGACACATGTTGTTCCTCGCCCCTTTTATTGCATATTTTCTTAAAAAAAGAATTATAGCCTAAGGCAAAATACTTTGAAAATTTTGAGGGCTTGAGAGAGGCCCCTCATATCAGTCCCAATTGGTGTTTATCTGTGTCTTATTGAAGTTGGGACTTGATTGGGAAAAAGTAGCGTGAAGGAACTTTGAAGATTTGCTGAAAAATGGTGACCGGACGCTGCACCGGACTCTGCTTCCAGCTTCCGGTCAGTTCACAGAAGTGACCAGATCCTGAACAGTGTTCCTCCAGCGTTCGGTGTGAAGATGACCCTACATCCGGTCAAACAAAGAAGAAGATGTCAGGATCGACCGAACTTTGTTGTGCGTCCGATCATGAGGCACTAGATGTGCTCGGTCATGACTTGAAGGGTTTTGGACCTCTCTGTTGTTGACCGGACTACGGGTGGTAGCGTCTGGTCGTTGCCACCGGTGCGTCCGGTCAATTGAATCCATGTGGATCTAAAACTCCTTTTCTTTCATTGAATGTCATGGGGGGCCACCATATATACCGTTCTTCCTCCATATGCCGTGCCGCTGCCCTAACCACCGCCGAGCCAGCGCCACCACCGCGCTGCTCTGCTCCACCGCGCCCACGCCTACCTCGCTAGCCGAGCGCCACCGCGCACCCACGCCGCCTGCTCGCACCATCGCGCCCACACCTACCCGCGCCTACGCCTCCATCGCTGTGCCCATGCCTGCCCATGCCTGCACCTCCATCGCCACGCCCGCGCCTGCGCCTCCACCACCGTTGACCCACACCACCGCCGTCGCGCAGCCCGCGCACCCGCACTGCCTATGTTGTGCCACCGCGCCGTCGCGTCTCCTCAGCCACCGCACTGCTTCGCGATGCCTAACCCTAGCCCTAGGCGTAATCTTGCCGATCCCGAGTGGTGCCCCGTGATCCTCTCCTTTGCTTGTCGGTCGCTGGATCATCATATTTCATTAGGTAGCAAGCTATCAATTTCAATTTCTCATCTACTGCTTGCTTCTTAAGGTTTCTCACCTCTAGATGAATATAGTGATTATTTATATTTGCTATCTATTCCATCGTGTAGCGAGTCGGTACTCTTGTGGTTGATTTGACAGTGGTAGTTTTACTTGGGGCCAAGCCCACGAGTACGGATTGAGGCCAAGCCTCACGAGTGTCTGTTGGCAGTGATTCTCATCAGCTTCTGAGATGGCACGTTGCAAGAATGCTGGAGGTGGTCCCGGTGATGAGGATCCAAGGCCTCTGCCTTGCCTGACTGCTCAGAAAAAAGGAAAGGCGAAAAAGACTACAAACAAGAAGTGCAAGTTAGATGATGTTGAGGTAGAGAGGGCAGCAGCAGTGGCAACCGCCACAGAGTGTATAGAGAGAGGTGGATCTGGCAGTGGTGTTCGTCCAGTTGTCACAGGCTCATAGGGCCATCATCGAGAGGATTGAGACTAGTCTTGGTAGTCCACTCAGGACTGTCAAACTTGGAGGACGACATGTCTCTTTAGAGGATGCTCAAGAGGTTTCTCATGTAGAGGAGAGTCAGACTCAGGGGGTGACTGAGCAGCAGATATAGTCGGTAGAGCAGACAGAGGACGCTCAGCAGGGAGAGAAGGTTGAGGAGGCAGAGCAGGTAGCTCAGCCATAGCTTCGACGCTCTAGTCGTACACGTACTCAGGTGTCACTGAGGCCTCAGACACAGAGGCAGGGCTCTAGTCCACCTCCTAGACCACAAGGTCTGCCTCCAGTGGTTCACCTTGACCTAAGAGTAGCCATAGCCAGACAGGTGCAACAGCTATGGTTTGTAGAGTTTGAGGATTGGTTTCCACCGAGGCGGGATGAGCGTGCCTCAGAGCACTTCTACACTGTGTTGCAGGAGGACTTCTGTAGTGCTTATCTCAACACCCATGTTGCTTTTAGATCTCAGCGGGTCTGCTCCGTAGAGTCTCTGGTTGCAGCTGCAGGTGAGCAGATCCGTCCCCACCTTTCTTATCTACCAGGCTTGATAGATCTTCTTAGACGGACTAGTCGCTATGTCCATCATGGGTTCATGAGTTCTACTCCTCTTTTTGGATTGACCCGTGACTACAGGCTCCAGATCTTGAGGGTCAGAGAGATATTGAGGATTCCTGAGTCACCTAATCACCTTCAGAGGTATGCTATGGACACACAGAGCCTTCGAGACGCCCTCATGGTGGACTTGTGCCACCTACAGATCTTGTTAGACCATGCTTCATAGAGCTAGTTGGCGAGGGATCGAGCAGGACACCACGCGACCTTATGCCTACAGCTTGGCTCCTTGATGCTATTATGAGGAGGACTCTGCTCCCAAGGATGGACTACCACGAGGGCCTGACTCGTATTCAGCTATGGCTAGTGTATCACCTGGTGTCTTAGACTATCTTTGATATTTGGGATATGATGCTTTTAGAGATGGAGGACACACTAGCAGAGGGCTTCAGAGGTCACCGTCAGCTGCCTTATGCTCATTGGATTACTTTCCTACTCTGAAAGGCAGTTACACACAAGTCCCCAAAGAATATGGCAAAGTGGACAGGTGCTACTACTGAGTTTGCATCGTATGACATGAGCCAGATGCTACGTCATAGTCGTGCGAGGACACCTCGCCAGCTGAGTCGTCGCCCAGAGGTCCCAGAGACAGTAGCTCAATGGGATGAGATCATCAGGGGCAATGCAGCAATAGAGGAGGAGCAGCTTGATGCACAACAGGAGGATGAGGTCGAGAGCGACCCGAGTGATAGCTCAGATGATGACTATCAGCCGATTCCATAGATGGATCCTCGACCACAAGACAGAGAGGCCAGTGGCTCTAGCTTAGCTCCACCACAGCCACCATAGACAGACCCAACACTCCTAGCTGTACTTGAGCGGATGAGGCAGGACCAGGTACGCCAGGCATAGGAGACCGCAACTGCACTTGCTCAAGTCCAGGTATGACAGGATGAGTTCCAGCAGCAGCAGCAGCAGGCCATGCAGCAGCAACAACTTATGATTTAGCAGCAGTTACTTGGCTTCATGTAGTATGTATTCACTGCTATTGGGGTTGCTCCTCAGCAGTCTACACCTCAGATAGGCCAGCCAGCCACCACCACTCTAGTGACTCTAGTTGTACAGCCCAGTGGGCTTTAGAGACAGGGACAACCAGCTACTCTGTTTGCTTCACCTACAGAGCAGGTGTCCGAGTGGTTTGCTTCACCAGTGACTGCTCAGGGTCCTCACTTTACTCCTATTATTATAGGCTTCACTCCGACTTAGAGTTCTTCAGTGTTAGTGACAGACACCCCAGTCTCTAGGAGTCTCGGTGCTACCTTCAGTGTTCTTATAGGGCAGCCTACACCTCCAGAGTTACAAGTCCCTGTCCCTACCACAGTTGCTCCAGTTACCGGGACTATAGAGACGATTTCGTCGTCTGTTGCATTATCTAAGCCACCTCAAACAGTCACTCCTACACTTGAGGCTTCAGCGACCGCGACAGCAGCAGATGTGATTCCACTTCCTACAGTGACACCTCTAGAGTCACAGGCTACGCCAGTTACTGAGCCAACCCAGATCGCTTCACCTTCACTTCTAGCTATAGAGGGTTAGACCGCTCAGAGTTCAGGGTCAGAGGATGATGCAGCTCAGTTCTAGATCTCTCACCGTACCTCAGCGCTTGACTCGACTGCTCCTGTCCCACCGTCCGACCCTTAGGTTTTTGTGCTTGACACCAAAGGAGGAGAGGGAGCGAGTATGTTAGATCTAGAGGGAGCGTGTGAGATAGTAGTCTCGATTCAATTCTTTTGGTCTCTCAATTCGATTCTTTTGGTCTTTTGTGTGTGATACTTCATGCATTCACGTTTACTTTTCATGCATTGCATTATATACTGTGATGGTGTGACTTCTATGACATGTGTGCTCTCTACATTGACATTTATATATGTCATGTCACTTGGTTATGCTCATTTGCTTTGCTTCCTCGTTTTACTCTGATTCAAATGAGCTTTACTTCATGTACGCTTGCTTAATTCATATCTTTTGAGTACACCATGTTGGCATGGATCATATAAGCATGCCTAACCCCTTTGTTCTTATTGTCAAAAGCTTATATGAACCAAGCATGTTGAAAACCTCACTCATCTCTTTAACATACTCGAGGTTGTGTTGTAATCAATCACTAAAAAGGAGGAGATTGAAAGCATCTAGGCCCCTAGTTGGGTTTCGGTGATTAATGATGACACGAAATTACTATGACTAACGTGTGTTTTGTAGAGGCAATTTTAGTTAGGTCATGGTAATAGAAATTGATTGGGCAATTATGGTTGTCATGCCCCTATCGATGGAAATCGTTTCGCTTTTCAAAGGATGGTCGACAAGATTAAGGACGGACTAGTTCTTAGTGTCGTTTGGTGTTGGAGAGACACTTAGAGTAGTTGAGAACTTTGTTTTTCCTTTGGCCATACTATTAAGGGGGGTATGGATTAGTAGCTTGACCTAGGTGAGTCTAGTGGGTTAGGTGTGGTGCACACTTATCAAACCTAGCACTAGGTAGCTCTGCAATAGCCCTAAGATCAAATTGGAGTCAACTTCATTCACATAGGATTTTGAGTTGAAAGTGAATGGAGGGTCAAATGACTGACGGAACGCCAGTCTAGTTGTGACCGGACGCTGGAGGGTGAGTCCGGTCAGTTCATTGGATCAATGGTAGTCGTCTGGTACTGATCGAACGCTGGTCTGATTGTGACCGGACGCTGGAAGGTGAGTCCGGTCAGTTCTTTTGTTCCACTGTAGTCATTTGGTACTGACCAGACGCTGAATGGAGGAGCACCGTATGCTAGGGTGGCTGCGTCTGGTCAACATTAGTAAGGTTCTAGAGAGGATTTTTCTTGACCAGACGCGTACGGTGGGTGTTGACCGAACGCTGGTCAGAGTCCGGTCAGAGCCTTACGGCTCTCTCTAAGTCAGTGGCGGGCACAACTGACCGAGCATCCGGTCAGCCCACAGAGTGGTGACTCAGCCTTCAAACGTTATGTTTTGAATGAGGGGGTATAAATACTTACTCCACTTGTCCATAGGAGATCTCTTGCCCATTTGTTCAGCTGAAAAACACATTTGGAGTGCAAGGGAGAGCAAGAGCTTAGTGAGGTGATTGAAATTTGATAATCCAAGATTAAGGACCTCATTAGTGCATAGAGTGTAGCAAGTGTGCATCCACCCTTCTTATTAGGCTTGTCTTGGTCAAGTGAGAGTTTGTGCTTATTACTCTTGGTGATCGCCGTCACCTAGATGGCACGGTGGTGATTGGGAGTTTGGTGATCATCCGACGGAGCTTGTGGATGACCCAAGTCATGTTGTGAGTGGTTGTGAGCGATTCACCGTGACCTGAGGGTCAAAAAATCAGCCCATATAGAGCACTTGATCCTTGCGCAGATCAAGGGGAAAGTACACCCTTCCATGGGTGCTCCAACGAAGACTAGTGGGTTGTGGCAACTCTCCGATACCTCGGGAAAATATCGCCGTGTTCCTTTACCGCTCTTTACTTTGAGCATTTATATTTTAGCAATTCATTTCATATCTTTACGTTCCTAGAATTGTCATGCTAGAGTAGGATTAGAACCTAGGATACAAAATTTTTGTGCGAGAGAACAATAGAAACACATTCTAGGTACAAGGGGTGAAATGGGCTAAGTGTAGGACTTAATTATTGTAAATTTAGAATTAGCCCAATTCACCCCCCTTAAGCATCTTGATCCTTTCACCTTCACTGTATTGTAGCAATACTGAGGCGAAGCCCGAAGAAGCCCCAAATATGTGCATCCTCGAGCTCCTCCATTTTCTACTTATTTTTAGAGAAGCTAGAGCCGTTTTCCTTTCCGCTACATTAGCCTACAGTAAATAACAGCGATGTACATGTTAGGAGCCAGAGCCTAATACATTGTGTGTGTGTGTTTAATTTAGATATTTTAAGATGATACTAATAATATAGTAATCTCAAAAGTTAATTTCATAAAAAAATATTTGTTATTTTTATAAACATTTTGTTATAAAAAGTACATTAGTACAGAAAATATTTTTACTGACGGCTCTTTTTGATTTGTACTGGTGTGAAAGTTCAATTTCTACTAGCGTCACTTAAAAACTACGCGTGTAAATCGATCTACACCAGTAGAGCATATTTACACAAACCATATGTGCAAATCATTTCTAGAATTTGTAAATTTGTAAATCAGTCCAGAAAAAAAACTAATCTGGGAGAGGGCCACTAGCCAGCCCCTATAGTCGTGCGTCACAAGTTATAAGTCACACGACTTTTTACACATGTTAGGTTGTCGAGGATGAAACTCGTAACCTCAGGCCTCACGCATTTCTTCCTTAACCGCTAGTTGGGGTCACCAACCAGCTCCCCAAGGTTGCGCATCACACGATTTTCCATGCGCACGCGGTTGCCAGCGATTGAACTCACAAACTCAGGCCCCAAGAGTTTTTTCCTTAATCACTACGCAAGTCAGTTAAGACTGAGTACTAGATACATTACTTTGTATTCACTAATACTACCTCTGTCCACGAAAGAATGTAATTCTCATTTTTTCGAGAAGTCAAACCATGTGAACTTTGACTAAGTTTACATAAAAAACTACTAACATTCATGGTACAAAACAAGTATCATTAGATTAGTGATAGAATATATTTCCATAATAAATTTATTTAAAAACATAAATGCTAATACTACTACCTCCGGTCCATTTTATCTGGGGCACACGCATATCAAGATTTAAACTTTAAAAACTTTGACCAATAATTAGGCTTATAATTTTTAACTATTATAATACAAACTTTATATGATTAGATTCGTAAGGAATTATACTATCCAATGATTATAAGTTTATAAGCATAAATAATACATAATATAAACCAAATGAATGGTCAAAGTGTAATTTAGGAGACCGTGTCATTCTAACTTGTGCCAGATAAAATGGACTAGAGGGAGTATTTACTATAAACTTGGTCAAACTTAAGCTACTTTGACCGGTGCGGATCCCATAATTGCATTCTTTTGTGGACGTAGGGAGTACATTCTTTTGTATTTACTTCAGTGAATATTGTAATGCATATTTGAGACCTTAAACAAATGCAAATGAAAAAGTTTGAACTGAAAAGTTTTAGATCTCTTCGATAACTTTGGGTTAGGTTATTTCTCTTTTTGAGGTCATTTGAAAAATTAAAAAAATATGAATCCCAAAATTATTAATCTTTGACCATAATTTTTGTGCTCTAAATGATTTAAAATAAAAAAGTAGTCAACTAAAAAGTTACAGAACTTTTTGAGTAGTACAACTTTATTTTAGATCATATCTCCGTTCGAGATCATTTGAAAAACTATAAAAATAATTTTAATTATTTGTACCGGCGCCAGTGCCAGGTTGTAAACATCTTTACTGGCAGATTTCTTAAGCCTAACATCAGAAAAAATCATATAATTACACTAGCACTAGCAGTCGTCTTAGGAGTACTCTTAGGAGTACCGCTAACACCGGCGGTAGATTTAAGAGAAGAGCGAGTATAAATACATGATTTGTGCTGACAATTGGCTTAATAAATCCTCATCATTAATAATAATGGAAATTAGATATGTTCTAATCTGATCTGTACATGATTCAGTACTACCATCAGGATTTGTAGGGGCGACTGGTAAGGGTTTATAGAGATGGTTTCTCCGGTTGCCCCTAAGCAACTGTGTTAATAAATCATTGATTTGTCGGGGCAGTTCCGAAGCCGCCTCTACAAACTGATTTGAGCCGCCCCTACAAAAAAATTTGCAGGGGTGGCTGATAACACCAACCGCCTCTATAATTTAGATTTTTAGGGGTAATTTGTGACACCAACCGTCCCTATACTTTTCATTTGTAGGAGCGGTTAATTATAGTACCCCCCCCTACAGTCAATTTTTCAGCCAAAAGTTTGAAATTTAAAAATTCAAATCTGACCAGAATATGAATTTGTTCACAAGAACCATAATAATTTAGATTACTTTGTTACAAACCCATAATAATTCACAAGAACCATAATAATTTAAATTACTTCATTACAAACACATACTAATTTAAATTTATTCATTACAAACCATAATAATTTAGATCAGTTCATTATTACAACCAATAGTATTTTAATATCCTAGAACTTCCCAATGTCGTACCACGTACTTGGAGAAGTGCAGATCATTCATTTCATATGTCTAAATATCACTGATGTAGCGCATTGTATTTACTAGTGCACTCTCCCTTGCTGGACAAGATCGTTCACAAGGTCTACTGATGACGATCAGCATTGGTCAATAACCTTCCCTCCTAATCACAAGAATTTTTTTCTAGATTCACTCTGAAGTGAGAACAGGGTCACCATATTCCTATTTATAACGACCCAAGTGATACATGGCCTGGTTTAAAGTGGCTTCAAAACTACAACTTGCGTATGTTACGTTATTCTCCTGAATCTATAAGTGTTGGGGAAAATATGGTTAACAGAACCATGCATATGTATATACATAACAATTAATCTGAATATAAGTTATGAGACTAACCACATCATTTATGTTGTCCTCGGTAAGTTGTGCGTAAAACAGTCCAATATCGTGGTGGAGGCCCACATTCAAAGCAGCAATCCTCATGGAGGAGTATGTAGGAATATTGTACCTAATATTTTGAAGCGCCCTTAAACATGCTTGCACAACATATTTTTGTGCACTAATGTCATAAGGTTGACTGCTTCTCGTCCTATCAATGTATAAAACCATACCTTGTTGTTTACCCGCCCTAGTGAGAATAGAAAAGCCAATTCGGCATAGCTTGAGTCCACCATCTATAGGGAATGTACCAACATTGAGGAAATCAACCATGAAATTTGAGAGTGTCTCTCTGAACCATGGTATAGGATGAATTGTCAACATTTAAGAATTATATATATCAGAACAAAATATCTATAAAGGTGTCTTTAAAACATATTAGTTACTATGCTTCGATATGGGTGGTTTGCCCTCCCCAATGTTGGTCGGTAGCCCAGATCAAATGCATAATTATTTGGCAGATCCGGCGAAGGGAGTTCGACCATCTCTTCTCCTAATCTTATGTCAAGGAAAACAGTTATAGTATAGGAGGATAGGAGAGGAGATGAGTAGGAGAAGGACTAGGAGAGGAGGGTCTACAAAGCGGCAGCTGCCTGCTGCCGCGGGGTCGAAACCGCGGCAAAGCATTATTGTTCGAGTCAGTGTCAGAGTATGGGTCTTCGGTGGCTTGGGTGGACTCAGGAACACAAGAATCATGTAGAGAAGACACAACGGTTTATCCTAGTTCAGGCCAATTTGGTCCCTATGTCTAGCAGCTAATGATCCTTATACTCAAGAGCACCCAAAATCGGGGGTTATAATAGAGTGTAGAGAGAGATTTAGTAGGGGGTTAGCTCGGTGCTAATCCTAAAGTTACCTCGCCACTGGTGGAGCCTTCTCCTCGTTAGAGAGGAGGAAGACGACGGGATGTAGAGGAGGGGCTTTCGGTGCCCCTCTCCAGGTTGCCTTGCTCCCTGTGCGGAGCGAAGGCCGATGGAATGGAGTGTCTAGTGATCGATTGGGATCCTCTCCCCTCCTAGGTCCGACCTTATCCCTTATATAACAAGATAGGTCAGGTACATGGTAGCTTGGAGGAACTAGTCTATGGTCTACGTGCGCCGGAGTCTAGAGGGTCTTGCAGCGGTGTGCCGTGGACCATGGAGGTGTCTTGGTGCCGAAGAAGCCTTGGGCGTCGTTCGGCCGCTCTGTTCTGACATTCTGCGTGTCAGGCTGTGTTGGCTTGGGCCGGCCTCCCCTGGGTGGTCCTTTTCTGGAGTCTGCTTAGTGGCAAAGGAAGTCAGCTCTAGGGGCTGATGTGCGGGCCTAAAACCCCCGAGCCCCTAGGAGGCAGTGGGAAAGCTATCTTCTTGTGTCACACCCTAGACATGACCCTGTTGGGGGAGCAGTTGGTAGGGCCACGCTTGGGGAGCGATGCCAGGGAGCCCCCAAGCATCGGTAGCCTAGAGCTTGTATTCTTGTGCCTGGGCCTTGGCTAGCGTCGTTAGCTAGGCAGGAGCCAAGGGCCGAGCCTAGATGCATCGTAGATCGGGTGCCTAGGGCTTGGGTGAGCCCCCGAGCCCCAAGCGGCGGTCAGGTTTGGCCGGGTCTCTTTGCCAGAGGGTGCACGTGAGCGTGCTCGATGGGCATAGCCCCAGAGCCCCCGGGCAATCCTGAAGGGGTCGGTCGGGGGGCCTTCTTCGATCGGGAACCATTGGACCCAAGGCTTAACATACTCATATGTTAGCATCTCGTCAGGAGCCCCTGAATCCTTCGTGGACTCACCTGGCATGATGGCGATGAAGGGCTGAATTTGATCTTGTGGTGACCAAACCCTCCTTGGTAGGGATAGCTTCCATTGATATGAATGATGCACCCTGCTTGGGGCCTTCTTCATTGTGATGGATGTTGCTTGGCTATCAGGGCCAAGCGGAGATGGCGTCGATCCCTTCACGAGTCTATGTCGCATGGGTCTTCGACTCGAGCTCAGGCTTGGTGGACTCATCTAGGAGTTGCCGACTTTAGGCCCGAGGACGCCCTCCTTTTTAATTGGAGCCTACTATGGGCTAGGTGATCAAGAGCGTTGGGCTCTGGCTCGGGGCCATATGATCATCCAAAGCGCCACACCCTTCTGAGGGTTGTAGTAGCAGGCCTCGATCCTCTCAAGCCAGCCTTCTATGGCTGACCTCCTGCGGCCATAGATCAAGTAGCGAGGAGTGTGCCAAGCCTTGAACAGGTGCCCTCATTGGGCCCTCTGCTTAGTGGCCCCTGACCCAACTCTAGGGAGTTGGTTGGATTTGGGGGATGCGCCACCTGAGCACCCATCGATCGGGGGTCGGGCTGCTCTATCTAGGGATCTTGCATAGCCCCTGAGGCCACTATGGGGCCCCCTTGCTAGCAGAAGGGGTGGCTTCTAGGCACATCCCATCCGCTGACGCCTTGCGTAGGCGGTTGATGGCGTCTGGGCCGTCTTGCCTGATGGAGGAATTATGGCGTGCACCCCCATGCCATCCCGTCTCATCTGAGAGATGGGACGTCAGAGCCACGTGGAGCAGATCTAGTGGAGGAGCCACTGTAGTTAGTATGGGTGGATCCTAGCCATCGATGATAGCCGATGGGCCCAGGGGGAGCCGGATCCCCCAAGTCCTGCGAGGAGGCGTGCACAGAGTGGGTGGCGTGCGTCGTGGAAAGTGGAGCGGGGACTTGATTCATTGTCAGCGGTTCCCTGACTTGACTTTACTGCGGTCAACATCATGCAACCGCCTAGAGGTGCACTGCGGGGATTGAAGGGGCGCCTAGCCTATTCCTCAGGGGCCCTTCTAGCCGCTGATGGCCGATCAGAGGGCCTAGAGCCGCTCATGGCACATCGTCTAGGCTATAAAGGTGGAGCCACTGGGGGACGCAACGCCCTCAATCCCTTCCTTTGGCCCCTTCTCTTCTTCTTCTTTAGATCCATCTTCTCGATGATGATGATGGCAGCGGTGATGGAGTGCGACGCTTCCCTCCGGGTGAGCTTGTCTTGGTCCACCGGGCGATTGCTTCTTTGAGGGTCAAAGGACTCCAGTGAGGCGGCCACCACAACTACATGAGGTGGCGGGAGATACTCCGTGGCACTGTGTGGATCCCGCTTCATGTAGTGCGGGTGGCCGTCGATCTTCTCTGGCCTTTGCAGGCTTCCCCGTGTTCGCACCTGAAGTAGATCTGGGGAGGTTGGCACTCCCCGACCTAGTTGGCTGACCTCCGCTAGAGGGGCCCTCCTCCTCCAAGAGGAGATAATCACGGGGTCAGGGTGCTGACCCCGCGCTAGACTAAAGCGGGTTTTGCCGCCGTATATTGCAATCGGGTCATTCCCAATTAATGGAATGAAATTACTTTCGTTTGTAATCCTATTTGCTCTTGAGTCATGCTCAGAGACTTAGTCCCTTGTTGAGATGGGCTATTACGATGATGGCCTCATTGGCCAAGATCGTCACGCCCGTGCTGCTAATGGGTAAGTCCATGAGAACCCTAGGTTTACGGTCGTTCCATGCCCCGGTCATGTCCCCCAGAGGGGAGATCCTTGGCTTCTAGACCAAGCCACTTGTATAGTTCCTGAGCTTGTCTATCAGTACTCGGGGGCTCGCTGCCCCCCTCGTTGGGTCACCATGAGCGGCTCTAAGCCAGTACTCGAACCTCGTTTGTTCAGATGGTCGGGACACGTCTGGGCGCCCCGGCTACAACCACATGGGCTTGTCTCCCGAACGTCCCTCGCAAATTTAGTTGCTTTGGGTGGCCTTGAAGCCTGGTGGGCTGGCCTTAGAACCCTCGGCAATGACCCTTCTGGGGTCCCCCTGGACCACCGTGCGGTGGGGTGGCATGATCCGATGAAGGATCGGGAGATAGGTAGATACCTGCAAAGAAAACAGAATGGACAAAAGAGAAGGGAAAGATGTCATAGCTGGTAACGCGGTGGTCAAGGCCGTTCCGTTAGCACCTTGCTAATCCCTTCCCGTCCCGTCCTTGCTTCGCTCAGGGGCCTTCTGCGGCGGTCCTTCTTCAGAAAACTCAGTAGGTGGTCAGCTTGGTTGATCCTTAGGTGCAGCCAAGCTACTGCTGGGGTGGCTCAGGTAGAGGGAGATAGCTATAGAAATAAGTGAAGCAAGAGGGTTGGAAAGACAGGACTTATCTTAGTTTTTGTTGTTGGAGAGGTAGGCCGACGAAGGAGGTCAGCAGGTACGCCATGGCTCAAGAGACGACGCCTCTGGGCGGATGGCTCGGTGATGGCCTTTCCTCATGGGGAAAGGTCAGAACTCACCTCGATCGGGTCAACCCCTTCTGGTGGGCCAAGCACCTAGATGGAGGGGCCAGCCGAGCCACCGCTGCCGCCAGGTGTGTTGGTCGCCTTTCCGATGCTCGATCGATCGAGCACCGCCAGTGCCCTTTCTGCTTTCTACATCGCGACGTGGGCCATCGAGAGCACAGGGGGTGATGAGTGTAGCCGCCTGGGTGACGCAGTCTTGCTCGCAGCAGTAGGCTTGCTTGAAGTTGCCCTTGACGGTGATGACCCCCTTTGGGCCGGGCATCTTGAGCCTGAGGTAGGTGTAGTTGGGGACAACCATAAACTTGGCAAAGCATGGTTGACCAAGGAGGGCATGGTAGACGTTGGGGAAGTCGACCACCTCGAATGTGAGTGGCTCCTTGCGGAAGTTGTCCGACTGGCCGAAGGTGATGTTGAGCCAGATGCACCCGAGGGTCACGACTTCCTTTCCTTGCATGATCCCATAGAATACCACCTTGCTAGGGCACATGCTGCTCCGAGGGATGCCCATCTTGTCGAGGGTGCTGGCATAGAGTATGTTAAGGCCGCTGCCCTTGTCCATCAGCAACTTCGTGAGGTGTGCGGTGCCCACGATTGGGCTAGCCATGAGCGGGTCGCGCCTTGAATGAGGGACGCGATCGGGGTGATCTTCTTGGTCAAGGGTGATGGATGTCTAGGACCATCGGAGCTATGTCAGGGTGGCAAGGGTGTGACTAGAGTTCACCTCCTGCTCAGTGATGCGGTGCTTCCGGCGGGACTCATACGCCTGGGAGCCCCTGAGCATCACGAGGCAACACTTAGCCTTGGGGAACTCGTTGTCTTCTTCTTGGGTGCTGTTCGCCGGGTCGCTAGCCTTTGGGGCAGGTTTCTAGGCCTTGCCCTATTGGCCGAGGGTGCTATGGATGTAACCCTTCATGGTAGTGTAGTCCTTGAGGAGATGCTTTGATTGGCCCCTATGGAAGGGGTCAGGCGGTGCGGTCGGTCGTGGCCACCATCTCCTCCCAGTGGCACTTCTGGTCCTTGTTCCTCTTGTCGTGGCATCGTTGGGACGAGGTGGGATCATCACCGTTGTCGCCACCACTAAGGTGGCCATCGGCATTGGCTTTCCCACTGAAGTTGGCCTAGACCGCCTCCTCATTGGTGGCGTACTAGGTGGTGATGTCCAGGAGCTCTCGCGACATGCGCGGGGTCTCGTGGCCGAGCGCGTGGACTAGCGCCTCGCTAGTCATGCTGCATATGAAGGCTTTGATCACGTCGGCGTCAGTGATGTTGGGGAACTCATTACGCTTGTTGGAGAAGCACTAAATGTACTCCTAGAGGGTCTCATTGGCCCTCTACCTGCAGTTATGGAGGTCCCAGGAGTTCCCTAGGTGGGTGTAGGTACCCCAGAAGTGGCCGTTGAAGATAGAACGGAGATCGCCCTAGCAGCAGATGCTGCCGGGCTCAAGCTGCTCGAGCCAAACTCTGGTCGA
Organism: Miscanthus lutarioriparius; assembly: GCA_904845875.1. Classification (NCBI taxonomy): domain Eukaryota; kingdom Viridiplantae; phylum Streptophyta; class Magnoliopsida; order Poales; family Poaceae; genus Miscanthus; species Miscanthus lutarioriparius. The sequence goes on from CAJGYO010000002.1 coordinate 86,182,879, forward strand.
GCTTGACAGGAGTAGGGGAAGGTACTGGATGGCAAAGTCATTGTTTGACCCCCTGGCCTTCATGGCTAGGTGGTAGTGCTCTAGCCAATGGTCTGGGTTGGTCTCACCGTGGTACATGGAGATGCGCGTCGGTGGCCAGAATCGCCTAGGGTAGGGAGCCCCGAACGTAAGGGGGCTGAAGTGATCTAGGGTGGTGCCCTTGCCTCACTGCTTAGGGGTGTAGGACTACGCCTGAGCATGGTGTATGGCCTTGATGGTGTCATGGACATCGTGGTCGTCGCTGATTCGGTGGCGCACAGGGGGACTCCAAGGAGAAAGGTCATGCCTTCGCTCCTGCCAAGGCTTGGCGCCCTAGGTTTGAGGCCGGTCAAAGCTATTGCTGGAGGTGTTGCCACTACTTCCTCCCATCAGTGGGGCGTGAGCGTCGGAGCGGTCCCCGTTGGCGATGGCCGTCATCTAGGATGGCCGAAAGAGTGTGATGCGGAGGAGCCGCTTCGCCTCGTTCAGCCGCTCGTTGGTCTTTGGGTCTGGCATGTTAGAGATGTCTTCCAGGCGGTAGGCAGCGGCTGCCATGTTGTATGGCACACGGGGGAACCGGAGGCCGCTAGGAGCCCCGTGCGAGGGTTGTTGTCGTCACTGAGAGGGTGCGTGGCTTGTTGCCATGCAAAGTCCTAGCTTTGGCGCTTGAGCTCTGCCTTGGCGACCTCCAAGTCCACCTACCGAGCTCACAAGCGGTCCGCCTTCTCCTGAAGGTAGGCCATGCGGTTGTGGGGACTCTGGTCTGGGTGCCTCCTTAGCAGGATCCTTGCCGTCGATGTAGTAGCACATGCGCGGCAGGGCATTGTAGTCGATGTCGTTGGAGTCGTACTCCGGACCGTAGAATTAGAATCGCACTTGATGCTACCCCCTACCTGGCATGCCAGCTCTCGCGGGGTCAAAACCACGGCAAGCATTGTTGTTTGAGTCGGTGTTAGAGTACGGGTCTTCGGTGGCTCGAGTGGACTCAGGAACACAAGAATCACGCAGAGAAGACACAATGGTTTATCCTAGTTCAAAAATTCGATCTCTACGTCCAGCTGGTGATGATCCTTATACTCAAGAGCACCCAAAATCAGGGGGTTACAATAGAGTGTAGAGAGAGATTTGGTAGGGGGTTAGCTCGATAATAATCCTAAGGTTGCCTCACCGCCGATGGAGCCTTCCCCCTCGTCGGAGAGGAGGAAGACGATGGGATATGGAGGAGGGACTTGCAGCGGTGCGCCATGGACCGTGGAGGTGTCTTAGTGCCGAAGAAGCCTTGGGCGTCCTTCGGCAGCTCTGTTCTGACACTCTACATGTCAGGCTGTGTTGGCTTGGACCGGCCTCCCCCGAGTGGACCTTCTGGAGTCTTCTTGGTGGCGAAGGAGGTCGGCTCCAGGGGCTGATGTGTGGGCCCGGAGCCCCTAAGCCCCTAGGAGGCCGAGGGTAAGCTTTTTCTTCTTGTATCACACCCTGAACGTGACCCTGTCGGGGGAGCAGTTGGCAGAGTTGCGCCTGGGGAGCGGTGCCGGGCAACCCCCGAGCATCGGCAGCCCAGAGCTTGTCTTCTTTTGCCTAGGCCTTGGCTGACATCGTTAGCCGGGCAGGAGCCAAGGGCCGGGCCTAGATGCGCCATTGATCTGGTACCTAGGGCTCAGGTGAGCCCCTAAGCCCCAAATGCCAGTTGTGGCCAAGTCAGGCTTGGCCGGGTCTCTTTGCTAAAGGGTGCGCACGAGCGTGCCGATGGGCATAGCCCCTGAGCCCCTGGGCGATCCTAAAGGGGTTGATCGGGAGGTCTTCTTCGGTCGGGAACCATTAGACCTGAGGCTTAACATACCCATATGTTAGGATCTCGTCACCTACCAATGGAAAGTAGTAGTAGTAGTAGTACGATAGCAGCAGTAGTATTAATAGTAGGACAACAGCAGCAGTAGTATTAATAGATGGAGTTATATAGCTGTCAACATACAATTAGTGTTATCCAAACTAATAGGCCTCAGACACCATAATTAAATCATCATACAATTGTGTTATCCAACTACATCGACCATCTAATTGTGTCATCACAAGCCTAAGTATTGCGGTTGGATTGACAGCTCATGGAAAGCCTCATCCAAACTCCAAACACCATCACCAACAGATTGATAATCACCACATTCTTCCAAGAACCAGTTTTACCACCCGAGGGGGGATGCTTTCACCACAATCATCTAGGACCAGTTTAGGGGAGGGGGTTGCTACTTCAACATAGGCTTTGAAATCTCTAATTGCATGGTATAGTTGTTCTACTTCTTGTGTATAGCATTTTTGAAACCAAGCACATGTTCACTAGCCTCATGCCAAGACATGTAAATCCTAGGTTTCATCCCATAGAAAACAACATAGCAACGACCAATTTCCTAGTGGAAGTGAATAAAATAGCCAACAATCAGGTTCAAACTAACTCACAAAATGAGTAGTAATAATAGTAGTAGAGGTAGTGGCCTCAGAAATATGTCAATCATCATTGATTAAAGAACTTGGAGCATAAAGGCATCATAAACACAGTGAGCATATATAAAAACAGTGAGCATGTAGAAAAAGACAGTAGGGGCGGCTGGTAATGATACCAAGTTCCTCACAAGTTCATGATCATCAGCTCATATTCTAGATATTTTCTGGAGTTGGATAATTTCATCATTGGCAAAAGAGAGAGGAGAGGAGAGGAGAGTTGGCAAAAAAATAGTTGCTGCTTCCCAAACATAGAGGAGAGGAAAAGGTGGCCAAAAAAGCAGTTGCTGCTTCCTAAACATAGAGGATAGGAAAGGTGGCCAAGAAAAGCATATATATGCTCACTGTGTTTATATATGCTCACTGTTTTTATATATGCAGGCAGTAGCTGCTGCCATATATTCCAAAACGAGTAGTAATAGTAGTAGTAGTAGTGGTAGAGGCCTCGAAAATATATCAATCATCATTTGATCCTGAACTTGGAGCATCAAGGCATCATAAACACAGTGAGCATATATAAAAACAGTGAGCATATAGAAAAAGACAGTAGGGCGGCTGATAATGATTCCAAGTTCCTCATAAGTTCATGATCATCAGCTCATATTCCAGATATTTTCTAGAGTTGGACAATTTCATCATAGGCAAAAGAGAGAAGAGAGGAGTAGAAGTAGCAGAAGTAGTAGAAGTAGTAGTATATAAGAGAGAAGAGAGCAGTACAAGAGAGCAGTTGTTGCTTGCCAAAATAAAAAAGAGAGTAGTTGCTGCTTGCCAAAATTAAAAAGAGACTAGCTGCTGCTTGCCAAAATAAAAATAGAACAGACGCAGTAATAGAAGAGAGAAGTAGAAGTAGTAGTACAAGTAATAGGAGCAGTAGAAGAGAGAAGAGAGGAGCTTAAGAAAAACAGCAACTATGGTCAGCAATCGAGAGAAGAGGAGAGGAGAGGAGAGCCATGGTTAGCACACTGCACTGCATATATATAAACTTGAGCAGAGAAAAAAATAGCAACTATGGAATAGCAGTTACATAATGGAATTTTTTTAGCAAACTCAACTTTCAATACATGACATGTTATGAAGTAATCTAGGACAGCGAGCATATGTAAAGATAGTGAGCACATGTAAAGACAGTGAGCATATATCTCTATAGTGAGCATATGTAAAGACTGAGCATATCTAAACACAGTGGACATATCTAAAAATAGTGGGCATATCAAAAATCAGTGAGCATATCTAAATATAGTGGGCATATATAAACACATTGGGCTTATATAGAAATAGTGGGCATATATATAAATAGTTGTCATATATAAAACAAGGGGCATATATAAAACAATGGGCATATATGGAAATAGTTGGCATATATAGAAGCAGCATGCAATTTTTATTTTGATCACAATTGCAGGGTCTGAGCAATATTTTTTAAGTAAATTTGTGATCACAATGGAAGGGTCCGAAAGCTTACATTGGCATTCAAACTATGTAGTTGACTTAGGCATATCGTATCACGCTCCAAATAATTTCATAGTTTGGAGCACACATAAGACATAACTGAAACTTGTACAAGCTCAAGCAACAATGCACATAGCGTCGTTTTAGGATTGTTAGGTTGCAACAAACCAAGGCAATGCAATGCACATTGGGTGAACCATCAGGAACAAGTGCCAAAACAGAAAGCAGCAAGCAGCGAGCAGCAGCAGTGGTAGATCCGAACTTGTCGGTTGTAGGGGAAGCTGTGGAGGAGCGCAGACACCGGTGGAGGCGTGCGGACACCAGAGCGCATGAGCACCAGGGCCGGTAGGGCGAGGCATGGGCTCGTGGTACCCCAAGGTCAGAGATGAGGCGGCGGCGGATCGGGTCTTAGATGTGGATGGCGTGGCCGCAAACCCTAACTTGCTTGGTGGCCCGGGGGATGGAGCGGGTGGGCGGAGCTCGAGGTCGAAGATGGGGAGGCGACGATGGACCGGGTCTTGAATGTGGACGGCACGACCGCAAACCCTAACTTGCTTGGTGGCCCTAGGGATGGAGCGGGTGGGCGGAGCTCGAGGTCGGAGATGGGAAGGAGGCGGCGGACTGGATCTTGGATGTGGACGGCGTGGCCGCAAACCCTAACTTGCTTGGTGGCCCAGGGGATGGAGTGGGTGGGCAGAGCTTGAGGTCAGAGATGGGGAGGCGGCGGTGGGTCGGCCGGTCGGGGCTCTATAACCCTAGCCGCCGTGGAGATGGGGCGTGCGGCGTCATGGCAACCTGGGGATTTCGAGCTATGGCCCGGGGGTGCGGAGAGGGGGCACAGGCGTCGGGAGAAGTCCAGGAGGCGGCGGGACGTAGGGGAAAAATTTGGCAGCCTGACGGTATCGTGGAGGATAAGTGAGTGCCTCAAACTTAGAAAATTTTGCCTCCCTGCGCTGCTGCTTATATACCCAAGATGATTTATAGGGGCGGTTTATAATACCACCCGCCCCTACAAATGTAGGGGCGGTTCCTAATCCAGTTGTCCCTACAAATTTATTTCCATTTATATAAATTATTAAATATGTATATATTATATCTATATTATATATATATATATAATTATTTTGATTACTATATATATGTTAAAAATATATATATTAAAACAAAATGCTTATATGTATATATAATTCTATTTTTCTTCTTTAAAAACATATTTAAAATTTTGAAAAATTGAATTTCAAAATTTCCAATAGAATTTTAGGACACTAAATAACCTTCAATAAAAATATTGTAAATATCAAAGTTGTATAACTCATCAAGATGTCCAACTTTTATGTTGCTCATCTTTTCTTGTGACTACGTTTTGACAATTCAAATTTGTTATTTCAAAAAATTACAAATTCAAACCAGATTTTGAAATACCAAATGATTTCAGCTGAAAATGTCATCAATACCAAAGTTGTAGAACTCATCAAAATCTACAACTTTTATTTTGCTCATCTTTTCGTGTGACAAAGGTTGAGCAATTCAAATTTTGAATTTTAAAAAATGATAAGTTCAAACCAAATTTTGAAATATCAAATGATTTCAGCTAAAAAAAGTGATGAATACCAAAGTTGTATAACTCATCAAGATCTACAACTTTTATTTTGGTTATTTTATCATCCGATAAAGTGATAGTAAACATTGTTCACTAATTCATAAATGTCTCAAGCTCAAACTTTGTCACACGAAAAGATTGACAAAATCAACACAATAACTTGATAGAGCATGATTTTTGAAAATTTTAGGAACAAAAATCATCACATTTAGAGTTAGTATGAGGGAGAAAGACTTGTTACAAGTTTCTCCCTCATACTAACTCCAAATGTGATGTTTTTTGTCCTAAAATTTTTTAAAATCATGCTCTATCGTTTTAGTGTAGTCATCTTTTCATGTGACAAAGTTTGAACAATTCACATTTTGAATTTCAAAAAATTACAACTTCAAACCAAATTTTGAAATACCAAATGATTTCAGCTTAAAAAATGATGAATACCAAAGTTGTAGAACTCATCAAGATCTACAACTTTTATTTTGGTCATTTCTTCATCCGATAAAGTGGTAGCAAACATTATTCATAAATTGACATATCTCTAATGTAGTCTCACACACATACATAAATGTAGTCCCACACACATACATAAATGTAGTCTCACACACATACATAAATGTAGTCTCACAGATACACACTTACACAAACACTCCATGTTGAACAACTAGCTTGTAACAACTTTCTTCTTGACACCATTTCGTTCCCATGGCAATATGTCTTTGGGTAGGTTTTTCTCCACAGCACTGATCTTCTTAGGAAAGTCTATGAATAGCTGCATTTCAGCGTAGTTATTGTACTCATCAACATCGTCTACGCCATCAACTCTGATAATGTGTTGTTTCCTGGAGGCAACCACGTGCTTTGTCTTCTTTTTTGGGGAAGGTTAGTTTGTGGGTCAGGTAAATAGAAAACTTGTGCGACACATGAAACGAGCACCTAAGGGTCATCTTGGTAGCCTAGATTGTCGAGGTCCACGACTGTTAACTCGACCTCGTTCACTTGGTATTGTTTGATCTAGCGGCATCGAAACATGGCCACATTTATACCCCTTGCATAGTCAAGTTCCCATATATCTTCAATGATGCCAAAGAATTGGATCTTTCGCCCCATTCTGTCGAGAGCTTCTATTCGAATGCCGCTGTTTTTGTTGACACATGTACTATCCTTTGCATGGGTATAGTACATGTACCCATTGATCTCGTAAGCTTTCCAAGATGTCACTTGTCTCGATGGCCCCGCCGCCAACCTACTGATGGTAATATCATATGTGGTTTCTTCAGTCGGTATGTTTTGGTCCTTCAACCATATAGTTAATCGTTGCTTGTGCTGTTTCATAACCCACTCATCTGTACGGCCATTTCTCTCCTCATTAATGATAGCCAAGTGTTCATCAATGTATGGTTACATCAGTTATGTACTCTGCAAGACACTGTAATGCGCCCGACTCACTTCTTTGTAATCATGGTCATTGAACACTTTTCTCCCATTGGTGCCCTTCGCAGCCAGCCTACCCTTATGACAAGAATCGGGTTTACCAATCCCTCTCTATACTTTTAGGTACACTTGACAGCACTCGACGACTTCTTTAGTACTGTAACCCTCTATCATGGAGCCCTCTGGGTATGCTTGATTATGCTGTATCATCTTAGAACCGACATGAACCACTCGTAGGACCATATTTCATGCAAGTAGCAAGGGCCCAGGGCCTCTATCTGATGAACCATGTAAATCATGAAATGTGACAATATATCAAAAAATGGGAGGTAAACACATCTCTAGTTGGTTCTAGGTCTCCACCACGAAATCATGTAGGTCATTCAGCTGTTTGTTGCCAATTGTCTTCTGTGAGATCTTCGTAAAGAAGTAGCACATGTAGGTCATGGCCATTTTCAAGAACTCTGGCTTTATAGCCATGATTGCAATGGGTAGGAACACTACTAGCATCACATGACAATCGTGAGTCTTGAAGTTTTTTACTGACAGGTCCTTCATCGACACTAACCTCTTCACGTTCGATGAAAACCTAGTCAGAACTTTGATCCCCCTAAGGAAAGTGCATATCGCCCTCCTCTCTTCTGGGGTCCAGATGAAGCTAGCCACGGGCAGAGTGTATTTTCCATGACCCTCAGGTATTGGGTGAAGCTCTGCCTTCACATTTAGCTACGCCATGTCTTTCTGTGATTTCAGACCATCCTTTGTCTTGCCTGTGTCCATCAAGGTAGCAATGAGACTCTCAAAGACATTCTTCTACACGTGCATAGCATCAATGGCATGGGGGACCTCCAAGTCCCGCCAATAAGGCAGATACTGAAAGAAGATCGACTATTTCTTGAAAGGTACGCCGGTGATAGGAGGTGTGCTTCTATCTTTCTTCGTCCCATCCGGATTCTTCTTTCTGAGGACGACACGTATGTTTTTCACCATTTCAAACACGTGTTTCCCATTTTTACGTCTCTCTGGAGGGGGTTCATTCTCTGGCTTGTCATAATATCTGAAGTATATCTTGCTACGGTATTTGTGATTTGTCTTTAAGAAGCGTTGATACCTTAGGTAAACTATCTTCTTGGATGCATCTAGGTACACCAATGTAGTACCATCTAAGCAGACTAAGCATCCCATCTTTCCTTTGATCTATATAGACAAAGCAAACAGCGCAGGGTAATCATTGGTAGTAACAAAGTTCATGGCTCTACATATGAAGTCCTCCTTTCGGAATGCATCATACATCGGCTCCCCATCCCTCTATAGCCTCTCCATTTCTTGCATCAAAGGCTCAAGGAACACATCTATATCAATGCCTACTTGTTTCGGACCCAAAATGAGAATAGTGAGGAGAAGGTACTTTCTCTTCTGACATAGCCATGTTGGAATGTTGTACATGGTCAAGATTACTGGCCATGTGCTATGGTCGCTGCTCCTCTCATTGAAGGGATTCATTCCATCGGTGCTCAAGCCAAACCGTACATTCCTTAGGTCATTATTTGAATTCTTTGTGCTTGTCATCGAAGTGTTGCCACTGAGTACCATCGGCCGGGTGTGCAATCACATCATCAACCACCTTGCGCTCATCATCCCACCATGTCATGAGTGAGGCTTCCTTAGGGTTTAGGAATATACGCCTCAAGCGGTCAACCACTGGCAGGTACCACATTACCAAGGCAGGAATTCTTCTCTACTTTGCATCGTTGCCTAATGGAGTGTCCTCTGTGGGTTGAGAATCTTGTACCACCTTTTTCCCACCCTTCTTCCTCTTGTTCCCCGTGGAGGCTTCATCCCTATCGTAAAGGTCGTTGTTCCTGTACCGACTAGCCCCACACCTAGGACATTTATCTAGTGACTTGAACGTGTCGCCATGAAAAAGGATACAGTGGTTGGGGCATGCATGGATTTTTTTCAACCCCCATTGTCAATGGACTTATAACCTTCTTCGCTTGGTATGTTTTGGTGGGAACTGAGTTTGGCTGTGGCAGTAACCATGACATGAGACGCAATAGATCATTGAAACTACAGTCTGACCAGCTGCACTTAGCCTTCAGGATGAGTAGCTCAAGCACAAAACGTAGCACAATCCAATATGTCGGACAACCCTTGTCAACACCATACACAGTCTCCTTCGATGCTTTTTTCACCCTTTCCAATTTTTCTAGACCTTTCGGGCTCTTTACTAAAATCTCTGGTCCAAGGGCCCGAATCATGTCCTCCAAATCATCAAAATCATCTTCATCCCCGACACGTACTTCGCCATCATTATTGGCACCACCTTCAGCGTTACCATCCCAACCACCAGCATCACCACCTTGTTCATTGCCAAACTCGGGATCCATTCATGCATCAAGCTCTGCTGAATATTGGGACAGGGTTTCTAGGGTTTCGTCGTCTTCTTGATCATCGTCGTCGTTGACAACAACTATTTCACCATGATTCGTTAACAACAACCGTTTCACCATGATGAATCCACACAGTGTAGTCCTCAACAAATCCTTGCATAATCAAATGTGATATGATAACATCCACATCTCTCTAGGATATATGGTTCTTGCAATCATGACACGAACAAATAATTGAATCCTTATTCTGGGTCAACGTCATGGCATGGTTCTTTGCGGCTTCAATAAATTTATCCACCTCCTCACGAAAACCTAGCTTCCACCTTAACGAACCATACATCCAAGACTTCATGTACTTCATCTTTTACGACAACACAATCAAACAAAAATACATTAAAGGACTAATTATTAGGATATATATTAATGTATATACATGAATCAAATTAACAATTCATTGAAATAAATAATTATTATTGTTCCTATTAGCAAATATAATGATATGATGCATATCAAACACCATGCTAGAGAATAATTAATTAATGACCTATTTATCCATAACTAATTAAAAATATACATTTCTTGATTACAATAAACAAATTCAAAGACAACAATTAGCAACAATTAATATTTTACCCACTAACCTTCATGCAAACTTAGTCCCATTTAGATAAACAAAAATTTACAAAAAAACAAACAAATCCTAGATCTAGATCTAGAGATCTACATGACAAATCCATAAAATTTTACTAATAGTCCACTAAAATCAACAAAGATCGACTAATAAAGAGTGTAATCGTATTCCTCTAACTAATTTACCCTAGTACCTTCAAAACTAGGGTCTAATTTGCTTCATACATGGCTCAAGCACCATAGAAGAGAGAGAAAAGCGAAACTATAATTACTCACTAACCAACCATTAAAACTTTAAAAAAAATTTGGAATAGCATTTTTTACCTTCTACAACCTCTCCACCAAAGAAAATGAGACCAAAATCTCCCCCTTAGTAGAGCAATTTTTCAGAGGTGTCCAAGGCCTCCCTACCTTTTTCACGGGTTGGAGTGAGTGACCCGAGGAGAAAGAAAGGGCTGCAGCTATTTATATGCCAGGTATTTGTAGGGGCGGTTGGTGATTGAGCCGCCCCTACAAATTGAATAGTAAGGGTGGCTGGTGAGTGAGCCACCCCAACAAATCAACCCATTTGTAGGGGCGGCTCGTATCACCAGTCACTCCTACTGTACCATTTGTAGGGGCGGCTGGGCTCATGGGACCTCGGGGGGGCACTATAGGGGCGGCTGCAGAGTGAGTCTCCCCTACCAAAAAAATGTGCCGTTGCTACAAACTAATTTTGTAGTAGTGATTTATATAAATTCTCATGAGATATGTAAAAAAAGAGAAAAGCTAAAAAGGAAGGCTATTTTATCTTATATAAAAAAACTTTCCCTTTTATTTCCCTTTTTTGCTTTTCTTTTTTGAAAACGAAAAAAGGTCCCTCATGTGCACCTGCATACTAAGCTCGGGCTTTTGTAATCTTTGGCAGTTCTGCATCTATTGTAAATTGGGTGGGGGTGGGGGTGGGGGTGGGGGTGGGGGCACTTCGCTATAGACGACTAGACGTCTAGTATTGTTCCTATAGAAAATTATTGTTACATCCCCATGAAAAGCCTCTGGTTGCATCATTCATTACCAAAATGGTGGACTTCTCCTAGTATTTTTAAGTAGTAATAAAGCATTACCACTAGTCATAGCACATGAGAATCTCACTAGGAGGCATTTAGTTGGAAAAATTTATACGAAATTTTGAATGCTAAAACAGTAGACGAAGCCCACCTCACTAGGAGAAGTCTAAAATTCTGGTTGTGATTCGTTTGACAAAATATAGTAACTAAATTTACATTGATGTGCAGCAGCACTGCCTATTATCCATCTTTATTGAAGTTCGAATGGACGCCCAGGCTGAACTTTGTCTTCCGCACGCCGCACCCACTTGCGCCAGCAGGTCTCCGCCAGTGTGCCCCCGGACGTCTCCCGCGCCGCCCAGACGTCGCCCGCACCTCCGGACTGCACACGGGGACCGCTTGTGCTCCCTCTCGCTTCCCACGTGCGTCCCCATATGCAACACCCGATCTACTTTTGAAACATCAAGATATAACATTTGCAACATACGTCTGAAAGACAGATGAAACACTTAAAACATACTTCTGAAACACTTGCAAAAGCACTTGGAAAACACTAAAAAAACATGGCAAAACATACGCAACATCCAGATAAAACACTTGCAGCATACGTGTGAAACATAAACAACATCCAGATAAACACACTTGAATAAACATACGTCTGAAAAAATGGATGAAACATAGGGAACAAAAGCTTGCAACATACATATACAACTATTGCAATATATGTAACATCTCGATCTGCTTTTGCAACATCCGCATGAAACAATTGCAATATACCTCTAAAACATTTGAAACATTCGAAATATACACATGCAACATGCTCTTTTAGCGTAATATCTCTTTGCTGCTAGGGAGAAATGGAGGCTCGTTGGCATTTAAAGTTCATCGGTGTAGAGCTCACCGGTGGCGTGGAGCGACCAGCCAGGGGGACGTGATGCCATCGAGCACATCACAGCCGCCCTCTGCGCCCCGCCATAGGCCCCTTGAGGCGCCATGAGAACTAGATCTGGATCCGCGTGGGGGAATTTTTTAAAAAATTTTAACACTTTTCGAAAACTAATTTTAAATCTAACACTGTCTGTTTTTTTTAAACTAACACTTTTGGCCGCGCCTATTGCCATGGCGCGGCCAAAAGCCTGTGCCGCACCATGCATGGTGGCACGGCAGGGGGCTGACGTGGCGACGACCGAAAAGGCTGACCATTGATGTGGCAGGGCCTGCCGCGCCACCCATCTTGGCATGGCAGTGCCGCGCCACGGCGCATGGCGCGGTGGTACCTGGACCGTTTAATCGGAACTTTCCGCGCCGATAGTGGGAGTTACTCTACGTATTGCTTGACGTAAAATCAATAGTGGATTTGTTTCTGTCTTTTATTGAATCTTTTTCATGGCCGAATATTTTTGAAGGGAACTTATTTCTTGGCTTTTTGGCCCTATATTGTAGGATCGGCAGCGACGTGACCATGGACCCCGGCGTTGAGATACCCCGGGACTGCCACTTCCCGAACTAGTTGCTACTTAATCTCGCCGGCAGTGCTGCCGCGGCGCATTGAAACGAATATGAAGCAAATAAATGAAGTCCATGTGCAAGTTGACAAGCTGCCACATAACATTTTCATTGGTTTGACATAAGTTCGACATAACATAACCAACTAAGCCTGCAAGTTTTGGACGCCAATATTGATTCGACCTAACAAACTAAGACCCAGGAGTGTAAGGATCCCTCGGACGCCTCTGTCTCTTCGGACTTGTTGGTAACACATTGGGAGTGTAGCCAACGTCGGTGTGGTCGCATCGCCGGTGCGTACGGCTCATACCCTGCAAGTATATGATATGCACGATTACTTATAATTTTTTATGATCGTTAGTTCATGGAGCCTACGTATTTAAAGAAACTACCTTTGTTAGTACCTGTGAGGCTCCTTGGGTACCAAGCGGGGCACCACCTAGCTGAGACATGCCGATCTCGTCATACGGCCAATCGTCCCACTGGCTGTGCTGTCTGCGGAAGCTCGGGGGGTCATCGTCGTCATCGTCAACGTCGTCCTCGTTGTCCTCGGTTGCAAGGTCCTTCCCAGCGCTATGATGTGGTGGTGTATGCACTGCGGAAGTGGCACCTGTCACCGGCTGAGAAGAGCCAGCTGGTGTCCTCAAAGAGGCTGAAGACGTGCCACCCGACCGCGCCGGGAGTGGCGGTTCCACATAAGGAGTGTCCATGTAGCTCAGCTTCTGAGCTAGCTTTCTGCAGCTCTTCTTCACCTTCTGCATAAATAGACGTTAAAGTTAGTGCATTTCCCAAACGCATATACACTAAAGAAACATTTTTGGAATGGACAAGTTTATGTTTACCTCCACAAAAGCCTCGAGAACGCCTGGCCCCTGCCCTCTAGACTCATGAAGCCGAAATGCTGCTTCGTTGGACATCCTTGACAATTGTGTCGCCTGGGTACAGAAACATGGTTGGACAGTTTTAGTACACATACTTAATACCAAAAGGATAACAAATTGTATCATTCAAGTATCTTACCACGTATCTTTGAAGCGGGACTCTCTGTAACTGTGTGTCCTCCCTAGTGGCAACATCGTACACATCTTCGATCACATCGTCCTCCGAGTCCTCGTCAATCGCCTCCTCAGTGTACGGGGGCTTGATATGTGCCCTCGTAGACCTGTGAAGCCACCGCAGGTACTCGTCGAAGGTGTGCTAGTCGTGTGGAGGACCCGCATGGACTGGCTGCTGTTCCCTGGTCTCCCACAAAAGGATGTGCGCGTTGTGTGTCACGCGCCAATCCTTGGTCTTGTACCTCTTCCTGCGGTCATACCTGCAACAAAACGATGTTAGTTGTACCACACACACCTCTGAATTGTAGCTTTGTTATTAATCGATAACGCACCCGTGCAATCCTTGGTTGGTGGAGCAAAGCGGTGGTGGGTAGCCTGTTATTCTTCCAAACTATCTGCAAACCCTGATGGGCAAGTGAATCTCAACCACGTGGAAGAAAATAAGAGGGACGTTGCAGCGATACTCGTCTGACTCGTCCCTAGTGACAGGACTGAGATAGTACTGGAGCTCCGGAGCATCCCAAGGACACCAATGCACCTAAACATTTCGTAAATGAGTTAGGTTGTGATATAGTGTACATCGAACAAAACACATGTATGATAGTAAGGAGAGCGTAACCTGGTGCTATGTCAGGACATCGAGACCGTCCATGTACTCCCTGTACTTGCGCCTCGCATTTCCTCTAACTAACTCTGCTTCCGTCCAGATATACAGAGCTGTAGAGAGTGTATCCTGCCCATTCCATTGCTGCATTGAACACGATAATGAATTAGCCATTAATAAACTCATCATATCAAACCATATCGAAGAATATAATGAACCAAAGTACATACCGGTAAACCAGTATTAAGGGGCCTCCCAACGGGCCATCGTTCCCAACACCAAACCTGGAGTAGGTACGAGCAACCCCCAAGGTTCGCATACCCTGAGGTGCGACGGCAGACAACGCATAGCTGTCGATACGTCCATGCCAGGACTGCGCTGCCCCAGCTGTACGCCGCTATGTTCTCCCATGGCTAGCGTAGTATGTCAAGGAAGATCCAGCTGATGGTGTTGCCCGAGGCGTCTGGGAAGAGGAAAGCACCAAGAAAGTGCCAGAGCCACACTCGAGCGAACCTGTCGATCTGAGCCTCCTAAGCTTGTGGGTCCAAGTAATCAAAGCGCTCTGTGATCCAGGACGACGAAACACTGGAACTTTTCCTGAAATTGACCAAAGAAAATGCGACCCGATGGCTGCAGAAAAGTAATGCAAGTATTAAATAGGCTTGAATTTCTCACTTATTTTTCTTGGAAGCCTCGTCGTCCGGTGGAAGAAAGCCAGTAAACTGAGCCACCAGCTCCCTCCAGTGATCGTTGTCAACTATCCCTGTCACTGGAAGTCCCCCCAACCGAAGGGCAAAAATAGCCTTCACGTCCTGCATGGTCAAGGTCATCTCGCCACAAGGTAGGTGGAACGTGTGGGTCTCAAGCCTCCAGCTGTTATAAGAATAGAACGACTGTTAGTTGCCTCAAATTTGTTACAAGAATGTTTACATACAAATAAGGCACTCGCACCTGTCTACAGCTGCAGTAAGTAGTGCTGGGTCAAGGGGCGGAAGACCGTAGTTGACAACACGGACAAGCTCGAGGAAGCCGGCACGCCGTATATACGGCGCGTAACGCTCGTCCCACTAGTGCGCCCTGGTGTGCGTGCGGGGCCTCAAAGGAGGCAATGCCACCTCTGCGTCGTTGTCACTCAAGATGTGTGCTCGGTGCTGGTCGTTGTACTCCACCTCAAGAATGAGGTACAACGAGTGCTGCGTGGGAGGGACCATCCTATTATAAATTGATAAACAAAGGGTTAGAGTATTTAAATTAACAAAATTCAAATTAACATTATGTAGCATTGCAAAATTTAAACTACTTGTTATGCAATACGAACACAATATGAAAGCACATGTATATATTCAAAGTAACATTAGCAGACATATTAAACAACTTCACTAGGAATATAAGCATTTGATGAAACTTCATCAAGTCATCAAAATCGACGTATCACGCACTAGTAAGTACCGACATTTGAAAACTAGTATCTATACCCAAAATCCCTAACTATAAACTAAATAATAAATACCTAATCAATCCCTAAACCCAAAATCCTAACTATACTACAACACACAACCTCAAACCTAAAAACTACCTACCTAAATTACAAACAAATTCACTAACCTAACTATCCTAAATCACTAACTATCATAAATCAATAACAATCATAAAACCCTAACTATCCTAAATCACTAATTATCCTAAATCAATAATAATCAAAATAGCATGAAATCGAGAGGGAGGTACCTTGGTAGGAGCGGGCGGCCTTGACGCGCCGGCGTTCGTGGCGCGGGCGCTGCACGGCGGGAGTGGGCGGCAGGCCCTGCCACGTCATGCGCCGTGGCGCGGCAGGCCCTGCCACGTCAACCGTCAGCCTTTCCGGTCGTCGCCACGTCAGCCCCCTGCCGCGCCACCATGCATGACGCGGCACAGGCTTTTGGCCGCGCCATGGCAATAGGCGCGGCAAAAAGTGTTAGTTTTAAAAAAACAGACAGTGTTAGATTTAAAATTAGTTTTTAAAAAGTATTAAAATTAAAAAAAATCGCGTGGGGGGAGGGTGCCCGCTACTGTCACCATTAATGGGAGAGGGGAGACGGCTTGCTGCCACCACCACCATTGAGGAGGAAGGGAGGGAATCGCTGCAAAATCCATAGGCGAGGAGGAAGCGCCGCCGGAGGGGAAGGAGAGGAAGTGCTGCCGTTGGGAGAGGAATGGCCACCACGGCCGCCGTCGGAATGGGGCAGGGCGTCGCGGTCGCTGTCGTGATGGGTCAGGGTGCCATGGCCGCCGTCAGGATAGGGAATGGCATATCGGCACTAAGGATGGCAACGGATCGGGTTTGGGGCGGATATCCGCGGGTTTCGGGTTCTGCGGGTTCGGGTTTGGGGATGGTTTTTCACCCACGGTTTTCGGGTTCGGGGCTCCGAAACCAATCGGGTTCGGTTTCGGGTTTGGTTTTCCACCCGTGGATATCCAATGGATATCCGAAATAAATCATTTGGAATTAAAACTCATGTTTTATAATATACTAATAATAATTTGTTTACTTAGATTATTAAATTTATTTAAAGTTGACTCATGAAAATATTTATTATTTGTTGCCTCTTATTTATACATATGAATATGTGTATATATATCCGCGGGTTTCGGGTATCCATTCAGGTTTCGGGTATCCGTTCGGGTTTCGGGTATCCGCGGGTTTGGTTTTGGTGATGGATTTCCACCCGAATCGGTTTTCGGGGCGGATTCGGGTTTCGATTTCGGGTTTCGGTTTTGGGTGCACGGAGACTCCACCCGATCCGAACCCGACCCGTTGCCATCCTTAATCGGCACCACCACGGCGGGCTACGGCCCCTCGGCCTCGGTCATGTGCGGTGAAAAGAACCTTATCCTTACGTCTAGACAATGGAGGCAGCAGGATAAGGTTAGAGACGCTGTTGAGCTGGTGCCGCGGCCGACGAACACGACCGTCAGGACGATCGGACGCCCTCACCTGAGAATTTCCGTTATTTCATGCAGCTAATCGGACGCCCTGACCTGACCTGACGATCGGACGCCCTGACATGTATAAAAGAAATTATTGGTCTACATAACTATGTGGCATAGATAACGTCAACACAGCTAATCTACATGCAGCGAAATATATGGTTTATGCTTTGAGACCGATGTAGAACCCCACATTGCTCTGATTTGCATAATGGAGCAAATGATGGAAGACAATGGCTGTTGCTATGTCACAGTACACGAATTAATTTCATCTTTCATCGTCTTCTCATTATGCCCATACATCCTTGGTGCCAATCTACACATGACAATCGTAAGAATATGCTACGATAAGTTCCAAATCCAGCTAGGATACAAACTTGCCTCTCGCCCTATTACAACCATGAATCCATAATCTGAAATCCATGCCAATGATACTCTCAGTTCTGCGATGGGACTGTTACAGATGAATAAATCTAGCACAGGGCAATTACTGAGAAAACACACGTATGTCAGTGAAAATGCGTTTACCAGTGGCAAATCATAAAACTGAGTTTACCAGTGGTAGCTGAGGAACTTCTTGTTAGGAATCTAAGAACCAAAGGCCCAACCCGCACCCCGCCGCCAACCCCAACCCCACTAGACTAAGCATGGCCCCGCATCCTGAATAACACTACCATCAGATAAAATTCACCTTTACACATAGTAGGAACTAACTGTGAAATGGGGAATAGTAACATCATATCAGCAGCTATGAACATGGAGTTTTTGTTCCAACAAAACCAAAACCCATTACAACATATGCAAAGGCCTGGAGGTATAGGTAAAGATAGTATTTGTGGCTTCCAAGTACGAAGTCATATGAAGCACATATTAAGAGGAGGAGTGCAAGCAAGAGCTCAGGAAAGTAAATCCTGCAAAGGCAATGATTGAAAATAAGCACATTAAACAAGTAGCAGTATTCATTCTTTATTCCTTCAACACTGAAAAAGTGAATTGATATGCTATGTAAGCCTCTTCAGTTACCTCTCAACGCATTCTGTGGGCTTCACTGGTTCAAGGAGTGGAACATCCAGGTCATCCTTCACAAGATCTCCTACCTTCTCAGTGACTACCCAATCATTTGCATGTGCAGTCTCAAGTAAACCGGTTACAGCAGCACGCATGCGGTGCATGGACATAACATTCTCGAACAGAATCCAGAAGGGCATCAGATGGAGAGACCTGATATATCACACAATATAATCTGAAGATGGCCACATTGACAGATGACAGGAGATGGAAGGTTGTGCATTGTTGTATTATGCATACCCAGGATTTCTGATGGCGTTCATACATGTAATTGCAGTGGGAATATAGACCAGCCCCCATACAGGAATGCTGACACCAGGAACCATGGCAGACAAAGGGATGACAACACAATAAAACAAGAATGTCACAAGGGGAGCAATAACCCTTCGGACAAAGAAAAAGCTGTATAGCAGATGATGTTTCTTCCATATTGACACCTCCTGCATCATGTGCAGATGGCAATTACAACATGACAAACTCATGTTAATTCCTTGTGAGGTGAGGACCAAGAAGACAAACCTTGTTTGTAATGATTTCCCAAGCCATTTTCCTGAAGAGATTGGCGGCACCACAAGTCCACCTATGTTGTTGATGACGGTAGGCTTTGAAGGTACTTGGTAGTTCACTCTTAACCTGTATAAGATTTGCAATAATTGTAATGCTGACATGGTACAGTATATATAGCTTCATCAAAAAGCAACTGTTCGAAGTTCACAGAGAATCAGTGGAATACCCTAATATCACCAACAAACAAGAATTCCCATCCCTTGAGGCTTGCCCGTACAGCCAGGTCCATATCTTCTACAGTGGTGCGATCTTTCCATCCTCCAGACTGATTAATAGCAGATACACGCCACACACCAGCTGTACCTGTAAACAGATTATAGTTATTGCTTTTCACATGACATAGCTTATCCCACATTCCCACCCCATCCTGTGACAACTGACAAGAAACTTATCAGGGAAAAATCAGAACCTCAGTGTATGGCTACGAACCAGCACTTACCATTAAAGCCAAAAAATGAATACACAAATGATCCTGATTCCTGCTCAACTTTGAAATGATAGTCCAGAGACATCTTCTGTATCCTTGTCATCAGGCAAACATCATAGTTCACTGCAAAATCACCCGGCAAAGGCCAGGTCAGGAACATCCTGTAATCATAATGAACAAAATTTGTCGCTTACTTTATCAATATGACCACTGCCATAGCAAATGCAAAGAAATTGCATCAGAACATCAGTAGTAATCAGAACCTTTTTTACAGCTTAAAATTGTCAGCTGACATATTACTGTGTCATGTCACTCGAAATTTTGCTATCAAGAGCCTAAACTGAAGAGCATACAAAAAGGCTTCCCCAAAAGGATCATTAATGAAACAGAATCCTGTCGTCCTCACTATCAAAAAGGCTTTAATGCTGAATATCATTTATCCAATGTAAGGTGGAAATATTCCAAATGCCAATCAGGTATGCGCATCCAAGTTAGCACATGAGTTCTTGGGTGATGTCTTTAGTTAATTAAAAGGAGGAAATACCATGTCTCTTACAAGGATGAATTGGCTAACCCTGAGAATTAAGAAATAAGCTCTGTAATGAAACAATTAAAATAAACAAAAGAATTTAAATTAACCAAACCAACATAATCTCTAATGAATAAAGAGAACTACACATGAATAAAACTTGTTGTGGACAACAGCATGTGTCAGAACCACACACATAACATTTTGTTTTAATTTTTCTACATATTGTTCACAGATAAAGGTAGGAACTCCAAAAACAGAGTATTCCAAAATATATGCATGACTACAAAATGATATATTTATGCTTACCAAACTCCCAACGTGTTTGTACAAGTGCAATCTTTGGGTTATGCACAAGAAACGGTATGGTTTTTAAAAGGAAGTCAGGTTCAGGTTGGAAATCCGCATCAAAGATAGCAACGAAGTCACATTGCTTGGCGTATATATGTTCCATGCCCTTCTTCAGCGCACCTGCTTTGTATCCCTTTCTGTTATCTCTAACCTCATACTTGATGTTAACTTTTTTGGTGGCCCAATCCTGGCACTCAAGCTCCACTAGTTCCTGCATTCAAGGAAAATGGTTTTAAAATATTACAGTGGCATGACTTTCTATATACAACCATGAAATGGAAGCTCTTGAGTCTGGATGCATTTAGCATGTGGGGCCATTGAACTGAAGACATGCATACTAAATGCCCTTTCTGTAGAAAAAAAGAACAACCTTAGCTAACCTTATACTAGACACTTAAAATATCTTGTAACTTGCATTATACCAGGCTGCTAGCCAACACAAATATCTTTAATAATATCTTACACAATGGCAGTGCAGTAATCAAGTGATCTAGTGTCACCTACAGTCAGATGTAGTTGACGTTTCAGACAACTAAATTAACTTAGACTTTATTACTTTTTGTTTGTCCAAACGCCAATTAATACTGACTGGAGTGAGGCACATACAGAAGCTTTGTTAATCCCTTTTCTCTTAATATTCCAGTATATTGATCCAAAGCATTTCTAAATTTTAAATATTTTGAAGCATCAATATTTCCAAATTCGCTAAGGGACTAAATGATCTTATTCATAACAACAATAGACCAACGCAATGTTGCTGGAGCGAACCTAGCAAATTATTATCAACATTCATATGCCCCATTTGATAATGAGAAACTGATCATTCCTTTACAATTTCAAGTCACAATTAACGTTTAAAAATACATCACATCAACCACAATTTGACCCAAAAACATATGAATATTTCTACTTTTAGGCAATCAAGATAAACTATGTCCCTGAAACCAAGGCCTACCTTAATAATCGGATCAGTGGAATCATCCAAGACTTGTATTACAATACGGTCTGGTGGCCATGTGAGGGCACACGCCGCAGCAATGGATAGCTTGTACACCTGTACAAAGAAATGGTCATTGCAATGATGCGGTGTCAAATTTTATAACATTGCAAGACACACAAGAACATTGTTCAGACATCTTGGAAAAACTATGGTCTTTTAGCGTTGTTAGTCAATTGCCCAGCAATGTAAAGGAAGGAGGACTAAACTTGCTTACTGCTTGCATTAGGCACAGCGTCTGCAAAGCAAGAAAAAACGAGACGGTCCCCATCCATCTTAATCGTCACTGGTTTCCTTTACTCAACACTAGGATAGCACAAGCCGACACTGCATTGTGCCCCACTTGTCCTCATTAATAGGATTCTTTTTTTTTCCTTTAGGTTCCCATGGTATTTTTTAGATTTTCTTCCATAACTGAACCACAATGCCGTCACTTGTAGCGAAAAAAAAAACCATAATTATGTCCTAGTACTAGTATCATGATTGCACTAACAAAAGGCAGCTTGCGCGTAAACAGTGGAGCCCATTTCTGATCCTAGCTCCACCTTGCGACTTGAGAGTTGAGAAGTACAGTACAAACACAACGAGACACTTGTTGCTTTGAATCCATAATAAACTCCCCATCTCATTCAGAAACAAGAGAAAGGACCCCTAAGAAGTAAGAACCCTTATCAGACACAGCGCGCCCAGAAATGTCGTCGATAAAATGCCCACAAATTATCAAGCATGATGATGCATTTAAGGTATTGCGGCCCTACTACGGTCCACGTCTAAAACCTCGTAAACTCATAACGCCGCATCCTACCTACGGTTGTACTACAATCTCGCGATCGCGACGTGTAACAGGGAGGGAATGGGCCAGCTGCAATTAATCGGGGCACACACATATAGCAAGCTGTGCCCAAAAGAAAAGTAGAGCACGCCTCACCTCCCTCTCGTTGTACATGGGGATCTGCACGAGCACCATGGAGAAGTCCGCCCCAGTGGCCGCCACCTCGACGTCGACGCGGCCCCCGGCCCCGGGCATGGGCATGGGCTCCCAGCGGTACCTCGTGTCGGTGCGGCGCCAGCGCCACAGCATCGCGGTGGCGGCGGCGGCGGCGGCGGCGAGGCTGGCGAGGCCCATGTACGCGGCCTCGGCGACGAGCATCGCCGACGCGGCGAGGCACGCCCACACCCCCGCCCGCAGCGCCCACGCAGCGGCCGTGAGCGCCGGAACCGCCCAGGCCGCCGGCGCCATCTGGATTGGATGGGGGTGCCTTGCTTGAGCGGACGGAACGGAAGAGCCGAGAGCGGGGGCAGGAGTGGGTGTGTCCGCGTGCAGCCGCTCTGCCTTTTTTGACAGGGCCGGGATGGGGTGGTGGTAGCTGGGGTGTGTGGTGGTGGATGGCGGTGCTGCGACTGCGAGCGAGGAAGAGAAGCGAGCACATTTTGGATTGGGGATGTGGGGAAAGTTGCCAGGACGGACGTCCCGCTGATTGGATGGCTTCCTTGTTTTTTTGAATGAGACGCTGGACCTCGAGATAACTGTAGACACAGACAACTGATGGTCACGTCATATGACAGGCAAGGAAAGTGGGTCACGTCGTTGTTGCAAAAGCCAATAATACTCCATGCTATTAGTGCTACTAAACACATACTCCCTCCGTCCCATTGAGTTTGTCGCTCGGGAATCGGAATTGTGAGGGGGGCACGGTTTTCCAACGACAAACTCAATGGGACGGAGGGAGTACTCCGCATGGAATACACCGATCAACATGTTTTTATAGGATTACAACATCAAACACGCATCCTTCTCGGCCACCAAAAATCAAGGTCAAGCATTTAGGACCGAAAGCAATACACTACTAAGGCTCTGTTTGGTATGATTCTGCCGGCAGCTTATATGCAAGACCTATACCAAACAATTAGAGAAGATGAGATGTTTTCTATCAATCCATCCCAAATTATAAGACATTTTGGCTTTTCTAAAAATATAGTTTTTTACTATGCACATAGATATACGCTATGTCTAGATATATACCAAAAGCAATCTATCTAGAAAAAAACAAAACGTCTTATCATTTGGAACGGAGAGAGTAGTGGATAGTAGAGAAGTCCGAGCTGCAAAAAGCAACTCCTTTTTGAATGCTCCATAGAGAAATCGTGCCAAACAGACAAAAAAAAATGTATGTCGTACAAAAAAAATTATGTACAATTTAGTAAAACTA
The DNA here is from genome assembly GCA_904845875.1 of Miscanthus lutarioriparius. Taxonomy (NCBI): domain Eukaryota; kingdom Viridiplantae; phylum Streptophyta; class Magnoliopsida; order Poales; family Poaceae; genus Miscanthus; species Miscanthus lutarioriparius. The sequence continues at coordinate 86,206,214 of CAJGYO010000002.1, forward strand.
TTTGTGTAGACAATTATCAGGCTGGAATAGCTGCTAGTTTTTCTAGCGGCAGCGGCTGCACTTTGTCACCGGTGATCACTGTAGCTGTCTCACAGGTGTAATGTTGCACGTTACTGTAGAAGAAAGGGCAGCCGAAGATGTATTATAAATTTTGCAACATAATTCGACATACATGCATCAAATAATATATGATAATGCAGGAATTGTTATGGTAATTTGGTAATAGTGTTGAATCTAAAACTTTTACAATAGGTTTCTAGCAATATTAGGTACTCATTGTAATTTTTGTGGTTCCAGAATAATTAGTTTGCTAGGTAGCTAATGATGCTCTATTTCAAATAAGGATTAAATCGATAGAATGGAATAAAGAAACACCTTGGGATTTGTATAACTAAAACATTGGTTGGGAAGTAACGTCTTATTCGACAACATGGATACGTAGACCAGCGTTAAAGCTATCTCGTTAGCTTGTGAGGTGTGATCGTGTTTCTAAGCATTTCGGCTGTCGTTGATTATTTATATCTATGCATTTGCATCAATGCATATCATATAGGTACGATGATGGATCAACGGATCAATTGAAGGATGATTGGGAATCCAAAGATGGTGTAATGGTATTCTCTCCAGGAGATGATGCAATGGGCTTTCTATTCAGATAATGGTGAATAATCTGAAGATGCAGATACTAACTTTTGGTTATATTTTACCCAGGCAAGCCCCGGTGCATAACCCCTACTTTTCTACAGTTTAAATTATATTTGTGCATTAAGTTTAAGGAGTTGAATGAAACTCACTTGCATATATATATATATATATATATATATATATATATATATATATATATATATATATATATATATATCCTATGAGTCTTACTAGTATGATAGGATCAAGTAGATTGCTATGCTATAGGACTCCGGTAGAAGCCGAGTGATTGTCTGTGATGTAACAGAACCGACCAATTATACGAGATTAAGTAAGAAAATCTTCCGCCGAAGCAGATAATTTAGCAAACTTAAGCCCGTATAACCCGGTAGTCCATGAAACCACGAAGGATTTCAAACCAATTGACATACAAATCAAGATCGTACAAGTTTAGCAAGTACCATCACACGTTACATAAAGTTCACAATGACAGTTGATACATCAGAGTTTAGAACATAAAGTTATTACATACCAAGTTCAAACTGAAATAGTGGAAGCAAATAGTTTTAAAGCCACACACACACTTTTGATTCAGATACAGTGCCAGTAGGTAGTCATTTCCAACAAAAGCATCAGATGAGAAATACGGAGTGACCAATTGCCCTTGGTCCTAGTTGTCACCCATCGTCGGGTACAGGCAGTTAATGCAATAGCCGTAGTACATTTGACCATCTGCAACAACAATGGGAAACAACGCCCTGAGTATGAGAAGGTATTCAGCTAGACTTACCCGTCTTAAACCAAAATAAAACGACACCAAGGATTATGCAAGGCTTTCTTTAGTGGGCTAGCTGACTCTTTTGCGAAAGCATAAGTTATCATGAATAAACCATTTTAAGTACTTTGCATCATCTTTATTATAACCTATCCATCTAGGTAAGCACATGTACTATAGCAATCACATGATTAACCAATAACATCTAGTTACCAATTTAGCTTTAGCATAACTCACATCATCCAGATAACCATCATTGTTCCATAATAATTACTACGATACCGTAGCTCGAGTCAAGTGCTCACTATCCAGGAGCGATGGCGATTCGAATCGATTCCTAACCAGCTGGTGATTTATTCCTCACACAAACCATGCTTCCCCTGCCAGGGTAGCTTCGATCACAAATGACACTTTTCAGGTAGCCGCGGGATAATCTGGAGCCGCAGTTCCTAGGGACCGCCCGTCTGCCAGGAATCAGGTCACACCTGCCCTTGGGCTCACTCTTCGCGCCCCTGTCATACCCCCATCAGCACCAATACGCGCACTCGTGTAGATCCCGGCCCGAATAGTGCCACTAGCTTCGCGGTCGAAAGGTACTTTATTCGGCCAGCTAAATGTGAGGCATGCATTCAACATGACAAGAGGGACGAGCAACGATCGGTCCTTAATCGACACAGACGGAAACTAACAGCACCCCAAAACCCTGTCTAGTTGCCTCCAACTATTCCGTCCGGTCCCTAATTTTCCATCACATATGGTTAATTCCAGGATATCATTCTTTCCATAGCCAATCTCTTCCAGTAACCACCTATAATGTAGGTGACCGGGTATCACCGATCGCTACCGGTCTAAGCAAGGCTTAGCAGTTATTCGATCCTGACCTAACAGGGTAAAAGGTAATAAGGTAGGCAAGGATAGTAATAAATGCATCAACGGTTTCAATCAACTCCTACAACTTAATGCAACAATATATAAACTCATATATATAGAAAGAATTTCTTTTATAAAGTAGGAGACTTAGAATGCTCCAGGGCTTGCCTCGTTTGAACGAACTAGGCTGGTGATCCACGCACTCCGGCAAGTCCTCTCCTTGCTCCTCGTCCTCTGGCACCTCCTGTGCCTAGACTTCTTGTGGATTTGTCCCAGTCTGCTCTTCCTGAACTGCTACTAGCAACTCCTCCTGCGATCCTGTATGATGCAGATGTATAAGTGCTAATGCATAGGTGCATCGGAGAGATGACATGTAATGATCATGATGCATGAAATGTAGATGACCATGTTTAACTTCATTGGACATAGTAGTAGCAAAGCTCTTCTACAAGGTAGTCAACATCATCCAAGAACATGTACTACTATCTACTACGACAGCCACTGTACTAACATGCCAAATCACCACATCAAACTAAGATGCTACAAAGATACACCGAAGAGAACATTATTAACTAAACTCGCATTAAAGAAGATCATTTGATTTCATTTTAAACTAGGGCTACACAGCAACATATATTTTTGGTGTTCATAAAAATCTGAGAAAATTACAGTAGCATAGTACTACTCTAAGTAGACTACCATAAAATTTTCATGGCATTAGGATAAGTAGAATAGCCTACACAAAAATGACAAGGCATAATTGCTTAAAAAGGCATAAATAGAAAACCTTAGTTAAAAGTGCCAAGCAATAGATTTCATATTTTTCCTAACATCCTTAAGGTACTGGGATACTCCCCACAAATTTTCATGGTCATAGGATTCCTAGATAATTTACAAAAATTTACACAAGTATCAATCAATGATAAAAGGAAAATCTATAACTCAAAAACCACACATGCAACGACTCTCAAATTTTTACCAGAGCTTCTACTAAGCAAGAATAGCTTACCCACAAAATTTCATAATTTTTGGACAACAGAAACTCTAGATTCAAAAACACATTTCAAATTTCCATTTAAATCTTCCAAAATTTCTGCTGTAAGTATCAAGACTATATTTTTCCTAAATACTAGACTTCATAAGGAACACTACCAAATTTATTTTACAATTTTTGAAACTACAAAACTGGAGATACAGTTATTACAAAACAGCATAGAAATCTGTTAATTTAAACTAGCCTATCACTAAACTGTCACTGACGCGTGGGACCCGCTTGTCAGTCGGACACGCCTGTCATTGACACAGAACAGGGGAGACGGCACGCGACGGCGCGACGATGGTCGAGCTCGTCGATGGTGGCTCCTCTGGCGAAATCGACAGCACCTACACGATCTACGTGATGAGCCGCGTCGAATGGTGCTACCGGCGAGACCTAAGACCTAGCGGAGGGGGCTCGTCGCCGGTGATGGCGGCACGGCAGTGCTCCGGCGCGAGACGCCGGCGATAGCAAGCTATGACTGACTCAACTGAGCTCGGCATGAGCTACCGGGGGTCGCTACGGTGCTACCCAGGCAAAGAGAGGAGGACAAGGGAGTTTCCAGCTACCCCGACCACGGCGGCCTCAACTCTGGCGAGGACACGCCCATGGCGGCGGTGGCGGGAATGGACAAAGCGTCCTTACCAAAGCTCAAACGGCTCAGCGGCGAGGTGGACGCGCGGAAGGGGACTACGGTGGCGCTGGTACGATGGCGATTGCACGACGTGGGTGAGCTTTGTGCTGCCAATGGCGCCGGCGCGGCTGCAGCGCTGCGCTGTGCTTGCTGCGGGCGACAAAGGAGAAAGTAGAAAGCCGAATGAGAGCGCGGGAGGGAGCGGGCGAGTGCGGGGCGTGTTGAGGCACGCGGCAGTCCGACGTGGCCTGGCTCGGCAGGACGTCGGCGACATGTGGCCTCCACGCGGCAGCCGAGCTCTGCCGCGGTCGGCCACTGAATCACCCGATTCAGTTCGACAGTGCTCGTGATTACGGCCTAACAGCGTGTTTTCGTGAAGCTTGATCTTCTAATCCGTGAAGTAATAGCTCATACAATCTACACAAGAGTTGTAGCTCTAAGTACCATCTGTAATTCGTCTTAAACGATCAAGACCTAATTCGCAACGAATAACGAGTTACATCAAACCAAAGTCAGCTTCAACAAACTGTAAAAGCAACCTCGACTTAGAAAATTTTCTAAGTGCTCAAAACAGTGAAAAGCTTATTTTTGGAAGCCAATTTCAAGCATGTTAGGAGCTAAACTAGTCTATGACACAAACATAAAAGTTGTTCCCCACATCAAATACTACAACTTTGCTTTAGTGACCACCTTCATGCAAAGTCTATAGCACGCAGTTCAAACTTGGTCAAACATGTTACATTCAAAGGATGACTTGTACTTGAACTCTGACCTAATGACCTATTTACCCTTAACCATGAATATCAAAGTTGTTCATAATGGTGCTCTAGACATGTTTAAGCTAATTGCAAGGTCACACACTCATTTCATGCATTGGTCACACATAGGGCTATCCAGTTCAACACACATAGCATCACTTAAGTACTGGATTAGACAAAATGATCTTCATGAACATTGTTCCACTAGTCATCATAAGTGTAGCTAATATGTTTTAGTGACTCACATCAACTACTTACACCTATTCACTCATGATCATAAGCATACACAAAGAAAACATGAAATAACAAGACATGTTTCATATGTTTCAAATATAAAAGAGTAAATATGAATGCTTGATGCTCATGCTTATGCAATGCAAGTCAATTTATGTAAGGCTAACACCTAGGGTGTTACAAGAGATAGGAAATATATTACTGTATTATTATCACTTGGAAAAAAGAAATGGTGGAAAGGAAAAATAGTGACCGGGCAGGTGTCACACCCAATTTTAAGGATAAAATGGAGTGCAAAATCTTATGTGCGCCCAAAGATCAGTCACACATATAAGCTGACAAATTGTAAATAGTATCATCACAAGTGTTTATTACATCACGAATAAGACAGAGTTATCACATAAATATAGCGGAAGTAAGAAAAGATCTCTCGTGGAAGCTCCATTTCATAGGGACGTCGACTGGTTGATCACAAGTCTAGTAGTCCTTAGGAAAATTATCATACCCAAAGCCATCTGTTACTCATCCGGGATTTTTATCCAAGTAATAAAAACAAACAAGCGTAAGTACATGTCGTACTCAATAAGTGTAACACGGGGTTCATGAGACTCAAAAGGCTTGACACAGGTTTAACAGCGTTCAGTTTTTAGTTGTCACAATTTTAGCTTAAGAGTAGCAACAAGTTGTTTCAATTCCCAATGAAAAACACATGATCAAATGTAAACATGAATAATGAATAGCATAAGCAGATAATTATTAGTGTTCATCTATTCCATAAGGGTTCCAAGGCCGCTCGTGACCGTGAGAACGGCTGATATACCAGTTTTACACTCTGCAGAGGTTGTACACTTTCACTGTGAGTCGTGATACCCATATGCACGGGTTAATTACTCCCAAAACACTTCCGAGGTGAGCAGGCAGGGGTCACTATGAAGCCTTTCAAAGGTTCGTCTAACAAGTTAGGGCCATTAGATTCACTCGGCAAACAGATGTAGAGCCCCCCTTCCCGATGACACATTGACACGCAGCCTATACACATGGGGATAGAGGCTGCACTATACCCGATTCATCAAGCCATTCTTACGCCAATAAAGGTAACCATTAACAAGCTAGAAAATGTCCTCATACTAAGCTAAAGCCAGAGCCATGTAGCCCTCATAGCTGTATTGTAAGTCCCGGATGATCACTTACAGATAAGTCCTTAGGGAGAGAAATCTGAAGCATTTAGAAAGTAGCTATGGGGGAATAGACCCCCTATACCCTCATGGGTATACATGGGCCGCACCACCGGAAGTGGCCTAGCCCGCAAGATGAAGACGTACGGAGCACGACATTATATTGTAATTGTACCAAATAGGATACTTTACTTGTAACCCTCCTCCTCCAGACTATATAAGGAGAGGCAGGGGTCCCCCTCAGGGGACAATCCATCTAGATGATACAGATCATACAGATCAATACAAATAATAGAGCACAGGACGTAGGGTTTTACGCCACACTGGCGCCCTGAACCTGTATAAATCTCGTGTCTTGTGTCTCTGTAACCATCTGGTTCCTGATTACACGCATCCTATAGATAATCTACCACCACAGGCACCCCCCCTTGGTGGACTGCTGACCATATTTCATCGACAGTGGCGCGCCAGGTAGGGGTCCCCTTTTAGGGGTTGTGCGTGCTGATCTTCCGGTGAATCAGATGGCGATTCTCTTCATCAACGTCCTCCGCGACAACTCGGCTTTTTGTGGCGGGCGTCCTTGAACTACAGTATCTACGGCGACTCGTCGGAACGTGGTCGGCTACGGCGACAGCATGCACCATGCGTCCCAGCAGCACCACCATGCTCCTCATCATCGACCGCACCTAGGCCATGAGCTGATCTACTACAACACCATCCAAGATGACGTGCGATCTACATGCAAGGCAAGCCAAACCAAGATTGACTTGGTATGTATCACGTACAGGCTTGGCGTTGTTGGCGATCTTGCTGCTTGTCACGTCTTCACCACTTCACACCTCCATGACTACTCCAAATGAGACGAATTATCACCTACGAAGCCCGACGACTCGAGCACGAAGCGAGCTGATTGGCGATCCATCATCACGATCATATTTGTGCTACAAGTTACCAAGGAGGTCACGTAGACATACAAGCCAATAGCAAGTTACATGTTAGGCAAGCAAGACCCTCCATCTACTCGAATACGTGCAGACCAGCAATAATTAATCAAAGATATTTGATGCATTGATTGGATGCTGCATACTACGCATGCATGCATGAAGATTTCATCATTCTAAGCGGAGGAGTACGTGTGCATCCTATACGCGTATGAAGCAGATCTGCATGCCACATACAAGCCGTGCACTAGGTTTTGAGTTTGTTTTGGCTACGTGACGTACCTGCCATCATCAAGCAAGAGACCGGACTCGTCGAGCCACAAGCGAGCCACACCGAGCCACAAGCGAGCCACGCTGAGCCGTCAAGTGAGCTGACTAGAGAGCCATGCCAAACGGCTCCGCCGAGCTCCGACCACGTCGACCACGTCCCGAGCAGCTCCACCGAGCTCCGACCACGTCCCGAGCAGCTCCACCGAGCTCCGACCACGTCGACCATGGACCACGTCGACCACGTCCCGAGCGGCTCCACCGAGCTCCGACCACATCGATCACCAGACCACGTCGCAATGATGATCGCCGTGAAGAACGGCGCTACGACAACCACGACCACCGTCATGACGACAGGTCGGAAAGCTCGAGGATCGGACAACTTCATCGCCACTGACCAGATTTCTATCCAAAGATAAGTACACTTCTAATATTTATATTTGACACAATTTTCATTACGACGTTTCTCCACAACGTCCTCGTCATGATTATTCTTCAAATAACACTTGTCCATGTATACCATCTTAAAGATAACATACAACTATACTTAATGCAAATCCTCAACCAGTCATGTTGACGCTCGATGTCTCCAGAAAAGGCCATGTCTCCGGCTCCTCTCTACACGTGCACGAGCATCTGCCCTCTGCATTATGGGTGGTTGGCAGCGGCTCCTTAGCGACGCCTGTTCCTCCTACACGTGCACGGGCTCCACGCTCGACGTTATGGACTATGGGCTAGCTAGGGCTAGAGACTCAGCTACACACTAACTGGTCGGGCAGTTTATATTAAGTATAAACACAAACTTCACATTAACACTGATGTTTACAAAGCACCAACTGCTTTATCACATCATGCTCATTTGCAAATGACTGCTGAGCGTCATACGCTATTTCTTCACTGTTGATTTTTCTCCATAAATTATTGTCTTGTACATCATATACTACCGTTCTATATATTTATATTGTAGGGATCTCGAGCTACGCTCGGGGACTTCGCCGCTCGCCCCTCGACCTATGATCGGGGACTGCCTCGACCACTCTCCGACCACAGCTCGGGGACTTCACCGCTCGCCCCTCAACCTGTGCTCGGGGACTGCCTCGACAACCCTCCGACCATACCTCGGGGACTTCGCCGCTCGCCCCTCAACCTGTGCTCGAGGACTGCCTCGACAACTCTCCAACCACAGCTCGTGGACTCTGCCGCTCGCCCCTCAACCTGTGTTCGGGGACTGTCTCGACCACTCTCCGACCACAGCTCGGGGACTTTGTGTCTCAACTACATGCGACTGGCGACTCGCATACAGTTGGGATATTCTTTCTCGTTTAGACCTTGCTACAAGGCTCATACCTTGCATTCCAGCAAGCTCAGGGACTACATTGGTACGATGCACGGTGCATCTTGTATCGCCTATACGACGATTGGACTCTCAACTTAACTGGGAATTCTTTTTAGACCCTGGCACCACGTGCCTACGTCACCTACTACCAGGCTCGGGGACTAAGTGGGCACACTTCACCTTGCGGTGAATGTGCTCGCTCTGATGGTTCAAACACCTCTGATTCTACAAGGACGACGGTGTCTCTTTTTGACTCGAAGTCAAAGTGGGCACACTTCGAGGGAAATATTTTTCAAATTTTATCTTGAGCCCCTTACATCCTTCTGGCAAGCTCAAGACGACGCTACTCGAAGTATACAAGGCGCTTGGGGACTAGCTGTGGGGGAATAGACCCCCTATACCCTCATGGGTATACATATGCCGCACCACCGGAAGTGGCCCAGCCCGCAAGATGAAGACGTTCGGAGCACGACATTATATTGTAATTGTACCAAATAGGATACTTTACTTGTAACCCTCCTCCTCTAGACTATATAAGGAGAGGCAGGGGTCCCCCTCAGGGGACAATCCATCTAGATGATACGGATCATACAGATCAATACAAATAACAGAGCACAGGACGTAGGGTTTTACGCCACACTGGTGGCCTGAACCTGTATAAATCTCGTGTCTTGTGTCTCTGTAACTATCTGGTTCCTGATTACACGCACCCTACCGATAATCTACCACCACGGGCACCCCCTCGGTAGATTGTCGACCATATTTCGTCGACAGTAGCTAAATACTCCAGCCCCCTTGTTCCAAGTTGATAAAAAGTCATCTTTTAATGTTTATTGCATATACCATTAGTCAAGTTACAAGATCATGGTTTAATTGAGCACCAGCAAAGCTATCCAATGCATATCCCGTAGGCGACAAGGTAAAAGTTCAATTCTAGAGAATCCCTATCAAGGCGACACATGCAACATGAATTAAAGTGAATAGGAAATAAGGATGATCCCATGCTATACTTGCCTTGAGCAAAGTACTCCTGCTGGTCCTGCTCGTCAAAGTCGTACCCTTGATCTCCCACGAATTGCTCACCGTCTATACTCGATAACACAGCAACATACAAACATCCAGGAGCAATCATGCGAAGCAAACAAATCTATAGATTAGAGCAGTACACCAATAGCATAAAATCAAGATGAAAAGTTTAGAAAACGAATCTATGTCTCGCTATGAACACACAGACACGAAGATCACAAAAATCGGAGTTAAAATAAAGAAGTTATGAACTAAACAAGATTTCCTATAGCAAAATAATAGATTAAATCTAACCTCGAATTTTAAAAGTTGAAAACCTACTTAACAGTAGTATAAACATGTAGATTACTTAATTATCAACCTAACGCAACTTGAACGGATCAAATCAGAGTTAAAACGGAGATTTTATGGCTAAAACAAGTTGAGTGGCAAACTGTAAATAGCTGAAAACGTATTTTCAATCTAATCGAACCAAAATACGCTTTCAAAAGAAAGAAACAGAATCTATAAAGGCGCTAGGGATGGCAGGTTCTAAAATTAAAAACCCAAGGGGCTTTTTTGTAAAATAGCCAGCCGAAACGGTATCATGGAATATGGGCCGTTGGATTTTGATCTAACGTGCCAAAACAGATCAAGGGGAAAAGAAGACGGCGGCGGCTGCTGAAATAGCACAGGCGCGGCGGCGCCATAGATGGCACGTCGGAGCTCTCGGTTAGGGGAATACCGTGCTCAGTTTTACAAACAGAGAAGCCCGGGGGAGAGCGGAGGAGATGAGGAACTCACGGGACCCAAAATCAAAGAACAGGAGGCAATAGAGGCGGTGCGGCGCTCGGCGGATGGCGGCTGTCGCAGCGGCACTAGGGCGAGGTGCTGCTGCAGGCTTGCATGGGCGAAAAAGCTTGCTGTAGATGGGATAGGGAGGCGGTGGAGGCGGCTATTTATGGGGGCGGGGTTACTTAAGAGGCACAACGCGGCTCGTGGCGGAGGCAGACACGACGTCGGCGTGAGATAGAGTCCGAGCTAGCCACGGGCGAGAGGAAGGAGAAGGCCTAACGACTGGGCCCGGGCAGTCAGCGGGTGGAGGAAAGAGGAGCGCGGGCGGGCGTGCGTCTGGCTGGGCCAGCGCCTTGCTGGGCCACTGCGGCGCGGCGCGGGAGAAAAGCCGAACTGGGCTTCGGACCGAGCGGGAGAGGAGAGGAAGAACGGCGGCCTGGGAAGAAAAAGAAATGGGCTACGCGGCAGAAGCAGGCCTACGGGCAGAAACAGAGGAAGGAGAAAGAAGCTTATTTTCCTTTTCCAATATTCCAAAGCAATTTCCAAATACAAATTCAAAACAATTTGAGGTTTGATTTCAAATCACACCAACTCAAAAATTATTATGCAGCAGCATGAATGCACACTCATGGTCATTGACCTATATTTGTTTTTAATTTAATAAAATTTATTATTTTTCCTAAGTTCAAGTTCCCATAAAAGTGCATAATTAAACATTTTCTCCTATTTAAAAAATATGCAAATTTTTAGGGTGTTACAATTCTACCCCCCTTAAAATGAATTTCGTCCCCAAGATTTCGACGATGCTTACTCAAATAACTGTGGGTATATTTTTCTCAAATCCTCTTCTCTTTCCCAAGTAGCCTTATCTTCTATGTACCGATTCCACTGAACCTTACACATCTTTATAACTCGGCTCTATGTAACTCTTTCTGCCGTCTCCACAATCCTTACCGGAAACTCCTCATAAGTGAGATCTTCCTTAACTATAAGCTCCTCTAACGATATCTGCTCCTCAGGTACACGTAAACACATCTTTAGTTGAGACACATGGAACACATCGTGCACACCGGACAAACTCTCAGGCAATTCCAACTGATAAGCCACTTCTCCACGTCTCTCTAAAATCTTGAAAGGCCCAATATACCTTGGTGCTAACTTTCTCTTCATGTTAAACCTTCTCACACTTCTCATAGGTGACATCTTCAAGTAAACATAATCCCCTACTTCAAAAACCAATTATTTTCTTCTAGTGTCGGCATAACTCTTTTATCGAGACTGAGCCACTCTCAAGTTATCTCTGATCATCCTTACTTGCTCTTCTGCGTCTCTCAGAATATCTGGTCCGAACACTTGGGTTTCTCCCGTTTGATTCCAAAACAACGGGGTTTTACACTTTCGTCCATACAAAGCTTCAAAATGTGCCATATTGAGACTTTTCTGATAACTGTTGTTATACGAGAACTCTGCATAAGGCAAACTCTTGTCCCAACTTGTACCATACTGCAACGCACAAGCTCTTAACATATCCTCCAATATCTGATTAATTCTCTCAGTTTGCCCATCTATCTGAGGATGATATGCTATACTAAAATTCAACTTGGTTCCCAACGAACTATGTACTTGCTGCCAAAAATGAGATGTAAATTGGGTACCTCGATCAGACACAATCTTCTTGGGAACTCCATGTAGACACACTATTCTTTCCATATATAGCTGGGCTAACCTCGGTCCATTATATGTAGTCTTGACCGGTATAAAATGAGCAACTTTAGTTAATCGATCTACTATTACCCAGATTGAATCATAACCTCTCTGAGTACGTGGTAACCCAACTATAAAATCCATACCAACTTCTTCCCACTTCCACTCAGGTATCTTCATTGGTTGTACCAATCCTGCAGGTCTTTGATGTGCAGCTTTGACTCTCTAACATGTGTCACACAAAGCAACATATTCAGCAACATCTCTCTTCAGTCCATACCACCAATACTTCTCTTTCAAATCCAAATACATCTTGGTACTTCCAGGATGAATAAAATAAGTAGACACATGTGCCTCACGAAGAATTGCCTCTCGTATAGCCTTATCCTCAAGCACACATAGTCTTTTCCCAAACCAAAGAGTTCTATTGTCATCCATACGGAATCCTGGTGCCTTGCCAATCACTATGTTTTTCGCTATCTCTTTCAACTTCGCATCCTGTAACTGTCCTTTACGTATTTCTTGCTCCAATCTAAGCTCCCACACCAACTCCACTGCATTAGTGACAAAGCCCAAATTCAGTCGCTCAAACTCAGCACACAACTCACTTGACATCGATGTCACTTGCACCTCATTAGCATAACTCTTCCTGCTAAGAGCATCGGCAACAACATTCGCCTTTTCGGGATGATAATGTACCTCCAAATCATAATCTTTGATCAACTCTAACCATCGACGTTGTCTCATATTCAGATCTGTCTGAGTGAAAATGTACTTCAGACTCTTGTGATCAGTATAGATGTCACTCTTATATCCAATGAGATAGTGCCTCCAAATCTTCAAAGCATGAACCACTGCTGCTAACTCCAAGTCATGAGTAGGATAATTTAACTCATGCTTTCTCAACTGTCGGGAAGCATAAGCCACTACTCTGCCTTCTTGCATAAGAACACATCCGAGACCTTGACGAGATGCATCACAATAGATAGAAAAGCTCTTGTTCAAATCAGGCAAAACCAACACTAGGGCTGTAGTCAACCTCTTCTTCAACTCTTCAAAGTTAGCCTGGCACTTCTTGGACCACACAAACTTGGCATTTTTCACCAACAAAGCTGTCATAGACTTGGCAAGTTTAGAGAAACCTTCTATGAACCTTCTATAGTATCCAGCTAATCCCAAGAAATTTCAAATCTCTCCCACATCTGCTGGTGGTTTCTAATTCAATATATCTTTCACCTTGTTTGGATCTACTACGATTCCACCATTAGAGACAACATGTCCTAGGAAAGAAACTTCCTTCAACCAGAATTCACACTTGCTTCGCTTAGCATACAACTTATGTTCCCTGAGCTTCTGCAAGACCAACCTTAGATGTTCAGCATGCTCTTCTTTTATTTTGGAGAATACCAATATATCATCGATGAATACCACCACAAACTTATCCAAAAACTCCATGAACATCTTATTCATCAAGTACATAAAGTAGGCAAGTGCATTGGTCAAACCAAATGACATAACAGTGTACTCATACAAACCATACCTCGTAGTAAAAGCTGTCTTGGGTATGTCAGTTGCATGAATCTTCAACTGATGATAGCCAGAACGAAGATCAATCTTAGAGAAAACACAAGCACCTCTCAACTGATCAAACAAGTCATCAATTCTAGGCAACAGATACTTGTTCTTGATAGTAACCTCATTGAGTGACCGATAATCAACACACATCCTCTGAGTACCATCATTCTTGTCAACAAATATAACCGGTGCTCCCCAAGGTGACGAACTAGGATGAATAAAATCTTTCTCTTGTAACTCCTTTATTTGTTTCTTAAGTTCGTCTAATTCTTTAACCTCCATTCTATATGGACGCTTAACTATAGGTGTTGTTCTAGGTAATAATTCAATAATAAACTCAATGTCACGGTCAGGTGGCATACCTGGCAAATCGTCGGGGAACACATCTGGAATTCATCAACCAATGGGTCCTCCTTGTTGCCGCTATCATCAAGCCAGTTCACTGATCCTTTCCCTATTCGGTGCGGTCACAACAACTACCTTCTCCTTACACTGAATCACTGTTTGTTGTTGCATCATCCAGTCCATACCCAGAATCACATCAATACCACATGCTCTCAACACAATGGGGCTCACTTTAAACTCTACCCCCCTTAAGAATAGACTAGTCGGAAGACAACGATATGAAGCTTGCATACTTCCACCCGGTGAGTTTACTAATATGGGATTCTGCATGGCACATAATGGTATGCTATGGTTTCTAACAAATGCATGTGATATGAATGAATGTGAAGCTTCAGAATCAAAAAGAACAGTGGCAGGGGTTGAGTTAACATTGAACGTACCGAGCATGACTTCTGGTTCTGCAAGCGTTGTCTCGGTAGACACATGGTTCACCTTTCCTGTGTTGGGTGCTGGCTTCTGATAGCTGTTCTACCTTTGGGGGGTTTGCGGGTTGGGCTTCTTAGGGCAATTATAAGACAAGTGACCTTCTTTACCACAACAGAAGCACTTGCTGGGAGTGCTAGGGGCACTAGTCTTCATGGGAGTGTTGTTAGGCGCTCCCTGTCGTGGTGTCTGTTGACCACTCTGCTGCTAAGGACGTTGATTGGCATTCTGCTGCTGGTTCTGGTTGCGCTAGGGGTACTGGCCACGATTCCATTGATTGGGTGGTCCCTGAAACCTCTGCTGGAAGCCTTGCTGAGGATTGGTGCGTGGACAAGTATTACTCCCAGAGGCCTATCCCTGAAGCCTCCTCTTCTTGGCCTCCATCTCCTTGCGCTTATTGTTAATAACTATAGCGCGATTCACCAGCGTCTGAAAATTGGGGTATGTATTGGACATAAGCTGGAGTTGCAGACCATCATACAGACCCTTGAGAAAGCGGTGTTGCTTATCAGCATCATTAGCCACTTCATTCGGAGCATAACGTGACAACTGAGCAAACTTGTCATGGTACTCAGTGACGGACATAGATCCCTGCTTCAGTGCTCTGAATTACTCTTGCTTGAGCTCTATCAATCCCTCTGGTATGTGATAGGATCTGAAATTCTCTCTAAACTCCTGCCAGGTGATAGGAGGAGCATTGGCTGGACGTCCATACTCAAATGACTCCCACCAGTCCTAAGCTTCTCCCTAGAGCTGTCCTGAAGCATACAACACCTTCTGTTGATCATCACATTGTACTATGTTGAGTTGCTTCTCCACTGCACGAAGCCAATCATCTGCTTCTAGTGGATCAGTGGCATGAGAGAACACCGGGGGATGGCCCTTCAAAAATTCACAACGCTTATCACGCGGTGCTCCACCAACCTGTTGGTTCTGCTGATTCTACACCAACGTTTGCATGGGCTGTGTCTGTACTGCCAAGAGTTGTTCAATAGTCGGTGGCGGTGGTGTTGGTGGATGTGGGGGAACACCTCCACGACCTCGGCCTCTTCCTCTTCTATACATCTATCATCCAACACAAATATTCAAGATTTAGAGATTTCCAAGTTAGAATACATTCTGAAATTTTTCTGGACGAGTCTCAACATCTGCAGCTCCATAAAACAGTCATATCTTGAGTTTCAGAAATCCAAATGAGGTGTACTTTATATGGTTGGAAAGCTTAAGAAATTATCTACAACTTTTATTCAGATCACATTCCAAGATTCTGTCGTTAGGGTACTAAAAACAGGATACAACCGAAACTATTCCCAGATTCCAGACAGCGCAGAAACTTTATCTTAAAACAGCGATATCTAACAAACCAGATCAGATATGAGGGTGATTCTAGAGGCATTGGAAATATACTTAAGTCTAGTTGTTTTCATAAAAATTTCATAATTTTTGGTCAAGTAGATTTTAATTGGCATTGAGATAAGTACAATCTGCTCCGAAAAACAGATTCCGAGAGAACCAGATGTAAGAAACCCAACTATTTATTTATTGACACAAACTTTAATATTCTTAACTATGGAACTTGCGGACATGCCCACAAAGTTCCAGCACTCATTACAAAGATCCAACTCACATATAAACATAATAACAAATTAACTAGGCACACAAATGTTCACACCACACTAATAGACTCGACTAGACTCAACTTGACTCGTTCTACTATCGTTTTAGTACATAAAAGGGACTCCAACATCTATGGGCGAGGCTTATGGGGAAGCTCCTCGTACATCTTTGGCAAGTTGAGGCACACCCTTTGTTCATCTATCACCTTTCAGTATCTCTTGATAGTTTTCTGTTGTGCCTTCAATTGATCCTCCAGTCGGCGAATCTTTGCTACGGACTCATAGCCAAAGTGTACCATCACTTGGGTTGTTGGATCCGTGCCCTGCATGTTAGCAAACCAGTTGTGACTGGAGAACATTGGACACTATATCGACTAATTGTGGATGTCCCAGCAGAACACTTAGAATCTTTTTAAACCAAATCTGCCGTTGGATTTGAATTCCTTGTCCCTTGTTGTGAAGGGGACCCTTGTTGCTTGAATCTTCCCTTGCAATACTCCCCTTACTCTGTGGTCTATGACCCCACCGCCTTCATGGCGTGTAAGTTGGTAATAGTTGCCTAGTTAATAACTTATGGGGCCACGATGAAACCGAGGGCTCTCTGTGGAATAGCTGCCACATGTGACACTGCTCGGCATGCGCTGATATCGAGGTTGTTAACTAAGTACCTTTACCAAGTTACACTGCCATACCGCTTTTGCTACAAACTATTCTCCTTAGAAACATTCAGGTGTTCAAACGGGAAATCCACAACAGGTTGATGACATAGTATTCTCTCAAGATAAGCAAGAGGAGGTGGTTTTAGAGGAAGAAAGTATGACATGGTCTCAGTCTACATGAAAGACGGGTCTGGTCGAGTAAAGGAAAGAAAAAGAAGAGTAGTAAGGAGAGTTAGCCTCGGGTAGTCAGGAGTGATTGTAAAAGCCTGAGTGGACGTCATGTCCCCAGCCCTGTGTTTAGTTGACCGCGCTACGCATGCCGGGTTATTTTCGCTACGTGCCCTATGGACGCCGTCTATGTCGGGCCCTTTAGCACCCCGTTCTTGCGTGACTGCAGCATCGTGCCGCACTCGCCGTCCTTATGCACTGTGCGTTTTTCCTTTCTTCTGGCATCCGGTCGGCTCTCGACCCCACGCCTCGTCCCTCGTACCGGACCCCCCCCCATCCCCTCTCTTCTTTCTTCTTTTGGGGACACGACCGCCTGCACACCTCCCTCGACGAGCGCAACCTCTTATCTCCTCTCCTTTATTTCCCATCCGCTCACGCCGGGAGCGCACCATGGTCGTGTTTATCCCCAAAGCATGACTCGTCTGTGTATCCCATTCACGCCGCCTCCAATTCCGGTGTGTTGCGCCCCACCTCCGTTCGCCTCTATAAAAATACCCTTGGTCCTTGCTCTTCTTCTTCATCTCCATTCCCCTCGCATTCGGAGCAGAGCTACGAAATCAAGTCGACATTGTGAAACTAGATTCGTCAGTCGGAGGTGATGATGTAATCTGAGAAGAAGATGGATCTGGTGTCGTCAAAGAAGTTCAAGTTCCATTGGTTGGTTTGATCTTAGGGTTCTCGATGTTTGACTTCTCAGTCGACTGTTTCTGGATCTGTTGGACCTATACCATGTTTTGGATACTCATTATCTTGTTGTTTCTCCATTGTCCTCGTCTATCTCGACTTCTAGGTTAAGTCTCGGTTGTATTAGGTTGCTCTTAACCATTTATCTCTAAATCCCCGTGTGTTTAGTATTCGAAGTCGTGTAATCTTTCGTGTAATCCCTGATCCACGAAATGTAATCGCGTTTCCCCTCTTCTGGTTTTTGCTTCGAATCTCGGGACGAGATTCTTTTTAAAGGGGGTTGGTTGTAACACCCCTGGTGTTACGAGCTTGTTTAGCACCGCGATTTAGGCCTAAGAAAAATTTTCAAAACGAGTTTCTCGGGTTTTTAATTTAAAACGTACTTGAGGCGATAAGCGAATCTTGTGTGACTCAGTTCCGTGGACTCAAATAAATGACCAAGTTAAATTACTCAGTGCGTAGAAGTATTTAGGAATGTCCGATAACGGTTCTAGCAAATAAATAGCGAACGGCTTGTTTCATTGATTAAGCATGAAATACAATTTTTATAAACAAAATACGATATGACTGCTATATAGTACTTAAGTAAAATTTCAGAGCATGATTTTTTTGTTGCATTTAAAATATTGAGTAACTAACTTTAGTGCTTTAGCCGTGTTTAAAAATATAATAGTCCGCTTGTTAAATGAATATTTGAGCGCTCAAATAATAACGAGAGTGTCGCTGGTCACTCGCCTCACCTACCTCGCCGGTACGACGCGCGTGTTGATGCATGAGTTGGCCGGGCTGCTGCTGCTTTGCTTGTTTTTCTCTTTCTCACTGCCAGTTCCGCCACTTCACCCTGTGTCTCTTGGCGTGCTCTCTGCTCTCTGCCTTGCTTGTCTCTGCTGCCGCGGTCTTATCCTTGCCTACCTCTGCTGTCTGCTCTGTGTTCATGTTCAAGCGGAGAGGACCGAGCTAGCTAGTGCCACTGCATGCTGCGCCTGCGTGCACACTTTCTTCTCTCTCTGTCCTTTCGCTGCACTGCACAGGGACGCCGGCGCCATCTGGATTGGATGGGGGTGCCTTGCTTGGAGCGGACGGAACGGAAGAGCCGAGAGCGGGGGCAGGAGTGGGTGTGTCCGCGTGCTGCCGCTCTGCCTTTTTTGAAAGGGCCGGGATGGGGTGGTGGTAGCTGGGGTCTGTGGTGTGGATGGCGGGGCTGCGGCTGCGAGCGAGGCAGAGAAGCGAGCACATTTTGGATTGGGGATGTGGGGAAAGTTGCCAGGACGGACGTCCCGCTGATTGGATGGCTTCCCGTGGCTTCATAACCTCGAGATATACGATCCTCCTTGTTTCTTTGAATTAGACGCTGGGCCTCGAGAGAACTGTAGACACAGACAACTGATGGTAACGTCATATGACAGGCAAGGAAAGTGAGTCACGTCGTTGTTGCAAAAGCCAATAATACTCCATGCTATTAGTGCTACTAAACACATACTCCGTATGGAATACACCGATCAACATGTTTTTATAGGATTACAACATCAAACACGCATCCTTCTCGGCCACCAAAAATCAAGGTCAAGCATTTAATACCGAAAGCAAGACACTACTAAGGCTTTGTTTGGTATGATTCTGCCGGCAGCTTATATGCAAGAGCTATACCAAACAATTAGAGAAGATGAGATATTTTCTATCAATCCGTCCCAAATTATAAGACGTTTTATCTTTTTTAGATACATAATTTTTTGCTATGCACATAGATATACACTATATCTAGATACATACAAAAGCAATGTATCTAGAAAAAACCGAAACGTCTTATCATTTTAGAACGAGGAGAGTAGTCGACAGTAGAGAAGTCCGAGCAGCAAAAAGCGACTCCTTTTCGAATGCTCTAGAGAGAAATCGTGCCAAACAGACCAAAAAATGTATGTCGTACAAAAAAAATTATATAAAATTTAGTAAAACTATTTGTGTAGACAATTATCAGGCTGGATTAGCTGCTAGTTTTTCTAGCGGCAGCGGCTGCACTTTGTCACCGGTGATCACTGTAGCTGTCTCACAGGTGTAATGTTGCACGTTACTGTAGAAGAAAGGGCAGCCGAAGATGTATTATAAATTTTGCAACATAATTCGACATACATGCATCAAATAATATATGATAAGTATTACATTCAAATATTAAGTTGGAAACTTCCACAAATTACAATGTAAATAGTTCAAACATCGTATTGATAATTCAAAATATAGACATAATAGAGACTTGTAATACTAAAAGACCTAGATGGCTAAACTGGGTGAATAGTCTATAAAAAAAATTCTACGGAGCCACAATACCAAAGCAAAGGTTGATTAGTAGTTTAGTACAATAAGAAACCCTACTAGCAACTACTTTGGACTAGCTCTAATTCACGTAAGCCCCTACACAATTCTAATAGCTTGGTTTCTAGTCTAAAGCACAACACTAAACAAGCTACTACCAATAAGAACTACACTAGAGACTAGAGAGCTACTAAACAAAGCACTAACACTAGTTACTACATACTACATCTACTACTTTAGACTATCTCCAACAACGGCACCTAAAATATAAGACCATTCCATGTTTGAGTAGCGCTACAGGTAAATTGTTCAATGCCTATTTTTAGTATTCTCCAACAACAAGGCCCAAAAAAGAACCCTTTCTGTAAATGGGTCTTCAGGAGAGAGGATACTCAGATTTAGGTGGTGCCTCTCCTGGCGCCCAAAATGGGTCTCCTATATAGGTACTCTGTTGAAGGCCGATACAGTACTGTTTGAGACCTATTTTGGGTTTGGGTGCCCTTATGGATCACCTGTTGGAGACAGTCAACTACTCTAGCTAGCAAGGCAAACAACTACCACTCACAAAGCAACATATGAATGTAAATACAAGTAAGAGTAGAAGACAAACCAACGAGTATGAGTGATAGACACAAGATTTATCCCCACGGTTCGGTTTACTTGCTGGCAACCTAC
The DNA here is from genome assembly GCA_904845875.1 of Miscanthus lutarioriparius. Lineage (NCBI taxonomy): Eukaryota > Viridiplantae > Streptophyta > Magnoliopsida > Poales > Poaceae > Miscanthus > Miscanthus lutarioriparius. The sequence continues at coordinate 86,226,961 of CAJGYO010000002.1, forward strand.
ATCCTCGCTGTGGTGAGCCCCCAAGTGATGATTCAAGCGCTAACTAGCATGACAAGCTAAACCCACAACTTGGGGGGCTCAATAATGAATCAAATGGTGCACTTCAACTAGCCACGAGCATTCCACTAGAGTATCTCTTTGCACTCCGCGAGATGGGATCAAAACCTCTCACAAAGAACACTAGTCGGACACGAAGGACAATCACCAATCTTCCTCAATGACCCCAAGCTGCTCCAAGCCGTCTAGATGGCAACAACCACAAAAGAGTAATAAGAAAATTGCAGCCCAAAAGACCAACTAGTGCCACTAGATGCAACACTCAATGCAAACGCGCAAGATTGCTCCCAAACTCAATTTGGATGAAGCACGAGGCAAAGATATGAGTGGGAGGTGTTCTTGGATGCTCACAAGGGTGCTTGTTTACTAGAATGGCAAGAGAGATGGCCAAGACCCAGCCAACTTGTATTATAACACCCCAACCCAAGATAGCCATTGGGCTTCTCACTTCACAAATCGGGGGCACGGGGTCCTATGATGGTCATCGGATTAACCCATCGGAGTAGATGCTACGGCTAACCCTTAGCCATAGTGCATGCTACGATGCTAAGGCTACTATTCCGATGCCCATTACGATGCTCCCTGCATGATCTCTATCAGATACTAGTCGTTGGATGGACCAACGGCTAGTGGAGCATGCATATAGTCTATGATGGCCCCATCAGACTAATACCCCTCTCAATTTGATGCTACACAGAAATTACCCGGAGAGGTCTTCTGCCATCCGATTGATCCAGCGCTCCGCGTGGGCACAATTTGATGCACCTGTTTGAACTTCCTACGCAACATGATGCACAATTCGACTAATACCCCTCTCAATTTGATGCACAATTTTGGGCCCATCTGTACATCTTTCCTTTTTCTTCTTTTCTCTTCTCAAACACCTATTCTTCCCGCGGCAACGCACGGAGGGCCTACTAGTCACACTTAGTTGGGCTGGAGGATATGTTAGGCCATGCCCCCTACACTCCTGTAGTAGGGATGTCAATGGATACCTGTGACACAAAATCCAATAAATTTTACCCCATTAGTATATGAGTGCGGGCTAATTTACTTACACACAGATATGTAAATACACAAAAAAAATTCTTGCCCACTGGCTTCGTGGGTACAGGTATGAGTCTGCACATCTAAATTCATGGGTATCATGCAACTATAATTCAAAACCATCCCTCAACCTAATACATTTCAAAAACATGGTCCAACTACACCTAGTGTCATATAAGGAGCGACATATATATCATTTTTCATTCAGGTATATTTGTTACATATTTGAAGTTCTATTGTTTTCTCACATAGTCATAATTCAAATATTTATCGCATGCGTTATATTTCTTTTCGAGTGTGGATAACTCGAGGTACCCACTATCCACCTGAGTATGGATATAGGCATAAAATTGCACCAATACCCTACGTATGAGCTCTTTCTTAATGCTTATAAATTAAAAAAAAAACTGATTGTACATAGCTGAATGATAGCCAACCGATTCCTTGATCCAGCATAGGCCTTTTCTGAAGCGTTGATTACACGAAGAATTTGGTGCTTACGGGAAATGTTCGTGATACACGAGGGGCGGAGCGGGTCCCGGTCCCGGTCCCCCCATATGCGAATATGCGAACCGGACACTCTGTTGGTCCACGGTTCCCGGTCCCCAGCGCCTACCTGCTGCAGTCCTCTTCCCCTCCGCCTCCGTCCCACACCACGAAGACCTGTGTCGTTCGCGTCGTCAACGAAGGTTACGTAATCTCCATGAAATACGTGTTTGTGCCACGTTCACGTAAACTATCATCACCGTATTCATCCCGCCGCTGTGTCCGAATTTTTTTACTTTTTAGCTCTTTTTTTGAAAGTTTCTCACAAATAGACCCCTGGAGGAAAGATTTCAGAATCTGTATCCTTAGCTCGGCGCCGCCCGGCGCCGTAGGGTCTTGGGCTCGACAGCAGACGTGATAAGTACTGGCGCTGGCGACCACCACTGGCGCCGAGCTCAAGGCCGCTGACGCTGGCCGGGCGCCGAGCATGCAGTTCAGGCCTTGAGCTACTGCGGCACTCGTGGCCTTGCCATTCACCACCGTCGCAGCGTGGAGTGCAGATGCTGGTAGCCTGAAAAGGGTCACGTCGCCTAGCTACTGGCAATGCGTGCACGGTCAAGCATGGAGACTTGCCCACGTTGCACGGCACCTGGAAATCACATCAGCTTTTTACTGTGTTAGGCCAAGCGCCGTCACTGGCTTTTTACTGGATGGATGACAGAGGAAAAAAGAAAAGCACTTGTGTCGACTTATTGGAAAACACTGCAGCCACGCGCTTCTCCCTCACCCTCTGCCATGCTTTTGATGTGACCACAGATGTGCCAACCCCCTGAGGATGAGGACCACTGTGTATGAAATCTTTCTTTGTATACTATTTATGATGTCATCCCACGGCTTCGCAATGGACCGGTGAGAAATTGGTGATATCTGGATTTCACAATCAACTAGCGAGTGAGAAATTGAACCGAAGTATGGCCGGTTTATAATTCTTTTAAAGAATTTTAGAGGAAACTAAACATGAGCTCTAATCTCATCGTTTTGTTTCCTATGTTTTTCCTACATTTTTTCAAAGGCCATCTTCCTAAACTTTTCTTTCTTATGAAATCTTGTAGGATTTAAAGTGTTACGACGTTTCGTTCTTATGTTTTCCTATCCTTGTGTTTTGTAAATTCTTTGTTCCAAAGGGTCATTTAAACTTGTGAATTCTTTCTGTCCCAAAATAAATTAACTTTTAAAGTTGTCCTAAGTCAAACTAATTGAATTTTGACAAACTTTATAAAGAAAGTACCAACATCTATGATACAAGTAAGTAAATTATGAAAACATATTTCATCATGTATCTAATGATATCATTTTTGTGTCATAAAAATGGTCTTCTTTTCTACAAAACCAGTCAAACATAATATGGTTAAATTTTGGATAACTCTAGAAGTTAATTTATTTTAGGATGAGGGGAGTATGTTTTGTTTTCTAAAAATACTTGGTCACAATTGTTGTACCATGATTTAGGATAAAGGTAAAGTTAACTAAAACAAACACATGGAGCATGAATTAAATAAGAGGAATGAATATAGCTAGTTTAGCTAGAATGTGACTTTGCACCTTAACTATTGTGTCATTTATTGACATGTCGGATAGTAAATAAAAAGACTATAAAGGATTAGGAACTGAAAACCTATTTTGAATCTAAAAATGGCATGGTATAGTAATAGTATAACTACAAGATTTACCATGTATTGCCTATGTTCCACAAATAGTAACGTTTAAGTTTTTTCCTAAGTCAAAGTTTGATGTTTAACCAAGTATAAAGAGAAGATTGTCAATATTTGTAACAACAAATAAGATTTTCTATGAAAATATATCCAGCGATGAAACTACTAATATTTATTTGGTATTATTCAAATTTGTGTTTTTCTGTATAAATTTAGTTAAAGTTTAAGATTGTTTGACTAAAACTAGAATGACACTTTTTGCAGGATGGACGTGGTATATAAAGAGAAGTTCGAAGAATCATTTTCAGGGTGCTTGTGAATAAAATAAGAGTGTACTACCATTTGATATTTTTTCATAAGTTGTGGAAGATAACTTGTTCAAGCACGTGACTTTGGGCGAAGAAAATAAGTGCTACGTTTCATAAGTTGCTGGAAGATAACTTGTTCAAGCACGTCACAGGGAGAAGTGCGTGGCCGCAGTGTTTTTCCAATGAGTTGACGCAAGTGCTTTTCTTTTCTCCTTTGCCATCCATCCAGTAAAAAGCCAGTGACGGCGCTTGGCCTAACACAGTAAAAAGCTAATGTGATTTCCAGGTGTCGTGCAGCGCGGGCAGGTCTCCATGCCTGACCGTGCACGCATTGCCATTGCTAGTAGCTAAGTGACGTGACCCTTTTCAGGCTACCAGCATCTGCACTCCACGCTGCACGGGGGTGAATGGCAGCACGAGTGCACGGTGCTCGAGGCCTAGAACTGCATGCTCGGCGCCAGCGTCAACGGCGCCGAGCTCGGCCCCAGGGTGACTGGCGCCGAGCTGCCTGTCAAGTCAGCGTCACGTCTACGTCCAACCTAAGACCTCGGCGCCAGGGACGCTGGCGCCGAGACATGTTAGCTCGGCGCCGAGCTAAGGGTCCAGATTCTGAAATCTTTCTTTTAGGGGTTTATTTGTTAGAAACTTAAAAAAAAAGCTAAAAAGTAAAAAATTCGGCCGCTGTGTGTGTTGTATCATCTCAGCCAAATAAAAAATAAAAAAAATCCCCGAGCCCGAGGAGAAGGCCCGCTAAACCCTCGCCGCCGCCGCCGCCGCGCCATGGCCGGCGAGCTCGACGAGCTGATCGGCTTCCTCTCCGACCGCAACCCCAGGTGCGGGGTGCGGCGGTGGACATCGTCCGCGGGCTGACGGGCGGGGAGGACGGCCTCCGGGCGCTCACGGCGTGCGCCGACCGCGCCCTGCCGGCGCTGCTCCGCCTGCTGGCCTCCGCGGGCGGCAGCGGCACGGGCGAGGCCGCGGCGGACTCGCTCGTCAACCTCAGCCAGGATGCGGCCCTCGCGGAGCGCCTCGTCGTGCTCGGGGCCATCGATGCCGCCATGGACGTCGTGGCCAAGCGAGGCGGGGAGCAGCCGGCCCTCGCACGCAGCCTCGTCATGCCGCTCGTCAACCTCACTCACGTCGAGTCCGGCGTCGCCGCGCTTCTCCAGGTCCGTTGAGCCATTCTATTTCTACTGAAGGAGGAACTACTTAGTTTATCTAATACTCCGTATAAATGGTGCTCCAAGTGAGCAACTTTTGCCTCCCTAACCTTCTCCTTGACATGAAAGTTCCAATGATACTTGGTAACTTATGTTACTGGCTAGATAGAATAGAGATTCTTCGATAATCGATATAGGAGGTCATCTCAATATTTCCATTCCTCAATTGTACCGTGGAGCCAGAAGAAACAGCTTCTGAAGTCATTTTCCATATGCGAATGGTTTGGTTATGTCCTGAGACGAGCTAACGAGGAGAAGATGTGCTTTTCACTGATAATCACAGATAAGGAGCGAGAATGGAACACTGAACAAAGAAAGCTGTTGCAAAACATTAAATTACAAACCTTGCCTGCCTTATCCCCGCTATAAATCTTAATCATGTGATCTAAATCATCCATTGCCAAAAATAGCATAACAACAACAACAACAAAGCCTTTTAGTCGCAAGCAAGTTGGGGTAGGCTAGAGTTGAAACCTAACATGAGCCCCTAGTCATGGTTCAGGCACGTCAATAGCTACTTTCCAAGCACTCCTATCAAACAAAGATCTCTAGGTATATCCCGATCTTTCAAATCTCTTTTTATTGCCTCCTTCCATGTCAGCTTCGGTCTTCCTCTACCTCTCCTCACATTGATATATCGACTTAGGACTTCATAATGCACTGGTGCCTCTGAAGGTCTCTTTTGGACATGGCCAAACCACCTCAACCGATATTGGACAAGCTTTTCATCAATTGGTGCTACCCCTATATGATCACGTATATCATGGTTCCGAACTCGGCCCATCCTTGTGTGACCACAAATCTAGCGCAACATTCACATTTCCGCGACACTCGGTTGTTGGACATGTCATCTTTTTGTAGGCCAACATTCTGCTCCATACTGTAAGACATAATCTGCTGTTGATCTCTTTCTCTCTTGTTGCAGCTAAGTTGGCATTTGGTCAACTCGGCTGTCCAGTCTCTACTGCTGTAGCAGTATGGCAATATGCCACCTCTAGTACATTAGTTAGTAGCTATTACATCAGCCATGTCTTGGTAGTGGACTGATCGAAGCTTTGTACTGCTAGTACTAGGAGTAGTTGGTGTATCTTAGGAGTAGGTAGTTAGTGTACTCACCAACAACTATGTACCTGGTAGAAGTACGAGCACTTGTATATATATCACACCTAAGGCAATGCAAAAGAGTAGTTCAATTTGCCACATCTAGAAGCAGAACTTTCGACCAGCGTTGGTCTTGTGCTGTGTGTGTAAGCTGTTCTCAATATCTTCTTCTACCTCTAGCTATAGTGAGTGAGTGTGCTGGTAAGCTTACTGCTTACCTGTGCAGGGCAGTCGAGGGACCAACAGTGGTATTGGAGCCGTACAAGCGCCGTTGTCGGACTAACCGCTGGCGATGACGGACGGTTCGGAGATGGGCGACAGCAGCGACGCTGCTGTGGCTGTTCAGGCACGACAGGAGGTCGTCGTGCGCACGGTGCAGGAGGTCAGCGGCACCAGTTGGCCGACACTGACTCGCACCAACTATGGCGAGTGGGCGGTGACCATAAAGGTCAAGCTCAGAGCTCAACGGCTCTGGAATGCCATTGACAAGGGCACCAACAACGAAGAAGACGACATGTCGGTGTTGGAGGCTATTCTCGCTGCTGTGCCAGCGGAGTACATGGAGCCGTTGGGGGTGAAGAACTCTACTAAGGAGACATGGGAGGCCATTGCAACTATGCGCGTCGGCTCCCACCGCGCAAAGAAGACGACGTCCTAGCTGCTGAAGCAGGAGTATGCCAGCCTCAAGGTCAAGGATGGTGAGTCGGTGGAGGACTTCTCCCTCCGCCTGCAGTCGCTCATCAGCAAGCTGAGGAGCTATGGCGTCACCATCGATGAAGAAGAGGCGGTCTTCAAGTACCTCTACTCCGTGCCGGTGAAGTACATCCAGATCGCTCTCTCCATAGAGATGATGCTGGACTTGTCCAACCTCACCATTGAGGTTGTGACAGGCCGTCTGCGGACGGTGGGCGAGCGCATGGAGTAGGCCACAACAACGACGGACAGCGGCAAGCTGCTGCTAACAGAGGAGTGGGCTGCCCGAATGAAGGAGAAGTCCGGGGAAGCCTCCTTCAGCCGCGGTGGCGATGGCAAGCGCCGCGGCAAGGCTTCTTCAGAGAAGAAGAAGAAGAAGAAGAAGGTCGATCCCAACTCTTGCCGGCGCTTCAGGAAGACGGGCCTTGGGCAAAGGAGTGCCCAAATCGTAAGCAGGAGAAGAAGGCTGAGGCTCATTTAGCGTAGGCTGATGAGGATGACGAGGCCACTCTTCTGATGGCGATGTTCTGTGCACTGCACGACGTTGAGGCCAAGTAGAAGGGAGAGGTGATGGCAGTGGAAGGGCATGGCAAGGCTCTTAAGGCTGTTAACCTCGACGAATCACGCGCCCAAGTCTACCTCGGACGTGTGGGCGGCGAGCAGGAGCAGTGGTGGTACCTGGACTCCGGCGCCAGCAACCACATGACGGGCTCCAAGGAAGCCTTCTGTGAGTTCGGCGGCAATGTGACCGGCACGGTGAAGTTTGGTGACGGCTCAAGGGTGGCGATCCGAGGGCGCGGCACCATCATCTTCAGGTACCAGAACGGCGAGCACCGCGTGTTGACGGATGTATATTACATCCCGCGGCTGCGTTCAAGCATCATCAGCATTGGCCAGCTAGATGAGCGCGGCAGCGAGGCACTGATCAAAGACGGCGTCCTCAGGATCAGCGACCAGGAGCAGCGGCTTCTTGCCAAGGTGAAGAGGTCCCGAAACCGTCTATACCTGCTTGACTTGAAGATGGAGCAGCCCATCTGCTTGGCTGCACGGCACACGGAGGAGCTGTGGCTGTGGCATGCCCGGTATGGCCATCTTAGCTTCGACGCTCTTGGTCAGCTGGAGAAGATAGTGACTGGGCTGTCTCATATCGAGCACGCAGGCGAGCTGTGTGACAGCTGCCTAGTCGGAAAGCAAAGAAGGCTGCCGTTCCCAAAGACGACGAAGTACCGCGTGGCAGAGTCCCTCGAGCTGGTCCATGGTGACCTCTGCGGGCCGATCACGCCGGCGACGCACGGCGAGCGCAAGTACTTCATCTTGCTAGTGGATTACTGCAGCCGGTTCATGTGGCTGCAGCTTCTGACCAGCAAGACCGAGGCATCGGAAGCAGTCAAGAAGCTCAAGGCGCGCGCGGAGGCAGAGAGCGGCAAGAAGCTGCGCGTGCTGTGGACTGATCGCGGCGGCGAATTCACTTCGGTGGAGTTCGCTGCGTACTGCGCGGATCAGGATGTGGTGCGACACCACACCGCGCCGTACTCGCCCCAGTAGAATGGCGTGGTGGAGCGGTGGAACCAGACGGTGGTCGGCATGGCTCGATCCATGATGAAGGCCAAAAGCATGCCGACAAAGTTCTGGGGAGAGGCGGTGACCACGGCGGTGTTCATACTCAACCGCGCGCCCACCAAGGCCCTGAAGGGCAAGACGCCGTTCGAGGCTTGGCATGGACGCAAGTCGAATGTGTCCTTCCTCAGGACATTTGGCTGCGTCGGCCATGTGAAGAACACCAAGCCTCACCTCGGTAAGCTGGAAGACAGGAGCACGCCGATGGTGCTCCTGGGGGAGGGCACCAAGGCGTATCGGCTCTATGATCCCAAGAGAGGCAAGGTGGTGATCTCTAGGGATGTGTTCGATGAGATGGAAGCCTGGGACTGGGAGGGTCCAAGCACGGGGGAAGCTGGCAGCTTGAGCAGCACCTTTGTCGTCGAACACTTAGTCATCCATGGTGGTGGAGACGCTGGAGAAGAGGTGCCGACCACCCCAGGAGTGGTGCCGAGTGGTTCAGCAGCAATGCCGACCACTCCAGAGGGGGTGCCGAGCGCTCTAGCAGTGGAGCCGACCACTTCAGCAGTGGTGCCGAGCGGTCCAGCAGCGATGCCGACCACTCCGACAGAATAGGGAGGCCATGGACCACCAATCGAGTTCACCTCTCCACCCACCGACATCGACGAGTACGTGGACGCTTTCCACGACGGCGAGGAGGTCCGGTTCAGGTGGGTGGACAACATCATCGGCAAAGGGGGAGCTCCTGGGTTGGCTAGTCATTTTCTCGACGACCCAGAGCTGCTCCTTGTTAGTGTAGAGGAGCCACCGACGTTTGCAGTGGCTGAACACGACGACAATTGGCGCTGGGCGATGTTGGAAGAGATGAAGGCCATCGAGGACAATGGGACATAGGAGCTGGTGGATCCATCGGTGGGCTACAGGCCGATCGAGTTGAAGTACAAGGCTCGGCTCGTCACCCTCGGCTTCGTACAGCATGAGGACATCGACTTCGAGGAAGTCTTTGCTCCGGTGGCGCGAATGGAGTCTGTTCGCTTGCTGTTGGCCATGGCAGCAGCGAAGGATTAGCGCGTCCACCACCTCGACGTCAAGTCTGCGTTCCTCAACGGCAAGCTCGCGGAGACGGTCTTCGTCAAGTAAGCTGCGGGCTTCGCCGTCAAGGGCGCTGAGCACAAGGTGCTCAAGCTGCGCAAGGCGCTCTACGGGCTGCGGCAGGCCCCTCGGGCGTGGAACGCCAAGCTGGACGCCACATTGGGCGAGCTTGGGTTTACTCGCTGCGCCACAGAGCACGCGCTGTACACGCAGCGAGGGGGAAAGGAGCTCGTCGTCGGTGTGTATGTGGACGACTTGATCGTCACTGGAGCGCGGGCGGAGGACATCGACGGCTTCAAGCGCGAGATGGCTGCTCGTTTCAAAATGAGCGATCTCAACGCGCTCTCCTACTACCTCGGCATTGAGGTGAGGCAGGGGAAGGAGCACATCTCCCTAGGCCAGCGCGCCTACGCGGAGAAGCTGCTGGAGCGCAGCGGCATGGCGGAGTGCAAGCCGTGCACAACTCCAATGGAGGAGCAGCTGAAGCTGTCCAAGCACAGCATGGCGGCGAAGGTGGACGCGACGTGCTACCGGAGCATCGTCGACGGGCTGCGCTACCTCACGCATACTCGGTCGAACATCACGTTCGCGGTCGGGTATGCCAGTCGCTTCATGGAGGACCCGCGCGAGGATCACTGGACAACGGTGAAGAGGCTGCTGCGTTACGTCAAGGGGACGCTCGATCAAGCGATCATCTTCCCCAAGAGTGGCGGCAAGGGTGGGCTGCGGCTCACGGTCTTCAGTGAGGCACCCCCCAAGGCAAAGGAAGGTGAGCCAGAGCTCACTGTTTTCAGCGACGCAGACATGGCGGGCGACATCGATGGGCGACGGAGCACCTCCGGCGTACTCGTCTTCCTTGGAGCGGCCCCATTGCTTGGTAGTCGCTGAAGCAAAAGATCGTGGCGCTGTTGATGTGCGAGGCGGAGTACGTCGCAGCAGCCACGGCGGCGTGACAGGCTGTCTGGCTGCGCCGGCTGCTGGGCGAGCTGACCGGTGAGGAAGCTCACCTGCCAGCTCTGATTGTGGACAACCAGCCTGCCATCGCCCTCGCCAAGAACCATGTCCTCCACGACCGGAGCAAGCACGTTGACATCAGGTTCCACTTCCTCCGGGACTGCATCGATGGAGGGCAGATCGTCATCGAGTTCGTCGAGACCGGCAGACAGCTCGCTGACATCCTCACCAAGTCACTCGGGCGCCTGCGGTTCATGGAGCTGAGGAAGATTGGCATGGATGAGGTCAAGGCATCGGGTTAGCAGCAGGATTAGGGGAAGAATTGTAGGATATAATCTGCTGCTGATCTCTCTCTCTTGCTGCAGTAGAGTTGGCATTTAGTCAGCTCGGTTGTCCAGTCTCTACTGCTGTAGCAGTATGGCAATATGTCACCTATAGTACATTAGTTGATAGCTATTACACCAGCCATGTCTTGGTAGTGAGCTGATCTAAGCTTTGTACTTCTAGTACTAGGAGTAGTTAGTGTACCTTAGGAGTAGGTAGTTGATGTACTCACCAACAACTATATATTTGGTAGAGGTACTAGCACTTGTATATATATCCATAGTTGGCCATGCAGCCCGAGCCCGTCGGCCCGGCCCAAGGCCCATCTTTTTTGCCCGGCCCAAGCACGGCCCGGCCCGGCAGCTAGCGGGCCCGGGCTGGCATGGCCCGGAGGTGCAGGCCGTGCCTGGGCCTTACCCCAGGCACGTGGGCCGGCACGGCCCGGCCTGCTACAGAGCCGGCGGCCCGGCCAACCGGCCTGCTAAGACTAAGAGCCCCAGCCGGCCCGCGCAGCCCCCTCCCCACGCCCGAATCCTATCCTCGCCTCCCCACGCGGCCACCTCCTCCTCGCCTCCCCACGCGGCCGCGGCGCACACGCCGGCCTCGAGCACGCCTATAGCCGCCCTCCTCCCCCAAGGCCCCCGCGTGGTGGTTGGCCTCGAGCCCCCGTCCCCGAACCCTAAATCCTCACCTCGCAGCTCGCGCTTCCCTCTCCCCTCTTCCCCGACGCAGGGCGGCTCTCCTCCGGCGCGGACGTCTCCGGGCAGGGGCGGTGCGGATCCAGCATGGGACGGTGTGGATCTCCTCCTCCGTGGCGGATCCGCTCCCCGCGTCCTCCCTCCCTCCCTTCTCCGGCGAATCCAGTGAACAGCGGTGGCGGCGCGTGGATATGGGCTCGGGAGGCGGCGGGATCCGGCGCTCCCCTGCAGCAGTGATGCTCCCCTGCAAGCGACCGGCGAGATCCGGCCTAAGGAGGTGGCGGCATGGAGCAGGGCGACTCTCCTCCGGTGCGGACGTCTCCGGGCAGGGCGACGCGGATCCAGCGCGGGACGACGCGGATCTCCTCCTCCGTGGCGGATCCGCTCCCCGCGTCCTCCCTCCCTTCTCCGGCGGATCCAGTGAACAACGGCAGCGGCGCGTGGATATTTCCTCTCTCTGATGCCGCCGACGCGGCCGCCGGCCCCCTCGACCTCGACGCCGTCATCACTATTGAAGCGGGTTTTGGTGGCCGGCCTCCCCGACAAATTGCGTGCTTATCGGGCTGGCCCGCACGAAAAACAGCCCAAAGAAGCCGTGTTCGGGCGTCGGCTAGGCACGAAGCCCCTTCAGACACTACCGGAGGGCCCGACGTGCCGCGTCTTGCGCCCGACCCCTATCGGGTCCGTGCTTTCACGGGCCCGCGTTGCGTGCGGGCCGCCCATTGGCCATCTATATATATATCACACCTAAGGCAATGCAAAAGAGTAGTTCAGTTTGCCACATCCAGAAGCAGAGCTTTCAGCCAACGCTAGGCTTGTGCTGTGTGTGTGAGCTATTTTCAATATCTTCTTCTACCTCTAGCCATAGTGAGTGAGTGTGCTGGGCAGCCGAGGGACCAACACATACAACATAGCGGGTCTAATCGCCGTTTTTATAAAACTTACCTTTAAGCTTTTGTGGTACCCTCTTGTCACAGAGAATGCCAGATGCTTGGCGCCACTTCATCCACCCTGCTTTGATCCTATGGCAAATGTCTACATCAATATCTCCATCCTTCTGCAGTATCGATCCTAGATAACGGAAGGTATCTTTCTTAGGCACCACTTGACCAAAAATAGCACACATTCTCGAAAATTTCAAATCGTCAAGATCATCATATTATAAGATAAAAAAGACGTATTTGAATACTTCGAATGCCATCTTAAAAAGAAAGTTTTTTAAGTTTAAGCTCCTAACAGTAATATTCATAGTCCACAAGTGTAGGCCATCTTAAAATCCGGGGTGGGCCCAATTGCCATTTCCCAAATAACCACAATACCACCTGAGGATGTAGGAGCAGAAATTGCGACAATATCGACACCATCCTTCTAATGCCAACAGGTGATTCCTTTTATTATGCATCCCTGGGAGCTGCAACACACGAGAACACATCAGAGAATGCATAAACAGTAAGTCAAATGATTATGCATCCCTGGGAGATGCAGCAGTTGTCAAAAAAACAGATCAAGTGAGCTCACCTGCAATAATTGGCAGAGCAATCAGGAAATAGGTAGCAAAAACAAAATCAGTATCATGGACATCAAGCCTGCACATGATACAACAACTGAATGCAATGTTGCCACTTTGATCCATTTATATGAAAGAGAAGCTAGCAATCATGAATTCCTTGGTAAACAAGTTGTAATATTTTTGGACAAGGGACCAAAAATACCTTACAGTAAATTCTTCTTTCGGCCTGAGTTTTCAGTTATACATGCACCAAGCCAGTGCTGCAGCTTAATTCAGATAACCTGGAAAGCCATAGTTGTTCTTGATCAGTTTCTGAACAAGAGCATTTAATCAGCTCTCAGAGCAAGGTGAACTATCATGTGCAAGATTATGAAATGTCATGTGCAAGATTGGTGAACTATCATGTTTATAGATCAAAATAAATGCTTGCGGTAGAAACATAGTACAAGACTGAAATATTATCGTAAACCACTGTCACTCAGCCTGTATATTATGCTACATGTAATGGGATTGAGATATATAATATGTTCCTAGCTCCTGTAAGTCAATGTGTGATGCCAATGTTCACACTACTTTACATCAATGAATTTGCTATTATAGCTGTAGATTAAGGACAAACATCATTTTCTTCTTTCAGTATGAAGAAGCAAAACATAAGTGAATTAACCAATTGGCGTTCACACAAACACTGTTGGGTCAAGGGGCATTTTCACAAATAGCTTGTGTTCCAAATGTCCTGATTTTATTTTGGATGGTTGTCGAATCGAAGAAGGTGTGGAAAGAAGAGCCAACTCACCTGCTGCGGTGCCTGTTGCCTGACTACACCTGCATTGGTTGTGGCTTGGCGTCTAAGATAGTGTCAAAGGCATCGGCTTGATTCAAATCAAAGGATGCCAATGCAGTGGCACTGTGGACGGGACGGGCGTCAAGTACTTGGAGACAGGTATGCCGGGCCCAGCAGCGCCAGCAGCGACGAGACGAGAGCACATGTTCCTACGCTCTGTGATTGCGGCGTACAAGCAGCCAGCGCAGACAGGGCGACACCAGTCGAGTTCGCAGGTGCTGAGCGAGGTCGTGGATGGTAGCCTCGCCTTGGCAGATGCAGACAGATGATGCGGTTGGCGAGCGCCCACTCCACAACGCAGATGTGCCGCCGTCCCCGGAGCTATTGGGGGGACCGTGAACTCCGAGACCAAGAGTGGAGAAAGGAAGAGAAGAAATGGGGGAGCAGAGAGAAATGCAAGTCCCACCTGTCAGTACCGTTTTTTATTTGACGGCGTAGTGGGTGGGGTGGGGTGGAGGCAGCGGCTTCACCAAGTTTTAGTAGTATATAGAGATTCTTACTGGTGATCATTCATGGAAAGACTTACGTGACTCCATTTTGAAAGGCTGGGGATGAGAAGGTGCAAGGCTTGTATGTTGCAAAGCTCGTGCGATCATTCTGTAGGTCATCCAGTGATTCTGAAGGTTAGTTTCTTCTGTTCAATATAGCTTGTACATTCAGATGAGAAACTGTGATTAATTCCTCTATTTTATTCATTAATTTTATTATATTTTTTATTTATTATATTTAAGAAGATTCTGCTCCATGTTGGACCTGTTCCTTTTCTTTAACTTTTCCTTTTTTTGCTGTCTGATTATATTATACTATGATCTTATCTTGCAATGTTTTCACATGGCTTGAAGCATCTTTTTGTCCACATGAAACTTCTTTTCTAGTTCACCTGTTTTTTTTGGCTAATTGATCCACCTCTCATCTCTGTGATCCCTTTCATAGCCTCTTAACCACTTCCGTGGTTGTTTGTCTTGAGTCATCGCTGAAATATTCAGTTGACATGTAAACAATCTTTTTTCTTTTACAAAAACGCAGAGCAAGACATTTTTGAATACGTTGCCTCCATACTTGTCAATATATCTAAGGTTGAAGCTGGAAGGAGAATATTGATGGAGCCTAAGAGAGGTCTTCTGAAGCAGATTATTCGACAATTTGATTCAACAAATCAACTTAGAAAGAAAGGGGTACGTGCAGCCAAATCTTTATGATGGCATAAATGTGACATCTACACTGAAGAGGCTTCTCCTGGTTTCCCTACTTTTGACATAGTTTGGCCAGCTCTTTATCAGTTACTACTTGCTAATCATTGTCGCATACCATCAACTGTTTTATTTTAGTGAGTTGCTGTGAAGGGTTCTACTGCAGACATACATAGGGAAATGTTAACAGTTCAGTTTGCTGACAATTCAATTTGTAGGAATGCTGCATTATTTCATAATTCCTTGCTGTGTTATTTGCATTCATATACCGATTCTAGATTTGCCTGCAATTAAAACTAGTTGCTGTCCTGCACCCAGTTTCTGTTGCAGTGCCATAATTTTCCTTTTTTATGTACATTGGCATGTTATGAATCTGGTATAAGTTATTATCTAATTGTTGTATTCCCGCTAATTTTGGTACTTCTATATTCCTTGGTGAGCTTTTTGCAGGTTGCTGGTACAATCCGTAACTGTTGCTTTGAGGCTGATACTCAGCTTCAGAGTTTGCTTTCTTTAGCAGAATATCTTTGGCCAGCTCTACTTTTGCCTGTAGCTGGAAAGAAGGTACTGCACATCATTAACATTTCTATTACTGTATCCTTTATTGGCATAAATACCAGACTTGCCAGTTTTCCTGTTTTCTTTTTGGGGTAATTATCTGTTGGGAAAACTGTTCCCAGCAAGGTAGGGACTCAGAAGAGCCTTTGCTCAGGCGAAGGTAAACTCAGTTGGTGGGTCCCAAGGTTCTATTAGGGTTTCATTCATTCATGAATCTCTCTCATTACATGGGGTTTGCTTCCCCTTTTATAGGTCACTGTACATAAGTGAATCATTTTACAACTTTACCCTACAGTTCAACGGGCATATTCTAGGGATATGCCCGTACTAGGCCTAGTCTCCGGGGGCATCTTGGGTCTTCTCTTTCTGCACCGCCTTGCCTCATGGGCCTCGGCAAATGAGCCTGCTGGAGGCCCATTTGTCCCTCATCACGTGCCCTCCTTCTGAGCCTCTCATGTGATGGGTGGAGGCCCAGCCTTCGCCGCCTCCTCCCATCTTCCAAGCCGATTCATTGTCTTCCCTTTGACGACCTTCGCTCTGCTTTCCCATGCCTGGTCTTGGGTTTAGCCACAGGTCTTCGTCAACAGGTCTCCGCCGTCCCGTGGCCGAAGGCTTCCGCGGAATCCCTGTCAAAAAGGTGAACTGTGGTGATAGTTTGCAGTTTCATTCAAAGGCATAGCGATGGAGCTATAAAAAAGGGGAGTTTGTCTTAGCGACCAAGATGTCTGTGTCCCAACATTATCATTCCCTTCTGATCAGTAACCTGTGTTGTACTGGCCCAGTGGCCCTGATGATCACTGTCGTGTGGACTTTGTTAGCTGATTACACATCTTACAATTGAAACTAATAGTATGTTTTCTTGCTTTGAGCAATCTTGCGTTGCATTTTCTTAAATGTTTTTAAAGGCATATTCTTGTAGAAGACTGTATTTTTTTCCTCGGATGATGTAGGAGAGCTGTGTTTCATATCATTAAGAAGAGAAAGAAAATAAGGAGAGGGCAGCAGCCATCTCCTGCAGATGTCTAGTTACAAACGCACAACTTACAATAGAGACTCAACATCGACCAAACAGACCTTGACCGGTGTCAAGGTTAAGTAACCTGATGAGTAGTTCATGGAGAGCTGGCGCACCAGCCAAACACCACAAACTACTCTCATTTGCCGCTGCCTGTAACACTACTGAAATACAAGGCACAGCACCCTCATACACACAAGCATTGCAAAGGTTCCCAATAAGACTGCCTAGGTTGTAGGGTTTAAGCTTTTATAACATACCTTCTTCTTGTTGAAGACTTAGCTGTACTTCTATATTTTCATGTAGAAATGCATTTGTTGCACATTCAATTCCTTAGTACACTTTGCAAAAGTATAGACATAGGGATCCGTAATAGCAAGGGTGAATCTGTTATTCTTCTGGTGCAACAGGCACATATATGGCATTTAGCATCCTAGAGTAATTTCCCAAAAATACTTTCCTTTTCTGTTGTTTGTGCTGAATGATGGATATTCATGTGTCGTACTACTAATATGGCTTTTGGCTGATGCTGCAGATATATAGTGAAGAAGACAGATCGAAAATGCCACTTGAGCTATCAAGTGCACTCTCCCATGAACGGGAAGCTGTTGAGGATTCTGAAATTCGGCAGCTGGTGTTGGAGGCTATTTATATGATCGTATTGCAGGTGATTTTTACATTTCTTGGCAGTGACTTTTGGTTCATTTTGCATGCCTATTTCCAATTATACAATATCCTATGCTGCCTTGTTTTAAGATGTCTTAACTAAATAAACTCCATTCCTGCCCCCTGTAATCGTACAGCTATCATATATGCATCGTCCACCTCTGTACCTCAACCATTGTAGTCCTGTTGATCATGTTACACCGTTTATCATTTTTACTGTGAAACCTTAATAATAAATGGTTGGTTACCTCAGGAAAAACTTGGAAATTTCTCGAGTCAGTTAGTGTAGTACGTTTTAAAGACTTAATGACTTTGGTTGCGGACTTGATACTAATTTCGTTTTAAATGAGGTTTCCAGCACTGCATACTACACTTTTCTATGATAGGTTACTTGTTAAACTAGAAGGGTGAATCCATGCGCAGAGGTGCATGCCTGGTCCAAGGTTAAGTGCATATAAATATAAATAGACTTTCCACCCCATGCACTTGTGGTGGGGCTGCACTTGTGGCTGAGATCAGTAGATCAACATGATCCAGCTGTAATAAATTGAAATGATGTTTCAAGTGGCACATGGCCACACACACACCCCTGTTTGATAGCACCCTGCAATTTAAAGATATGAAGGCACGCCGAATCGGCGGCCTTCTAGGATGTCCACGTATTCTCTTTTTATTTGGTGCCTTAGATAGAGATTCCACGGCTCAGATGAAGTAACCGGCCAGGTGAGGCAGTGGCGGGTGACATGCATGGCCGGTGCCTAACGCGTACATTCATGCTGCTGGGGCCGTCCTCGCTTTGCATGCATCACTTGTCGACTTGTGTGCACCTGCCCCATCTCGTCCTCATTTCCGGTTCTCATCCCATCCCCGTCCCCTCCCCATCTCCATTTCTCGAGCCGCTGCTTGCCGCAGAGCTTCGGCGCTGAAAACAAGTCGGATAGCCGAACATTTAATGCTCGCGCCGACCATGTACGATCGGCCACCGACCATGCACCGACCGGCATGGCTCCCATACCGCTCCATCTCCGGTTCTCATCCCATCCCCATTTCCATTTCTCACTCATTGAGCACCGACCCGTCGCCACCAACCCTAGCCGGACGAGCTCCATCTCGCCGCTGGCACCGGCCTCCTCCTCCTCTGCTCCTCCCTTCTTTCCCCTGCAACCCTAGCCCCGACGAGCTCCACGGCACTGTCAGCGCCGCAGCCGTCGGTCGTCTCTCCGGCGTCGGTGGCCACCCCTCCCCCCGCCCGCTTCCCCCTCCCCTACCCCTCCATCTCCCGACGGCGCGACCACTATACCCATGACGGCGCGACCGCGTCCGTCTCCGTCGGATCGCGCTGCCGTGCGCGGCGGCGGAGGCGCTCAAGGAATCCATCCGGGGCCTCGGCGTGGCGTGGTTCGCCGCTGCTGAACATTACCTCGGCGCATGCGGACGAATCGTGTCGTGTCCTCTTCCTCCCCGGCAGACTTACGGGTCCAATTGCGGTAACATTCTGCGGACCGGGGCCCTTGTTGGCGGCGGCAATAGCGCTTGGGTCACGACCGGCCTCTGCCGCAAGCGCTTCCCTCATCTTCATCTCTCGCCCAAACCGGGGTACTCCCACCTTGCCGCTGTCTTCGAGTAGATCGACGCCGCCCGTGTTCGCGTCCCCTTCTTCTCGGCCCGGATCTGGGGTTCGGGTCTCGATGGGGTTGTTATGCCTTCTCGATTTGGTTAGGTTTTGACCGACATCTCTGTGTTTCCTTTTCTTGAGGCCCCGCAACTTGCCGGAACGCCGCCGAGGATCCACATGGTAAATCATCGATAAAGGTCAAGACAGGAAAGCATGGTTGATAATTATATTTTCGAGTCTGAAATTTTTATTGGATGCCCCCTGAATCCCAATTATCGACAAGATTTTCTCTAATACAACGACAATCTCTGATACCTCATCTCTCAAGACCTTCCGGATGTATGATTGATTCACTGCCACCGCTAAGTATTTTCTCATTGTTCCTTTTGACAAAGTTAGTGGACTATTCATTTTCTCCTACTTTACTACTCTGAGGTTGATATTTCGTTGTCGGTCTCACCAGCTTCAAGTGGACCCGATGTCCCCTTTGATGTGGATGTCTTTGACTCTAGTGTACATTACATCAAGTTAATGAAGTAAGTAGCTTGTTCTTTCGTGTTTTCTTTCATTGAAGTGAGAATATCTCGTGCTTTATATCATTACATGTTACCCGGATCATGTTGTGTAACAAGGAATCTAATGATTTAGTTACCGCCATCATTTCCGGACAATTTTGACTTTGAAGCAATAAAAAGCACTGGCTTCCCAAAAGTTTACATTCTCGTATTCATCTATGACCGCAACCATGTCACCATTGACGTAATAATATTACTTTGTAACACATCCGAAATCTTGTTGTGCTCTTTTTTAGTTATGATGCGCTCCATGGTGTTGCTTTGGAGCTTATGCCAGTACACATCTTTGTGGAAGAGCTTGGTCTTTGGATGAAAGCTCATTTGTTGAATTGTGTCCCAAAGTAATGAGCTCTTCTATTGTCACAAATTTCTACTTAAAATGTGGCTTGGTATTAATTCATCACTTATGTTTTTGCAGGAGGACTTTGGAGGTGGTCATCGGATCCTAGCCTCACCTATGCAAAAGAGTTGGTTGAACGGATGGATCTTGGAAAGTCATCCTCAAATGTTGAGCCCCTCAATTTACGCTGCAATTGATGGAGATCTTGATCGCAACATGATTACGGGTAAAAGGTATGATATGTTGAATATCTCGCTATGTAGAAAATTTGTTTTGGATTCTAGAAAAGCACAAGGAATTCATGGTACTCCCCTTTGCCTTGTTATAGATTCTTTGTGGCACCATCGGACTCTGTTGCCATTATCGCGCCAATGTTGTCCAATCAATTCCTTACTTTGCTTCGGCCTCAAGGGAGTTGCCAGTGAAAAGCTCTCCTCCATCTTGTCTTTGCTAATATAACATCTAGATATATTGTCATTGTAAAAACTCTCACCGTAGGCTCAAAGCGGTAAACTTCATTGTAGCTGCGCAAAGAAAATGCATGTTTCTCTCTACATTTTGTGCACCATCTGTTTTAAGTCCGGCGTTATTTCGCTCAATAAATCTGCTTAACATATCAGCGACAATACCATCCGAACACAGGTTCGCTAACGCCAAATTTTTCATCCCCAAACCGTCGACCTTAGATGCATTTAAAATTTCTCTATGCAATCGATCGGCGCTTATGATAATCCATTGTTGTAGTTGCGAGGAGCATGCCAATATCTGCACGCTTTGATGTTGTTGCAAAAGAATGAATCTCAAGTTCTTTGAGGTAAAGTGTTGAGACCTTGGTTTGCAAGATTTTTGAATGCTAGATAAATCTAACATAAACAACCATGTTTTGGTGCCCATTGGGCGGAAGTTTTTGGGAATTTGATGGATCTTTGGAATGTGCTCAATCTGTGGTGAAGAAAGCTTTGGCCTTTGGTAATATTTGGCTTCGGCTATCATTTATATACATGCGAATCACAGTAGTAAACATGCTAGCACCTCTTGTATCGTCATGTTAGATGGGTAAATTGTGTTAACATGAATGGGGCAAATCACTTGTTGTGTTCTCGATAGTGAGCTCTCTCGCCCTTTTATTGAGTCGGTCATGAATCCAACCCATAGTAAGGTCAAGGACTTGTTGGTATTTGGTATAGACATTATTGAGATGTTTATATGTACTACTTTGGCGTGGTCCACCACATTCGTGAGAAGGATGGCATCCGGCTGTGCTTGCATGGCTTTCTATTATTGCTTTCAAGAATAAGGACGACCTTGGAGGAGATAAGCTTGTCGTTGTTGAAGATATTGTCCGTCAAAGATTGGGCCACATATGGTTGCCATTATTACACACGCTATGACTATGAGGTACTAACTTTTTTTTGACATTCGCCTTGCATATATGTACCACACATTTTGAGATATCATTCTAAATGCACAAGTTTGTTTGTGAAGAATGTTGGCGCTTGGGGGCTGCTAAGGAGCTTATGGCAAACCTAGGAAGCATGCTGATCATCACTTTTCGATGTCAACAAGTAAGTGGAACTTTTAAAGTGTAAAGGAATCAAGTGCCTCCAAAAAATTATGGTCGTACTCCGTATATACATATATCAACTTAAGCAATCTTGAACATTTTAGTGCCATATCTAAATTATCTCTCGTCAGGTGATCAAGGAGATCCGGTCGATGTTTCAAGTAGTTGTGGTAGACGAGTTTGAGTACAAGGATCTGTTGATGGCTCTCGTGTCCAAGCACCGGGCATCCAATACCTCTTCGGAGATGGTTCACGGCTGGT
Organism: Miscanthus lutarioriparius; assembly: GCA_904845875.1. Taxonomy (NCBI): domain Eukaryota; kingdom Viridiplantae; phylum Streptophyta; class Magnoliopsida; order Poales; family Poaceae; genus Miscanthus; species Miscanthus lutarioriparius. The sequence continues at coordinate 86,248,348 of CAJGYO010000002.1, forward strand.
ATGTAGACTGTGTTGTTTTAGATATCCTCTATTTTATGTCTTGAACCAAAACAAAGGGAGTGGTGTGAAAACCTTGTTCTAGTCAACAATACATTTCCTTTTTTGCAATATTATCATTCGGTACATGATAAGTCTCGAGTGGATTCATCCTTGGTCGATGGATATATTTGAGATCTCTGTCTATATCATCTTGGTGAGCTAACATGGATTTTCGGCATTCTAGGTGTTCCGCCTCTCGAACCCAGTTACATTGGTGCCACCATCCGTGTCTACATCGAAAGCGAAGACGAGAAGGGTTCCTCCAAGACGGGCAGGATTCACAGGATGCCCTTGCTCCGTTGGTAAGATACTATCATGTCCTTTCGGTTCACAGAGCTGAATATACATTGGGTTTCGTGAAACTGCATTTTCTAATTTTGTGTTTCATCTCAAGGTTGTTGCGCTCAAGCTCTCCAAGATGCAAGAGTACACCGCCGCTCTGCCTCAACTGTTATCACATAAAAATTTTGAAGAGTGTCTTAGAATGAGTTGAGGCGGTTACACAAACTCTCATTCGGCCTCTTGTTCCATAGTTTTTCTTTCATGTTGCATCTCACCGATGAATAAAATGTATGTATCGATTGTCTCGTTTTTTTGCCCATATCGCAGAGTAAGTCACCGGCACAAGATGCATGTAATAATCTTGTTACAAAGTGTTGTAATTGGGAGCATGTTCCTTCTAATCTTGTTCTCCTTTGAAAAGCTTCTTCTAATCTTGTTAGAAGTGTTTCGGTTTGTTCGAGCATTTGCGTATCATTTTTTCCTTTCTCAAGAGAACAAAAAATTTTACTCAATCTGTATAACTTTGTCACTAATGTTTTGATGTCATTTGGTGAGGCTTGGTTATCAACCGTCCAGAGAATTAACCATTCTGTGTGATCGGGTTGTAGACCCTGTCTTCTTAAGTTCCTTGTAATTGCGAATAACGAAAGTGCCATTATGGCGGGGATCGTGGTTGTGGGTTGGGATATATTTGCATCGGTGTTGGTCTTGTTTGATGTGATCAAGACCTGGTGTGTTGGTTCAGCTCCATGATTTCTGAGCCCGAGTGACGGTGGTTCGAACTTCGATACATGTTCTGTTTCTTGTGATAGATGGCCCTCCGAACTCCATCCACCGAATTTTTGATGTTTTGGGATTGGAAACGAGTTGATGTTTTGAAAGTGGAAATGAATCGAGTTCTTTTGAATGTTAATGAGAGCGGTGGCATAAACCATCTGTGCAAGTACGCCAAGATAAGCCGATTGAAGGAAACAATTAGAAACCTAGAAATTTCGACACGCATCAGCGATCACAAGCACACGACAAGCTAGGGAACTCGTTTTTCTTTTAAAATGAAAAAAATGATTTAGAATGACTTTGACTTCGTCTCGGCTCATTCAACTCGGTTTGAAGTTGATAATTCAGGAGACTATTTATAAAAGTATGCTAATTTTGAAGAAAGCTCAAAAGAAGTGTTCTTGATTCGCTATCCAACACTAGAACCAAAGATACCGCAGCTATTATTATGGGCATCTCAAGTTTCTTACAGCGTCAGCCTCGTTTGCCATCTACGTAGCCCGCCTCTCACACAGAGGTAGGTCAGTCCCTGCCGGAGAATCAAGGAGTCGTGGCGCCCTTGCCGCTGCCGTTGGAGTGCCTGGGCTCCCACATGATGGTTGTCTCCGCGATCAGCGAGGTCACCACGTCACGGGTCCATGTTGCACGCTGGCCTCCTGTCCTCCAAGTAGCCTCGAGGCAAACCAAGAAACCTCACAGGTTGATTCCACAATAAGAACCAACCGAAGCAAAGAAGGCCGCCTTTGGAAAGAAAGAAACCGGTTCCACTGCCTCTCACTTAGTTGTACTCTCTCTCTACTTGAAACACTTCAAATCTCTTACAACAAGTACATCACCCGCGACGAAGCGCAAGTACATCACCCCAACGAAGCGAGAAGCGATGGGTTGGGGTTGGTGGACACATTTAATGTCTCTCCTCCTTACCATCGAGATAAAAATGATTCACCATCCAAGCGTACTATTGTAATAGTACCTAAGTAATATGAACTCGTAGGGACGTTGTGGTAGTTTCTAAGTAATATGCAGGACCATGCAGACCATTTAAACTGCCACGATTTAGGACACATGCATGGCCACGTTACTCTGTGGATGGTCGGTGGTTGGGGTTGATCGCCATTACTACATCTACCATAATGGCTTTGTGCTTAGCGCCGCTATGTTTCGCCTACTACATGACCCAAGTCTCCCCCGTGGTTTTTTTTGCCCTCTTGTCGGAACCTTGCCTTGTACCGTATTAGTCCTTAATGGGTAGACATTACACCGTACCCGAGAGGTGAACACACGAACGTGTGCATCAATGGAACTATATACTTATATGTATGCAATGATGAGGTTTTAAGTGCCAAAGACGTTGGCACAAAGAACAAAATCTTGTAGATTCTACTACATACCTAGGTGGTTAGTTGAGGTGTAGCCACGTAGTACGTGCATTATTGTGCCGTATTGTTAGTAGACACGCCATCCTTAGGTGCCACACATGTCGTTGTGTGCATGGCCTATGCATGCTTGTTTCTGTAATTAGGTTCAAGATCTTTGTACCTTCGTGGTCCGCATTCACACCGAAAGTAACATCGGTGAGTGACCCACGCCCCTCATACCCCTTTTTTCGCACTCTTGTCGGGCCCTTGCCCGCAATCGTATTTACTTTCGAAGAATGGCACCACACGCCACTCGCCTCGAACGCGTGAAATTTGGTCAATTTGTTCGTAGTGATCCCACGTAAGAACCCCGTGAACCGCGCCAAGACCACGGACCGCTCGCCTTTTATAAGCGAGAGCTCGCTTAGCCGGTAGCACTCTTTTTGAGTTCTTGTCGGAACCTTGGCTTACTGTACCGTATTAGTCATTAATGGCCTCGGCATATCGCTCACCTCAAACGCGTGAGGGCGTGCATTAATGCATGGCCTGTTTGTGCATTGTTATCCCATATTACTAGCAGCTACGCCATCCATAGGTGTCACGCGTGCCGTAGTCTGCATGGCCTACTTGTGCTTGTTACATAGTTAGGTCTACACTGTGGCCTTGTGCTCGCGGCCGCCCATGAACCACGCCAATAGTAACCCATGTCTCCTTGTACCCCTTTTTCGCACTCTTGTCGGACCCTTGCCCTACGATCGTACTACTCAAGAATGGCACCACACGCCACTCGCCTCGAGCAGGGCGCGAAATCTGGTCGATTCGCTCAGTAGTGATCCCAGCGCAAGAACCCTAGTGAACCACGCGGGACCACAGACCGCTCGGCCTTTATAAGCAAAGCCTCGCCTTGGCCATTGGTACCACCACTGTCGTCGACTTTAGCTCGCTTAGGTTTTCTTTGAGCAAGCTTTTTACTCGGGCCTTCTTTGTAGCCACGACCAGAAATGGCAGGAACCTAGGTTAGTAGTTACTGCCTAAACGTTGAGGCCTTTCCTAGAATCCTGCACGCCACCCTGCAAAAGCTCGGAGTCAAATATCGTCCCGAGTATGAGGGCCGTGAGTATCAGAAACATGGCATCGATCGGTGTGAGGTTACCATTTACATTGGGAAGAGTGAAGAGTTCCCCGACATCACCGAAGCCTGGAGTGTGACCGCAACCGGATTTAGCTTCACCGACACCTACCAGGTTGTGGCCCGCAAAGCTTTGTGGTATCTTTGCCAGCTCTATGAAGAGCCCGTTGCCCGTACCCCCATGAGGTTCTTTCCACCCTTGGATAGGAATCGGCGGCCATGGATGGCTCGCATGGAGGCTTTGCAAGGGCGTGATGCCCAAGAAGATAGTCCTACCGTGGTACACTTGACCACGTACATGCTTGCTCTGGATGAGCAGTATGACCGGCAAGCCTTGGAGCTGAGGGCGTGCCTCCGGCGCGTCGAAGAAGCCGAGATCTTCACTCGGATGCTCTAGGTGCAGCTCGCCAAAGCGCATGCCAGTGCTGCAGCTGCTGAGAGCCGGGAGACTGCAATGTCAGAAGCTCTGAAGGAGGCCGAAGATCGGCATGTTCATCAACTGGGTGAGGCCTATTTGTTCACTAGGGCCAAGCGGAGGGCGCTGGTTGATGAAATGCGGGATGCCCCGATCTTGGAGGGGATCCCTATCCACCCAACTGAAACAAGGAGAACCGGTGATGTAGAACCGCCAGCGCCTCCACCTTCGGAAGTGTTAGAAGCAGAACCCTTAGTTCCTCTCACTCAGCCATTAGCGCGAGAAGTTGCAGATCCATATCCAGGACAGTAAAAGAATCCACCGAGCACAGGAATCAAGCTGCGTGGTTTCAAGGTGGATTAGTTGCCTTGGGATGCTCCTCTTGTCGTTGTTGTCATCCGTAGTTATTGGATGCGTGTTGTAGATTCACCTAAGAAGAATGAATCCTAATTCACTTTTTGTAAACCCTCCCGTTAGGGGAAGTATTTGTGTTTTAGTTTTCCTATTTTCGCCTATAATGTAATGTTATCCAATGTTGTACTTCAAATCTAAGTGCGTTAGTTGCTTGAACCCAACTCCATCAAATACTTCTTTCCACTAGAATAGGCACCATGTAATGACAACCAACCTGACCAGCCTTAAGTACTAATACGATGAGAAAACATATTAGCAATATGAGGTTTCCTATACCAAGCAAATCACCCGCAGCGAAGCGCGGGCAGCAATGGCTAGTCTGGCATTATGGCATGGGTGATGTGTGTTGATGCCTCAGTATTCACAGCTCAAAACCAGATGTATAGTGTAGCAGAATATAAGCATATAACCAATAAAAGACACTTACCTGGGAGGCCAAGCTTGAAACAATTTTAGGCCAGGCACTCCTAACCAATTTATTAGCCATCAAATTTGTATGTTGAATTTAAAAGAGAGTAAAATGCACCATTAGTCCATCAATTTGTGCATCTGTGTTACTTTTTGGTCCATCAACTTTGAAAGTGTATTTTTGGATCCAAAATCTTGTTAAGTGGTGCATAAATAGGCCATACCTCTTCGTTTCGCGAATAGATCTGACGTGGACAATACACCTAGCTGCTGAAGTGGACAGGAGGTCACGTCCGGACGCCGCTGCAGCGCGGGGTACGGGTCGCTGGGGCTGCGGCTAGCGGAACAGCAGCGCGGGTAGCGGCGAGGGTGCGCGGGGCAGGGCACGGGGAGGCGGCGCGGGCACGTGGGGCTGCGAAGCACAGGGCGGCGGTGCGGCGCGGGGAGCAGGGTTTACGGCGCGCGGCTCGGAGTGCAGGACGGCTGCGCGCGGCGCGACGGCAAGCTACACAGGCGCACGGGACGGCGGCCTGTGGTCGGCCGCGCGAGGCGCGGCACGAGCACGGCACGCGAGGCGGCAGCACGCGACGTGGGCGGCGCGAGCGCGGTGTGCGTATACCCGAGAATGGATGGAAATCCATGTCCAAATCAATGGAATCCAAATAATATCTAACTTACAAAAGTCCACGTCCAGACCAGTTCTACTTAAAGCCAGAGAAAATCCAATCCTATCCAATCTACTTCTACTAAAATCCAATTCATCCAACACAATCCAATCGTTGAATCGAACGAACACAACATCAGAGAGAAAATCATCTGTACGCCGTTCCACAGTGCATGGGTCCCACACACATGTTTCCTCTTCCTTGCTTGTGCCTTTCTGTGTTCTCTCTCGTCGCTCGACGACGCACCAGCACGTGTGAGCGCCGCCAGGCACCGGAGCTGACGGCATGGGGCTCGACGGCAGGGGCGGCGCGAGGCCAAGTCGTTGGCGAGGCGGCTGCCAGCGCTGGCACAACAGCGTTTTACCAGATGTGCTAGAAGGGTGGGTGTGATGCCTCGGCTGCGGGCGACGCGCACGACAGGGTTTTGCCCAGGCGGCAGCGAGCTAGGCGCTGATTGCGTGGGCTAGGCCACGCCCGTGGGTGGCGCGCGAGGCGCGACAAGATCACCCGGGCAGCGGTGAGCTTGGCCTTGGCTGCGTGAGTGAGGCCTCGTCCGTGGGCGGCGCGCGCGACAAGGTCGTCCAGGCGGCGGCGAGTTTGGCCCTGGCTGTGTGGGCGAGGTCGCCGCCGGCGACAATGGTGCGTGGGCAAGGCCTCATCCGCAGGTGGCGCAGACGGCAAGGTAGCCCAGGCAGCGGCGAGGTCGCCCCCGTCGGCAACTGTGTGTGGGGAGGTGCTGGCGACTCGTGGGACCCAGGATCAGTCCAATAGCAATTGGATTATCATCGGGGTTTTGTCCAGCACCATCCAACGCTCTTGGATCAAGAGAAAATGGATGTCCATGTCCAACCAAATCCAAATCCAACAAAATCCAAGTGCAAAAGTCCAATTGGATCTTGGACTATGCCAAGTCCATTCCCAGGTATAGGTGTGCTGTACATCGGGGAAGCAGCAGACATAGCTCTCGGGCGAGCGTGCGCATAAGCTTCACGAGGAAGAGGCGGCGCTTACAGAGCTCTCGGGCGACGGCGGGAAGCAGCGAATGGCGGGGCACGGCGGGACGCTCGCCGGAGCCGAAGGAGACAGCCGGGGTGGCGGCGATTTCGGCCTGATCCGGCCAGGAAACTCTGCAAGGAGGGGCGGAGGGGGAAGAGGAAGCTGCTGCGCAGCTCAGTCTGGCTCGGGATGGCAGGGAACGGGCGCAGGGGCGGCGGATTTGCGTCGGTGGCGCGGCTCGGTCTGGAGCAGAGCATGCACGGGGAGAGAGCGAAGGGAGGGGAGCGACGTGGGGAACGGGAGCGCGGCGCGGCTCAGACGGTCTCGCCGGACCCCGTCAAAGAGGCGGTCATCGGCTGGCTCCGTGCCGTCGCGTCGATGTCGCGCCACGCCCTCCCGCCGCTCCTTGGACTGCACAGCGCGTGCTCCTCCTTCCCGTTTTGTGCTCCACCACCGACATGCTTGATCCGCCGGCAAAATTTGCCGCCGTCTAGCCGCCCCCGTCCGATTCCTTTCACAGTCATAGCCGCCTCGTCCTTGTTCTCCGTTTGGACCCAGTCGCGGCAGCCCTCTCGGCCGGAATATGCCACGCGCGTCATTTCCACCGCCGCGGTCCGCCATCACCGCCGTGAAGCTCCTTGCCGTGCCCAAGTCGTTCGGGTGCTTCCCTCTCCCTCTTCTTGCTTGATCTAGCTTCGCCTTGATGTCGTGGACCTTATCGGCTTCTCCGTTTTGTCAGTGGAGCACCGGAGCCACCGGTCCGCCATCACCGCGACGCCAGTTCCAGCCGCCGCGCTCATCTTCAACGCCAACAGCGGTGGCGGCGGCGCCTGCTCGCCCACGTGGCCGTGGTGGCGGAGGCTCGCACGCGCACCGGCGTGGCTGCTGCAGCGGCTCGCCTGCTCGTGCACCCGCGTGCTGCGGCGGCGGTGGGCCGCCCGCCTGCGCTCGCCTGCGAGCCAGAATGGGGTGAAGTGGCAGAGGGAGAGAAAGAGAGGGTGGTATTGGCTAAAAAATAAGGGCCACTCAGCCCTCACGTGACACAGACGCCACGCTGGCTGATGACATGGTCTGCCACGTCAGATCTATTCGCTAAACGAAGGAGTATGGACTATTTAAGGTTTTGACCCAAAAATGCACTTTCAAAGTTGATGGACCAAAGTAACACAGACGCACAAGTTGATGGACTAATGGTGCATTTTACTCTTTTAAAAATAAGGGCTAATATACTTTATAACAGCTATTTTGACAAATGACTTAACTTTATATCATTTTTTACCTCACATCTCATGTAGTCATGCTATTCAGCCACTTGCTTGAATTCTTACTGGAAATTCACCTTTTTTCAGGATGATGGCCGAAGGTCCTTTTGGTCAGTTAATGGTCCACGAATTCTGCAGGTTGGTTATGAAGATGAAGAGGACCAAAAAGTGATGGAAGCATATGAACTCATTGGTTCCCTGGTATAACCGCTGAACTTTTTAGTATTTTGTCTGGTTATTAGTTCGACCATGTGTTACATATACTAGTTGAATGGTTTTTGCTTTATAGACATGCTGTTGATGCATGTCCTAGGCATCTTATAATCTGTTCCAAGAGTTATTAACTATATGATGCAGGACTTTCTCGTGATGAGTTTACCCTTATGCTACTTTTAGTCTCTGTAGATACTCTAATCGTTAATGTTCCTTTTCTTGCCTCCCACCCCCCGGCATCTGCTCTACTTCTATATGTTTGATCCTTGACATTGTTGCACTCTTGAAGTGTTGAGACAGTAGTTTGGGCAGACTACTGGAAAGCATGCTTTATGATGAGTCTGTCAAATTCAAACAGATCATGTTTTAACATTTCATCTCTTGACACAAATTGTGTTACCATAATGCTATCATAGTATGATATTCTTTATGGGGGCTGACTCAAACTTTATTTAACGTTGACAGCTTGTTGGGAAGGGTGAAGGTGAACAAGAACAAGAGCAAGGAGAGAAGCCTCAATGACCCCCACCCCTGATAAAAACGGTGTTGTATTTTTGTTTGTCTAGAAAACATCCCTCGTCATGTGCAATAGCAATACTATAATATCCCAACTTGTCAGCTGTTGCAACTGCAAAAGCTCTGCAGTGTTGCTTGTGTTATTGACGAATGTATCTGGAAACTTTGTATTGTACTACGTACTGGCCGTCTTTTCCATGGTTTTGAACTCTGACGATTCTTTCACACCGTCACTTCAGAACATGGGTAGGCATTAACCCGGGCCTTGTTTAGATGATGGTTGGTAGCACTTTCGTTTATATTTAACAATTATTGTCCAATCATGGTCTAACTAGGCTTAAAAGATTCGTCTCGTAATTTATAATCAAACTATGTAATTAGTTATTTTTTTATCTACATTTAATACTCTAGTGATAGAGAGAGAGTGAAAAAACTTGGAATCTAAACAAGGCCCCGGCTACCCTGTTGCTTTCGCTGAAACCTATTGGGAATTGATTGATGGGCGCCATGTTAAATGTAGGGACCCGACCATTATGTGGCTCTACCCCATGTGAGCTGAAGTCGCACCAAACAAACTCTGAGTGTTATGTTATCTACTTGCTCGATATAAAGGCCATGTTCGGGTGACCCAAAAAAGTTACTGTGCCGGCTGAAAACACTGTAGCGGCTGAATTTGTGGGAGAAAAACACTGTTCCGGATGAAAAAAAAAAACGGATCAAGCCGAGTTCAAAGTCAGCCGAACAAGGCTAAAGTCTGTTTGCCGGTCAAACCTGGCTAATGATGAGATTTAACTATCAATTGAGATGCATTTTTAATTTGTGGAGAATGCTGACAAACTTTTATCATCATGATAACATAGGACGCAGGGTACATACGTGAACCTCCCGTGGCTAAGATAAACGACACTTCTTGTGGTCCACAAGTTCATACGTGTGCCTCGTGTCACCTCAAATATTGCACGAAAAACATCGTGGGCGACATCCATGAGTTTTTCTTTTAATATATATTTCTATCTCCTTTGTCTGCATTTTGTATTGCCGTTTTTTCTTTCATTTCTGGCAAGTAGTGTTCAACAATTGCCATTTTGCTTCTAGGGCCACACTTAAGTACGGGTAACCCTTCATTGATGCTGACGCCGCCACTGTTGCTATTTCTTTCCTCCTTTTTCTTTTTCAGGGAAATTTCATATGGTAGTTGGAAGAAAGACGGATTTTCCATTTTTTTCCTCTCTCTTAACATAGCATTCTTAGAACATAGGATAGGCCGATAGGGTCGCTGTTGTATGGAACTTCCTACATGAATGTTTTCTTTAGGAGATGGGATTTTTATTTCTATTTACTGCACTTTTCACGTAAAATAAATCGAATTCCTGTGAAATTCGATGCATTTCAAAGGGGCCAAATAAAAATCTAGAGGGTTTCAGTGTGGCCTTTGGATGCAACACGGGAAAAATTCAAGAATCTATAAAGATAGAGACACAATGGAATTTTGCATATCCTCATATTAGTTTTGGTCCAAAAGTTCCTATTGCTTCATGCATCTCATAGGAATCCAAATAAATTTCATACGGTGTTCCTCTGTTCCCACAAGGTATATAGGAAATTTTCCTATGGGTTTGGAATTTATTAAATTTCTGTGTTTTTTTTTGTTCCAACAGGGCCTGAATCTTGCAAGAATTGAATTGACTCATGCGAAAATACTGTGAAATCCACTTTGCAAAAATCTCATGTTCCAAAGAAGGCCTGAAAACAGACAAAATTTCAAAACAAAGCCTTACAACTTGAAGATGCAGATAATATCAATGCGGCTAAACCACCTACCAAATACAATACCTCCAAAATGCAGGTCAAGAGAAAAGGGGAACGAACTCAAATCCAAGCATTGCTAAGAGACCAAACAGCAGATGCCGCACTTCACGCGGTCAATATACTGTCTGAGTGCTAATCACACCCGTCAATCGTTGATCATTCGTTTATTTCAACCATGAGGCTCCAAATCGCCCATTTGAGATTGGCGCATAGCTCCGGACTCTGAAGTTTGGATGCATGCAGCGGAACCGGACAGACAAAACTCTACCAAACACAGGTTTTCAGTGTCTCATATCATATCATGGTACCTTAACCCACCAGTTTTATTCAATTCGACAATTATTTTTGAGAGAACAGGATACACCCACATTTATTACTCGAACAAATGCTTGCATAGTTTTAACGATCTGGTTGAAGCATATTGAGGAGTGCCTGTTGGATACAGACTAATGGAGGCAACCAAACGGAGTCTTAAGTATGGATAACCCTTCATTAATGCTAATGCTACTGCTGTGTTATTTCTCCTCTGCTTTCCCTTTTTCAGGGAAATTTCGTATGGTTGTTGGGAGAAAGAGATCTACAGCTCCTTTGGAACAAGGGATTTTTTTTCTCTCTTTTAAACTAAGGATTCTCAAAACGTAGGACAGAAAAAACGTAGGGTCACAGTTGTACGAAACTTGCGAGTCCAGATGAAGGCATTCTTTGGAGCGAGGGATTTTAATTTTCAATTTACTACGTCTTTCCTGTGAAAAAGGTACCGTTTTCTGTGAAATTCATGTTTGTTGCCTATAAATTCAAGAATTTTGCATAATTTTTAAAATTTTCGTGTTTCTATCTCTATAGATTCTTGATTTTTTCCCTTGTTGCATCCAAAGGCCATATTGAGGGTTTAACAGCTAGAAACATGGGAAGCACGAAAGAAACAAGGGAAAAATTCACAGAAACACGAATGAATTTTGCATAAGTTTTACCCTCGTGTTAGTTTTCTTCTAAAAATTCTCATTGACTTATTGCATCCCATAGGAATCCAAATGAATTTCATTGAGTTAAATCCTCGGTTCCAAAGAGGTTTATAAGAAATTTTCCTATGGGATTGGAATCTTCTTAAATTTCTATTGTCTTTTATTTTGTTCCAACAGGTCCTGAATCTTGCTTGATATCCAAGTGAAAATTCCGTGAAATCCATTGCAAAAAAATCGTGTTCCAAAGAAGGCCTGAAACAGACAGAATTTCAAAACAAGCATTACAACTTGAAGATGCAGATAATCTCCACGCGACTAAACTACCAACCGAATGTAACACCTCCAAAATACAGGTCAATAGAAAAGAGATACCAAACTGAAGTCCAAGCCCTGCTAGGAGACCAAGCTGCAGATGCCGCACTTCCCGTGGTCGATATACTGTTTGAGTGCTAATCTCACAGTCCTCATTATCAGGACGACTAACTAACGGAGGTAAAGAGCATCACTGATGTGTTGTGTTGGCCGTCACCGCACCAGGCAGGGTATCAGTGCTCCGAGGCGTTACTGAACTTCCGCAGATCGCATCGACCAAGTCCTGCTCCAGCCGTCTCGACACTACTACCAAAGCTCCCCAACCTGAAGCTGATTTCGTCCAGACCCAGCCGATTCTTGGTGATGCTAGCTCTTGTTGCCACCTCCAAACTTCCAATAATATTGTCTATCTACCTCTTTTTTTTTCTTCTCAAAAACACACGGAAGAGTTGCATCTGTCTTCCATCAGTTGGTTCAGATGCTTCCACGCCTTGCCATGAAAAGATAGATAGATCATTATGTTTCTGCCAAATGCACCATAACACAGCAACGCACACAGTTCAAAAGTTTTTCTTTCTTGTTACTCACCAACCAGCGACCATTTAACTCAAAGTCAACACCCACTTTTACATTCATAAAAGTAGTGATAATACCCCAAAGGTTTTGCAAACAATAATGCAATCAAAGAAAAGATGTTCAACTGATTATTTTTCACAGCGAAAGAAACATGACTGATCGTCTATCTTCCTTCTTTTACTCAAGTTATCTCCAGTTAACAGGTCGATATGAACTTGGGGAGTGACAGCGAGCTTCCAAACAGGTGGAACATAAACTACTGGCTTAACCCCTGTAAAGGTGATCATTGAGTACAAGGACTGAACTCCTAACCGTGGGCTTTTATTGGTGAAGAATTTCAAGATGTTAGGCGTCAAGCAGTGGTCGGGTCTTTATTATGATAGATGCTCATCAAGTCATCAAGCATCATGGCTCCAAGAAGGTGGCTGTGCCCCTTGTGCTCACCGGTCACCGCTGGCGGAGAGTTGTGTGGAGGTCTTTGTAGCTTAGGTCGTTCACCTATTGTCGCTTTAGTTGTCACTTTGTTATTTCCATTTCTCTATACTTAGCTGCGCCTGGTCGCAGATTGTTTGCCTGTAATAACGTAAACTCTTATGGTGATTCTTGTGAGATTCGTCTCGCAAGTGTTGTGTAGGTCGCGCCTTCCGCTCAACGATCTTGGCAAGTTCAGACTTACTAGGATCGTGGATCGTTGTTGGATGTAATTCTCTCTCCCTGTTAATAAAAGTGAAAGAAAAATAAGGATTGAAATGAATATATGCCATTAGAGTTATAAGCCCAAATGGTCTCATCACTATCATTAGTGAAAATTATGCTCTCAGCTATCTGGACAAGGCCCTCCCACATATTCATCAGACCCTGAGACACAACGCTACTAATTAAAAGTAAATATGAGCTGCTCTGCATCCCAACAATCTGCTATAGTACTAGTCTTTTCATTTACAATCACATATAGCGGCCAAAACTAGCAGCCTGTTCTGCTGGAGCGGCTGGCTGGCTGGTGCTGGCCAGCCCTCTCACGCGGGCACTGTTCACATAAACAGTGTCTTCCGGTCAGAATAATATTTTTCTTTCACACTAAACCAGCCAGCAGTAATAATCCACGATCCAGCCAGCGGTACCGAACAGGCTGTAGATAGCTAGAGTGTCCAAACCAGTTATCTTCCCAGAAGCGAAGAATATCTCCAATCTCTGTGCATGGTACAGTTGTTGAAAACACTAGTGGTGTGTTTTATTCGGTCTATTCCTTAAATTTAGTGAAATGACTCGATTCATCGTGATGGTACTAGTTATTAGCTTGTGAGGAATGAAGCGACGATGGATCAACTCATTTTATTCCACAAATCAAACAAAAAAACTAAAGAGTGAAATGATGATAACCACTTCGTTCCGCAAACCAAAGACCCCTAGATGTCGTCAGTGATGACAACAGAGCAGATTTTGAACAGTAAGAGCGGTTTGTGGAGCAGATTGATGAACTGTTCCATGGTACACGCCTACAGCTCAACTGTTGCATAAGACACCAGACTGTCTTGATCCCACTGTTCCAGATAGTACCTTGTGCTTCCCTTCACCTCTCATTTGGGGGCCGAAAACGCGGCTGGCCTCCTTAATTCAGAAAATCCGGTTCGTAAATTCACATATATTTGTTTATTTTCCACCGGGAAATCAGCGTCTCGCAAGATAAAGACCCTTATCATGCATCCCAAGTGTTACCTGGAGACGAAAAGCATCACTGTTGTTCAAATTTGTCTGGTGTCTCATTGTGCTTTTCTTTTTCCCTGACGAACAGCAATGGTTTCCTTGTCGCCTTCGCAGGTCACTGTCGGAGTCATGCTGCACAACAGTTTCAAATTTAGTTGTTAGCATGAGTGTCAGGGCGGCATCAAGCTCCTGTGTCTATGCGGATGGATGGTGTCAAGGCTGCAGCTACCGTCTCAATTTCAATTTTGGATCATAAAACGCTGCGAAAAGAAACATATGGCCATCGGTGCTCCAGCAGAGCAAACTTCACAGCCTCCTCATCTCCTCCCTGTTGCCGTTGCAGTTATTCCTTCATGCAGACAAATTGGCAATTAGGTTTGTCTGTTGAATTGAATTATTATGATATATAGGAGTAGTTTTCGTACATGAACAGTTGATGAAATTTATGTGTCCATACATTTTTATCTTTATTTTATTTTGGTGATGCGTAGTGATGTCTATATAAGTGCGCCTATTCACACCATCTCCTTTGGCGACGCCATTTTCTTCATCCTTGTACTGGTGTGTGTTGGTTGCACCATGGAGATGGGCCGATCGGGAAATGGTGGCGGCAGGGTGGTCACCTTCGACGACGCCATCAGCGGGAGGCGCCGGAACGGCAGCAGCTCCTTGTCGTCGTACCTTGACATGGGCCGGGACGCCGACGGTGGCCGCGCGACGCCGCGGCCGTTGCCGGCGCATGCCATGGCGAGCCGTCGGCACACGTACGCCGACGGCGAGCTCGACGTGTTCGCCGCCGAGCGCTACTTCAGAGGCGCAATGGACGGCGACGGGGACCGCAAGGAAGGTTTCAGTGTCACCACCCCCGCGGTAGCGGTGCAGGTGCAGCAGGCCTTGGTGGAGACGGCCGCTGCGAGGCCGGCGGCGGATCCGGAGGCCGTGGTATTGGCTAAGCCGTCCTCGACGCGCGCGTCGACGGTGAGCTTCACCGCGAGCTCGGCGTCCAGCGCCAACAGCCAGACGGCGCTCTTCCGGGGCGGGCTCCATCGACGGCGGAGCTCCCGCGACAACAGGTGCTGCGTCCAGGTCGGTGTGCTCATGCGCACGTGCTCCGGGAAGCGGTCGGTGCGCGTGGACGACGGCTGCGCGGCCAAGGAAGCCCCGACGACGCCGAGCCGGCGGCGGCGACCGGGATGGACTGGTACAGAGAGCTGAGGATGCACAAGGCCGCCCTCGGGCTCTCCGGGGATGGCAATACCAATGGCCATGGCTTGGTGGCCGCCGGTCTCCCGCCAAGCTTGAATCTTGGGACGGCGAAAGTGGCAGCCATCGGGAGGCAGGTGACGACAGGAGAGGAGAAGGAGGCCGCTGAGCTCACCTTCTCAAGTTCTACGAGTAGGAGAAGCAACTTTACTCTTGTGGCTCCGGTCAGAGCCAACGTGCCGGCGAGCGGCGGCCGCGTCGGCGAGCCAGGTGGCGGAGCAGGTAAAGTTGGCCGTGGCGGTGGCGGTGGCGCGCACCATCTCCACGACAACGACGACGACGACGACGCCGGGAGCGAGTCGAGCTCCGACCTGTTCGAGATCAAGAGCCTGATGATCGGCGACTGCCCCTACGAGCCGAGCGAGGCGAGCATCCAGTGGAGCGTGGTGACCGCGGACGCATCGGAGCGCGGCGACCGCGTCCCCGCCAGATGGGTCGGCGGCGGCGCGAGGGGTCCTCCTGTCGCCGGAAGGCAGCTGCGGGGGCACCGGCCGGCCGGGATTCTGGCGGGGTGCGCCAGCCACAGGGCCGTCGACGTGTCGGTGGCGACGACAAAGGCCGTGCCAAATGCGTCCGCCGCCGTGGTGGCGATGCAGCAGCGGCGCAGTGAAGGATTTCACAAGGCACGGAATGGCGCCTGATGAATTCTTTATTTTGTAGCCTTCTTGTGCTTGTGTATACGTATATTCATTCATGCCATTGTAACTAGTACAATATGAGATTTTTATGTAACACACAATAGCGCATTTGGATATGGTAAATTGCATTGCATGCGCCGTTGGGCGCCTAGCTGTTTGAATTTGTATAAGAGCATTACTGTTGATTGATGCATGGACTTAACTCGGGTCATCTAAAACGGGAGAAAAATGCATTTTTAGCAGATAAACAATGCGCTTCGCAAAACTAGCATCCGAAACATTGTTTTCGTAAAAATAGCACCTAAAACAATTGCTTCTTGTTTTCTTTATCATTTTACCTTTTCTTCTTCTTTCTCTTTATTTCTCCTAAAATCTAGACAAAAGTGCCCCTGTGCTAATTGAGACGCTAATTTCACGTAACATACAGGCCGCCGCCATTCGTATCGTCTATTCGTCTTCTCTCTTTTCGCACGCGAGCCCTAGCTGGCTCTCCATGGATGACGTGCTGCCGCCATTCGAGATGACCCCGCCGGCCAACGTGTTGCCGCATTGTCCAACGTGCTTGCGTGGCGTGCCTCCTCCATGACCCGATGTGCTTGCCTCTGCACGATGATCCGTAGCACACCCCATCGCTGAGGGGGACTTGATCGCTACGGTAAGAGCCCTGCTGCCCGTTGTCGCGTCTCCGGCCTTGCAGCACGACGCGCCGAGGCCGACCCCACTGCCTGCCGTACATAGGTATGCGATGAACGACTGTACTCCTATTCTCCCAATTCCTGTCTGAAGTGCAGTTTGATGAAGTTAATATGGTTTGTCAGGTCCGATTTAGAATTTGTGGAAACTTTGCCACCAGTTGATTGGGATAGCTTGCAGATCATAGAAACACATGATGAGAAAGGACGAATCGAACTTTTGAGTGAAGATCAGATGTACGTGTTTTTAGGCTTGAGAGACGAGGAGGTAGGAAAGGTAGCTGGATCACATGATCATGTAATGGTTGAGGATGGTAGTCATGACGATGATGTTGTGATTCCTGATAATGATGACATACCTACTGAGTTGGTTATTTCATATGATAAGGATCACCCACAAATAAATCTTGGTACGATGCACCCATCAATGGACGAGTTCAGGTTGGCAGTGTGACAATTTGCAATCAATGAGGAGTTTCAATTAGGGACAGCACACTCTGATAAGGAGAGATTTAGAGGTTTCTGCAAGTCTAGTGATGATTGCCCTTGGAAAATAAATGCCAGCAAACATAAAGGCCAAAGCACCGTGAAGGTAAATATAGCTAGCTATATTCCTAAAAATTAGTGTGATTTTCATAAATTTATTTGTTTCTTCTTACTTGTGTAATTTGTAGGTCACAGCTTTAACTGATCACCATACATGTGTTTATCCATGAGGATGAAAACTACTGCAACTTCTCAGAAATGGGTAGCTAGCAAGGCCGTGAGTGTCCTTAGGGATTCTCCCAATATGGGTGCTAAAGAATTGCAAGATAAGTTGCAAAAAGATCACCCTGTCACAATTTCATATGACAAGGTATGGAGGGGTAGAGAAATAGCTCTGGCCGAGGTTTATGGTAAATGGAAAGAGAGTTTTGAGCTACTCTTCAGATGGAAGGCCGAGGTACTGAAGAGGTCACCTGGAAGTGTAGTGGAGATTGAAGTAATTAAAGCGGATGGTAATGTATATTTCCATCATTTTTTCTGTGCTCTTAAACCATGCATTGATGATTTCTTGGAAGGATGTAGGCCTTACTTGAGCATAGATTCTACAGCACTTAATGGAAGATGGAATGGTCATTTAGCCTCGGCTATAGCAGTTGATGGTCACAATTGGATGTACCCACTTGCATATGGGTTCATAGTTTCTGAAACGGAAGACAACTGGACTTGGTTTATGAATCAACTTAAGAAGGCAATAGGTGATCCTCCACTCCTTGCTGTGTGCACGGATGCATGTAAGGGCTTAGAGAATGCAGTAAAGAATGTGTTTCCTAATGTAGAGCAAAGAGAATGCTTTCTTCATCTTATGAAAAATTTTCAGAAAAGGTTAGGAGGGTTTGGCAAGATGTATCCCATGGCAAGGGCTTATAGGGAAGAAATATTCTATGATCACATGGCAGCAATTCTTCTTTGAATCTGAAGAAGTGTTGAAATGGTTAAAAGACTACCATAAGCTGTTGTGGTATAGGTGTGTCTTTAATCTAGAAATTAAGTGTGACTACATCACTAATAATATAGCGAGAGGTTTTTAATAATTGGATAAGAGACATCAAGGACTTACGTGTTGGTTGAACTTATGGATAAGGTGAATATAGCTACCTATATTTTTCATACATGTGTTTTTTTTAAATGTATATGTTCGATATTAATTATGTAATTTGCAGGTCGGAGAGATGATCATGAAATTGTGGAACAAAAGAAGAAATATTGGAGATAGGCTACCAGCTGGCAGGATACTTCAAAGTATTATGGTTCAGCTAAAGGCAAATACTAGAGGGTTGGGACACTTGAAAATACATGCATATGCTAATTGGAGTGCAGAGGTCTGGGACAATAGCAAGAAAGTTGAAAGGCATATTGTGAAGTTAAATCAACGGACTTGTACTTGTCTTGAATGGCAACACACTAGTAAGCCATGTCAACATGCATTGGCCTTTATAACCACACAGCAGGGAGTTGACCTTGAACAATTTGTGCAAGAGTATTACTCGGTGGATAGATTCAAAGGCTGCTTATGGTAGAGAGATTGAGCCAATGACGGATAAAAAACACAATGGCCTCAAGTGGAGTTGCCATTTGTTGTTGGTGCTCCTCTTGCTAAAGAAAATATGGGAAGACGAAGAAAACTCAGGTTGAAAGGATGTCTTAAAGGTGGCAATAAGAAGAAATGTGCTAAAGATGTAGAAGGTGACAATGCTACTGCTCCAAATAATGATACTGCACCAACTAATGCTAAAGGGAAGAAAATGATTAGAGGCCCAATGACTTGCAAGAAATGCGGTGAAAAGGGTCACAGGCAAAGCTAGTTCCAAGTGTCCACTCAATGGGGCAAAGAAAAAGAGGCAAGTCCTATTTTTTGTTGCAACCCTTGAATCACCATGTCATTACAAATATTATTTTTTGAACTTGTAGAAAGAGGCGTGACCTAAAAAGAATGTTACAAAAGAGAATCCACATAGGCTTAGCACCCCACAAGGCCAACAAGAGAACAAATACTACGGGATAGTTCAGGAAGGATAACGAGAAGGTACGAAATAGTAACA
This sequence comes from Miscanthus lutarioriparius, assembly GCA_904845875.1. Lineage (NCBI taxonomy): Eukaryota > Viridiplantae > Streptophyta > Magnoliopsida > Poales > Poaceae > Miscanthus > Miscanthus lutarioriparius. Next base: position 86,267,363 of record CAJGYO010000002.1, read on the forward strand.
CATTTAACCTATGTCATTTTACTCTAAACAAATAAAAAGATTTGTCTAATTGTCATTACACACATTTGTGCAGTCATCTTGCTTTTTTAGTGGGAGAGGACAGTTCTTCACATACCTCCACCACTACTCCGATGAGGATACCTACTGCACCTGCACCAAAGAAGATGACTCCAAAGAGAAGGCTACATATTGGATGAATGATATTTTGCAAGATGTGGTCACTTTTATTTGATATGAGATGAACTCATTTAGGTTTAATTTATGGGTCTGTGAGATGAACTCCTTTGAGGCTTTTACATGTATGTTATTAAAACAGTTTGTAATTACACACAAGCCATTAAAAAATTAACTGCACACGAGTGCCATCGTTCTGAACTTCTTTGCTCTCCAAGCCATTCCGTCGGTGTTCTGTTCGTTTTTCACCATTTGGGAGTCATGACAAGTGGGTCAGGTCAGTCAAAATGTCCATAATACCCCTCTCATCCCTATTATAAGTGCAATCAAGCCCTATTGTGGATTTTGGCATTGATGACCACCAAATTAGAGGACTAATGAGATTTATCGAGATAACAAGCAGGGAATAAAAAAATGAGGATGATGTACAGGTTGCAGGTGTCCTAATTACAAAAGGTGGCTAGACCTAGCTCAAAGGAGGTTTAAATTCTTTTATGTTTTGAAATTGAGTTTAGGGAAAGCCGTACTATTAAAAGGGGTTTTAGGACAGTTGGTCAACTGTTGAACCAGATGCTCAAATTCTCAGATTTACATCCTCTCACCTAGTCAAAACAGCCAACCAAATTTCAGCTCAACTTACCTGTTTTGGCTAGGGCGGCAGTGCCGCCCTTAACCGACCATTGGACCCAAGGGATATTTATACCCTTCAGGCCCAGCCCACAACGGTCATCTACTTCACTCAGACATTCTGCTCGAAACAGAACAGAACCAAAGCTCACCTTCTCTCCTCCATTGTTGCTCCTCCATCCCTCAAGCAAATCCTTGATTCCAACCATCAAAACTTGAGAGAAAAGGCAGCAAAACTCAATTGGAGAGCAGATCCACTGATTCCCAAAGTGTAAGAGCATTTGGTTCATGTTTGGCCGACGGTTCTAGGGTTTGTTACTCTTGGAGCTTGCTCCTAGCTGGCTAGGCGTTGCCCTTGGACTTGCCAACTCGTGTGGCAACCTTGGGAGGTTTGTAACCTCATTCTCAGAGCTAAGAAATCACCTCTCACTTCAAGAGTTCATCCTCTTGATTTAAGAACGAGGGTAAGGCAAGCCTTTGTGGCAAGCTCAAGCCTTTTGTGGCTTCCTCAACAACGTGGATTTAGGCAAACATTTGTGGTGAGCTGAACCACGGGATAAATCTTGTATCTCGTGTGCTTCATCTTGTTTACTTGCTGGTTTAGCTCTTTCGTAGCTGGTGTTAGGGTTTGGTTGCTCAATCCACTCTTGTGTGGAGTTTCGTGGTATTCAGGTCTTGAACTGGATCTTATCTTTTATTATTGAGGATTAAGCGACTAATGGGGTGAGTTCATCTCTGTAAAATCTTAGCTGTGTTAGATTTATTTCAAGAGCGGCAAGTGCCACCCTGCTGCTCGACAGAGTTTTGAGTTGAATTTTTACAGGACTATTCACCCCCTCTAGGCCTCCTTTATCTTCCTGTAGATCCTACACCTATCCTCTCTCTCTCAAACTCGATCTCTTCTCAAATGCGTATGGCCAAGTGAGCACCCCTACGCCCGTGCTTGTGGCGACCGAGGCTAGGTTGGGCGGCCGCATGGGCGATGGCGAGGAGGCGGTCACCGTGAGCCGTGAGCTCGCGTGCTAGCCTAGATGAGGTGGCGTTGTGGTCGGAGTGGAGCGCGTGGTGGGGGCACGCCCACGGCCCGCACACTGCAAATCGACGGAGGGATGGTGGCGCATGAGCTCGAAGCGCGAGCTCCGCCGAGCGGGCTCTGTCGGCCATAAGCGAGGGGAAGTCCAGGCGTGGAAGCGGACGCCCATTGCCGGAGGGGATGGCGCATGCGCAGCGCAGCGAGGTCGGCGCGTGGACGACGCCGCCCTGCCGGGGATAAGCGGCCGCGAGCGCGAGCGCGAGGTCGAAGCGTGGACACGCACGCCGCCGCCGGAGGATAGGCGGCCGTGAGCGAAAGGCAGCGGGCGGCGTGGACGCCGCCACCACGACGGAGGGGATGGCGGCCGCATGAAGCTCGAGCGTGAGCTCCACGGTCGTGGGACGTGAGCGCTTGGCGTGGCGTGAGCTCACTCGCCGGGCGCGAGTGCGAGCTCCGCCCGGCCTCGGACGAAAGCCTTGAGCGGTGTGGAGTAAAGAAGCAAGAGGATAGGATGAGAGAAGGGTATTTTGGATCTTTATCTTGACCGGGCCCACATGTAACGGTGAAAAACGAACAGAATACCGACAGAATGGCTTGGAGAGCAAAGAAGTTTAGAACGATAACACTCGTGTGCGGTCAATTTTTTTAATGATTTGTGTGTAATTACAAACTTTTTTAATGGCATACATGTAAAAGCCTCAACTTCTTTAGTCTAATGTGAGATGACCTCGTTTTCCCTGATCCGTGAGATAGACTGCTTTTTCCTTATCTGTGAGATGAACTCATTTAATCTTAAATTATGAACATGTGATACACATAAATTTGTTTATTCTATTATATGGATATGTGGCCATCTAGTGTATGTGTCCAGGCACATGCAGACATGCGATCACACACGCAGCAGCCAGCCCCAGCCTGCAATGGCCGACCAACACTACCCAGTGCCCAGCAGATGTGGATGTTACGTGAAATTATCGTCTCAATTAGCACAGGGGCATTTTGTTCAGATTTTAGGAGAAATAAAGAGAAAGAAGAAGAAAAGGTAAAATGATAAAGAAAATAAGAAGCAATTATTTTGGGTGCTATTTTTACGAAAATAATATTTCGATGCTAGTTTTGCGAAAAGTATTGTTTGGGCTGCTAAAATGCAATTTTTTCCTAAAACGGAACGCATAATTGCTTCAAGTGGCTATTGTTGTGGAAAAAAGCATTACTACTAATTTATGTTCCAAGATGCTGCTGAAGGAGAACATACATGATTTTATTAATTTCTTGTGCCAACGTAGTAGTAGGTTAATAAAAAGGGTTACTATTGTATCATATCTTGTAGCATCGATCAATGCTTGATTAGACGACAGTAACGTCACAGGTGTGCATTGCACAAGTAGACGTAGCTACCACCGTACCTATGGAAAATATGGGGGCAGAAACAGAACTGCCTTTTACTAGGGCCCAGCGTGTAAAGTTTTGGATGTCACGTTAGATGTTACATGAGGGTGTCGCATGAGTTGTTTGGATACTAATAAAAAAACAAATTATAGAATCCGTCAGGAAACCGCGAGACAAATTTATTAAGCCTAATTAATCTATTATTAGCATATGTGTGTAATGTAGCATTTTATTGTCAAATTATGAACTAATTAGGCTTAAAAGATTCGTCTCGCAAATTAGTCGTAAATTGTGCAATTAGTTATTTTTTAGTCTATATTTAATACTCCATGCATGTGTCAAACATTCGATGTGACAGGGTGTAAAATTTTGGGTTGGAAACTAAACAAGGGTTAGGTTGGGTTGGGGTGCTTGATGCTGCTGCTGTTTCTCTCCCTACAAATTATCAGCCTGACTTATCAGCTATGATACAGTATTTTTTTTTCTCATAACAAATCAGTTTCAGCTGCCTTATCAGCCGCAGAAACCATCAGCCGAACAGCCCCTAAATTAAACACCCATGACCCATACACATGTTAGAGACCTTCTAATTAATATCTATGGTTCATAGTATCATGGTAGATTTCCCTCGAGCAAAAAGTATTTCAAATAAAAAAAAACTTAGGATGATTCGAGCAAGCTTTGAGACTCATCTGACAGTATAAAACTCTTCTTTATTAGATATAAGATAATGGAGGTGAAGCCTGTCCTTCCATCTCAATCTCTACATCCAACGTTGTAAATCCGTCCGTGGTCTCTTAATTAATTGGGAACCCGTACCGACACTGACAAACAGTTTTTTTTATTTATTTAACAAAAAAATATACTAAAAGAAAACATAGCACGGCCATGGCCCGTGGCGTTATGCGTTGCTGGCAGGCCGTTGCCATCGCTGTTTGTCTGTCCATGAGCGCACAGCGACCCCCTGCAGCTGTGCTTTGCTTGCCTGGCCCTGGATCTTTATCGACGCCCGACGGCGACGCTACTGGACCCGGATCCACCATGCTTGTTGCTTGGTATCGCACGCTAAGCATGCATGTCCCAAGCCTACTCCTACTAGACTGATGAATAGACTCCATCTAGAGAGAGATCACAACTTGTGTTAGGCAGGGCTCCTGTAGTTTTCCGTCCAAGATCACAGGTACTACTAGTATTTATTTATTTATTTAAGGAGAGGCATGGAGGATGAAAGTTAGGTTCTTATCCGACAATCCGCTGCTGTGCTGCGTACTCACTCACTCACTCCCAAACGTGTGTGCTAGATCCCTTCCGTTACTGTAGCGCATTACGACTTTTTGCAACATCTGTTCGACCGTTTGTTCAGGCAGGCGCATCACCACGTTGCTGTCCAACAGCTCTTCCTCAGGGTCTGGCACTGACTGCACATCCACTAGCAACCGGTTTTACACTTGCACACATCATAAAAGGCTTCCTTTCAGGTACTTTAAAAAAAATGTTTAGCAGCACAGCTTCATGTAAAAATCTGCATACTGGTCGTGGCTGAATTTCATCCAGAAATCAGCAGCACCGCACACCTACAACAGGCAGCTTCACCGCTGCATTCAGGGGAGAAAAACCTGCAACTACAATGGGTCGCCACATTTTCTTCATAAACGTTTGTGCACTTTCATCAGATTGAAAAAAAAACCCAGACATGCAAAATAATATCTGCATGTATTTCAGCCTAGTGCTCGAGTTCGTTACAAGCTTCTCACAACAAAACCTCTCTCATTCTCTATCCCCACCATTCTCACTGAGATCCAAGTGGATACCAATTGAACAAACGTTACAAACTTATACAAATAAAATAAAATAAAATGCATCCACCAACTTTATTATTGTTTATTAGATGGGCTGCAAAGGAGGCATGAACCAGGACCTGGGATCAACCTATGCTGAGGCTGGTATTCTTATTGCCATCATCTGGAGGAGCCATGGCCTATCAACATCTGGATCGATAAAAGTGTGTGCAAGGAACTGCTCTGCTTCAACATCCAGCAATTGTCTACACCAGGTCACCCGGTTCGACGGCTGGGAGCCTGGACCTGAGCACCTGCAGAAACCAGTGTTAGCAGATACCACTGCAGTCTATGCTCTACATCATCCATCCCCAACACACTAGATTCACAACAACACAATCATATTACAACCAGAACAACCAAAGAGCGTAAGTCGATAGTCTTCATGAGGATCGATTGGTGTTAGTGACAAGACAAGTATGGAGGTTTTTGCAACATTTCAGGTTAATATCACTAGCTGATAGTTACATGGAATTGTCCAATTATTACCTGTACTCATAAAAGCAAGCAGTTCGCTCATTCTCGGATTTGTCCCAGTTATGCCATCCAGAAGGTTTAATGCATCGATCCATAAAAGTGTATGCAAAGACAACCCTTCCAAAGGGCCCCCATGGCCGACCTAGGAACATATATCCAGCTTCTCCATTTCCAGTAATAGTACACCTGAAGTGTCAAAACAAAAAAGGAGCAAAAGCAACACATTAATAAATGCTAAAGCAACATTTTAAATGTTTTTTATAAAACGAACCAAGCAAATAAAGTTTTAAAAAATACGAAATATTTGAGTGCCTTATTAAACAAACTACATACACCAGACTCACCTCAAGAATACATAGCCAGTAGATTCTGATGTGGACTTCCGGCTATGAGCAGTAATAAATCCTGCTGCTTTGCAATGGATATGGCAATGTTCCATAAGGGCGATAGAGTTACCAAAGATGAAGTCACAATGGCCTTCAATATAACAGTCTCTTAAGTACTGTTTTCCGTAGTGTAAGTATAATGTGTCCTGTTAAATTTTGTTTAGAATTAGAGTTTCCAAATGTTATTGAAAAGTATATATCCTGGTTGTTGAGGCGATTTAAACAGGAGCTGAAGAGACAGACGTACTTGCCAACCAAGGAACCTGCAGTTGTAGAAGGCGCACCTATCTGCGGTCACCCGGACTGCAACAGCCTGCCCAGAGCCCTGTATCAATGAGTAGCACACATCAACTTCCCATCTCACACCTATAGCATGATCGTCTGTTTGTGCCGGGAGAAGAAGCGAAGAACCAATACCTGGGGAGCTGAGTTCTCAAACGTAATATTCTCTGCAATGAAATCCTCCCCCTCAACAATGAGTGTACCACAGCCGAATGTTCCTGTTCCTATAACCCTGGATGACTTTATGAGAGAAAACAGCACAGTTTATCATCATGAGATATAAATAAGAATTATTCAAAAATGTTAAGCACATTTCGAGCTGTGCTCGATCAGGAGTAAACTCACGGGGTGTGGCTACAGAATTGCCTATTCGAATATCCGTTTGTGCTCATAGGATAGGAGAATCTTATACACCTCGGTCAAAATCGGTGAAAGCAGTTTACCGGTTGTGTCTATGCACCAGCAGTATTGTCCCTGCTTCTGCTTATAGGATTGCTCGTACGGAAAGGAATGGAAAGAAACATGCATCTTATCTTATAATAAACCCCCAAAGGCTAAAGGTTAGTATGACTTTGATCAAACTATGTGGCGGAAGCTAAGGAAGGTGCATACGTGCACAAGTCAAAGCCTGAAACCATGTGATTAGCAACTAAAGTAGTTTAAGTTAATCGGCTAAATCCGGTCAGGCATGCAACAGCAGTCCTTGGAACCTACTAATCATAGCGACCGTAGCACACGCACACAAGTGACAAGCCTGCCGGGCATTTCGTCGAGCAGGACGCAAGCAGGCGGAGAGAGAGTGAGCAGATGCCGCCGCCGCCGCGTACCTGTGAGTGCTTGATGCGCGTGGCGGTGTTGTCCCATGACACGACGGTGGCCTCGGGCGAGGCCCCCGCGATGGTGATGAAGTTCTTGGTCTTGGCGACGTGGACGGGCTCCCTGTAGACCCCCGGCGCGAGGCGGATGACGACGCGCGCCCGGTTGCCCAGCGGCACCGCGTCGACCGCCGCCTGCACCGTGGGGAAGGACTCCCCGTCGCCCTTCCCCGGTGGCGCCACCTTCAGAACCTGCCTCACCTGCTGCTGCGCCATGGCAAGCAATGGGAACGGGCGGGCGGATCGGTGGAAGAAGACGGCTTCGGCTTGGCGCGTGTGGTTGGTGTAACAGGCAGGCAGGCAGGTGCGTGGACCAGCTAGCGTGGAAAGGAGAAGAGAAAATCGGCGGGGGAGGGCTTAAATAGGTGGCCGGTCAGCGGTTTTGAATCCACACGGCTACAGCAGAGTGACGACCGCTTCTGTGGGCGTTGGTTGCCGTCAGCCAAACTTTTTAGAAGATTCTTGCAAGTAACATTTCGTCTGCCAGACGAATGTTTTTGGAGAAACATGTTTTATGTTAGGTCATAATAATATATGAAGATGAAGACGTTCCTAAGCGCTGAACAAAAGGTGATCAAGGACTCCGTATTGAAAGGTGAAGGTCATTCAAGAGTCATACGTTGCGATCAAGGACTCAAGATCGAAGGCAAAGAATCTCCGAAGAGTCCAGTATCATGATTAAGGATTCAAGGTTGAAGGTCTCTCAATAATTAGACATCACCAGAAGGGAATTGGATTTGAGTTCGAGAAACTCAGACCAAGTGTTCAATGTGTATGGTGGTGCAAACATGGTGAACTAATGGCCCAGAGAGCTTGATTATACAACGAGGAATCCAATAAAACAAGTTAGACCTCAATGGAAGCTCGAAGTGAATGGACCGCACCATTGAAGATCAAGATCAGCCTATGGTGTTCTATGTGAGAAGTGTTCATTCTCACGGAGCGGACGGTCCAGCTGTGATGGTGAAGAGCGCTGGACAATCTTCGAATGATTTGCTAAAGCTGGAGTGGCTTTTTGCAAAGTTCCAAGCACTATTGAAGGCAATAAAAAGGATGGTCTAGCCAGAGGCAATGTGGTGCCGTTGGAGAGTCTCCGGAATAAGTTTTCCCCATTAAGGTTTCGCTATTGAGCTGAATGGAAAGGATGGTCCAGTACTCGTGCAAGCACGCGTGACGAGCCGACGAAGGAGTGGGTTGTCCCTGTCCCTTCGTTTTTAAGAAATCAATTCAACCCGTATCTACACGGTACATTCTTTATAGGGACGAATCCAATCATCTTGAATCTCCGACCAAACACTGTCAAATCTGGATCCAGTTCGTCGCAACTCGCAACCCACGTGAACCCTCGTTCCAAACACAGGCTAAAGCTACTAGTCGGAGTGTGGCGTTGGACATGCCCAAAGGACCTTTAACATGTCCGGTACTTGTGGACTTTGTGAATGCTTGTTCAACACAAATGGGAAAAAGCTAGCGAATGACTCGTCACATGCATATGCCTTGCGTTCGGTTCACGCTGTGTCCTGTTCTGTCCTGCATGCACCCGATCGATTTCCTTTTCCCTTTTCCATCCGTCCATCCTTCCTTTGACGTTCTTTTCTCTGCAGGAGCAGGACGGATTCCATGGGCGCCCAAGATGACATTGCTTGCTGCCAACAAATTAAAGGAGAGCACACGTCACCCTAACCTACCTAGCACTCTAGCAGACGCCCGTCCATCCACGAACTGGAATCATATACCAGACGGTGGCATTATTCACTGCTAAGCTAATGCTAGACGACAGAGGTATGTGGGCATCTCAGAGTCACTCGTGCCGGTCGGATTCCAAAATCTTGATATCATGCTGAAAGGAAGCACTCTATATGTCCCCTCTAGAATGAGGCAGCCAGTTTTACAAATTACAAGTAAGGATCATCATAATCTATGGCCTTGTTTAGTTGGGTGAAGTTTGAAAATTTGGCTATTGTAGCATTTTCGTTTTTATTTGATAATTAGTATTCAATGATAGACTAATTAGGCTCAAAACGTTTGTCTCACAATTTCCAACCAAACTGTATAATTAGTTTTTTTTCGTCTACATTTAATGCTCCATGCACGCATCGCAAGATTCGATGTGATGGCTACTGTAGCATTTTTTGGAAAAAAAATGGAACTAAACACGGCCTATACTATGGTTAGTTGTATCTTCAAGACAACATGACCCATAACTCTTAACGATCGAAAAGTGGAAAGAACAGTGAAAGTAGGCACAAATAATTCTATCTGAATGCTCTGTTTTCAATAGCGGAATAAAATTTTATGTACGGGTGCCCATGAACACATCTTTATACTGTATGTAACAAGGATCCAGACACGCAACTTGACAGAGATTTCTGATCACAAGTAGAGTTTTAACGCTTCAACTATTGCTGAACAACCACGCTGTTCGCTTATGCTGATATTTATGTTGAAATATTACGAGAGAAAAAACACTGTTTCACGACTGAAAAGCAGCTCAATAGAACAGGGAACACGAGGACACGCGCCTCAGCGTCAGCGACGGGAGCTGGCGGAGGGGTACGGATGGTGGCGGGGAGTTCGCACGGAAAAAATCGCCGCCGCGAGCAAGTTGCCGCCGCCATGGACGATGGGCTGAGCTTCTCTTCTAGGAAGAGTGGGAGAACGCGGGCCACGCAAGTTTTCGAGCTATGGGCTTTCGGACCGGAAATTCTGAATCCACCTTAAGCTCTCGGCCTTTCTTCTTCAGTTCTGAGAGAGAAGTTAAGCCCACCTAAACTAAAAATGACACTCATGAAGCGTTCTAGGCTTGCTCAAAAAATAAAAATAAAAAATGAAACGTTCTAGGCTGGCTTCCCGTTCTGCAGGCAGGAAGGAATACCCGTGTCAGTACCTGTTTTTATATAGCACTATAAAATAGCATCCCACAATAGCGGCCACTAAAACGATATTGGGCTTCTATACCGCTATCGGCTATTGCTACAATATAATGGATAAAAAATAACATGTTGAAACTTAACATTCGCTGTTGTACTTGGTGGTTACTATTGCAAGCCGTTGTTGCTGTTGTTGGCCGCTATTCCCTACATAAATGGTACCAATCTTACTATCTTACTAATTAGGGGCTCCTAATTGAGACACCACGTTAACTCTCACCAGTCGCGCTAGGAAAAAAAGATAAATTCTAGAAATTCTCAGAATAATAAAAAACATCTGGCCTTTAATTAGGTAGACTCTAATCACCGTCTCCAATAATAGCCATTTGATCTATTATAATTTATAAAGAAAATTACCCATCTCTGCCATTATGAAAAATACTTCAAGTAACCCCCTAATTTTACATATAAATTACCCATCTCTGACGTTATGAAAGACAATTCAAAATAACCCCCTAAATTTGTATCTAAAATCACTCATTTTGTCATTATGAAACATAATTCACAATAACCCTCTCACATTGCATCTAAATTACCCACCTCCCTTAAATCTATATGTAGATACTAATATATGCTATTACAAAAAAAGTCAATATTCATAAAGTATGAGACATATATATTTCTAAATTACAAACTTCTGAAATTAAATAATCACAATGCTATGTTCGACCATGTATATATGAGACATATATATTTCTAAATTACAAACTTCTACAACTATGAAATTAAACAACCACAATGCTATGTTTGACCATGTATACCAAGTACATATATACACATTAGGATAAATATTTATTTTAATAGCTTATAAGCATGGAAAATATTTAACTAACAAACCACGTAGCAATAACATAACACCGACAATTCCCTTTAAATTGTATTAGTACTCCCTAATAATGAATTTCATGATTTCTAAATTATAAACTTCTACAACTATGAAATTAAACAACCACAATGCTATGTTTGACCATGTATACCAAGTAGACTTATATACAATAGGATAAATATTTATTTTAATAGGTTATAAGCATGGAAAATGTTTAATTAACAAACCACATAGCAATAACATAACACCGGCAATTCCCTTTAAATTATATTAGTACTCCCTAATAATGAAGTTCATAAGTTATTTTTAAATAACTTTATACATTTTAACTAAAACATTATGTCATATCAATATTGGTAATTTAATTTTTTTACACTCTATGATATATAAAATAATACTGCACACATAATTCTCTGATATAACAAATTCAACAAGTTCGGTGCTAAGGTGCAATATGAGTTTCAACTTAATTATCATGCGGAAAAAATATTACTAAGACCTAAACTCTTTTTAATAAAAATAATTTTTGAATAAAAAATAAAAAAAAACTCTAGAGTTTCTACTTAACATGTGGAAAGAATTGTACAGCTTGGTTAAAAGTCGAAAGCTAAACTATATTCGTGAAGTCACTGAAAGGGATGCAATAAGAGTTTATATATCTTATAACTAGGTTTAAACTAAATAAATGTCACGCTACAAAAAAGATAAATATTAGAAATGCTAATTAGAGGTCCTTAATGGAGCCTCCACGTTACTCCTTACGAGACATAATAGGGAAATAAAAGATAGATCCTAAAAATTTCTCACAAAAGTCTGAAACATTTGACCATCAATTCGGTATAACCTAATCACCATTGATAACAATAGGTATTGGATCTATTCTATTTTCTAAATAATTACCCACCTTTGCTAATACATAGAACAACATAAAATAACTCATGACTCTATATTTAAACTACCCACATATGCCATTAAGAAACATGATCTAAAGTAGACCTAAATTTGCATCTAATTACCCACGTACTCATGTTACAAAAAATAATATATGTAACCCAATTTTCATCTGGTTACTGAGAAAATTAAATATCCTCTCAAATCTACATTTAAAAGATAAAGTTTAAATAACCATATAGCATGTAGATGTTTGTATATTGCCGACTTCTATCAATATTAATATATTAAAATTTGATTAATGTAAGCATACACATTGTTTTAGCATGCATGAGCGATAAATATATATGTTATGTTTCATGAACAAAATATTTCCTTAACAACTCATATACTAATGATGCTAAAAGTTGTTTTAAAACCATATTAGTAACCATGACATAATTTATATAGGTTGTTACTTTATCTATATATATTTATATATATTAACTAAATGTTTGACACCTCTATATTGATAGTAAAACCATAATTGCACATATAATTACTTAATAAAAAAATTCAACCATCTTAAGAATTATGAGAGACTACTGATGGCTATATTTTTTCGGCCCTTCAACATTACTCTAGAGTAATTCGATCATTATAAGGCTTAATAAGATTTAAAATTCTCTTGAGGTTAGCATGGCTACCACTATCGGAGATCTCATTTCAAGCTCTATCACTTATTTCAGGTGACATGGTGCAAGTTTCAAATGATTGCATATGCTATTCTAATATTTAGGAATGTACTATACGACCTATACAAACCTTATTTTCAAACGGTCCAAAATGAGAGTTAGTGGAAGATACAATAAACACAAGAGTTTTTACTTAAGGAAAAAATCTACAACAGTGAATGAAAATGAAGTTAAGAAAATCAAAATTCAGATTCACGACTTAATATATGTGATGCAACAAGGGTCACTATAGTTAATGGCAAAGTTTCAAACTAATTGCATATTAAAATATACAAGGTGCCATGCAAAGTAAAAATATGAATATAAATGAAAAATATATAAGTCAGTCCCTTGCAAAAAAGTAATTAATAAGTTTATGATAATTAGATATAGACTACAAAATATCTATTATGTCTATTTGTAGAAAATAAACAAAGAAAAAACATACAATTTAATATAAGTAATGTTTATTAATCAAATATATTAATAGTACATCTTTTAAAATTCTAGCCCATGCGAGAACATGGGTTGATGGACTAGTGGTAATAGAAAATATTAAGATAGTGATTTGGACCACGATAAAGAATGTGGAATGATTAATGATATCCTTGAACATAGTGAGTCTTCTTTATATCTTATTCATTTATAACTTTTTTTTATTTCATTTCACTAAATGTAATAATTAATAAAAAAGCTTTTAATTATTTTAAGCAAACTTGATATTAGTGTCGGTTGTCAAGTGCTTCACCGGATCCCACTGCAAATCTCCCAGTGTCACTCCAGTCCCAAAGATAGTCTTGCGTCCGAACATAGTTTGCAATTGGGACATTGAGATACTCAGCATCCTTAGGATCGGATGACCCTGCAATATTGAGAACAAAATGCTAATTAGATTATGACTCAAACAATTAGTCAAGTGTTAATGACTACTATACTCTCCTGTAGGATGACATGTGCCTGAATCTAACAAATAGCCAAGCAACTGATGACAACCATGAGGGCTGCGATAAGGCGACAGCGCCTAGTAGACGGACCCATGAGGCTAAACAAGAAAGGGGAGGTTAACAAATTAGACTCAAATTGCATCATGTAGTATGAAAATACACTAATCAAGTACCATGTACAAGGTCAGGCTGTGACATCTTAGGGTGCACTACATAAATCTATAATCATCGGCCATCTTTGGATCCACACCGCTGCTAAGCAACTACTGGACCTCACATATACCAGCGTGTGGTGACGACGATCCTTGGCACCGATGGACTCCAGGTTGGAAATCGTAGCAAGACGTACAGACAGGTCCACCAAAAAAGCTTCCCACATGCTATCGGGCGGAGCAAGACTTACTGGAAACGACCGACCCTAGCAAGCCCAGCCCCCTCTCTCCCCCCTCCCCGCCCGTTTGCTGGGGCTTGGCTAGGAGGCATGTTTAGCCTACTAAACAGGCCCAAGGTGGCTTCGTCGAGCCTGATCAAGGGAAAGCTAAGGAACCAAACACTCCCTATATATATATATATGCAATATTCGATTAAAATAAATGTAAATAATATATATGGCCAAATTCCATATAAATAAGAAATGGATGATAGGCGAAATGAAGCTATGAAATGTAGTGCACTTAAAATGCATGAGCGAAGGCGTATGCATATGTGCTTCTGCGTGTAGATCGAATACCGTGTACTCACGTGAAAATGTGATGTTTTGTTGGTTAATTAAAACTAGTAGCCATGCACGTGCGACACACGCACGTGTTTGTGGAAAAAATCATAAGCATCAGAGAAATAGTAATGCTATTTTTTACAGCATTTACCATTGTTCTCCCGCATATCATGTTCATCTTCATACTTCACTCTCCTATTGTTGAATTAGAGGACCATCATCTACTTGACAATGCCGCCTAGTGGTCTTATTTGATTGTTGATGGACAAAGGAGTCGATGGCCATGGAAACTTGTGGTTTGCTTGATGAAAATGGACAATGTTCCCAACAATTGTTTTCCAACATTGAGCTGCATATGGCCTTGCTAAGTGCTAAAGGGTCATTCTACAGAAAACTGCAATGAGAAAATAGATGCATTTAGATTTTTGAAAACAACGAAATATGTAATGCAGACCTGACTGAGTTTTCTCCTCAAATAGCTTAGGCTGAGCATCAACCAAGCAGATTGAAGGTCACCTGGCGCAGTTAAAGCCCTTAAAAATCTCCTTCATATTTGTTGAGCAGTGGATCACTTCAATTGGCGTAAAGGAGTGCGGCATGGGATCTGCAGGTCCATGAGACCATGACACACACATCCTGCCTGTTTGACAGGACTGAAAAATACTGTTCCGGCTAATTGTTGTGAGAGAAAAATACTATTCTGGCAGGACGTGAACAGTGCCCCGTCGAGTGACCTGACCAGCCCCAGCCAGCCGAACAGCCCCATCACTTGCCAATCATCTTTAGAAAAACGAAGCCCTGATCATTTTTTATTATAAAATAAAATAATTTAAAACGGCAGAGAAAAAACAGGAGACATGTACGTTTACAATCTGGTACCGGTGCACAACAAAATTCGTTTTTTAAGTGAGGTCAAGTAAGAAAGTGCAAATCAGATCAGACTGGATCAGATTACGGAGGCTGCGGTGCCGGTGAACTTGGCCTTGAGGTATTGGCAGATCAGCTCAACGACCTCCCACCGTTTGGCAATGTTCTGCAGGAACCTCTCGGCACACCGGGTCTCAACCTTGTCATCGCTGCGGGCCCTGGCCATAAGTAGGCAGCACCGGCAGCATGGGCCCCGAGAGCATCATCAGCGGCGAGTGCCGCGAGCAGATCAGATCATGGTCTCCTTGCCTGAACCACTTCCAACCATTGAAATCCTGCTAAGCTGGCTTTTTGAATCAAAATTTTATGTGAATGAAACAGTAACTACTATCCTTTCATAGCAAATAGCCGGCAATTTGGCGATTCAGAAAACACGAAGTTATCAGGTTCGCAATAACTATATATTTGTTTTTGTTAGCCCCTAAATCTCTCGGCACGGGCGAGCCGACCACTCACCGGTGTTGCCGACCACAAGACCACACACTATGGCTAGAGGTAGAAAAAGAGAAGAAAAACAGAGCGCGCACACACAACACAAGCACCAACATTGGCCAAAACTCTGCAGAGGAGATGACAAAACTGAACTCGCTCTGTTCTCCCTCCATTCTTCTACTTCTAGCCATAGTGTGTGGTCGGCAACGCCGGTGAGTGGTCGGCTCACCCGTGCAGAGAGATTCAGGGACTAACAAGTGGTATCAAAGCCGTACAAGCGCTGTCGCCGGACTAATAGCTGGCGATGACGGACGGTTTGAAGATGGACGACAGCAGCGGCGCTGCTGTGGCTGTCCAGCTAGTACAGGAGGTCGTCGTGCGCACGGTGTGGGAGGTCAGCGGCACCAGTTGGCCAACGCTGACTCACACCAACTATGGCGAGTAGGCGGTGACCATGAATGTCAAGCTCAGAGCCCGACGGCTCTAGAATGCTGTTGACAAGGGCACCGACAACAAAGAAGACGACATGTCAGCGTTGGAGGCTATCCTTGCTGCTGTGCCAGTGGAGTATAGGGAACCGTTGAGGACGAAGAGCTCTGCTAAGAAGGCGTGGAAGGCCATTACAGCGATGCGCGTCGGTTCCGACCGTACAAAGAGAACGAAGGGCCAGCTGTTGAAGCAGGAGTACGCCAACCTCCAATTCAAGGATGGTGAATCGGTGGAGGACTTCTCCCTCTGCCTATAGACGCTCATCAACAAGCTGAGGAGCCACGGCATCAACATCGACGAAGAAGAGACGGTCTCCAAGTACGTCCACTCCGTGCCGATGAAGTACATCCAGATCGCTCTTTCCATAGAGACGATGCTGGACTTGTCCACCCTCACCATTGAGGTCGTCTGCGGACGGTGGACGAGCGCATGGAGCAGGCCGCAGCAACGAAGGACAGCGGAAAGCTACTACTGATAGAGGAGGAGTGTGCTGCCCGGAGGAACTCCAGAGAAGCCTCCTCCAGCCGTGGTGGCTATAGCAAGCGTCGTGGCAAGCCTTCTTCAGAGAAGAAGAAGGTCGACCCCAACGCCTACTAACACTGCGGAAAGACGGGCCATTGGGCAAAGGAGTGCCTAAATCATAAGCAGGATGCTGAGGCTCATATGACATAGGCTGATGATGATGATGATGAGGCCACTCTCTTGATGGCGATGTTCTATGCACTGCATGACGTTGAGGCCAATGAGAAGGAAGAGGTGATGGCGGTGGTCGAGCACGACAAGGCTCTGAAGGCTGTCCACCTCGACGAACCACGCACCCAAGTCCACCTTGGACGTGTGGGCGGCGGACAGGAGCAGCGGTGGTACCTGGACTCCGGCGCCAGCAACCACATGACGGACTCCAAGGAAGTCTTCTCCAAGCTCGACGACGACGTGACCGGCACGATGAAGTTTGGTGATGCCTCAAGGGTGGCGATCCGAGGACGCGACACCATCATCTTCAGGTGTTAGAATGACGAGCACCATGTGCTAACGGATGTATATTACATCCCGTAGCTGTGATCAAGCATCATCAACATTGGCTAGCTAGATGAGCGCGGCAGCGATGTACTGATCAAGGATGGCATCCTCAGAATCAGGGACTGAGAGCAGCGCCTTCTTGCCAAGGTGAAGAGGTCCCAAAACCGGTTGTACCTGATCGACTTGAAGGTGGAGCAGCCGGTGTGCCTGGTAGCACGACACACCGAGAAGCCGTGGTTGTGGCATGCCCGGTTCAGCTATCTCAGCTTCGACGTGCTCGGTCGGCTGGAGAAGATGATCCGAGGGCTGCCCCACATCAAGCACAGAGGCGAGCTGTGTGACAGCTGCCTGGGCGAGAAGAAGAGGAGGCTGCCATTCCTAAAGGCGGCCAAGTATCACGCGGTGGACGCTCTCGAGCTCGTCCACGGCGATCTCTACAGGCCAATCACGCCAGCCACGAACGGTGGTCGGCGGTACTTTCTCCTGCTCGTGGATTATTACTGTCGCTATATGTGGCTACAACTCTTGACGAGCAAGGACGAGGCGATGGAGGCGATCAAGAAGATCAAGGCGCGAGCGGAGGTGGAGAGCGAGTTTAGTTTTGACATATCCTCTACAGAGCTCCGGCCAATGCTGGTGCTTGTGCTGTGTGTGCGCGCCCTGTTCTCCCTCCCTTCTACCTCTAGCCATAGTGTGTGGTCGGCAACGCCGGTGAGTGATCGGCTCACTCATGCCAAGAGATTCAGGGGCTAACAGTTTCATCATAGAACTACCAGCAAATACCAATCAGCCATCGTATATTTTCAAATAGATCCTGCATTCTTTCCAATCTCATATACACATCAGCTCAAATTTTGAAAATAATAGGACTGTTTGCACCTTAAATTCAAAGAAACTGTTGAGAGTATTGTGTTGTTGAACTACCTTATGAGATCTAAAGGAAGGTCAAGTTGAATCAGTGAAACCGGTGACGGAATCTTTGGGCTGCTTTGCTTGAGCGATAGATCAGATCATGCTTGGGGCAGCCAATGCTTTCATCTTCTCGTGCATCAGCTTGATCATACTCCCGTACATCACCTGCAAACTGCCCTAGAGATCTATATCACAATCACAACTAATAATCCCATAAAAAACCAAATCTCTGTGGCTGATCTTAATGCCACGGTCCCGGATCGTGCCTCGGAGCCTTTCGCCTCGGGGATGTTGTGACCCTATCGATGTCGCCCACCACGCCATGATTCTCAAACTAGGAGGGGTATTTTTTACCAGAGAGGCGGCTGGGGTTGGGGCGCTCCTCGATTGGCGTGGCTCCAAGAGCCCTCAGCCGCCTTCTACAGATGGCACTATAGGGCGGTGGTAACCTGAGCTACCCCTGATTGGAAATTTGATCTGTGAGGCGGCTCAATCACCCCACCGCCCTGCAGCGTTGCCTATTTATAGGGGCGGCCGCCACCAATCGCTCCTGCTGTTCTACTATAGGGGCGGCTGAATCACCAGCCGCCTCTACTGATGGCACATGAATAAATAGCAGCCACCCCCTTCTTCCACCTCGGGACACACTCTTCTACACAAAAAAATGTTGAGAGGCCTTAGGCTCCTCCTAAAAATTGCTCTACTAAGGGGAGAGGTTTTGATCTCAAATCCTTTAGTGGAGAGGCTCTAAAAGGTCAGGAAATGCTTCTTCCACTCTTTATTTGAAGTTTAATTCGTTGGTTAGTGAGTAATTTGATTTTTGGTTTTCTCTCTCTTCCATGGAGCTGGAGCTAGTTATGAGTGAAATTGGACCCTAATTTTCACTATACTAGGGTAAATTAGGTAGGAAAATAAGATTGCACCTTTTGCTAGTACATCTTTGTTGATTTTAGTGTAGTATTAGTGAAGTTTGGTGCATGTGTCATGAAACCCTATATCTAGATCTAGATCTAGGATTTTGTTTTTTTTTCTTTTTCAATTTTTTCTTTATGTGACTAGGGTTTGCATGTAGGTGAATGTGTAAGATTTTAATTGTTGCTAATGTGTAAAATATCCTCTACCATGGTTACTAATTATCATTTAATATTTATTTTGATTCCTTTCTATAATGTGTGTTTTTAATTAGTTATGAATAAATAGGCAATTAATTAATTATCATCTACCATGAAATTGGAATGGAGTTTGCATGAAAGGTAGTGGATGAAATATTAAATGTTGCTGATTGTTTTCTTTGAAATTGTTTATTTGAACCAATTAATTTATATTTTAAAATATTTATGCATTAATAGTCAATTAATTAACTATCCTCTACTACCATGGTGCGTGTCTCAGGTATATACAATTATTCTCGAGTAATATTCTTTCTTTGGTTGTTTTGTTTCTATACGATGGACTACATGAACTCTTGGATGTATGGTTCGTTAAGATACGATGCTCTTTTCCGTGATGAGGTGGACAAATTCATCAAAGCCGTAGAGAAGCATGCAACGACGTTGAAAGAGAATAGTGACATGATTATTTGTCCCTACAAAGATTGCAAGAACCTTATTGCATTTCGAGATGTGAGTACCATCAAAGAACATCTAATTAGGAGAGGATTTGTTCTGAACTACACAGTGTGGATTCATCATGGTGAAACAGTGGTTGTTGATGACAGCGACGATGATCTAGCTGATGAAGCTGAAACCCAAGCATACTTGTCCCGATTCACAGACGATCTTGAGCAACAAATGGATCGTGACTATGGCAATCAACAAGGTGGTGGTTTTGGCAATCAACAAGGTGGTGGCTTTGGCAATGAATAAGGTGGTGATGATGCTGGTGGTGCCAGCAATGATGGCGAAGCACGTGAGGGGGATGCAGATGACGGTGACAACTTGGACAAAATGCTTGGGGCCTTTGGACCAGAAATATTAGAAAAGAACAAGAGAGGTCTAGAAAATCTTGAGAGGGTGACAAAAACATCGAAGAAGACTGTGTATGATGCTGAGAAGGGTTGTCCGACATACTTCACACTGTTACGTTTTGTGCTTGAGCTACTCATCCTGAAGGCTAAGTACGGCTGGTCGGACTGCAGTTTCGATGATCTGTTGTGCCTCATGTCACGGTTGCTCCCACGGCCGAACATAGTTCCCACCAACACATACCAAGCGAAGAAGGTTATAAGTCCACTCACATTGGGGTTGAAAAAAATCCATGCATGCCCCAACCACTGTATCCTTTTTCGGCGTGGCACATCGTTCGAGACTTTAGATACATGTCCTAGGTGTGGGGCTAGTCGGTACAAGAACAATGACCTTTAAAGTGGGGTGGAAGCCTCCACAAGAAAGAGGAAGAAGGGTGGGAAGAAGGTGGTGCAAGAATCTCAGCCCCTAGAGGAAACTCCATTAGGCAACGATGCAAATAAGAGAAGAATTCCTGCCCTGGTTATGTGGTACTTGCCAGTGACCGACCGCTTGAGGCGTATGTTCCTAAACCCTAAGGAAGCCGCACTGATGACATGGTGGGATGATGAGCGCAAGGTGGATGATGATACGATCACACACCCGGCCGATTGTAGCCAGTGGCAAGCGTTCGATGCCAAGTACAAAGCAGAATTCAGTGATGACCCACGAAATGTACGGTTCGGCTTGAGCACCGATGGAATGAATCCCTTCAATAAGAGGATGACCGACCATAGCACATGGCCAGTCATCTTGACCATGTACAACCTCCCAACGTATTTGTGTCAGAAGAGGAAGTACCTTCTGCTCACCATTCTTATCTCCGCCCCAAACAACCAGGCATTGATATAGACATGTTCTTGGAGCCTCTGATGCAACAAATGGAGAGGCTATGGAGGTATGGGGAGCCGATGTACGATGTGTTCCGGCGGGAGGACTTCATATGCAAAGCAATAATATTTGTTACTACCAATGATTACCCTGCGTTGTTTGCCCTGTCTGGACAGTTCAAAGGCAAGACTAGATGCTTAGTCTTTTTGGATGGTACTAAATGGGTGTTCCTAGATGGATCCAGGAAGATAGTTTACATAAGGAACCGGCGCTTCTTAAAGACAGGTCACAAGTACCGCGGCAAATTGTACCTAAGATACTATGGCAACATCCCGGAGGATGAACCCCCTCCAGAGAGACGTCGTAATAGAGAACATGTGTTCAGAATGGTCCAAAACATACACGTCGTCTATGGAAAGAAGAATCCGGATGGAACGATCAGAGATAGAAGCACACCTCCCATCGAAGGCGTACCATTCAAGAAGCAATCGATCTTCTTTCAGTACCTGCCTTATTGGCCAGACTTGGAGGTCCCCCATGCCATTGATGCGATGCACGTGCAGAAGAATGTCTTTGAGAGTCTCATGGCTATCTTGATGGACACGGGCAAGTCAAAGGATGGTCTCAAATCACGGAAAGACATGGTGCAGCTAAACGTGATGCGGGAGCTTTGGCCGGTACAGCAGGATAATGGCAAGTACAGTCTTCCTGCGGCTAGCTTCAACCTAACCCTAGAGGAGAGGAGAGCTATATGCAATTTCCTTAGGGGGGTCAGAGTGCCGACTGGGTTTTCGGTGAACCCGAAGAAGCTAGTGTCGATGAAGGACCTATCATTAACATACTGCAAGGCTCACGATTGTCATGTGATGCTGATAGTGTTCCTACCAATTGCAATTAGGGCTATAAAGCTAGAGTTCCTAAAGATGGCCATCACCCGCATGTGCTACTTTTCAAAGATCTCATAGAAGACGATTCACAGACAAGAGCTGAGTGACCTACATGAATTCATGGTGGAGACCCAGAACTAGCTAGAGATGTGTTTACCTCCCGCTTTTTTTTGATATAATGGTACATCTCATGATTCACCTGGTTCATCAGATCGAGGCGCTGGGCCCTAGCTTCTTGCATGAAATGTGGTCCTATGAGCGGTTCATGTCGGTTCTAAGCCGATACATGCATAACCGAACACACCCAGAGGGCTCCATGATAGAGGGTTACAATTATGAAGAAGTCGTCGAGTGCTGCCAAGAGTGGCTAAAAGTACAGAGAGGGATTGGTAATCCCGATTCTCGTCACAAGGGAAGGCTAGCTGGATCCACGCAAAATGCTATTCTCCTCTTCTTTTAAACCCTTTCCGCAATACTGGTACGTTCCTATCCACTACCCCAGCCAAGTTTTCTCCCGTCGGTGTGCAGTACTCCCTACGGCTGGGCTGCCCAGGTCAGGAAAGCTTAACCGTGCCTGATGGAGTCAGAACAACCGACCGGGAATCTCGTGCATCAACGGGGAAACTTTTTTTCGCGCCTGGCGGGCGCACTAGCACGAGCGCAAAACTAAAAAGCAGTCCCAAGGCCCACACGGCAGAGAGACGTAGAAAAAAGCGCGCGGACAGAGGGCGCCTCCCGCCCCGTGACTCCAATCTTCCGTGCCTTTTCCCCAAATCTCGCAACCTTTCCTCTCCTTCGCATTCCAATTGTCGCTCCCCACCACCATCGACTCCCTCCTTCCCTCACAGGTCACCGCCGCCGACTCCCTCGCAGGTCGCCGCCGTCGACTCCCTCGTAGGTCGCCGCCACCAGAGATCCTAAGCCCCGCCACCAGGGCCCTTCACAGCAAGGTCGTTCCACCGCCGCCGCAAAAACGCTGTAAGCCCGTAACCCTAGGCCCTTCCACCGCTTTGGATGATCTGTGCTCCGCTGACAGGCAGCGCCGCCGCCTGGACTCATCTGTGCGTCGTTGCTGCTGTAGGTCCTTGCATCACCATCGCAGGTACCAGCAAACCTAACCTCTCCTCTTCCAATCAACTAATCCCAATTTTCCCCAAATCATACCCTAGAAAACTTGTCGATTTGTGTGGCTGCAAGGTACATCATTTGGCTTTGCCGTACGCCAGTCTCATATTTCCGCAAGATTGAGGGTAAGATCTACTATGCATCTCATTCTTTCTTCTGTGGACTATTTTCTTTCACTTTGTAATGTACTCAATTTATGTTCTGTAGTGGGTGGGGCAACCCTCTAGGTGATTCTGGCTTTTCTTCTTTTCACAGTTCAACATTTACTATCCAAAAGATAAAATTGATCCAAAATTAAAATTAAAATGTTTTTGTACTAGTTGTGCCATTGTGAAAGGTCCTAATGGCTAGAAGGGGATAGGGTGAATAGCCTAATAAAAATTTCTACAACAACACTTAACAAAAGGATTATACAATTATGAGGCGAAGCGAGTTTTGCGCTAGCCTACTCAAAAATGCAAGCCACCTACCACAATTCTAGTTTAGGTAGAATCTATTCATACAAAAGCTATGACACTACTCTATGTTAGTGTGCTCTCAAAGGCTAGCTAAAGAGCCACACCAACCAAGCAAGCAAGCTCTCATAACTAGCTACACTAAAGAGCTTGACACCTAGTTTACGGTAAAGTAAAGAGAGTGATCAAGAAGGTTATACCGCCGTGTCGAGGAAGGAGCCAATCAATCACAAAGATGAATAACAATGAAGACCAATCACCTCGGAATCATATGATGGACACAATGATTTTTACAGAGGTTCACTTGCTTACCGACAAACTACTCCTCGTTGTGGCGATACACTCACTTAGAGGTTCACGCGCTAATTGGCATCACACGCCAAATCATCAATAGGGTGCCGTACAACCAACACAAGATGAGGATCACACAAACCACGAGCAATCCACTAGAGTACCTTTTGGCGCTCCGCTGGGGAAAGGTCAACAACCCCTCACAATCACCACGATCGGAGCCGGAGATAATCACCACTCTCCGCTCGACGATCCTCGCTGCTCCAAGCCGTCTAGGTGGCGGCAACCACCAAGAGTAACAAACGAATCCCATAGTGAAACACGAACACCAAGTGCCTCTAGATGCAAACACTCAAGCAATGCACTTGGATTCTCTCCCAATCTCACAAAGATGTTTAATCTATGATGAAAATGAGTGGGAGGGCTTTGGCTAAGCTCACAAGGTTGCTATGTCAATGCAAATGGCCAAGAGTGCGAGCTTGAGCCGACCATGGGACTTAAATAGAAGCCCTCACGAAATAGAGCCGTTGTACCCCTTTACTGGGCACAACGCGGGGTGACCGGATGCTCCGGTCTGATCGACCGGACGCTGGCCCTCAGCGTCCGGTCACGTGATTCACGCCACGTGTCCCCTGCTTCAAATACTGTTCGTCAGATTTCAACGGCCGTCTGCTGACCGGACGCATCAGTTAGAAAGTGACCGGACGCTGGACCTCAGCGTCCGATCGTTTCCAGTAAGGTTCCAAATGCGAATTTTCACGACCGGACGCGTCCGGTCATGCTTGACCGGACACAGCCAGCGTCCGGTCACACAACATCTCCTCTGTACGCTCTACGTCAGCGTACGTCAGCACTGACCGGACGCACCCTGCCAGCGTCTGGTCGTAGAGCGACCCAGCGTCCGGTCATGAGACCGAAACGCACGCCTTCTGCTGCCACTGACCGAACGCGCCGGTCCAACTGAGACCAGCGTCCGGTCACTTACAGTGACCTTTGTGTTTTCTGTCTAGGGCGCCGGTGGCACCGTCGAACTGTCCGCACTCTATGGGCTGACACTCCGCCGGTGGAGTTTCTTACCCTTGCACCTAAACTTCACCACCCTTGATTAAAAGTGCCAACCACCAAGTGTATCACCTTGTGCACATGTGTTAGCATATTTTCACAAACATTTTCAAGGGTGTTAGCGTTCCACTAGATTCTAAATGCATATGCAATGAGTTAGAGCATCTAGTTGCACTTTGATAACCGCATTCCGATACGAGTTTTACCCCTCTTAGTGGTACGGCTATCGATCCTAAATGTGATCACACTCACTAAGTGTCTTGATCACCAAAACAAAATAGCTCCTACAATTTATACCTTTGCCTTGAGCCTTTTGTTTTTCTCTTTCTTCTTTCTAAGTCTGAGCACTTGATCATCACCATGACATCACCATCATCATGTTATGATCTTCATTTGCTTCACCACTTGGAGTGTGCTACCTATATCATGATCACTTGATAAACTAGGTTAGCACTTAGGGTTTCATCAATTCATCAAAACCAAACTAGGGCTTTCATATTGTCATTTATTTGTGAACATGAGAGTAGGAGGATGAATCATTTTCATGAATCATCAGCCGAAATTCAATGCCTGGATGCAATCCAGAACGTGCAGTAACCTGTAGTATTTCTCTGCCTCAGATTGGTTGCTGTTAGCTAACAAGGGCATCTTTGCCATAAGGTAGTTTACTGTCCAATCTTATCTTTTTAACTATTTCGACAACTGCACTTTCTTGTTCTAGCATTTTAACTACTCCGGCTATATTTTGTGGATCGATTATACTGAATTCCATTGCAAATTAGTCTTATTGCTTCAGACCATATATTTCTTCATTGGTTCTGATGTGACATGACTTGTAATTTTTTTTGATTTTTGATTCTGCTATTTTTTGATAGTTAAGAGATTACAGATAGGTTCAGGCTTCAATTAGAACAATACATGAAATCAGGGCAGGTTGTGGCTATGAAATTATGTATCATCCATACACTAGACACTGCAATAATACCCACGCCTTGTGCAGTAGTGTGATCCCATCTAAAAGTAAAAACTAATGCCAGCTATTTCTGCAGGTTCCCATTGACGGTATAATTATTGTCTATTCACTCACAAAAGACAGTACTTGAGATGATCGATTTCTAAGATTTAATCTGTCTGTAATTAATCGTCCAAAAAACATCCACCATGTTGGTATTTATTTTTTGCAGGTCATTGCTGACAAAAAAAAAAACAAATAGAGATACCGCTTGACGTGCTTAAGGAAGAATAAAGTAACATGGTAAGATTACCCGGCTCACATTATTTTTGCTCTTAGTTGACCTGTATAGGATCTGATGCTTATGCTGTTTCGTCTTGAGAGTCTTTTCTGAAGTAGCAAACAGGGACCAAGATTTGACTGTTGTGTTATCAAAAAAAGATTTGATTGTTCTATGTTTCATATAGATTTTCTGTCCTTGCATCACTAATGGAATAATATACTCAAGGGCAGTCCTGAATTAATTGATAAAGCATACACAATATATTATACTGTAATTTAGAGGTACATATTATACTATTGCCATTAGTCCTACATGCATTTTTTCTGCTGCAAGGACTTGTGGCACTTATCCATGCACTTTCCTAATTAAATGAGCTGCTAACTACATATTTCACACTATCTAAAGGTCCAAAATTATTCATCATGTTGGTACTTATTTTTTTCAGGTCACTGCTAACAAAAAAAAATAATGAGATACTAAGTGACATGCTTAATGAAAAAGAAAGTGACATAGAAAGATTACTGTCAGCCATCGCGCAAGCTATTGATGGTAAGATGAAGTATGCCTTGTGTTGTTGCTGTATGGGAAATATTGCTTTTGGGTTGCTTTAGTTTGTTCCAGTGCTGCTTCCATCCGAGGGACCTTCAAATTTAAAAATCAACTTGATATGCATGTTCTGGAAAAGCCAATGTTCGTTTGACATTAGTGCTACCTATGTCAAGATTAATGGATTTAGCTAGATATTGTAGATAATGAGATAAATTATTTGGGCTAGATATCTTCTGGTGGTGTTCATCTAGCTGGGAATTTAAAAGAGTACAGCTCTGTGATTGTTTTAATACATTTCATCGTCAACTTGATGCTTAGGCTTGTTTAATCTATCTGCATCCATATAAAATTGGAAATTCAATTGATCTTGGTTTCTCCAACATAGTAAAGATTGCCCTTCCAACTTGAGTTGCATCAGGACTCACTAACTATATTCCTTGTAGGATGCTGGATATGATGCTTCTAGTTCGCTTAGTGGCAGCAAAAAAAAAGACAACATGAACCTAGAACGAGTTTGTAGTGAATTGCATACTATGTGCTTGTTGTGCAAAGGGCCTGTTAGGACCTGTTAGGAAGCAGTAGCTTCATGTCCTTGTATTGACCAAGGACTTGTTAGGATCCAACTAGTAGCTTCATGTTGACCTGTTAGGAATGAAGTATTGCAAATCAAGTTTTTCCCTGACTTTATTCGATAGACTTTTGTGAATTATGACTTGTGATGATGTTCTAAATAATGGTCTTGTGTTTGTGGATGTATATATGTATATTTGTGGCGGTTAGATTCGAATTTGAATTATATATATATGTTGTCAGATTTGAATTTGAATTTTTTATTTTTTTTCTGGAAAATCCACTGTAGGGGCGGTTCTTGATTGAACCGCCCTTATAAATACACACAGCAGGGGCGGCTGGTGATACAGCCGCCCGCCCTTACAGAAGTCTACTATAGGGGTGGCTGATATTACCAGCCACCCCTACAGAAGGCACTGTAGGGGCGGCTGAAAACACCAGCCGCCCCTACAGAGGGCATTGCAGGAGAGGTCAGGAAACCGCCCCTACAGAGGCACCATCTGTAGGAACATCTTGGGAAGGGCCGCTGGCGCAGCCGCTCCTACAGAGGCTCTAGAGCCGCCCCTAAAATTAACTTCTGTAGTAGTGGTCGGAGGCGGCGCGGACCAAGGGTGCCATACCCATGGCGAGCTTTAGCAACGACGTGGCCATAGTGAAGGCAAGTGCATGGTGCGACATCAGTAGGGAGAGGAAGCGTCGCCCTTGCCTTTCGTCTTGGCGGCCGAGGCAGTTGCACTGGCTCACGCAGGAAAACGGAGTCAGGCATGCGTGGCACACATCGACAAGACAAAGATATACTTACAAGCCTAATATGCAGACGATGATCTGGGTTGCCGCGTCCGGTTAAATTAAATATAAATAAATTATTTCCTTAAAATAAAAAGAAAAGGATCTGAAGAAAAGCTCCATGTTGAGAGAGAAGAAAGAAGATTGCTTTTGTTTCTTTTGGAAAAGCAACAACTGCTCTCCAGTGTATTTGATTTTAAGTGGCTGCCTACGAACCCAAAGAAAGACACGTAATTGGGAGCTAGGAAACGTGTAGAGCGACAGACATAATCGTGGTGACTGAAGAGTTTCTCATCTGGCTTTAGGGATCACGACACTGGGCCCTTGTTGGTTGCTTGCATCTATCACGTTCACGTTCGCCGGACCCCAGGATCCACACGGAAGGCCTCTCGTGCATCAATGGACCGACCTGTCTTCTTCTACTACTAGCTTTTATTCCATTAAATAAATTCAATTCAATCGTAGCCACCAGGGCAGAAAGGTAGGCCAGAGAAAGGAGTGATCGATGAATCTTGAACATTCTGATTAATTGCCAGTCCTGCACGGCCGGTAGCTTTTCAAGATCACTATTGCGTGCATGTCATGTATGGAACTCTGTTTTTCAAAATATATGAATCCACATGAATAATGCGGTAATTTAAAGTGAACATGACGCGTTAAATTTCAGATCTTCCATTTGTTATACCGAGAGCAGAAAAAAACAATAATGCGTGTACCCGGATATGGTCCAATGATTATCCATATTCCTCGACAAAAGAAGGAAAGGCAAGTGGTTGGTTATCCACATGCTTGAGATCCAATCATGAATCATATGGCCCATCTTTGTATTTTCCTTTTGCAACAATCCTCCTGTATAGTTCTTTTTTTTAAAAGATCCACTTGTATAGTTTTATTGGAAGCAAATAAAGTAGGTACCTGACAGGGAAGAACACCATGCCAAGATTTGTATAAAACATACAAATACTATGGGCCTGTTTGGCAGGGCTCTGGCTCATCTGAAAATGGCTCCGGCTCTGGCTCCTCTGGAGGAGCTGAAGCCGTTCTGGAAAACGTTTGGCAAAACGGCTCTTTTGCACTAGACGGCGTGAACCCACAGCAAGGAGCCGCGCGAAGCTCGTTTTTTAGGCTTCTCCTGCGCAGGCAAAAATTGGCTCTGGCTCTTGACCGGCTCCCCATGCGGAGCTCTTTCTAAAATAGGCGTTTGGCACAGCTCCTGCAGGAGCCGGAGTTGAAGCCCCTGCAGGAGCCCTGCCAAAGAGGCTCTATATATTATCATGATATTCGAGCTTATCTTCTCTGGCTAAATAAATTTATTGTACCACAAAAGGAGATCATGGAAAGGATAACGGTAATGCTTGGTTGAGCCTGGCTCCGCACCTTGCTTCCCCGCCACTCCGTGGCATGTGTTGGGGGCGCACCAAGCCTTTGGGCACCCCACGGAGCTCACGCATCGCCACCCCCTATGTAGCCACCATTTCGCCATAGCGAAAAGACTCGAAATGTGTGGAGATGAAAGGGAAGCCTGGAGTGCAGCTCACGTATCACTAGTCATTTCGCCAAGGGCAGCCTAACGTTTAAGCGAGGGACTGTCACCTTTTCGCCGAAGCGAGAGGGCTGGCCCCATTTCCCGTAGGGATCGTGGTCTTTTCGCCAAGTCGAAAATGTCGCAGAACCGACCAATTTATAAGAATCAAGTAGTGGCAATCCATAGCGGTCGCTTTGTCACACTTGAACCCATATAAACCGATAATTGGTCGAGTACGCGTTTTGGGCCTCGATAAGCGATTTACAACAACCAAGAAGATCGCCTGATTCAACATACATGCCACATATTACATAAAGTTCACGGATACTTTTCATCATCGGGTGAATAAAAGTTATTACAAGCCGAGTTTGATAAATAAAGCGGAAGCAAATAAGTTCGAAGATAAAGTTTCCAACATAGTTTGATACGATTGCCAAAGCGGATCACGGTCCTCAAAAGCAAAGATAGGAATTACTAAAGAAGCTGCCCAAGGCTTACTCCTCATCCACAGCGGGATAGAAACAACTCTTGCAATAACCATGATACGGTGCCATACGCAACAATGGGAAAAATAACCACGAGTGCGAGAAGGTGCCGACTTACAATCATGAACCAAAAAGAAAATGACTGGGACCGCTGTGGTCGACGTAACTTCGATAAAGGCAAAGTCATGTACGAGTTGGATCAGAGGTTAATTATAACTATCCATTTCTAGATTAGCAACTATCCTGCATGCCAAACATGTGGTATATCATTTAGAAGCATACCTATTGTAATTTCCATAAGAAGGCATAACAAGTCTCGAGTGGACGAGAATATTCCTCGATTATGTAGCAGGTAGAAGGGTAGTTTAGTCCATAAAAAGCCTACGATAGCCTTAGGTGTATAAATAGGGCCTCTAAGGCAGAATTTGTAAAGGGGTAGATCATTTTCACTATGAATACATCTCGGCCGTGTGAGTTATAGTGTTTCTCAACACCTTGTATTAAGCATGATGTCCGACTTCCGTCAGGTCTCGATTTACTTTTACCTCGCTTGATCGCCGCCTTACGGCAACCTAGTGTTCGAAGGCTAAGGCCTAGAACAACAGCATGGACCTTCGCGTTGGCATCAAGCTCCACGTCGACGAGCCTCCATTTCGTCCAGCCAACAAGTAGATATTGCGCCTGAAAGTGCATGTTGCAAGTGTCTGTTTTAAGTGTTTTAGATGATTCAGCGGTATGTTGCAAGTGTTTCATATAGATGTTGCAAAGTAGATTGGGATGTTGCATATGTTACAATGGTTGTACACATATGTTGCAAGCTTTTATTTCTAATGTTTCATCTGTTTTTTGAGACGTATATTGCAAGTGTGTTTATATGGATGTTGCATATATTTTACACATATGTTGCAAGTGTTTTATTTGGATATTGCCCAAACTATTTATTTAATTGCCTAAGTTGTTTTTTATATATCTAGGTTAAATAGTTTTGCAATAGTTTTCAATTGATTTTCAGGTGTGTTTTACAAGTGTACTAAGTAGAACATTCTATACAAAAATGACTTATGTTTCAAGTGTTTCAATTTCCATCTTTCTTCATCCATATATATTGCAAGTGTTGCATATGGATGTTTTAAAAGTAGATAGGGTGTTGCATGGTGCAATGTGACCCACTTGTTGCACCCAAAAATTTCATAAATTTTGGAGCACGGGGAACTCTAGATATAAAATAAACAAATTTTGCTCAAAAGCACATTCTCTGGGCGCCACCATGGGTCACCGTGTTTGAGTTAGGAGCTACAAGACTGAAGGCACAAAGACACTTGCGAATTTCTCATGCTTGCATACTCCAGCGGGGGTGAGGCGGGCACGCTCGAAGCTGCATTGCTTCATCTTCTTGCGCCCAAGTTTGCGGCGGCGAAACTTTACCAATGACGGCACCTAGTCTCTGGTGACCCTCTGAACCTTGCGCACTTGGGCTTCGGTTTACGGGTCGACCTGCTTGCATTTATGATGGACCGAGATGGCGCGCTTATGTTAGGCGGCTGTTGTATGCCGCAATGCGCGGAATGGTTATGACATGGGACACCTAAAACCGCGATCTCGGGCGAGCAAGGTGTAAAGCGATGGGAAGGTTGGCGAAGCGAGATGCGGTGGCAGGCGAGCTCGGCGGGGCGACGGCAACAAAGCGCGCTTCGAGCAGGAGTATTGTCCGGACGCCTCTTGCGGACCGGACTTCGGGTGCTAGCCCTTTCGAAAGGATAAAGGCCATTCACTCAAGGTTGAGAATTTTATTTCACGGTTTCTACAATGGCATGTTTGATCTCTTAAGAAAACAAGAATGAGAATGAGATCCAAACATTTAGATTGTAAAATGAAATCCTATAATCCAACTATGTACATAAAACCTATTGTTTGGATGTTTTCGCTATACAAAGACAATAATGACTACGAGAATAAGAGTTCTCCATTTTTAATCTAGAATCTAGATTTTATATTTGCTATCTAGAATTTAGATCCTCACTATGAGAATGAGATCCAAACAAGCTCTAAAGAGGTTGGCCTCCAATGCAACGTTTCATTATGGGGCTTCATAAGCTAGCCATAACAATAAGTTGCGGTGCATTGGATTCATCACAGTTAGATTTTTGTTTGAATGGTAGCAAAGTTAGATGAATTGAAGCTCTCAAGTCCTCAATGACAGTTTGAATATGTTTCGCATTCTTGGAAACATTTTTCAGCAGGTGTCATCAAGATCAAACCCATCTTTTCTCTCTTCCTAAATTTCTTGCCATATTGTTACATTTAGGCCCTGCTTGTTAGGGATCCAGATTCTCCTAGAAATGTTTTAGATCCAGATTCTCATCCAGATTCTCTCCAGAAATGTTTCTTTGTTGAATTAGGAATACTTGGTAAGAATCGGTGAAACGTTTGGCTATTGATCCAAATTCTTCTTGAAATGAACTAGAATCACTGTGAAACACTTATTTGGGTGATTCTCATTTGTAGTTCAAAACAGAGAAACGTTTCTAGGTGTTTCACGGAGAATCATTTCACTGAAAAGGTGTTTGGTAGGGATTCTGGTGATTCACCTGAGAACCCGAAACGCTTCTCAGCCTGTTTGGTTGGCTGGTTCGTATCGTTGCTGGTTGATTTATGTGAGAGAGAAGTACTACTGGCTGGTTCATATGAACAGTGCCCATGTGAGGGGGCTGGCCAGCCCAGCCAGCCGAACACAACGTCTGTCATCCAATCGGGGCCTTACTTATGTGGCATCTTATTTAATTAATGTGATTGAAACCTCTAAAACCTGGGAATGGCCAAATGCTCCTCATAGCGTTCTTTGCATGACTATTTAAACTTTTTTATTTTAATTGTTTTTGGTGAAACAAATAATATACTAACTCATGAGGCGAGAGGCTCTGAAAGCAAGTTGCCAATGATAAAACTTGACCAGTCTCAAAATTTGTCGGCCAAGTCTTTTATAGGCATTCATAAAAGTAGAGTAGAGTGCGTGTGGTTACAATTGAACATGTTCATACCATGTAGAAATCATAAACAACCATGATTAAAAATTTATTCACTATTCCAGTTCCATTAAATCGCAATACTCCATATTCGTTTAAACTTATTAGCCTGGCTTATCAGACATGGTACAATATTTTTCTCTTACAACAAATCAACAAATAATACTTTTTAGCATGTCTTATCATGCCAATCGAACATAGTGTAAGATTGCCAACTAAAAACCCGTGTGTTTTGGTAGGATGAAAAATAATAATCAGAGAACTCATGTTTTGTCCATTCTCAACAGTGGTACGAGGTGGCTTCACGTTTCCTACTTCATTAGACGTTACAGCTATTTTGTCGATTACTCTTATATCGTTTTTTCTCCACGTTGCGCAATACATTATTTTTTTTCATCTTGGATTTTAGTTTGATGTCGATTTTGTCACAAATGCTTATATTTTGTTTGGAGTACGGATGTCACATCATTGTGCAGATATTTTGGTACTTTCGTAGACTTTGTTGTATTATCTTGTATTTCCAATTGTCTCAAAAACTCCAGAATTTTTTTGAATCTCAAAAACTCCAGATTTCTGTTTGTGAAGAAAGGGTCACATTTCCATAGAGAAGAAGAAGAGTGATCGCGTTGTAATAAAGGTGAGAGAGCAGCCCCCTTCTCACGCGTCTCCCTCCTTCCTCTACTGCCGCCAGCCGCGACAAGATATGGATAGAGCGGCCGCGTCAGCCGCAGGCATCATCGTCATGATCCCATCGCCGTCGCCGTCGCCTTTGTAGGACTGCCTTCCTCGTCCACCCGCCCCCTATCTCTTCCCATTCGGGTTGCTAGATCGGATTGGATCCCGTCCGCCCGTTTCTTGGAGGAGAGATGGCCGAAATGGCGGTGACTGTCGCGGCCGCCAACGGCACCCTCCGGACGTGCTCCGGCGTGTCTCCAACGGCGCCCGGCGGCCGCCGTGCTGCGGTTCTTGGTCGGTGGCGGCCTCTTGCGCCAGCCAACTTGAGGTGAGGGGATTGGCCATTGGCCAAGATTCAGTTTTTTGCCATCCCCTTCTCGCTGCACTAAACTCCGCGCCTTCGTTTAGCATTTTTTTTTCTGCCATGCTAGGATGTTTCAAAGGTTGCAGTTGACTTGCAGAGAATATACGTTTGTTCGATTGGGACTGTACAGTTTAGCTTAGAGCAACTTAAAGAGACTCTTTATATCCTTTCTAATTGCTAGGAATAGAGATTTTGAGAATGAAACTGTTGTAGACCGAAAAGATATAGAAAGCGATTTTTATGCAAATAGCTCTCCAAATGATAATTTAGAGAGTGGGGCTTGGAGATGCTCTTAGTACAGGATGCTCATTCATTCACATCATGATGGCATGGCTTGTTTCTTGGATTCTTTGATTCTATTTGAGGCGCAGACCGCGGAATATACTACTTGTTGCTTTGCTTAACGAAAAGGGGTTAAATATTGCAAAGCAGCTTTTGCTTGGCGTCATGTATGGATGATATATTGTGGCTAAGTGGCGGTGCTGATTGGCAAAACCACCAATGTGGTCACGGGGCTGATATCTGTTATAGCTGTATGAGCTGTTCGATGTGTATCAACAGATGCATGCCTGCTTTTCATTTCACAGTTTGAGTGAGGCTTGGAAGCCGCTTCCAAAAATTTCCTTATGCAATCATCATTCTTCCAAGCTTGTTTAAGTTCTTAATTTTCTAGTTAATTACAGGAAAAATATAATAACTTAGTCTGAGAACAAAACACTCTAGCTATATGTCCTTGAACTCCGTCCATATGATATTTTTATGTCAAGAATTTGACATCATATTATCTTGTTTGTGTCTGGCATCATGGATTTGACAGTTTCCATGGTCTTATGTACTAATTTAAACATTCTACAGTTTGCTGGGTCCATTTGCAGCGGCAAATAGGTATGCAACTGAAAGTTGGGGTTTCATTTATTAGTCTATCATATATTAAAAAGGTGAAGTAAGAGTACACTTGTTTGTAGTATTTCGAAAATACTGCATGAATTTTCCTTTGGAGGCTCCTAGTCTAGTTGCTTCAGAGTGCAATGATGTTAATACTAACCTACTGTGTTGTTCAGTCTTACAGTGTCATAGCATAGAACTCCACTATGTTGCTTCTTTTTAGTTTGGAGTGTTTGTAACTGATCTTTTCCTATTTCCAGATTGTCCTCTCCAGCTGTGAGGGTTCCAAGGGCTACTTCTGCTGCGGCGGTTGAGGTACATAGCATAGGTTACCTAAAACATTGGGTGGACTTGCTTGTTCAACCGCGTATACTTTGGTTAGCAGGATTGGAGCAACACTGATATAGTCCCTATCCCGAAAGTTATAATAGATCAAGACTCAGATCCGGATGCAACTATTGTAGAAATAACCTTGGGCGATCGTCTTGGCGAGCTCCTTGATACGGTATGTTATTCACATAAAATTCTCAGTATATTCTCACCATTGACCAGATGATCCTTTTATTTTTTTCTTCGAACGGACCATATGATCTTATTAACATCTCCCATATATTAGACCTACAAGAAATAAACTGACAAAATATGTTTTGTTTCACATGCAGATGAATGCCCTAAAGAACTTGGGGCTAAATGTCGTTAAAGCTAGTGTCTGTCTCGATTCTACTGGCAAGCATAACAAGTTTTCTATAACTAAAGCGTAAGTGAATCTTCTTTCCTATGATATTTCATCAGATATGTAAAACTTGACATGAGGAATCTCTCATATAAGTTTAGTTTCCTTCTTGTACAACAGAATATGACATCTTTCTTCTTTGTACTTTCCTGCATCTATCAGTTCTTGCCTAGAATGAGTGACAGGAATGCTCTACAGGTCCACTGGCCGTAAAATTGATGATCCAGAGTTATTAGAAGCAATTCGACTGACGATCATTAACAACATGATAGTGTATCATCCGGTAACTACTTTAACTTTGTTTTTCCTTTTGCTTTTATAATTTACAATGATAATAATAAAAAAATGTTGTTAATTTGGTGCCAGGAGTCCAGCAGTCAATTGGCTATGGGAGCAACTTTTGGGCCAGAAGCCCCTACAGAAGAGGTATTGCCTAAACTATGTCATAAACTTACATCTTCTAAATGCTTAAGATATGAACTGAAAACTTCTCAGTTCTCTATGGAGATCCATGAAACCATCTTACTTGTCTATATCTATCGCGAGAAAGAATTAGCACACAACGGTGTACAAAAGACACATTTCTTTAGTGTCTCCAAGTTAGCTGTTTATTTCCTTTTTGTCTCTGCTTCATTGCAAAACTTAATTGCATCAAATTTTCTTATCTGTGTCTCTGGGATCGCCTTATTGCTGGATCCGTTTATAGTAGAACAGACTTGATCGATCTTCCCATGGTACAATAGTGATCAAATTTGCCGCCAAGTACAGCGTCAGAATTATGTGTCTGTTCTGGAGACATGAAAACCTTCACTGGATATAAACATTGTTCACTTGTACATTGGTAGGTTGATGTGGACATAGCAACCCACATAGATATCTATGATGGCCCTGAAAGAAGGTATGCCGTTTTTCTTACCTTGTGCATTATTCTTCAAATATAAGGAAAATTATGCTCTTCTGTCATCAATCCAAAGGATTTGATTTCATCCAGCAAAAAGCAACATAAGAACATGTTCACAGAGTTTATATGTGCCCTTTGAATAAAAAAAACACGTTGCCTACATCTACTAGTTACATATATATACTGGGCTTTCCTTGCTTGATCCACTGCTATTGTTTCATCGACATAAATGCTGGATATACGAAAATGCCTACTCTAGTCTCTATAATATCAAAGTGATTTTAAATTTCTTTATTGTTCCATTTCAGCTTACTTGTGGTGGAAACAGCGGATCGTCCAGGGTTGCTGGTTGACCTTGTTAAGATCATCGCAGACATCAACATCAATGTCCAATCTGGAGAGTTTGATACTGAGGTGACAACAGTTTTACAAAGTGTATGTTCATGCAGGGAACCATATTCATCTCCTTACATTTTATACTCTTGTAGGGGCTACTGGCTAAAGCAAAATTCCATGTCAGCTACAGGGGCAAACCACTGATGGAGGCTTTAAAACAGGTAGGCGTTCAATGCCCATTCTTGGGGTTTTTCCTATACACCTGATTCTCATAGAACTCACATTTTGTTGCCACATTCTGATTTATCTCATATGTTCAGGTTCTTTCTAATAGCTTGCGCTATTTCTTGAGGCGGCCGACAACAGAGGACGCCAGCTTCTAGCCAGATGATCATGAAGCCTCCCAACTTTCTTATGAGATGGGATTCGCATGAATTGGATACCATCATCAAAGCATTTGTGACACGTACAATAATTTGTTAAGATGGGGGAAGTATACTTGATGTTATGGCACCACCACTTAAAGTATTTTTTGTTCCAAAAAAAAGGCAGGGGAATCTGTTGTATCCAAGCATGTAATAACACGTTTGGTGGTAAATAAGATGGAACATTGTGGAGGGCCATTATCCCGTGTCTGGATGCAAATATATACCATCTATTGTCAGATTAATGATGATGTTACCAACAACAGTCTTGAGCTTAGAAGTCTGACAAAGTCACCGTGGATGAGATCAAATTCAGCAAAACTAAGGGCTTCATCTCTCTTTTTTCGATAAATATTGTTATGTTATAAAAAATGTTATATATGATAATAATAACTTGTTAAATTCTGATGAAACTACCTGTCTAAAAATCAATTCGCAGTGACGGACCCAACGCCACTGGCTGCCTACCCAGGCTACGACACGCTGCACCCATATGCCATCCTCTTCTTGTTCCTCGCCTGTTGCTTTCTTGCAGCAGGGGAAAGGAAGCCCAGCTCCACCGGGTACATCTCAACGGAGTTTGCATTGCATAGCATAGCATGGCTGTCCTGCTTCTCGTCGGTCGGACGCGGACGGACCACGGTGGAGCAACCCAACCTTCCTTAGCCCGGAAGCCACCATAACCAACTCCTATTCCAATTCCACCTCCCCGTCCAACCAAAACCCCCAACGCCACGCCACCACACCCCGCCGTGCCGGCAAGAATTCCGTCCAACACCTCCCTAGCCCCGCCTCCCCGCCGCCGCTCCCGTCACGCCTCCTCCCCCCGCGCCGCCCCTCCTCCCACGCAAGCCCCAACCGTCTCCTCCGTCCTATATATCAACCACCTCGCCCCACCACACACACGCCTGACACCTCAACTACCTACCTGCTGACAAGATGGCCTCCACCTCCGCTTCCCCGTCCGCGTCTGCGACCGAGCCTGCTGCAGCGACCGCGCCTGAGGGTGATCCTCCAGCTACCGTCCTGCCGGGCGAGGGGGGCCCCGAGATCGCCTTCTTCGACGTCGAGACCTCGGTGCCGCAGCGGGTGGGCCAGGGCTACGCGCTGCTCGAGTTCGGCGCCATCCTCGTCTGCCCGCGCAGGCTCGTCGAGGTCGCCTCCTACGCCACGCTCGTCCGCCCCGCCGACCCGGTCTCCGCGGTCTCGGCGGCCTCCGTGCGCTGCAACGGCATCACGAGGGACGCCGTGTCCGGGGCGCCGCCCTTCCGCGACGTTGCCGACGCAGTCTACAACCTCCTCAACGGTGAGCTTCTTTTCCCCCACGCCGCGACTCGCTCCCTTGTTCCGTTCCATCTTATCTTCAGTTGCAATTGTTCATGGATCGATTCATTGATTAATTAGGGATACGAACCGCATAGGGACAGAAATGGCCACATTCGTTGCATTGCTTTTATGGGTGTAGGGAACTGTTCTCATCCTAGCCACATGGACGAAAGTCAAGGAAGGAATGGCCTTGTTCTAACTAATGCTATAACTTACTTATAATTGATCTTCCTGTTCCTGGAATTGAAATCATGTTCAAGCAAGTTGTTTACTCATTATAAGTTGTATATTGCGTTTTCGTTGCAAGTATGAGCTAGGTGCTAACCAGGCCGTTGTGCTAGCTACTATTTGGTTTCATATAGAGGTCATAGAGTCAATTAGTCATTTCACATTTGTCATTAGTTTGAAAGGAATCATTGGAGCATAAGCTACCTGATAGCATTATCTTTTTATGTACAAACCTAATCTTTTCATGAAGAAGCTGCACTGAAATAACTCCTCTGAACTTTTGACAGGGCGGGTCTGGGCAGGGCACAACATTGTGAGGTTTGATTCTGCAAGAATAAGAGAGGCATTCAGTGAGATTGGCCGGTCACCTCCTCAACCCAAGGGGATGATCGACACCTTGCCTCTGCTTACCCAACGGTTTGGAAGGAGAGCAGGGGACATGAAGGTATACAACTATGTGTTGACTCAGAGTTAGCCTGTAATTTAGAGAAGCGTGTTTTAGATTGAGTTCAGTAATAATGACAGTTCAATTTATATCCTACTTAAAACTAACAACAATCTCTAGTGGAATTTTGTCTGTTCCTTCTAACATTGAAAGGGATATCTCATGTTCTGTCCTTGTCTGTTTACCTGCAGATGGCAAGCTTGGCAAATTACTTTGGCCTGGGGAAGCAAAGGCACAGGTTGGTATCATGCCAATCCTGGTGATATCAGGACATCTCAATTTTAATCACTTCCTTTCAATGTCTACTTTTCATTTACACCTTTTCCCTTTTTTTAATATCAAACAAATATTCACCCTTTGAACCACATCAGTTTGTTGAAATTGGCTTGTAATCCTTTTAGCTTGTATTTGGTTACCCATTTTAGTTGGTGCATCTTGTGTAACATAACACAAGATGCGCCAACTATAAGTGTAGACCTAGCTATACGATGAATTCGATTGGAGAATGTTGTCCTTCACAATTTTAAGTAAGCATCCATCTGTTCGAGGATGTCCAAAGCCATCCCTTCTAGGTTTGGGGATTCTCTCATCTGGATGGATTATTATCCAAAATATGACACAGCCTATGATGGTTCTTTCCTTTAGATAGATCATGCTGAATAGATGCCATAATTCTGTGGTGCATCAATATAACTCTGCTACCTGTTTGGATCAGCTATGGCTAATTATTAGCAAGGGCTAAAAATTAGCCATCTAACTATTAGCTCATGCATGTTTGGATCCCAGGCTAAAAGGTGCACATATCCCTAGCAATGAACTATTAGCCCTTGTTAGCTAGTTGTACTTTGGCTAATGAACTAACAGCTAGCCAAGGGCTTGGCTAAAAATTAGCCCACCCATTAGCACTCCTGTTTGGATGGACTAGAGCTTTTTTTAGTTGCTAGCTGTTGCCCATGGGATCAAACAGGTCCAACATGTCAAATCTCACCCGAAAAATTGCCTACCTGACATGAATGTCTTCTGATAAAAATATTATTCAATAAATTCCAATTTCTGCAAAAACAAATCCAATGATTGTTGATAGGATATTAGTTAAAACTTACATGTTGAGGTTTCCCTTGCTTGTTTGATTTTATTTTGGCCTGCACAAAGCTGGACTGAATGATCTCCCACTAAATTTGTTGGTAATTTATCTACAGGAGTCTTGATGATGTTAGAATGAACCTTGAAGTTCTCAAATACTGTGCTACAGTTCTGTTCCTGGTATGTTTTCGTTAACATATTTTCCCCATGCCTGACTAATTTCATCAACTAGGCAGTCCCAGCCATATAAATCTGTGTTTTTAAAGCACTGATGAAATTTTCTCCCCTACTGGCCTCCCATGTATTGAGGCATCTGAAGTGGGAAAAACTCAGTTCCTCAATCAATAATTGAAGTTTAGCTATTGGAATGTAGGTCTTATGTTAAAGATTTTTATTATGATACCATACATGTTGTAGCTCAGTTCTGATGTTGCAGTTGTCGGTTTTGCTCAAATAATTTGCAATCTTGCAAGAAATTTATATAACTGATACCATAACTCACATTCCATCGCACCTTGAATTACTATAGAAACAGTAGCCCTTGCAAAAAGTGAGCCATATTAATGGTGCTGTGGTAATAATTTGAAAACTCCTACTTCATATGGAAATTTGTACATCAGTTCTGATTCTTGCAGTTGTGAGTTTTCCACAAGTAATTTGAATTCAACCAGGAATTTACCACAACTCATGTCCAATTTTACAACTTGAATTACTGCATAAATAATACCCCTACAAAGAAATGGAATCAGCATGTTGCTGCCATATATTTGTAGAGTTAATTGTTTGTTAAATGTTGAAGTTGATCTATTAGCTAAACCCCAAAGTTATTCTGACAGGAGGCAAGTCTTCCAGAGGTGCTCACTGTTGAAAATCTGGTTGAAGGTGCAACAAGGAGCCGAGCTAATGGTACTGCATCCCCTGATTTGCCAAAACCTGAAGCAAAGTCTCCACCGGATTCATCAAAAAGGCAACGGACAGTTTCTCCAGTTGAGTGTGTGATGCCTGAGGAAGGTAATCAAAGAACAAGTGATCCTTCTACCAACAGGGAATCTGTTGAGTTGGTATCCCACATTGAGGAGATGAAGCTAGATACCACCACGCATATGGATGCAAGTTCTAGTGGTTATTCTGGATTTCTTGAGCCAGATGATGTTTCCATTGAATGTATTGAAATCTCAGTTGCTCCATTACACCAATGGTCATCTATCCAGCACAGAGATTGCCCACTACAGCTTTGTTGTGCAGGCTTGAAAGTACAGTTTGGTGTCAGTACAAAGTTTCTTGATAACGCAGGGCGGCCAAAGATGAGCATAGTGGTTGAGATCCCTGAGAGTCTCAGTAAAGTTTTGGAATTCTGCGATGATCTTGCTAGGAAGTTATCCCAGGAATCTGGTAGCAGTTCTGAATGGAGACCCCTGATTAAGAAGTATGGATACGTTAATCGTCCGACTGTCCGCCTTAAGTGAGTTCTACTCTTTTCTTTGAATAATATTCTTTCCTTCCATTTTCTACCTTGGTCTCGTCATGATGTTTTCCTGAGCTCTAAGGATGGCCTTTCCGTGCAGCATCCCTACTATTGCAAACAGCGATGCTACGGCCTACTCAACTGATATATGCCAGAAAGAGCCTAGTGGCAGCATCCAGGAACTTGATTTCAGCAATGTAGCCACCACAGAATTGGACTCCCTGTTTGTTAAAGGGTGCAAGGTGGACGCATTCTTCTCACCGGAGCTATACGATTACCAGCAAAATGCTGGCATTCGGCTGGTTGCAAAGAGGCTGGTTGTACACTCGAATTAGTACCTGGCTCATTTATTATAATTCTAGTGCTAGAAACTAACCCTTGCACTGATTTAGGGGCCTTTAGGCCACCTTATGCCTTTAACCAACTGTAGTTTGTAGATTATGCTGTGAATACGTGTAAGATACTAAGATCTGGCCACAAGCGGATATTGATGTTAAATTAGAATTCAAATGTTGCAAAATGTTTTAACAATCTGTGCTATTCATTTGTGAATAGAATGCCCATTTGTTACTCTTTCTTCTCACTACTATATTCTTATTTGTGCATTCCCTATACTGTACATCATGTGCACTATTCTGCTGGATTTTCATAGCTTGGTTTCTACCGGGAACATTTTCGTATCTTTGTCATCGACACTTCATCATCATAAAACAAAATCGGTAATACTTATGTAATGGAGAGTAATTGGCGACATAGTAGCATTAGGGCACATCGCAAGCTTCCATGGACAAAATGTCCTTTAGATTATAATTTTAACAGGTAACTTCAGAGCGAACTCTGGAGCGCGAGATTTTCATCTGGCCTGACCAGTTGCACTTCAATCAATAAGCTGCTGCACCATGCACCTGTATATATAAAATAAAAATGAAGACAAATCTTACAGCTTACACATATACATACACGATTTGTGTTTATTATCAATGGTACTTACAGTAATCATGCACGTGAATAATCAACGTAGTGTTGACAGAAAAAAGGGTTCTGCATGCTTCTTGTTGTTGTGATTGCATAAAATTACTTGTATTTGGTTCTCTCTCTCTCTCCCTCAAGCTTATTCTTAGGGTTTGGTCTCGATCTACAATTTGGTGGTGCTCCAAGGACAAGGAAGTGCCTCTGCACCTTCATCTACCTATTGGGAAGTGGGGTAATTAGCATATCTGAAATTGAAGTTCATTTTACTTTGATTTCGTAGCCTTCTATAGGTGTTGGAACTTCCAACAGTCTGCGTCGGAACTTCCAACAGGCATCGGAAGTTTTGGCCCAAACTTCGGAACCTCCGACAGTTACTAATTTGTTGTTTTCAAGTTTGCATTGAATTTGCTACACTGCATCTGCTGAGTTTGACTACACCAACAAGGCTCGGTTAGACCCGAGTAACAGCGCCACTAGTGGCCTTGATGCCGGTCTCACTTAAGGGTACAATTTCCTAACTATTCTATATTGGTTTATTCTATTCATTCCAGTACTACTTTCCACTACATATGCTAGTTTAAGAGAAATAGCATGCTTATCGAATCGTGCATGTCATGATTTATATTCGGAACATAATCTATCAAATGCCTAATTTTCCAACACATAATTCATCTCAATTTTACATATGCAGCAACAAACAACAGAGCATGGATCTATATATATAGCCAGGATTCATAGTCCTATGATATATTTCACATACATGAGAAATAGAAACGGAAACACTACTACATGGTCACCGACACATCATCATCATGATTAAAAAAAACCCCGAATACTTCGATGTATTGGAGAGTCACGGGCGACACAGTAGCATTAGGGCACATCGCAAGCATCCATGGACAAAATGTCCTTTAAATTATAAATTTAGCAGGTACTTTAGAGCAAACTCTCAAGCGGGAGATTTATTTTGATCTGGCCTGACCAGTTGCACTTCAATAAACTGCTGCACCATGCACCTGTATATATATAAGGCAAATCATAAAATGAAGGCACAATCATATATATATATATATATACACACACACACATATATATATATACACACACGCGATACACGGTTTGTGTTTATTATCCATGGTCCTTTAGTAATCATATGTATGGTCGATTTCAAATACTTTGGAATACTGGAACAGCTGTGTAGTACATGGCATTGTGAGATGACTAGTTTGCACCTAAATTAAGTTTGTAACCTACTACATGCTCATGCACATA
Source organism: Miscanthus lutarioriparius (assembly GCA_904845875.1). NCBI lineage: Eukaryota > Viridiplantae > Streptophyta > Magnoliopsida > Poales > Poaceae > Miscanthus > Miscanthus lutarioriparius. Next base: position 86,311,180 of record CAJGYO010000002.1, read on the forward strand.
TGTAGGCTGCTACTTTCTAGTACTATTGGAGTAGCTGGTTGCTGGTAGAGGTCAATTGTAAAGCAAAAATGTGTACTCAACAACTCAAATATTCTCTCTCTTTTTATTGTTCTTCTGCTTAACTATATTGGTTAAACAAAAAGTTTAGAAGCGGTTTACAAGAGGTAAATGAAAAAAAATAAGGAAATAATTTATTTTTCATTATGTTTTAGCAAAGGGTTAAGGACACTTATTAGGAGTGAAATATGGGTATAACACTGTGCTTTATTTAGCGAGTTGTACTTACCTATGTTGATATTTCTGGAGTGTAGAATATATCAATATCAAGCTCTTTTACGACATCAGTGATGCTGCTCTCGGTACTTTGGACATCGTTGTACTTGATATTACCATGTGCATTAGTAAATGTTCCGGTGCCACCCATAATGGACCACTGACCACCCGAGGGTCTGGGAGGGAGAGTAATCCCTAACACTTCGAGTGTGGATCCTGCAAAACTATTTCATGCATACAAGTGCCATATAACAATTATATTAATAACTGTATGAACATAAAAACGAAGATGCATATTAGGGATAGAAACACCCCAAGAAAAAAAAGATTCCGATATTTCAGGTTTCTCGACATCCATTAGCACCCCTATTTACCATCCTCTAGCACATGTTGTACACACCGTTTTGTTGAAAAAAGGGCTTCAAATGGCTGGTCCATTCCTCATCGATTTATCAATTGGATGCTATTCCATCCATTCCAATATATAGGTTGTCTTGGCTTTTAAAATACATATGTATCAAGACATAATCTATATCTAGGTCCATAGGAAAGCTATATAATTAGAAAAGTTAAAATGACTTATAATTTGGGACGGATTGTTAGTAGTACATGGTTAAACTAGTGTCTTTTGGAGAACCTATCATAAGCATTGCAAATCACAACATACTAGTTAGAGCTACTCCCTCTGTTGAGACATGATAATCATATTTGACCAAAGGAGAAGTTAAACATAGTGAGTTTTGACCGCTAATCTTATAACATAGAGCCAATTGCTAAAAAAATCAATATCATCTTAGAGACGCTTTGAACAAATATCTATTGATGCAAGTTTTATGCTGTAACCTTGTAGATAACTTGACTAATTGTCGGTCAATATTTATAAAGTTTGACTTTTTCTCTGGTCAAGTATGATTATCATTTCTGATGGAGGAAGCAGTATCGTAAAGGCGTGCTTCGGAACGGGATATCCCTTAGGATTTAGTTCACCTTATAAGAACTATAGAGCAATCCTACATGTCTAAATTAAAATCCCCCATCGTGGTACATGAACGACTGTCCTATATATCATGCATCAATCTCTCTATAACTGAACATTGTGGGGCTGGTGGTAGACATCCGAATATATAAATGTCCTCCAAAAAAAAAAAGAAAATTGCTGCAATTTGCAAACATTATATTACTGGTCTAAGCATTGCATGTAATTTAAAGAAAACATACATCTTAATTACCTGCTGTCGTCCTGAAACACTATAATCTGAGAAGTGTACCAACTAGTGGCGGTTTGACCAGCCTGGAGATGGAAGCCTTGTGCGCGTGCAACAATCGTTTCATTCGGATTGGGTCCTATGGTTAGAAACCAGTCGTGAACATACATGGTGCCAAACCCAATAGGTTGGGATGAACCTATCGCACCTACTTCGTTAGGGTTTGAGACGTTTGGCCGAGCAGGAAGGCGGTGTAGGGCCTTGTTTAGATTGCAAATTTTTGCAACTTTGGACATCAGTGTACGTTTCGTTTGTATTTGACAAACTTTGTCCGATCATGGACTAACTAGGCTCAAAAGATCTGTCTCGTGATTTACAACCAAAGTGTAATTAGTTATTTTTTTTACCTACATTTAATGCTCTATGCATGCGTCCAAAAATTGATGTGATGGAGAGAGAGTGAAAAATTTGAATTTGGATGCAATCTAAACAAGGCCTGTACATTTTCATCTCGTTCTCTGGGGACACACGCATGGATCTAGACCTGTTTTTTCAGCGGGGCTAGCAATTGCCAGGACTATTGCTGGGCAGAGGAACAGAAAAAGCAAGGTGAGAGGGGGAGTAGCCATTGTAATAATAAGGGATATGATTGGTGGCCAACTATGGCGAGGCGCTGGCCAGAGGGGTAGGGCTCGTGATCTTTCTTCTTTGTGTGCTGTGAGATGTGAGATTAGAGGGGGCAGGAGGTGGTATTTATAGAGTACTCTTGGAGAGATGGAGTGCGTGGGAGAGGCAGCGAAATCATTTAGGCAAGAGCATATCTGATATTAGCTTGCCCCGTGACACACTCTATGTGAGTCTATGCACCATGATTAAAGCACACACAGACAACACAATACTTTGTCTGCATAGTCTGATACACTTTAAGTGTTTAGCTTGTGGAATCAATCTATTCTATATGAGCTGATGTATTATAAATCCATTTTTCAATTTTAGTGAAATGACTGCATTTCCTATACTAATACGAATTATTAACTTGTGAGGAATAATAAAGTGGTGATGAATCAATTCCATTCCACAAACCAAACAAAAATTTGAGAAATGAAATAATGAATTCTTTTTGTCTGCAGATTTCACACAGATAACCGATTCATAATTGTATTGTTTAATAACACTTGAACCTACCGATAGCACCTAACCCAATGCAACCCCAATTTTTTAGATGTTTTGTTCAGCCGTACATTTGGCACTATGTTAGAAGGGATGTGAGGAGTGCGCGACTAAATTTCCTTAAATAAAATGAGAAATATATAGGAGAATATTTAGACATGAAAGCTCAAAGCTAATAATAATAATAATAACATGAAAGCTCGTGTCCAGCAGCAGCAGCACACTTTACTACGATCACTTTTAATTTAATTTTTTTGAAACTTGCTATTTTCATATTGCATCCATATATGTACTCGTATAAAAGTTAAGATGAAAACTCAAACTAGAAAAATTCATATGAAAATAAAAAATTTCATATACATCTGCACTAGAAGACAAAAACCTAGGAATTTTATTTTGTGTAGTGCACATGCACCTAAAATTATCATTTTCATATAAACTTTTCTAGTTTGAGTTTGTATCTACTTTTTGCATATGAGTACATATATGAATGTAATGTGGGTTATCAAGTTTTTAAAAAATTTTAGTGACCTAAGTATTAGTTTTTAAAATGGCACCTAAGATATAGTTTGCACCATAATGCTTGAAGCCTTCACAATCAAGTAATTAATTTTTTTAGCAACGGAGCCCTTCTAGGACACATGTGGATGAATTTCGAGCCACCTTTACAGAGCACTCCATCGGGTCTCACTGACCTATCAACTTCTAGAAATACATTTTTAGAGGCAGCCGGGAATCCTAGCCACCATTTACTACTACAGAAAGGATCACCACCGGGAGTTTTACCGCCGGTTCATAGGCTAAGGGGCCACACAAGGTGGCTTACTGGCTGTGATGAACGTTTTTCACTGCCGATTCGTTGTGTAATCCGGCGGTGAACACAGTGCGGGTCTTCGCCGCCATATCATACACCGAAACGGCGGTGAAAACATTTAGCACCGCTGGTTATGCAGCCAATGCACGATGCCCATACAAATCGACGATGGTAAGAAGTTTCATCGCCGGTTTAAAGATGGAAGGCCGTAGTGCTTGTTAGCGCTGGTGGTGAAAATCGCTATCACCGCCGTTTCGTTTTATGATCCGGCAGTGGAAATCGCATTGGTTCCAACCAGCACATCGTCTGTCGAGCCAACGGTGATAAGAATTTTACCTATGATTTCTTTTTGTGGTGATTTTGTGTGTAAAATGATTTATTTCTCTAGTGAGCACAATATGTTACAGTGAGGTGACAGACTGACAGCTCTGATCACCATTCGACGATAGTTGATGCTCGTTGACTTGTCTCTATACATAATCATAAACTACGGTGATAGGCACGTCATGCATGGCGTATGGTATTATTTTTTTGTAGGTGGGAATATGTGTCGTCCACAATGTGGATTAAATCTGGGCCGTTCGTCTAGATTGAACCCTAAGGCTGTCCATCCGAATGCCACCATTTGTCAAAAAAAAAAAAAGCTCCATAGCCTCCCTCCCGCACACCCGACTAGTGCCATGCAAAAATCCACGTGAAGCCCGCCCGAGTGCCACCGGCGTCCTCTACGCCTCCTGCCAGGACACCTGGCACCGCCTACCGTAGTCTGCATCTCCGACCACCACCTTTCTCCAGCTACCAAAGCCATTTCCCTTGTAGTCATTCATGTTAAAGGACAACAACGCAGATGTGGTATAGTGTGAGTGATGCTCACATGTGTATATACATTATTTTTCCACTCAATATTGCTCACATTCTATTTGTTGCATGACACCACTTGCAGGTTCGTTTTCATGATTTGACATACACTACATGTAGCTTCCATGCAATTCTAACTCAAGTGGCGGAGAAGCTTGGGTACCGCTTGATCTTGGCATGTTCGTTTGTCTGAATTTTGGAGGAATCTGGATGGTTCGGAGGAATCTTTGGAGGAATTTGTGAGAGAAAAACACTGTTTCGGATGAAAAAAATAAGCGGATCAAGCCGGGTTTAAGGGCTTGTGAACAGAGCCACTTGGCTCCAGCCTGTTTATTCTATGGTAGATCATGTTCTCGTTCCTTTTAGGCAAGAGAGTGCACTAATTCATTCATTGATCTACATAAGTGATGTGCTCGACTACACAATAGGGGATGTTCGCTATATACACTGCCTCATTTTTGAGGTCAAAGAGATGGCTAAGGGTGAGGTGAAAGGGCCCGACTATGAGTAGTTGGGTGTGTTTAGTACTGATCAGATACTTTGGTTTGTTAATGAGCTAGTGATGTAAGAGACAAAGTAATGACTAGACCTTGGTCTGTAAGAACTTCATTATGTAGCTACCTATATATTAAGTTAATTTGTCCTTTGTAGTTGTATATATATATATGATGTATTGTACCATGTTAGAATTGTCTACAGTGTGTGAGAAATGAGAATTGTCGAGTGTGGAATTGGACCTAATGTGGCACTCAACAATTCAACGTCAGGTGTGCATTGATGCGGCAGTGGTGTCATGAGTATCACTATCGGTCGTGGCTTTAAACCGCAGTGGAACTCACCATATCACTGCCGGTTTAAGACCATGTCCAACAGTGATAGACATAAATATCACTGCCAATTTTGCTATGAATCAGCAGTGATGGGTACATATATCACTGCCGGGTCGGACACCTGGTACTCATAGACATACACGGTTTGTGTGTATTATCCATGGTCCTTTAGTAATATATAATCATGCATGATGCGAATAATCACGGTAGCAGCTAGTAGCTAATGGTCGTGTTCGATTATTTCAAATACTCTGGTACAGCTGTAGTACATGGATTGTGAAATGACTAGGTTGCACCTAACTTAAGTTTGTAACCTGCTACATGCACATATATATAGGCTGCTACTTTAGTACAGTACAGTTGGAGTTGCCCTTGCTGGTGGCACAAAAATTTTTTTATTTTTTTCATTTTGTGAGAATTCAGGTGAAGTGAAAAGTTTAGAAACGGGCAAGAGGTAACTAAAAAGAAGCAAAATAAGGAAATACTTGCATTTTTCATTATGTTTTAGCAAAGGTTTAAGGACACTTATTAGAAGTAAAGTAGTATAGGTATAACACTGCTTTATTTAGCTATACATACCGCTGTTGATGTTTCGGAGTGTACAATATATGAATATATCAAGCTCTCTTACGTTATCAGTGATGCAAGCTCTCTTATGTTATCAGTGATACTGGTCACGATACTTTGTACATCTTTGTACTTGATATTACCATGTGCATTAGTAAGAGCAACTCCAGTGGAGCCCCTAAACAAGCCCCTATTCCAATTTTAGGGGCTTCAGAAAAAAAAAACACTCCAATGGGGCTCCTACTTGGACTCCTATTTTAGGAGAACTCCCAAAATTTAGTTTCAGGTCCCCAGGAACCAGGGGCTCCTATTCCGCCCCCGACGCCCTCCCGCCGCCACCCCGCCGCCACGGCCGCCGCTCCTCTTCCTGCACGCGGCCGCATCCTTCTCCTCTCCACACGAGCACCGCGGAAGCTCCTCCCCACACCGACTCCTCCCGGCGGTCCGGTGAGACCCCGCAGATCCGGCAAGCTCTGCCCCGGAGCTCGCGGATCCGGCGAGGTCCTGGTCCGGCGAGCCTCCTCGTCCTCTTCTCCCGCCGGTTCTGCTCCTATGGACGGCAGCGCGTCAGGAGGATTCTCCGGAGGCGGGCTGCCTCCCCGTCCGTGTCTACCACACGACGTCGTGCTCTGTTCGTCGCGCCGCATTCCCGTCCTCCCACATCGTCTTCTCTCGACGCCAAGCCGCCTGGTCGCCAAGAACATCCTTCTCTTGGTGGCGGCAGTGGTGGCAGGATGCCTTCTCCCGCCGGCAGCGGCAGTAGGATGCCTTCTCCCGGCGGCGGCGGCAGTGGTGTCCGGATGCCTTCTCCCAGCTGCGGCGGCGTTGGTGCCGGCGTCGGCTTCTCTCGTCGGCTCCCCAACGACCCACCTCCACTCGGTCCTCGCGCGTTGAACTTCACAGAGCCTCACGCCACCACCTGGGACGCCTGCAGAATGACAACATCACCAGCAGAAGTGTACGAGGTCGTCGGCGATGACTTTAGCCCCAACCATTGGACGCCTGACTACTCGGTGAGTTTAGCCCCAAAGATTATGTTCTATATGCTCCAAAGATTAGTGTCTCAATGTGAATGCTATCTGACGCCAATGGGTCTGAATGCCATTTGAGTTCTGATGCTAATATTTTGTGTGAATGTGAAACTGAATTTTTGGTGCATGCACAACTGATGGACATGTGACCTCAATGTCTGCAATGACAGCTCCGAGTTGGGATAGATTTGGTGTTAGTTGGGGAGGGATTTTCTAGCTGAGCATCATTTGGTTGTTGGCATGCTCAATTCTTGTCATGAGCAGTTGTCATGCTGTGATTTTTTTATCAGTCATGAATACTAGCAGTCATAGTAGATGGCATTCAGTTGGATTGTTGACTATCTATTTGCCACTGTACTCATTTTCAGTTTCACTGAAAATTGACTGTCTCTTATTCTTTGCAGCAACCATGGGCTTCAAGTTCACAATATTTCACAAACATAATGACACAGGAAAAGGATGATGATTTGGAATTGGTGAATCAGCAGGCTGCCACTCCAAGTACCGGCGGGAAAGGAGCATCCAAGCGAGGCAGTAACTACACTAGTCTTGAAGATATCCAACTTTGCAAATCCTGGATTCATATCAGCAATGACCCTATCATAGGGAATGATCAGGCAGGAAAAACTTATTGGGAGAGGATTGCTAATGATTTCCACAAGAACAGGGACTTTGAGTCCGATAGGACTCCAAATTCACTCGAGCATCGCTTTGGAATCATACTAAAGGAGTGCATGAAATTCCAAGGCTACTACGAGGAGGTCGAGCGTCGTCATCCAAGTGGCGTCCCATACAAAGAACATGTATGTCATCTTGCACTTGGTTCATCCCATATGTTGTCGCTGCTATATATCTAATCACGCACTTGATCTTTGCTGCAGTTGCTGGAAGCCCATGAAAGGTATGCCAGAAAAGCGAAGGGCAAAAATGTCAATTCGAAGAATGCTGGCTCACGTTGAGGCATACTCAGAAGTTTGAATCAACACTTGAAGTCAGCAAGAGGCCGGCCAAGTCCAGAGAGCTCAACCTCTCCGTAGGAACTCAACAAGACTATGACTCAACTGCCCAAGGCCAAGAGAGCTCTTCAATTCCTTCGCTAAGACAACCCGACCTCGGGTAGAAAGCAAGCCAAAGAGAAGTGAAAAAATGAAGGAGAGGATGAGTACAAGGATATGATGCAAACCTTAGTGGTACTCAAGACCGAGGAATATAAGATGAAGAAAGAAAGGTGGGACAAGGATATGATGCTTCAGCAGCATAGGATTGAGGTGGAAGAGCGGAGTCTGCAGTGGGAGCAAGAACAGAAAGTTATGTTTTGTGATGTCACCACCATGGATGATGATCAAAGGGCATATGTGAAGGCAAAGAGAGCTCGGATTGTGAAGGAGATGAGCGGTAGTGTAAGCGAGACGGCTAGTGGTGAGAGTGGAGTGTAGGTTTTGTGAGAGTGGAGTGGTCATTTCTTAAGTTTATGTCTCAAGAAAATTAGCATCTTATTGCTCTTTGTTGTTATTGCTCTATGTTGAAAAGCTTGGTGTGTTCTTCAGTTCAATGAGGGTACTATGTGTAATATGAATTATGTAGTCTGCAAACTATGGCTGTGCCTTGGTCATTTGTGAAAGACCTTTTCCTTCAGTTTGAATTATGTGCCTTGCTCTCTGTCTTTGCTTGATAATCAGTGTACTGAATTTGAATGTGCTACATAATATATTACATTTCATTCCCAATAGTTCAGAGAAAGCTTGCCTAGCTTTAGGACTATTATACATTTTTACTTTCATTCACAAAAGTTCAAAAGCATGCCACTTCCATTAAATGTTGCTTCACTGCTACTAAAAACTGAACCAAAGTGTTACAGTATAAGTGGTAGAAAAAGTGCTTCACTGGTTGTTTATGCCACTGCACAACACATGACTTTTGTAGCAGCTGATGTCCTGCAGCAGTTGATGTCCTTCATTGAGACTGTACCCAAGAATCCAGAACATATAAGCAATTTGCTAACCACAACAGGAAGCCTCAATCGTAAATCAAAAGCATCAAAATCCCTGGTGTAATTAAACATTATTAATAGTTCAAATATGTAGAATAACAGCAGTAGTTAAATAATTACAACTGGAAAGCTCTTGCAAGTGAATAAGTTTACTGAGCTGCCAAACAGGCCCTATCCAATTTCTGCAACACAACTCTCATTCAGATGGCCATGCAAACCATGAATATAGGAAAAAGACACATACAGTCCTAACTATCTAGAACTATTAGTTCTAACTATCTAGAACTATGAATTGCCCACAAGTGCTCTACAAGGTCATCCCGAAGTCGCTCATGTGAAGACCTATCCTCAATCTCGTCGTGTATCTTCAGGAAGTCCTCTAGCACAAGCGGATTACGACGTTGGTAGTCCATAGGTTGCAACACAGGGACACCCTCCTGATGGTAGTTAAAATCATCTTCCTCATCTCGCTCATCCTCAATGATCATGTTGTGCAAGACTACACAAGCTTGCATTATATACCATAGATCTTCCTTGTCCCACATTCTTGCAGGACCCCGCACAATTGCAAAGCGAGCTTGGAGTACCCCAAACGCTCTTTCCACATCTTTCCTCGCTGCTTCTTGTGCCATTGTGAAGTGGATCTTCTTGTTGCTTTGTGGATGTTGAAAAGCTTTGACAAACGTTGCCCAGGCTGGGTATATCCCATCAGCAAGATAGTACCCCATTGTGTACTTGTTTCCATTGACCATGTATTCCACTTGTGGCGCCATCCCAGAAGTCAGACTCTAAAATGTGGAGAGCGGCGCAAAACGTTGATATCATTTAGAGAACCAGGAAGGCCGAAGAATGCATGCCATATCCATAAATCTTGTGATGCAACGGCCTCAAGGATCATGGTCGGCCCATCTTACTTCCCTTCGTATGCTCCTCTCCAACCTACTGGGCACTTGTACCATTTCCAATGCATGCAATCAATGGAACCAAGCATACCTGGGAACCCTCTTGCACTATTAATTGCCAACAGCCTGGCTGTGTCCTGGGCATTGAGGGCCCTCAAGTATTCTTCACCAAAGACATCGACGACAGCCTTCACAAAATGTTTCAGACACTCAATGATTGTGCTCTCTCCCATCCTAACATACTCATCCAAGAAGTCTGCTGAAATACCGTAGGCAAGCATCCGAACGGCGGCAACAATCTTCTGTATGGGAGAGGCGCCAAGAGTTCCGATGGCATCGGGCTTCCGATGGAAATAGTCATCATGAGACTCCACTGCATCCACTATCCGCAGAAAGAGAGACCTGGACATCCGAAACCTCCTTCTGAAATGTTTCTCAGTGTATACACACTGGTCCGCGAAGTAGTCCAGATAGATGCGATTGTGACCTTCAGAAATGTTCCGTGGCACTTTGTGGCGACCCGGCAATGATCCATGAAACTTTTTCTTGCACTTGTTTCTCCTCGAGCCCTCAAGAAGACCAGCAATGATGAAGAGGTCGTCATCATCAGATTCATCCTCTTCATCCCACCCTCGACGAGCTCTAGTTAGTTGCTAGAATTACCCAGAAGGGATAATAAACACAGAAGGTACATAACTAAAGGAAAGGATAAATAATAATGCTGGTAGTTACTAAAATAAATAGTTGATATAACCTTCGGATACGAAACCCTTTGAATTTTTCCACAAGGGACGAGCCAAATTTCAGTACTGGTAGCAACGAAATTACACAAGCTTCAAGTCAATCCCCGTGTTTATTACCCAAGACCATTAGTTAACTATCAAAAGGTTTTGATATCGAAACCCTTTGATAGTTTAATTTATAATTTGAACTACTAATATGTTTTTATGGCTTCAAATAGCTAATATGTCAAACAAAGACATTTTTCGCAAGTCGAACAATGACATTTTCTTCTATTTACCTTTTCATTCAAGTAGAGCTAAAAATTCAGGAATATAAGATAAGCATCCTCTGAAACTTCGAGGATCACATAGGGGAGAATGCGTCATAGATACTCTAAAGTCTAAACAAAAACACTCCATAGATTAGTGAACATGGCGGGACAAGAAGGATGCTTTCACTTAAGAGCATTATCTGCAGATATAATATTAATAGGACACATGTGCCCCCATCTACCACAGGCCATAGGACGGAGAAAAATAAGAAGAAAAATATCGATACACTTTTTATTTGATAAGGCATATCGATACACTTGAAGTGCCTACATTTATCTACAAAGGGATCCTACTCCTAAGTCCTAACACCACCCAGTAGCAATGAATTGCCACCCAAAAAAATCATGACATCTAAATCAAGCTAGAAGAAAATGTTTCTTTTCCTCATACACAAGGCTCACCAGATTGAAGAAAGCTAGAAGAAAATGAGGCAACAAATAAGTGCCTATAACTCATCCTACTAGAATTAGGGATACATATCCTAAATCAAGCATTCAAAAACCACATTTTACGAGAATCTGCAGAAATTTTGAAACTAAAAGCATGATGAAATCGATGTCAAAGAAAACCAAAGACAATGAAACATACCTACGACTCAATGGAGGTGGATAGCTGATGACAAAGGGCATTTGAAATCCTCTGCAGCTTCAAGGTTGTGCCAAATTGCTAATGAACCCACTATTCTAGGAACCTATTTTCATATCAACACTTGTTACATGTTCTTAGAAGCCAACCGCCCACCCCGCGCTTTTGAAACACCCACGATCTCGATACAATTGGCCAACAAGCACAATCAATACCAGCGTAGAAACAAGAATGCATCGACCAACAAGCACAATCAACACCCACAACAAAAAAGTAATACCTCATGGATAATGCATGGCGGCATGGGCATACTGAAATGGCAAGTATTGTAGGTGTCATACAAGCAAGCTAGCAGATTCAGAAACACCGCCATTTGCATGACAAGAACGCCATAAGCCCCTAAATATAGAGTTCTACAACAGCCAACAATATCAAGCAAATAGGCAATGAAGCTACTGAGCTAAGCTCGCACGAGCGGTATTGGGTAATCGTCGCCTTTGTTTGACTTCCACGATTAGGGGTGCCGTGGCATGAGAAGAAGCGCGGACTACGCTTCCGTGTCCCCCCTGCGACTAATAACGGCGGTAGCAGCCGAACCATTGGGGGTCGTCGTCCTCGCGAGCTAATCCAGATCTACTCGTCTAGGAAGAGGCGCGAATCATAGCTCCCGTAATCAAACGACGGTTTCTCGACAAACTCTGCTTACGTGTAGAAGGGATCCGAGAAGTATTTCGAGGAACCAAGAGGGTTAGAGGGTTACACAGGCACCGTGGGGCGGCGACGGCGTCGCGGATTCGAGCTTCTTTGGCGATTGGCGCGTCCCCTAGCTAGAGGTCGCTCTGCCGGCCGTGCCTAACCTAGCGCGCCGCCTGCCTGGAGGTCGCGGCGTGGCTGCGCACTGGGCAGCTTGAGGGGAACGATGGCGGCGTGGATGAATGCGTGGGGGGGGAGGGCGTGGGAGAGGCAGCGGTGGCTTGGGTGCGCACATGGGGAATGGAGGGGGCGTGATTGAGGGGATGGAGTGTGATTTGAGGGGAGGGAGGGAGCGGGGGCGGCGGGGACGTGGTATCGCAGGGGATCTGGAAGAGGGCGACCTAAAAAGAGTCAGATATAAAAATTATCTTACTTTTATTCTTTTTAGTTGTAGGAGATGCGTGATGCGAATAATCGCGGTAGCAGCTAGTAGCTAATGGTCGTGTTCGATTATTTCAAATACTCTGGTACAGCTGTAGTACATGGATTGTGAAATGACTAGGTTGCACCTAACTTAAGTTTGTAACCTGCTACATGCACATATATATAGGCTGCTACTTTAGTACAGTACAGTTGGAGTTGCCCCTTGCTGGTGGCACAAAAATTCTTTTATTTTTTTCATTTTTGTGAGAATTCAGGTGAAGTGAAAAGTTTAGAAACGGGCAAGAGGTAACTAAAAAGAAGCAAAATAAGGAAATACTTGCATTTTTCATTATGTTTTAGCAAAGGTTTAAGGACACTTATTAGAAGTAAAGTAGTATAGGTATAACACTGCTTTATTTAGCTGTACATACCGCTGTTGATGTTTGTGGAGTGTACAATATATGAATATATCAAGCTCTCTTACGTTATCAGTGATGCAAGCTCTCTTACGTTATCAGTGATGCTGGTCACGATACTTTGTACATCTTTGTACTTGATATTACCATGTGCATTAGTAAGAGCAACTCCAGTGGAGCCCCTAAACAAGCCCCTATTCCAATTTTAGGGGCTTGAGAAAAAAAACCACTTCAATGGGGCTCCTACTTGGACTCCCATTTTAGGAGAACTCCCAAAATTTAGTTTTAGGTCCCCAGGAACCAGGGGCTCCTATTCCGCCCCCGATGCCCTCCCGCCGCCACCCCGCCGCCACGGCCGCCGCTCCTCTTCCCGCACGCGGCCGCATCCTTCTCCTCTCCACACGAGCACCGCGGAAGCTCCTCCCCACAGCGACTCCTCCCGGCGGTCCGGCGAGACCCCGCAGATCCGGCGAGCTCCGCCCCGGAGCTCGCGGATCCGGCGAGGTCCTGGTCCGGCGAGCCTCCTCTTCCTCTTATCCCGCCGGTTCTGCTCCTATGGACGGCAGTGTGTTAGGAGGATTCTCCGGAGGCGGGCTGCCTCCCCGTCCGTCGGTGTCTACCACGCGACGTCGTGCTCCGTTCGTCGCGCCGCATTCCCGTCCTCCCACGTCGTCTTCTCTCGATGCCAACCTGCCTGGTCGCCAAGAACATCCTTCTCCCGGTGGCGGCAGTGGTGGCAGGATGCCTTCTCCCGCCGGCAGCGGCAGCGGCAGCAGGATGCCTTCTCCCGGCGGCGGCGGCAGTGGTGGCCGGATGCCTTCTCCTAGCTGCGGCGGCGTTGGCGCCGGCGTCGGCTTCTCTCGTCGGCTCCCCAACGACCCACCTCCACTCGGCCCTAGCGCGTTGAACTTCACAGAGCCTCACGCCGCCACCTGGGATGCATGCACAATGACAACATCACCAGCAGAAGTGTACGAGGTCGCCGGCGATGACTTTAGCCCCAACCATTGGACGCCCGACTACTCGGTGAGTTTAGCCCCAAAGATTATGTTCTATATGCTCCAAAGATTAGTGTCTCAATGTGAATGCTATCTGATGCCAATGGGTCTGAATGCCATGTGAGTTCTGATGCTAATATTTTGTGTGAATGTGAAACTGAATTTTTGGTGCATGCACAACTGATGGACATGTGACCTCAATGTCTGCAATGACAGCTCCGAGTTGGGATAGATTTGGTGTTAGTTGGGGAGGGATTTTCTAGCTGAGCATCATTTGGTTGTTGGCATGCTCAATTCTTATCATGAGCAGTTGTCATGCTGTGAATAATCGCGGTAGCAGCTAGTAGCTAATGGTCGTGTTGGATTATTTCAAATACTCTGGTAGCTGTAGTACATGGATTGTGAAATGACTAGGTTGCACCTACTTAAGTTTGTAACCTGCTACATGCACATATATATAGGCTGCTACTTTAGTACAGTACAGTTGGAGTTGCCCCTTGCTGGTGGCACAAAAATTCTTTTATTTTTTTTCATTTTTGTGAGAATTCTGGTGAAGTGAAAAGTTTAGAAACGGGCAAGAGGTAACTAAAAAGAAGCAAAATAAGGAAATACTTGTATTTTTCATTATGGTTTAGCAAAGGTTTAAGGACACTTATTAGAAGTAAAGTAGTATATAGGTATAACACTGCTTGCTTTATTTAGTGTACATACCGCTGTTGATGTTTGTGGAGTGTACAATATATGAATATATCAAGCTCTCTTACGTTATCGGTGATGCAAGCTCTCTTACATTAGCGAGTGATGCTGGTCACGATACTTCATCTTTGTACTTGATATTACCATGTGCATTAGTAAGTGCTCCAGTGCCACCTATAATGGACCACCGGCCAATGGTGAGCCTGAACATCTTTTGTACTTGATATCACCATGTGCATTAGTAAATGCTCCAGTGCCACCCATGATGGACCCTTTGGCCAATGGTGGGCCTGGGACGAATGAACCCCGACACTTAAGTGTGGATCCTAAAACCATTTTATGCATACAAGTTCTATATGACAAATTTGTTGGTATGAACATAAAAACCAAACAAAAAGATGCATATTAGGGTAGAAACACCCTAGAAAAGTAATTGAGTCGAGAATCCTCATTTTAATTTGCCATCCTCTAGCACATGTGTAGTACACACCTTTTGATGGGTTAAAATGGCCGATAAATTCCTATTGATTTATAATTAGATGTTCTACTTTATCTATTTTAAATTATAGGTCGTTTTTATTTTTGAGACACATAGTTTTACTATGTATCTAAATACAATATATATTTAAGCACGTAACAAAAAGCTATGTACCTAGAAAATCCCAAATGACCTATAATTTGGTATGTAGAGAGAGAAAGAGTAAAAGGTTAAATTAGGGCCTGTTTGGCACAGTGAGAGCTTTTTTTTTTTGCCAAACACTCATTTCCAAAATAGCTTTATGGATGAAGCTGTTTTTCTCCTCTCATAAAGACATAAGTTGAGATGAGCTAAAAAAATAGTAGCTTATCCTAGCTCTCTCTCTCGTGAGCTTTTGGTGAAGCTATTTTGCCAAACACTTTTTTCTAAAACAGCTCGACTTCATTAAAAAAAGTTGCTTGTGAAACTATTTTCTAAAAAAAACAGCTTCACTAGTGAAGCTGAGCTGTATAAATAAACCCTTAGTGTCTTTTGGAGGAGCTATAGTAAATGTTGCAAATCACATAGTAATAGCTAGAGATATGATAAAGACGTCTTTTGGAACCGGATACACCCTAAACAATGCTTAGGGTTTAGTTCACCTAGTAAGAATTCCTAGCTATAGAGCAATCCTACAAGTCCAAATAAAAATCCCTATGTGGTACATGAATCTTCCTATATCATCAATCGCTCTATAAGTATTGAATAGTGTGGGGGCAATAACATCCACATAAATGTTCTCCGAAAAGAAGAAAAATTGCTCCCAACTAGGTGTGTAAGTGAACGGATAGATTCCATACTGACGTTTTTGTATTCTATATTATGATACTGTTTTCGAATTTAGCAAAACATAAAAATTGTTATTTTCAACTGGTTTCACAACTATTTTGACCATGTTTTGTATTCATTAATTTCACAAATGTAGAACAATCTCATACAGGCCATTTGCGTTTTCTATATTGTAATACCGTTTTTGACAATTTTCACCCTACTCCCAACATTATATTGGTCCCAGCCTTCTTGTATGTAAAAGAAAACATCTTACCTGCTGTCGTCCTGGAACACTATAATGTGAGAAGTGTACCAACTGGTGGCGGTTTGACCAGCCTAGAGATGGAAGCCTTGTGCACGCAGTGGCGGAGCCACCCTTGCGGCGGGGTGGGGCGGCCACCCCAGCTACTGGCGAGCTCATCCAAGACCCCCGGACCCCTTCTTCCCTAACACCGGTGGCGAGCACGAGCAGGATGTAGCGACCTGCGCTGCTCGAGCATGGAAGAAGAAAGCAGAGGTGAGGGGATAAACGAGCACGAGATGGGCCTTTTATTCACTTTGTTCAGCCCAACAGATGTGAGACCGTGAGAGGCCCTTGATAGCCCACCATCGCACATAGGCACACTCCTTCCCTAACCGGTGGATTCATTCCCAAATTCCAAATCCCCCAATCGTGACTTGCAGCCAAGCTTGCGAGGAGCTGGTCACCGCCCGCTAGGCCACTGCAGCTCCACCTCTGCTGCCGATCGTCGAAGTGCGGACCGTCAGCAGATCACCGAGATCACCCGCCGCGTCTCCCGCCGCTCGACATTGGCCGTCGGCGTTGCCTGCGCTCACCCCGTTGACGGTCACTAACACCAATTATAAACCGTCAACATAACCTGCATATATCGTAATTCTATCACCAAACTTAGGTCTAGGGGTTTAAACCGACAAATTCCACGAGTTTTGGTGAATATGTTTTCAAACAAGGTTAATCAAAAAACCGTCAAGGTGGACCTATATGTTAGAATTAATTGTGCTTATCCATGACGTAAACAACACTAGAAGGATCTAGAAGACACCAAAGGACACCACACCACGACAGAAGGCGAGAGGCCACTAGGCCAGCCCCACCTGCAGGCCGGCTGGCCTGTGGGACCCATGGGTCAACCCCCCTCTCTACTTGGGTTTTCCACCGCCTTAAAGATCGCATCTATACCGTTTATTCAAGTTGGTTTGATCCGAGGGTCCAGAATTAATGCTACCCCCTATATATACAGCCCTATACCCCCTCTAGGAGAGCCATCCTAAAACTCTAATTCATATCCTCCTCATCAGGATCAGAGCCAACTATCAAAACAAGATTAGTTCTCCATAGGATCTAGTCTTATAAATAGAAATTGTGAGATAGAGAGTGAGGGAAGAGTTTAGAGGAGGTGCCGGCCTGTCGGTGCTCTCTCTACAGCTTGTACCTTGGCAGATCCAAGTTCTATCTGAGCTTTCCTCTGAGATTTCTCTGATAATCAACTTCTGATTCAAGTAAGCATCTTGTTTATATTGTTCATCAGGTTCACAACTCATTTGAGTGCTTTATTTTTTATCCACAAAGAGTAAAGTAGTAATTGTAGTGTAAGCGTGGTGCTTAGACTATGGTTACTTATGAATACACCCTACATTCCAGATCAGTGGTAGATCGCGATGGTGACTATATAGCTCGTTGAGTCCTTTGTAGTCCACCTCCCGTCTGTAGGCCAAGTAGGACCTGGTTACTACGGAAAACATCCTCTGTTGGTGTATTTCCCTAAGTAATGTCCCTAGTTAAATAGTAGAATACATAGCTTTCTAACGTCAGAACAAGAGAACTCTAGTTATCCTCTCTACGCTCCTGTTTATCCTAACCTTGTTGCTACCCTTAGTTAAGTTAGACCGTAGTTAGTCTCACATGTTTTCCTATGGATACGATACTTAGAATACTTCTGGGTGAAAGCTACAGCAGTATTCGTGCGCTTGCGGATTTATCTATGTGCGTTAAATATACCAACAAGCTTTCTGACGCCGTTGCCGGGGAAACAGTTGCTGAATTAACTATGAACCTATCTTAACCTTTTATCTTTTATTCTTTTTCTTTTAGCATGGATAGCACACGTATATATCAATATGCTAAACCCACGAGCACAAGCCTAAAGCCACCAAAATCTTCAGAGCCTATCATAACACCTGGCTATGAGCTGTGACCATGTTTTATAAAATTGATTCAGGAACAATTCTTCTTGGGAGAAGGTGACATAAACCCATACTCACACATATGGGAGTTTGCATAGACCTATGCATGCTTGCGTATCGCCGGCATGTCTAACGAGACCTTAAGATGGAAGCTGTTTCCATTTTCTTTAATGGGAAGAGCTAAACAATGGTATAGTCGAACCGTAGGAAGTATGAAAGGAGATTGGGAAATGTTATGCTCTAAATTTCATTTATGTTTCTTTCCCATCTCCAGAGTGGTTAGCCTTCGGAAAGAGGTTCTAAATTTTAAACAACTAGAAGAAGAATCTGTTGCCACATCATGGGAACGTATTAATGATCTTATTACCACTGGCCCAGACCTTGCTATTTCAGACCCAATGCTCCTTCAACATTTTTATATGGGTCTTAGCAAGGACTCTACGCAATCCCTTGATCAAGCCTCTAGAGGAGCTTTCTTTCATTTGTCTTCTAGTGATGCAAGGTCTATGCTTGATAGAATTAGTGGAAAGGCATACGCACTAGCATTCATAATAAACTCCACGAGAAAGAGAAGGAATCATCTCCCGAACAAGAAGAGGAAGTTTTGATAGCCAAATCATAAACACGCCAATCCCAAAATTTAGCTATCAATCCCGAACCATCAATTCCCCAAAATCCAAATCCTCCAAAGGAAAAACAAAATCAACCTTTTGAAATTTCTTGAGAGCATGATCTTTTTTTATGCTGATTTTGGGAAAAGCTTAAACTTCCAGTTCCATAAGAGACCTTTGAGCGAATATAATTCAAATCCTCTCAAGAAGGGATCTCTTAGAAAGTGTCCTTATTCCCATGTATGACATTGGGAAGAATTCAAGGATGGCATGTCTAGTGAACCCATAGAAGGAGAGCTAAGCCATCTAGAAACTATTCCTATCCTATCCCCTTCTATGCCCACATTAGATGTCTCATTCAAACCCATCCTTGACCCCGATGATTCCTCTTATGCTCTCCCTCCTGAGACTCATGATGATCCTAGAAATCCACCAAGACACCCAAAGCATAGGAGTCATGAAGGCCACAAGGATGACGAAGAAGAACAACGACAACGACTAGAGAATATAAAGAACTCATATGTTGTTGAATGGATGGACGAGGCCAAACCCCTAAGGATAGAAACCAAACCTGATCTAAATGGTGAGCTTAAGTTGATCTCCTACAAGATCAACCTGAGAGTCACCAATCCAAGGAAAATCCTAGACAATAAAACGTCCAATGAATATCATAAGCATGGAATGATGGAGTCAAAGTTTTTGCCTATGGACATTCAAGAAGGATCACCTTTGGAACTTGAAATGGAAGATGACATAGATGAACATGGAAATTATTTCATGAACACCTCATCAAATCTATACTCACATGAGAAATCTCTTGAATCAATTGGTCTTTCCAACATTGCCACACACGAGATCTTCAACCCCCTCATACTCCTTGTTCATAAAGACTTTAAAAGGGTGGTTGTAGATGCATATGTTTATTATAAATATTGAAGATCTTGTTGTGTTTTGGCATGAATCTTGAGATAGGTAAATAAAGGTTGGTGTTGGAGGGGAAACTACTTCACCAACTTAAAGCGCATTTCAAAGGTTTCCCAAGGATGAGCTTTTGTCCTAAAACAAGCACTTTCGGAAAATAATATGAGTTTTCACCTTTTGCTGAAATGCCCTTGTGAAATGAGAATATAAATATAATTGTGAAAATATTCCTTTGGGTATTTTCGTCACTAACCATTCCAGATTTGAAGTAAAAAGAATGAAGGATGACGATGCAAGGTATGCTCAACCAATTGTAATGCAACATTTAATTACATCCATCTGAACTTGATTTTTCTACAAAATTCAAGTTGTGGGATAGACTTCTCTAAAAACATCTCTTGTCATGTTGCTAAATTATTTTGGTTATCTCTACCTTTAAGCCATGCTCAATTTGCTAAATAACAATCATGCTCTTTCATCTCCATTTGAGTAAATCTCTATAATGCTTTCATGCTACCTTTGTTTGCTATAGTATGCTTAAGGTTTGGAGTATGTTCATACATATTTTAAATTAAGCATGGAGCTTAGTCTAGGGGTGCTAATCGTACTTCTAAAGGCTTTTAAATTAAGAATAGTGCTTAGGTTAAAATGCCTTCCTAAATCAAATTAGATGTGGTGTCTAGGTTGATTTTTGAGCCGATAGTATGCTTTAGTAGATATTGGATATTTTGTTGGACTAACCCCTACAGAAAACTCTCAATTCAATTGGGGTAAGTCACGAGATAAATTCAAATCGAAGATGAAGCAAGGCACATGATGAACTCCAATAACTTTGTGAAAAGAAGACACATCTCATTCATCATGGATGGAGGAACTCAAGTCCGTAGCTCCAATGAACAACATCTCGTCAACCAAGAATCAACGAAAATTAAAGAGAGGTTGACGAGAGAAGAACATGCAACTTGTCGCATCCTTATTTCCTGGATCAGATGATGCAAAGAAAAGCTAAATGCAAGGAGAGGTCTTGATCAAAAGACTTAATAAGCCCTCATCAGTAGGAGATCATTTGTGAGAACAAATCATTGAGGCATAAAACAAAGGGTAAAGCGAAAGGTCCAACAAAATGGCAAGATCGAAGAGTAGAAAGATGGCATGACAAAAGGATGAGAAAGGAAGGGTGCAATCTAGGCAACAAGAAGGTCATAACTGTGAGGCTAGCCGATCAAGAAAAACTTCAAGCAAAAAGGAAAGGACCATCACAAGTCATCTACCATTCTTCATGTGGTGTCATCACACTTCAATGATGAAGGTAACATCCAAAGGTAAATGGTTATTATTTAAATAGTTTTCCTTGATTCGGGTAGGCACATAAATAAGAAACAAACATGTATGAGTTACTTGATCCAATCTGATTAACTCAGCATGTTTGGTTCTTTAAGCTTGTTACTAGCACCATTTTCTTAATCTCATAGCCTTAACCAAATGGGCTAAAAGTTGCACACCTTATCTCAAGAAGATGATAGTCATAATCATGTAAAGATTAATACCTTATGGACAATCCTTCCATAGGTTAAGAAACTCAACCCTTTTGGCCAAATATACTTAAATGCTACATTCATGCTTAATCTTCTGATCTTACCACCCATGTTATAATTTAACAAAGCGCATAACATCAACTTCATCTTGTTCCATGTGCCTAAGTATAGAGATGAATAAATAAAGTTTTGATTTTGTTGGTGTTTTCCCACCAACAGAGCCCATGCACTTGATCTCTACCTTGTCTTTATGAGCAGAACACACTTCAAGCAAAGTGTGGGGGAAGTTAGTCGATCCCCCAATTTCTACAAGTGTTCTGAACCTGTCAAACCAAAATCCAAACTCAAAACTAAGACGGGTTTGGTGGAAGGAGGTGACATCACCATTAGATGTGTCATCATAAGAATTCTCATCTTCAGAGCAAACCGTGGTATTTGGTCAATGAACTTCACAAGGAGAAGTCTGGTTCGAAGGACCTACAACACCGAACCCTCATCGAAAGAGCTAGTTTGGGGGAGAAGCACTCCCGTGTATCCAGGTAAGTATTTTTCCCTTTGTTTTAGTTTTAGTTTCTTTTAATTAGTAAAAAAATGATGAATGAAAAACAAAATAAAAATTTATCTTTGCATTTATGGTAATAATGTGGATCTAGTAAAATTGAAAACAAAATAAAAAGGTGTGTCTAGTTTGCTTAAATTTGTTTTTAAGAGCTGAATAAAATAAAGAGGACTTAGAATAATCTCTTAAATGGAAATGATGAATAGTTTCTCTGTTATAATTCCTTTCAAGTTTCTAGTTTTTAGCCTTAAATTATCCCGAGTTTTGGATAAAATTGTTTTGATATAAGGATTTACTCTGAACTGGAAACTCGTGGGTAGCCTATGCCTGATCTAAGTCTAGGTAATTGACGGATATGATATGAGAAGGTCTGAGCTATTGTTTATCTTGTTCCAAGTGACACCAAAGTTCTGGAGATTTATCTTTCGAAAAACACAAAAATGCTATGATGAGTTCCTGTATGACAAAGCTTGAATTCACACCAGAGCCATACATGTTATTTAGGCTAGGAAAACTTCCACATATATGTTGATTGATTTTGCATTGAGTTTTGTCAGGCTTTGTTGACCCTTTTAAGAGGTTTGTCATGCTCTTAAAATCAAGATCACGTACACACCACCAAAATATGCACTACTCCTACACTGGGGGTAGGCACAAAAACATGTCATTCCATTTAGATCCACCCAAAAATGTTTTACTCCTATACTGGGAGTGAACACAAAAGCATGCTTGATAGATTTTCCATCCACCAAATAAATGTTCCAAGTTCTTATTGCTATTTCTCAAAAGTTTTGTTGCAGAAAAGAAGCATGGGCCATGCAAAAGTTATTCATAAAAAAAGAGATGAAAAAATGGACACAAAAGTGTCTAAGATATTTAAAATAATGGGTACTTTGATGCCCGCCTGAAAAGAAAAAAAAGAGAAAAGAGAAGAATAAGCCATGTTCTCTTGCAAAAATATTTCCAAGTTTTAAAAGAGAGATAAGTTTTTAAGGAGCATAGTTGTCGGGGTCATGACCCTGGGGTCTCTCAGGGCACCGATTAGTTAGTGGGCCGCATGGTCCACAACACAGCAGCTTGCAGAGGCCCAAATAACTGAGGCCCAGCAAAAGCAGAGCAGAGCAGGCCACAGGCTAAGGCCAGGGGCGATCACGATCCCTTCCTCCGACATTAGGCCGTGTGATGCTCAAATACGCGACCTCTTCCCTGTCATGACCCCTGGGAGAGACAGGGAGATGTCGAGCCCCATGCAACGTGCCCGTTCTAACGAAGGCAAGCACGCCACGCTAACCCTGCAAAGACCGATGTGACAGCAGTCACCTCGGTCCGGTCAGATGCCATCCCTGTGCCACGCCGCACCAACGATGGACCCACAGGATACGCATACGATCCCACCCACTATGGGATGGGATTCATGACAAGTGTCTCGACCTAGAGACCTTCCTGACTCATGGAGAGCCCCAACCCCAATGATAGGGGTCGTGGCCCTCAGCCTCATGAAGCGACCAAGCAAACGATGACCAAGGGTGGCTACCTACTATGGGTATGATGCCCCCGGGAACTTGGAGACAACGGCGAAGACCATGAAGGATTCCGCGTTGCACAGGACAGCTGACAAACTATCACCATGGCTACAGTGCTGCCATGGCCAGCTCAGTAGCACCACATCAGACCCTACAGTGATGTGGCCACAAGACCATGACGACAGCAATGCCTGGGTGAGCATCAGAAGATAGCGTAGCTTGCACGCCAAGTTAGCTAGGACCTCCCTTAGGCTCTCGACCCTTCGGTCAGGGGAACCTCCTCTTTGTAACGAGCCCGGGCCTCGAACTCTATATAAGGTGACAAGGACATCACTCCGTCACATACAAGCCAAGGAGAGGAGGAGGTCCAGCATGGGCGTCCAATTCATCTTTCTCATGGTGGAGGCCCAGTCCAACTGAAGTTGGAGCCCATCTCGGGTTCCAGGACCAGTCTGTCATAAAACTGGTCACACGGGCGCGTTCAGGCTCCATTTTCGACGATCCACATATGAGTGGAAAGATAATTAGATAATGAAGCCAATGCAAGTAGTCTCACATCAAAAGCCCTTCGGAATTAACGGGAATCGTCGAAACAAGTCAGCGTCCAGAATCTGCCAGGGTGCTGCAACACCGTCTTTTGGTCCATTGGACCGTGTATCATGTTTGGCCCCATTAGGGGCACGTCCAGGGGGGTGACGCCCAAGACTCTATATTATACCGCCGTCACTCTCATTAGGGTTTTGGGTTTTGTTTAGTTCTTGATTTCCTCATGAAATAGACATCGTTTTGCTGCAACTATGCCGCCAAGGCCGCTTGCTGTGAACTAGGGCCCCGATTCTTGATCTTGTTTGCCTGTGGCGATTAGTCCTTTCGAATAAAGACATGAACTCCTTCTCATTATCATAAGCCTCATATTTATTTGCAATTTTAGATTGCGTTCATCCCATTCTTGCTTGTGTTCTCGATTTGCTTGCAGGAAAGCCTTCTCGGCGAGGTCAATCGCGTTCGCGAGATTGATAACCAACGGGGCAGTGGTGTAACGGTTGCGAGGGTCCGAATCAGTATTGGTTCGAAGCCTAGATCATGAACATCGAGTCTCCACCAATCAACGCTATTGTACCTATCAGAAGATCGGGCCTTATCTACATTAAGGGCAGCCAGGGCTCCCATCTCTAGATATCTTCTCATTCTTCATCCTCAACCATTCCATCCATAGCAGTAGGGCTCCTAGAGCTTCTCTTCGGGCTGCCCCTCGTCTAGCATAGGTTCTACCACCTCTTTCACCATTCTTGCACCCCCCATTGTAAGAACTTTAAAGCATTCAAGCGAGAAACACACACTCTATCTTCTTTGAGACTAGATGTAGGGCTCTAGCCTGAACTAGTATAAATCCTCGTGTCTATTGGATGCTACCATCATCTTCCTAGAGCAGCATGGCAATCGTATAAATTTATTAGTCCGGTTTATGAAACACCGACAGTTGGCGCGCCAGGTGGGGGACAGTCGCACACTCTCATTTGATTGAGGAAGGAAGCGAAGGCTCCTCGCACCACCGGTGGACTCACTGGTGGAATGGCCCATGGTGATCACATCCATCGTGAAAACTATGGGTTCATCGGCGCCAATGGGCCAGCGCCCGAGTTCGCCATCAGCCACAGCCCAGACCTCCACCATGGAAATCTAAGTCCCGTGGCCCATGGTAGACACACTCCCAGAACTACCCTCGGGGGCTGCATCCCAGAGTTCACCTACCTAGAGGGGCCAATACCCTTGCTCGTCGCAAGACGTGGCCAAGTTTCCTGTCTAAGAAACCAAAGGACCACGGCTCACGATGAATTCACCTGAGGAATGGCCTCAACCGGCCACATCCTTCTAGGGAACCACGCGGTTAACCACACTGAAGGGCCGGCGCCCGCGTTCGCCCTTGGCCATGGCCCAGACCTCCACCTTGGAAATCTGGGTCCCGTGGCCTATGGTGGGCGCACTCTCAGAACTACACATGGGGTCTACATCCTAGAGTTCACCTACATAGGGGGCCTAGGGCCCTCCCTCACCACTATCCATAGCCAGGCCTTCCACCTTGAAAATCGGACGGCCATGGCTCATGGCGATCTCACCCAAGGAATGGCCCGCGATGGCCACATCCTTCTCGGGAACCATGAGATCATCTGAACCGATGGGGCAATGCCCGTCTTCCGCTCATACCCTGTCTAGACTCGCCACATGGAAAAACTAGACCCTACAATAGAATCACACCCTGGGCAACGTCACTACCAGCAAAACGTAATGAACCAGGGCATGCATAAATGATGGAATTACCCGCCACCATGCGACATCACCGTTAGTAGTCAAGCTGCTAACCAGCATCATGACACACAAGGTCTAGATCGAAGCTAGGATTCCACCCCGCCCGTCATGCCTTAGTAAGCAATCAGCTATTGCCCGGAGGTGGGTGCATCCAAGGAAGTGGGCTCCCTAAGCGCCCCATGCACCGCGACGAGCGGACCGAACCGCGCTGCGCTCAAAGCCAACTCCCGCAGCAATAGGTCATGATAGCCCCCTGTTGGGAGCGGCAACCACGTATGAAGATGGAAACGTAGTGACCGCGGCATCGTCATGCTAGTAGGATTCAGGCACCAGTATGCATGAGCCCTCCCGGTCGAAAGCTACAACAAGCCAGAAGATGAAAAGCCATCCTCTAGGGCTCATGGGCCCATTGAGGATATCGAGCCGACAAGGAATAGACCTAGGCTACTCGAGGGGTCGGCCCTTGCCGGCTATGACTGCTCAGAGCGGTGGAGAAGTGACCCCCAGCTCGCAGCCCAGGGACTACGATAGCTCCGCCACAAGCAAACGCTCGGGGGCTCAGCGCGCCTCGAGCTCCGGCATCTAGGTCATCGACAGCTTCTGATACATTGGTCAGTAACATTATCTCTAGCCCTAGCCGCTCTACCCAAACACATCCACATACACATGTAGGCTCACCCCTAGCTTTAGAAAACTTTGATCAACTCATGGAGCAAACCATGGAACAACATGCTCGAGCACTCCATCCAGGAGTCACTTAGATCCCCGAGTGCCCTGCTCCGGTTCGCGCCAGCGGCCGGACATGAGTCACTCGTGGAGGACACACGCAAGGACACATATATGTGTCCCATGACGTAGCACTGCTTGTCACCATCCTAGTGACCCCTTTCCTGAGCATCTTCTGATCGCTCCCCACACCGCAACGAGCCGATAACCCGCGTCCTGACCTCTCGCTCGGGACGCCCCGACCAACCCAACATACCAGCTCCTAGGCAAGGCCAGGCACCCACGCACGAGCTTGAGAGGAAACAGGAAACCCGTTTGCTCAAGACTAGGGGAGCGAAAGGAAGGGGGACTCATGTTGTTTTCTTGCTTTCTTCTTGCATCGTGCTGGATCTACGATCATCCTCTGCCATCCTATCGTTCTAATGGATCATGCACATTTTAGCCCCATAGGCTAGCCCTTAGGCTAAGATACACATTCGTAGGCATAGACCTAGGGGGATGAAGCACTTCCCAATTCGGACAGAAAGTAAGCAAAAGAACATCGTAATGACAAGCAAATATGCCGATTGCACTCTAGGTGCAAAGACTGCAAGCACCATCCATCATCGAATGAGAGACCTGCTTTGAGCTTCTCCACGTATACCCATGGCAGGATGAAATGGCGAACTGTTTCCTAAGCTCCTCACTGTGATGAGATGCCTCTCAGACCAGCTCTAGGGCAAAGTTAGGAACTCACGCGGATAGGGAGCGAAAGGAAACAGAGCGCCGCTCTACCCGAGCGAGTGGAACAGGGAAAATCGAGGCCTACGCCCTCTGCTCGCTTTTCCCCTTACATCAAACCAGATCGATGACCCAACCCCGATGCCCCGACCGCAACATCGGGCCACATAATGTTTAGCTCTATGGGCCAGCCCCTAGGCTAGAACATGCACCCGCGTTCACAAGGCTAACAGAGAAAGAGCACATTCCAACCTAAATAAGAGGGACACAGGGGGCAACGCAACAAGGTGGGATCACACGCCAGCAACATCACATGCGGAGGCAGCAAGCACCACAATAACCGAGCAGCCCTCAGTGCGCGTAGAGCTCGAGTAAGCTAGCCCGCCTTGAGCTAGAAGCTCATAGTCGCTCGCGGCCAACCCCACACATTCAAGAAAAGAAGACCGAGCAAATGACCTCGGCAAGAGCAAACCCCGCACAACGAGCTCAATAAGGCCTGAGTCAGCAGACGTGATTCACCTATGGAGCATTTGTGCTTGCCCGAACGACCACGGCGGACGTGTCATCTAGTCAAACAAAACCATCAAGAACTCCTTGAGTCTCCAAGAATCATGACCCACTTGGGAACACCGAGCGCCTCAGCGCACACCTAAATGGTCTACCTAGGCCACCTCATCTAGGTCTATGGCAACTGCTCCTCCAGAAGGAGGCCTAGCGGGGAATGACAAATGTGTTGCCCCTCCTGATTACGAGCCTAGCTGGATGGAACGATCTGCTAGAATCGACAACACAAAGAGCGAATAACTTAGGCAAATACCCTTTACACCAAGGATCATTGAAATAAGCCAATCGAACAACTGACATTGGTGGTTACTAAAGGGAAAGTGGAAAAAGCAATGCATGCATCATAGCCCCCAGAGCTAACACATTTGCTGATTACAACACTATCCCAAACATTAGGACCACCGACTTCTCAAGCCATGAACGAAGGCATCTAGTCTAGCGCATCACAGGAGTAGATGGACCCTAGGTTACAACAATCATCAGATCCCATCCCGCTCACGATGGACATCTCATGAAGTAGAGACATCGGTACAAGGTGTCTCTAGCCTTCGGAGCTGCACCATGAGCAGGAGAGGACTGTCGAAAGAATTCTCAGGGATGACCACCTCACGAAGTTTCCTCTAGCATCCAAGGTAGAGGAGCCCACCAAAAATCACCCCGATGCCGCTTTCGGTAGAGCCAGGGGAGGAACGCCTGGCGATGAGCCAGCAAGTGAGCTACCAAGCCGAAGCTCGAATGCTCCCAGACCTAGAATTGGGAGTCATGCGCCTGCCGATCATGGAGGAGCCCAGCGGTCTAGACCTCCAATGGCATCATTCCCCCCATCTTCATGGAACTTCCTCTAACACTTGTGGAGGACGAATGCCGGTAGGGTGCGGCGGAGCCGCCAGGACGGACCACGAGCCATGGCACTCGAAGAAGGCAGCCATTCTCTCACTCAGATTGGATGCCAAGGAAAACTCAGAGGTGGGGGAAGAAGTGAGGATGAGACTCGCTACCCTCCTCTCCCTCGGCTTAAATATGCAGCACGAAGATGAAGGTGGAGAAGATGGCGGTTCGTGTTTGAGGCGGGCGCAGGCCCCAAGGCGCACTCACAATCAAGGGGCGGAAGACATGGCAGTTCAGTCCCCCAGGCAGCATGAGACCAACAACAGTCGTTGGAGGTATATCGAATGCATGCGTCTTCTCTAATATTTACTAACTGCTTTCTCGCAGCACAAGGGAGGCGGACAAACAAAAGGCTAAGCAACGGATGACAATGTGGTCACGTATCCCGAGTAAGCCTCATACCTTTTTATCATCTTTCGATTTCCTCGCACACGCCTCATGGCGCACAACCATCTACAAGAGGGCACCGCCAAGACATGACATGGCTAGGGGAGGTCGATAGCCCCCCAGACTCACACACTGAGTGGCCCTTCACATCCACGACCCCACGTCATACTTAGGAAACCCACTCTTTGGCTGGTCCTTAGAAGGCCTCGAGGCCACAAAAGGGATAGGGGCAGGGAGGAGATGGGCCCCTATGGCTCTAATCGGTGGTGCGGAGCCACAAGACCATCTCTCCCTGTGTTTGAGTCATCCGCTTCGAAGTCTCCCAGGTTAACCCCCTCTGGGGGAGGCATATTGCCCTCTAGCCGTTGCAGAGGTAGTTGGAGTCCAACGGGATTGATGGCCGACAATTTATGTGACATCTCACGTGAGGCACAGCCGAACCCCACATCGATTAGGGAGGATATCAGGTCCCGCTCGGATCACCCATAGACCCTGATGAGGCACACCGCTCTGACCACACAGTTACGGTGGACATGCCTCTCCCCGCGTGGGGTGAAACTAGACCCGCCTGTTATAAGGCAACATGACCTATCAAGGTCGGCAAGGACCCTAGAGCAAAACAGAGTTGGGTCCCCACGACCCCGAAAGAGGTCACGGTCAAGCCCCGACCAACTCTGCCCTGTGTCCTAGGTCTCAGACCTAAGGCTTGCTCTGAAGACTCACAAACTGTTAGGGGTCTACGACCTCTCCGGGAGAGATCAACGAAGCAAAGAGGCCGGGGTGACGCATAATGCAAAGCCCAAAGCGTGATCGTGGCTTGGTCACGCAGAAAAAATAAGAAAGGTCTGAAAACCTGTGAGCCAGGGCATGGTCACAAAAAATTGTTGCGACTGGGCAAACCAGAGGTCGGGGAAACGACTCCTCGAAGATTTCCAAAAAAATAATATACCCTTCCTATTCGGTGACTTTGTGCCAGCAGCGCAATCCCGACCCGTTGCCCGGGGGCTCGCCACGGTAAAAAACCACAAATCATGGAGAAAGAATTTGGCAGAATTCGAATATCCTAAAAAAATAGAAGCGGACGAACCGGTTACAAGGCAAGGCATGGATGAAGAAGAATCCCTCTTCATTCACTGCCTGACAATTATAGGTGCGGTCACACCGCACAAGGGGCACAAAACGCCAAACACCGACGAAGGTGGCGGTGGGCGCCTCTCAGTCCGCCGCCTACGGAGGCATGAGAGATGTAGACAAAATGTCTTGTGGATCTCGTCGCGCTACCATAGCCCGCAGACCAAAAAAAATAGGGATGGCAAGAGGAGGAGATGTCAGGTTTTGAATGATTTCATGAGGAACTGACATCTTCGCCGCCTCTCACCTACCTGCCCATGAAATCCCTTCTAGCATCTGTTGTCGGAGGACGCCGCACAGGCTCCCTGTTGCCATAAACAACTCCCAATGAGGGGAATCTGGAATGACTCGAAGTCGCAGCCATGAATAGTTCAAACGAAGAACACATATTTATAGGACGGAAGGAGGACCGAATGGCCCAGGACTCCCCCATTGCATGGCAAACCATGGAGGACATAGCCAACTCTAGATTCCCATGTGAGGTCAGGAGGATCAAGGCCCTCACAAAGGCAGACTAGTACAAATGTCGATAAGACTGCTCGGTTTCGCTTGGGTCATAAACCCCGATGCACGACGCACTAGCAAGGCAAGGTTCAGCGGTCATGAACCACAATGCCAGGACATCCTAGAAAAATAGAACACAATGTCCACCCGTCGCATTGAATGCATTAGCCCACAACGGGTTGAGCAACGAAGCTTGAGTGGGCCACGACCACGAGCCCATGTTCCGTACAAGCACACACATCAGTGCTTTCTCGATCACTTCATGATCACAAAAACGCTTGGGGGCTACTGTCGGGGTCATGACCTCGGGGTGTCTTAGGGCACTAATTAGTTAGTGGGCTGCATTGTCTACAACATAGCAGCTAGCAAACGCCCAAACAACCGAGGCCCAGCAAAAGCAGAGCAGAGCAGGCTAGGCGCTAAGTCTAGGGGCGATCACGATCCCTTCCTCCAACATTAGGCCGCGTGATACTCAAATACATGACCTCTTCCTTGTCATGACCCCTATGAGAGACATGGGGAAGTCGAGCCCCACGTAACATGCCTGTTCTAACGAAGGCAAGCAGCCATGCTGACCCCATAAAGATCGATGTGATAGTAGTCACCTCGGTCCGGTCAAACGCCATCCATGTGCCATGTTGTACCAACGAGACAGCACCACACAATGGTGGCAACGGGTACAAAACCCACCATCCGAATATGGGATGGGATCCATGACAAGGGTCTCGACCTAGAGACCTTCCTGACTTGCGGAGAGCTCTAACCCCAATGATAGGGGTTGTGGCCCTCAGCCTCATGAAGCGACCAGACGAACAAGGACCAAGGGAGGCTACCTACTATGGGTACAGTGCCCTAGGGAACCTAGAGACAACGGCGAAGACCATGATGGATTCCACATTGCACAGGACAGCTGACGAACTATCACCATGGCTATAGTGCTGCCATGGCTAGCATAGTAGCACCATGTCAGACTCTACCGCTACGTGGCCACAAGACCATGACGACAGCCACGCCCGGGCAAGCATCAGAAGATGGTGTACCTTGCAAGACAAGTTAGCTAGGACCTCCCTCAGGCTCTTGACCCTTTGGTCGGGGGAACCTCCTCTTTGTAACGAGCCCTGACCCCAAACTCTATATAAGGGCAGCCAAGGCTCCCATCTCTGGATATCTTCTCATTGTTCATCCTCTACCATTCCATCCATAGCAGTAGGGCTCCTAGAGCTTCTCTTCAGGCTACCCCTTGTCTAGCATAGGTTCTATCACCTCTTTCACCATTCTTGCACTCCCATTGTAAGAATTTCAGAGCATTCAAGCGAGGAACACACGCTCGATCTTCTCTGAGACTGGACATAGGGCTCTGGCCTAAACCAGTATAAATCCTTGTGTCTATTGAATGCTACCATCATCTTCCTAGAGCAGTGCGACAATCGTATAAATTTACTAGTCTAGTTTATGAAACACCGACAATAGTAGAATTAGGTTAGTGACTATATATCCACCATATATCCTCACATGTGCACATCTTGATTTGATTGTATGACTCAACTCTCTTCGGATCTGTTGTTTGACTTTACCATATATGCATTGCAAGTATGCTCTAGATTTCTCCCTACCTATGAACTCCACATAAGCCTTAGTGGTAGGAAGAGAAAAAGGCATAACATCATTATTGCCTTGGTGAGGATCCACAAATACCACATATATTAAGAGACTTGAGAGTGTCATATAATGGAATCTCTTAGTTTTATTTTGAAAACTTATAAAAACTCTGGAACAATGGTGGAACAAAGAATTTAAGACATAGTACTTGACTTAATTGTTCTGTCCTTCAATTGTTCAAGACCCAAGTGATGGCTAAGAAGTCCCATAGTTGAAGGTAATATGAGTGAGTTTGAAAGTCAGATCAGTTTATTCTAATCCGAAGGAGAATTTTTGATTGAACGCATGTGTACTTTTGAGGCGTGAAAGCATTGTAGCAACTCCTGATCCATTGTTTAAGTTTAACTTTGCTCAGGGACTGGCAAAGGGTAAGCTTGGGGGAGCTTGTTGACGGTAACTAACACCAATTATAAATTGTCAACATAACCTACATATATACTTAATTCCATCACCAAACTTAGGTCTAGGGGTTTAAACTAACAAATCCCACGAGTTTTAGTGAATATATGTTTTCAGCAGGGTTTAATCAGAAAACCATCAAGGCAGACCTATATGTCAGAATTAATTACGCTTATCCGCAGCATAAACAACACTAGAAGGATCTAGAAAACCCCAAAGGACACCACACTGCGGCGGAGGGCGAGAGGCTGGCTGGCCTGTGGGACCCACGGGTCAGCCTCCCTCGCTACGTCGGTTTTCCACCGCCTTAAAGATCGCATCTATGTCGTTTATTCAAGTCGGTTTGATCCGAGGGTCCAGAATTGATGCTACCCCCTATATATACAGCCCTATACCCCCTCCAAGAGAGCCATCCTAAAACCCTAATTCATATCATCCTCATCAGGATCAGAGCCAGCTATCAAGAGAAGATTAGTCCTCCATAGGATCTAGTCTTTTAAATAGAAATAGTGAGATAGAGAGTGAGGGAAGAGTTTGGAGGAGGTGTCGGCCTATCGGTGCTCTCTCTACGGCTTGTACCTTGGTGTATCCAAGTTCTATCTAAGCTTGGCTCTGAGATTTCTCTGGTAATCAACTTTTGATTCAAGTAAGCATCTTGTTTATATTGTTCATCAGTGTCGGGCCCCTAATTTAGGGTCCTCTATGCATCATGGATCAGTCCCTGGATCAGTAGCTGATACGCACAATTCGAACAAGATTGATATCAAAAACCATACTTTTATTGCTAATGGGAAAACATATTACATGGTTCGGGTTTACATAGCTTGGGCCATTGGTCTTATCGCATACATCAGAGTTCTAAGACAATGGTCCTATATCAACGTGGCTTCATTTCTACATGCAACTTGGAGTGTGGACGAAACCCTAGACTTATTCCTTAAGCGTATTCCTATATACCAACGTCGTATTCCTAGTGTAGCTCCTTCATGTAGTCATATGTCTCCATCTTCGAGTATACTCTAGGTGTCCTATCCTTATGTAGTCCTCGATAGCTCCATACTCGTATGTTCTCCTATTGTCCTATCCTCGCATAGGTCCAACAGTTCTATCCTGGTATGTGCTCATGTAGCTTCTCTCCTAAAAACATAGAATGGAGGGGGTTGAGTACATAAAGTACTCAGCAAGCCCTAAACTTTGGGTGGAGGGAGGTGGAAGGGGAAGGCTATATGTGGAGGAGGTTAAAGTGGTTGAGATGGTTAAGGTAAAAGTGGTAGGGTGAAGTAATTATAATTATAGGTTGGATCCTGGCAGAGTATTACCATTCTCACCAGTTTTTGGGTTAATTATAGTTTACCAAATTAGTAAAATACATCTTACTAGATTACCACAGTGGTAGAATTCTAATCATAGTTGCTCTCATCCCAGCATCTGCTCATTCCAAGGATGTGGCTATTCGAATAGATTCAATAAACTCTGTAGTGGTGTACAAATTTCCCCACATGATAGGCATAGTCAACACCGGGGCCAGTGGTGCGACAGGCCTAACGAGATCCCGTACCCACTTAGGTGCTACCCTAGATTTCCATATAACTCTACCGTGACTTCTCAAGGGTTGGAAAACACACTAAACTCGAGAGGATACCAAATCGTCCCATCTCATTTTCCTGGATGACACCACGTCACCCCATCATATAATCTCGGACAATACAACATCATCCCAACATAATAGTGTTGATGATACCAAATCATCAAAATAAATAATAACATGGCTCGAACACGGCCAAAACAATAATCATGGGCTCGAACGCGGCCAAAAACTCAAGGGCTTAATGTGGAAGATCACATAACAACCATGCCAACTAGACCATGGAAGATCACATAGCATCCATGTCTGCTCCTAATATTCCGCTGCCAACACCGGCCTCCTAGTAGAAATTATACTTCTATCTAACGGGGTGTGAGATCAAGTCTGCCCATATCAGACATGTCGCTGTACAAAATATCTCACTAGGCGAGAGGGACTATGAACCGGTCCTTATGTGACTGAGGCGAGTATCTCCCATAGGAACCCTCACCAGGCGTTCCTTCCAAGGTAATCTAGCCCCACATAAATTACCCCCACTCGCCTCCTATCGGGGTTTAGTCCAGTTTTACCAGTTTAAGTTCATAGTTGTTATCCACAGGTTCATAGAGCTCATTTCATATCAAGGTAACCATTACCTTATCATCATTGATCACATTAACATAGCCGAGCTCATGACCCATTATAATTCATAAAAGAGAATTTAAGTATTATAAGTTAAGTTTATTAATTAGTGGGGATAGGGTATGGTGGGTTTATGGTGGAGGCTAGCAAAATATGGTGGTGGAGGAAAGGGAGTATCTATGGGATGGTAAATGAAGTGGAGGGAAAGGGATAGGTGGGTGTTAGGACTTGCCTCCATTCGCTGACGATTATATCCTTCTCCAATTCCTGTGTTTCCTGTTCCTGTCTTCTGGACTCCTTTGGATTCTCTCCATGTCTTCTATCCTACACGGTCTAGCATCGACAAGCAAGAAACACAAACAAGGAAAATAACAAGCAAGGCATGTAAAACAAGCATAGGCAACCAAAGTGAAGGAAACGATCCTAGATGGGTTGGTCCTATTGGGTGATGGGTTGGTATTTAGGTTATCATTATTATGTAAATTTAAAGTAAGGTTTGGATGAAAAGATTTCATCCACAAGGTATGGTTCCTACGGGTTAGGTTAAGGTGGTGGTGATTATCTGGCAAAGATCAGACCACATTATTAAGCTTCACTATTATGTGAACCTAAAAAATAAAGCCTGACCAAGTCATCATAGATGACCTGTCTAGCCTCTATAGGTCCACCGGGTTAGTGGCACATATGCACATGCATATGTATGTGCCCAAGTTTAGTCAGGTTAGCGTAAGGGTGGAGGATAAAGTTAGCCATACATAGGCATATACCCGGATATCGGGCATATCCATGTATGCATATATATGGGTGGTTACTATTTTAGGTGATTGGGAATGGACATATTTAGGTAGGTGGCATGGTACATGCACCTATGCGAATATGTAGGGTTAACTACTACTACGGCGATGGGTACTACTACGGGTTAGTATTAATTTAAATATGGAGGAGGAAAACAATGAAACTAGAATTTAAATGGGCACCAAATAATGGAACAAGGGTATGAATGAGTAGAGCTTGATTTTAGAAGATTTTTTGGGGACGAAGCAAGGGATTTGGAGTTAGGATGGAGAAGATATGATTTATCAAAGATTTAATAGGGAAAAGAATATGTGGAATATAACTTGGGAATGAATTCTAGAATTTAGGATCATGGAAATAAGATGTATATGCTTGGGTAGGATCTAGGGTGTACCTAGTTTATTTAGGAATTTTCTGGGAATTTTTCCATGCAGGGAAAATGGATTTTCACTTCTCCGTATACACTACTCGGGTGGCCATAGCATTTTCCTCTCTTCTGGGCAGCTGACGCATGGGCCAGCACGGGTGGGGTCAGCTGCTGGCACTATGCTGTGCTCCGATCTACACTGTGCTATGAACCGCTGTTCCTCTTTCACTAGTTCAAGTGGACCGTGTCCACCCAAGAGAAAGAGAGGGAAGGGGGAAGACAGTGCGGCTACCATGTGGGCCATCCCTGGCTCCACCCATCTTGTCGGGTGTGGACACCATCATTGTTGCGGGCCCACCCGATAGAGAGACAGGGAAGAACGAGGATAGAACGGCGATACGGCGGTGGCGTAACGCACCGGTCAGGGCAGAGGAGCTCATCGTAGTAGCTTACACCGGTAGCATCTCTGCCCAGAGCTTGGTGGAAGGAGGTGGACGGCGCTCTTAGAACCATGGCACAACTGCTGGGGTAGTCGGTGATGGTGATGGGTGCTTGCGGTGGTGGCGGCGCACTACCGAGCCAATGCCCCTACGAGGCGTTTGGGCATGCGCTGGTGCGTGTGGTGTGGAAGCGGTATGCATAGTGTGCGCAGTGGTCGCGGCTAGGCTCTTTAGTGCTTCATCAGCGATGGGCGGTGGCGAGGGCGGCGTGGCGGTGGGTGCTCTGCGTGGCCAGGACAGTGCAGAGGGCTTGGGCAGGCTAGGGGTGGTAGGGGAGGTAGAGAATGGGTTGGCGAGCATGCTAACTAACCTAATCGGGCTGTGGTGCATTGGAGAAGGGAGGGGAGTGGAGCTCGGTTCCATGGCGGCCGGCTTGGGAACCCAAGCCAGTGCTTGGGAGATGGGAAGAGAATAGAGAATGGGAGGGAGATGGTGTGTTTCAGACTACGATGAAGCTCGCTGTGGTGATCGTTGGAGTGGAGGAGCACTTGCCGAGCCTATTTATAGGCCGGTGAGGTCGGTTTGCGCTAACAAGATATTTTCTCGTCGTGTCTCGGTTTATGCTGCCGCATCACGTTTCCCTGAGCTCACATCCAAGCTAGAGAGGCGGTGGCGTATAGTGTGCGCTTATCCACTGCTCAGTTGAGGTGAGCTGGAGCCATACTCACTCATGGCGGTGGTAATGGTGGGGCGCTTGGGTGCTGCCACATGGCAGGGCACTAGTAGTGTTATGCCTTTCCCTTACTACAACTAAGGCTTATGTGGAGCTCATAGGAGTGAAAATAGCATGAAAGAGCATACTTGCAATACATATATTATAAAGTCAAACCTCGGATCCAAAGAGAGTTGAGTCATACAATCAAATCAAGATGTGCATGTGTGTGGATATGTGGTGGATATATATATATGGTGGCTAACCTAATTCTACTATGCTCCTTGAAAACTTATCTCTCTTTTGAAACTTGGAAACATATTTGCAAGAGAACATGGGCCATCTTATTCATCTTTCTCTTTTTTCAGGCTAGCATCTAAGTACCCATTATTTTTTAATATCTCGGACACTTGTCCACTTTGTTCAACTCTCCCTTTTTTATTTTTTATAAGAATAACTTTTGCATAACCCATGCCTCTTCTTTGCAACAAAACTTTTGAGAGATAGCAACAAAAACTTTGGAGCATTTATTTGGTGGATGGAAAAACCTATTAAGCATATTTTTGGTGTTCACTCCCAGTGTAGGAGTAAAACATTTTGGGTTCATCTAAATGGAAAGCATGTTTTTACACCTACTCCCAGTGTAGGAGTAGTGCATATTTGGGTGGTGTGTACGTGATCTTGATTTTAAGAGCATGACAAACCTCTCATAAGGGTCAACAAAGCTTGACAAAACTCAATGCAATACAAGCAGCATATAAGTGGAAGTTTTCCTAGCCTAAATAACATGTATGGCTCTGGTAGGAATTCAAGCTTTGTCATACAGGAACTCATCATGTAGTATTTTTATGTTTTTCAAAAGATAAATCTCTAGAATTTTAGTGTCACTTGGAACAAGAAAAACAGTAGCTTAGACCTTCTGATATCATATCCATCAATTACCTAGACTTAGATCAAACATATGCTACCCATGAGTTTTAAGTTCAGAGTAAATCCTTATATCAAAACAATTTTATCCAAAACTCAGGAGAATTCAAGGCAAAAAACTAGATACTTGAAAGGAATTACAACAAAGCAACTATTCATCATTTCCATTTAAGAGATTATTCGAGTCCTCTTTATTTTATTCAGCTCTTAAAAACAAATTAAAGCAAACTAGATACACCTTTTATTTTGTTTTCAATTTTACTAGATCACACATTATTACTATAAATGCAAAGATAAATTTTTATTTTGTTTTTCATTCATCATTTTTTAACTATTTAAAAGAAAAACTAAAACTAAAACAAATGGGGAAAGAATACTTACCTGGATAGATGGGAGTGTTTCTCCCCCAAGCTAGCTCTTCATGGGGATGTATCTCCCCCAAGCTGGCTTTTGACTTATTTTGTTTTATAAGTTTTATGATTTTTATTTTATTTTATTGTCACCACAATGAACATTCATATGGGTTGTTACACGCCACAAGGCTGCTCATATGGGGCTTTAAGATTTTCTTAATGCAAAACTTAGAATGAAACTAAACTAAGTTAAATTTATTATGCAGAGTTATAACTTTTTATTTTCTTTTTATATATGCCATGCATACAATCTTTCTAAATGCAATGCAAAATTGAACATGCTAAAGTTTTTGTATCTAATTTATATGAGTATGCAATAATTATTTTTATCATTTTTTAGATGCAAAAAATGCTAAATGCAATGAATAAACATGGATAACTACTGAGTTACCTTTTGGTGAGGTTTCGATGTTTTAAGTCCTTCAAATGGGACTCCTCCTTGCGAAGTTCATTGATCGAGTATCTCGGTTTGCTCTTGAGGATGAGGATTCTTGTGGTGGCGCCTCTAATGGTGGCGCCTCCAATGGTGGTGCCACCTTCTTTGCCAAGCCCATCTTGGTTTTGAATTTGATTTTAGTTTGACGGGTTCATCCTTCTTGACTTGTTCTTCCTCCTTATTCAGCGTTACAAAATAAAGCATCAATAGTAGAAGGTGGCAACATCTTGTGTGCACCATTATTGCCGGTTTAGAACTTTCACATGTAGGACTTGGGGGATTGACTCCCCCACACTTTGCTCAAAGTGTGTTTTGCTCATAAAGACAAGGTAGAGATCAAATGCATGGGCTCTGTTGGTGGAAAAAACACCAACAAAACCAAAACTTTATTTATTCTTCTCTAACCTTAGGCACATCGAATCTTGATAAGGTTGTGGCATAGGTCATAATTATAACATGAGTGATAAGATCAGAAGGATGAGTAAGAATGTGGCATTTTGAATATATTTGTCAAAAAGAGTTGAGTTACTTAACCTATGGAAGAACCGTCCATCATTACATAATGAAACAAACTTTACATGACTATGACTATCTTCCAAGGATAAGATATGCAATATTTTAGCTTATTTGGTTAAGACTATGAGATCAAGAAAGTGGTGCCATGAACAAACTTACGGAACAAGACATGTTGAGTTGGATCAAGCAAAGTTGTAACTCAAACATGTTTGTTTCTTTATTTATGTGAATACCAAGATCAAAGGGAAGCTTTTTAAATAATGACCATTTACCTTAGGATGTTACCTTCATCTGTGGAGCATGATGACACCATGTGACGAAGGTAGATGACTGTGGTGGTTTTTTCTTCGTGCTTGAAGCTTTCCTTGCTTGAGCTGTTCATGAACATCTTGTCTCCTAGATTATATTCCTTTCTTATCCTTTTATCATGCCATCCTTTTGTCCTTTCTTTTGTGGATCTTGGCACTTTGTTTGGACCTTCTGCTCCTTTTATTGTTTTTCTTCTCTACAAAGGATTAGTAGACAACATATACCCGAAGGAATATATAAATGATTCAAAGCAAGGATAGTGTTGTCATAGAGCTGAAGGTCATCCTCTATGCTATAATAGAGTTGGTTTTAACATTTTAATTAGCATAGAATCTTTATCCCATGTTTTAAATAATGTGCCTTTGTTGTTCACCACTACTTCAATTTTTTAACAAGGTTAAGGCAAAGATGTGATAAATTGGTTTGAAGAATTCCTCAAACCTTGGTTTGTTTCTACAAATGATCTCCTAACATTCCCTATCTGTACAACTGAATTCTATACAAGTATGTTTTGATCCAATGATCATGTTCGAATAGTATTTCAAAGCATACTTATAATAGAACAAGGAAGCTTGAAAGGCTCAAGAGATTTATTCAAGTAGAAACAAGAATATGTATGGTGAACCAAAGGAGCATGATTATTTAAATTTTTACTTGTTAGAGATTTAACAAGTTGAGCACATCATAAAGGTAGGGATGACCAAGACAACCTAGCAACATAGCATGAGATGTTTTGAAGAACTCCATCCCCCATACTTGAATTTTGTGAAATGCAGAATCAAGTTTGGATGATAGAATTCTCCTATGAATGTGATTCTATGTTGCATAATGCTTAGTTGGATATACCTTATGTTTTCCTTCTTTTTATTGAAATGATTAGTGACACACATACCCGAAGGAGGCTTATCCGATTTACCTATGGGCGAGGGCTCGTAGTCCTTTGAGCAGGACTTTTTCTTGTATTAAGCTTTTCCTTGCAGCATTCGAACAGTTGCATGATCTTCTCCCTCAACCCTTCTTTGATTTATGTTGATTCTTGGTTGACAAGTTGGTGTTTATTGGAGATGCAAACTCAAGTTTCTCCTTGATTGTCCAACGGTGTGGAGAGTTGTTCTTCTTTGTTTGTTAGCGATACGTCAGCCGTCTTGATGGTCAAAGAAGGAACCTCATTGGTACTTGCATGGCAGCTTCATCTCCAATGACTTAAGGATGTCTTCTTGTGCCCATGGTCGTGGCCTTATGATACACCATCGAGAGACCTCCATTGATTACTGATGTTTGTTGATACGAGGATGCATGCCATGATGTAGTGGCATTTGCCATCCTTGTCCTTGCCATCGATGTGTGAGTTGGTCTTTTCGAAGGTGATGAAAGCAGGCATATTTTGGCTAATACGAGGTAGGTTGCATCTTGCTTCCCATCATCATCCTAGCTTGAGTCTTGGAAAGGCTCAATGCTATGTTGTCTTTAACTTTGCTCATGTCAGTTCTTCCTTCCATGAAGATTGAGCTGAGTCTTCTTTGCGCAAAGTTATTGGAGTTCATCACATGCCTTGATTCATCTCTTGACTTACCTAGATTAGATTTGAGAGTTTTCTGAAGGGGTGTTGTTATAAATTAATGCACATAGAATAATCTACAAGCGCACAGATATTATACCGTTGTAGCACTTCACCGAGAGTAACCCAGTTTTATATCAAACCCAAAGGAACGGGGGTGAGAATATCCAATTCTAACTTAACCCAACTTCAAAATCAAGGCTAGATAATAGGAGCATAGAGGAGATTGCTAAGGTCTTCTAGTTCTAACTTTGCTAAACTTTGTCTTCTATTATTCAATTCTGGGGATATTACTAAAGAAAACACAAGCAGAGTATGTTTCCTATAGTAACAAAGTACTGCTAGGGCTACTAACAGGAGATGGGCTACAGAGAATTCAATGAGGCTATAAGAGTCACCCTCGCGAGCTACCACCGATCCAGAAAATAGGGTACATCCACGAGTAACCGAGTCTAAGCACCACGCTTACACTATGAATACTACTTTAGCCTAGGAGCTACAAGGATTAAAGTACTCAAAAGAGAGTCAGAAACCTAAAGAATAATATAAACAAGATGCTTACTTGAATTAGAAGTCGATTACTAGAGAAATCTCAGAAGCAAGCTCAAGAAGAACTTGATTCCGCCAGGGTACAAGCCGTAGAGAGAGCACTAACATGCTAGGACTCCTCCAAAACTCTTCCCTCTTACTCTATCTCTCTATCTCTAATACAAGACTAGATCCTATCGAGGACTAATCTTCTCTTGATTGCTAGCCCTGATCCCGGTGGACATATGAATTAGGGTTTCTAGCTTCTCAGCTCTCAGGATCTAAACATGGTAATGAATTAGGGTTTCTAGGGGGAGGTGCAGGCAGGTATATATAGCCCAGAGCGTCAATCCTTAGCCCTTGGATCAAATCGACTTGAAATAACGGCTGAGATGCATCCTAGGAGGCGGTGGAGAACCAACATAACAAAGAGGATGATAGGTGGGGCGCATAGGGGCCAGGTGGCCCCACATGTTAGTGGGTCAAGCCCCGCTTTGGTGGAGAGCATCCTAGAGTCTTCTGGAACCTTCCCACGTTGATCCCGCGGTGGAATTCCATGATTTCCTTTGACGAATTGGTCCCCCTTGATGGTTTTCTGATTAAATCATGCTAAAAACACAGATTCACCAAAACTCGTGGACTTTGTCAGTTTAAACCCCTAAGTCTATGTTGGTGATCCATTTTAGCCATTTATGCAAGTGACATTGATGGTTTGTGATGAGTGTTAACTACCGTCAACAAGCTCCCCCACACTTAGGCTTTTACTTGTCCTCGATAAAAGGATGGATTACTCAAGACATAACCTTTGGACAGGGCATCAACATAAAACCATTCCTAGTCATACATGTACCATGGGATTCAAAGTGTCTACCATGAAACTTTGGGCGGTTGAAGAATGGAACAGCTTGAAACAGATCACCATCTTCCTTTAGTCAGGTCAATTGGAGAAACATTTAAGATTTTTGAAACAAAACATAGCCTACCTTCTCCTTTTGTAGTACTCTCAAATCACTCTATATATGTGGTATTTTTTTATCCTCACCAAGGCATCAATGACTTGCCTTCTTTTTGCCTACTTCTAAAAGCTTATATGGAGCTCTTGCAAGGATAAATGTGAGAACATACTTGCATTGCATATATTGTAAAGTCAAAACAAGGATCCAAGGAGAAAAATGTCATACTCTTAGATCAAGATGTGCATTGTGTGGATATGTATATGGTGGCTAACCTAATTCTACTATGCTCCTTGAAACATATCTCTCTTATTTCTGAAACTTGGAAAACTTTTTGTAAGAAAACATGGGCTATCTTATTCATCTCTCTTTTTTCAGGCGGGCATCCAAGTACCCATTGTTTTAGATATCTCGGACACTTGTCCATTTTTTCATTTTTTTACTTGAATTACTTTTGCATAGCCCATGCCTCTTTTTCTAAAATTGAAACTTTTTGAGACATTTATAAGAACTTGGAGCATTTATCCTATCAAGCATATTTTTGTGTATATCCCAAGTGTAGGAGTAGAACATTTTTGGGTGGATGAAAAACATATTGTTGTGTACTCCTAGTGTAGGAGCATCAGGTATATGTGGAGTGTATGTGATCTTGATCTTTGAGAGCAGGATAAGTTTCTCAACAAGGGCCACAAGGTTTAACCAAACTCAACACCATGACAAGTAGTATATGTAGAAGGTTTCCCTAGTCTATATATCATGTATGGCTCTGGTAGGACATTACTTACCACAAAGGAGAGGTGTAGCTATTCATTTTACTTTTTGAAATAAAATTCTCCAATAACAAGACATCAAGAATCAAGTTCTCATTATTCTACTATATCTCATTCCACAACAACTTAAGTGACATGGGGTCCCTAATAATAAGTTCCCAACAGTAGCATGACTT
Source organism: Miscanthus lutarioriparius (assembly GCA_904845875.1). NCBI lineage: Eukaryota > Viridiplantae > Streptophyta > Magnoliopsida > Poales > Poaceae > Miscanthus > Miscanthus lutarioriparius. The sequence goes on from CAJGYO010000002.1 coordinate 86,354,719, forward strand.
CTAGGAAAAGTATTTTGTGAGTCTATCCTTAAGTCATGACTAAAATAACCTTTCCTCATGTTTTAAGTTGTTTTATCAAGAGATTTTCAATTCGGTTCGAAGCGGAAAGCAAAACATATGAAAATAGAGTGTATGGGCTGCAAACCTGACTTTGGACAAAGCTCAGGACGAGGTGGCATAGTGATGGGCTAGGCGGCCCATAGAGGAGGCGGGCGGCCCACTCTAGGTCTGCTCGAGGCCCGCTTCATCGTACGTGGTTCTTGACTCATTACTTTTCTAAATTTCGTGATTTTCGTGATTAAATTACGTCTTGTTATCGTGGTGTGTCTCCCCCACACTTGTTTCCCTGTTTAACTTTTTGCACAACATGTGGAGACAAACACATATCCAAAAGAAATAGAGAGCAGGTAATAATACGACTCCATTAACTTCAATAAGGCACTTTATTACACAAGCACAAACTAAGCACAAACTTTAACTAACCTAACACAATCTTTTAACCATCTAAGCTAAGCGACAAACCTAAACACACGATATCACACACTTTAACCTAACACTCGTGCCTTGTCAAAATGACTACCTAATTCTCACTTCCTCATTTTAGCAACAAAATGATTCAAAGTGTTTAAATCGTGTTGTAGACTCTTGTGGTAGACATGTTCCTCGTCGATCCTTTGCTCTAAGGTATAGATAACATCGCTCAGATCTTCAATCTTTTTTCTAAGATAGCAATGGTCATCCTTGGATGCCTCTCAACCTCTGGAATAGGTGGTGATGTTGCCTTCCTCTTGGGAGGAACAACCTTGATCTGCTCTGGCATAGCTCGGACTCCATCAATGGTGGTACGAGGGGTGACCGACTTATACTTTGCACAAGTAACAACTCTGAATTTGTTAGTCTTCAGTCTAGTCAGCACCTCATGATCCTTTGGCAGAAGATGGTTGATTTCCTTCATCACCTTGAAAAGCTTCTGGGCATCTAGCTTCGGCTCTTGTTGGAGAGGCTTTCCTTCAAGACGTAGCAGCGGTGGCGGCGGAGCGATTAGTGGGCGGCCAATGGCTTGGGCATAGTAGGATTGATTTGAGCAAATAGGGGTAACTTCTGGAGGAACGGTGGTTAGCGCAAGCACATCGGGCTTCTTGTTTAGGTCAGCTCCATAGGGGATAATTTGCTTGTCGGCCATGGGAACTAGAGAGGATGAGAGCTTTGTTGCTGTTGGAGGAGAAGGCTTTGATGGGATGGCTGTTGATGGTAGTTAACAACCATTATAAACCATCAATAAAACATGTATAAGGGCACAATTGAGATCACCAACAAAGGTCTAGGGGTTTAAACTAATAAATTCCATGAGTTTTGGTGAATCTGTGTTTCTAGCAGGGTTTAACCAGAAAACCGCTAAGGAGGACCTAATTGTCAAAGTAAAATACGGAGTTCCATTGTGGTACCTATGTGGGAAGACTCTAGAACACTCCAAAAGCCATGTCACCAAAGCAGAGAGCTTTGAGGATGCATCTAGGCCATTGCTTAAGTTAGGATGACATGTTGGAACCTCTGGGCTATATAATCCAGGGACACACCGACGCCATGGTCTTCCCCCACTGCAATTCGTTCCCAACTCACCGCCACGTCGCCTCGGATTCCCATGGGCCCACTTTCTCATACGACATCGAAACGGGCCGTTCTTGGATGCGTTCGATATGTTTTGGATTTGGTCCCAGCTCCAGAAGGTCCGTGGATCATTCTTTGACCAGGATGCATCTAGGCCATTGGCTATGTAAGTTAGTTTTTGATCCAAGGGCTCACGTTGGGGAACCTCGAGAAAAGAATCGTTCATACCGTTAGTAAATCGTAGCTAGTGACAAATCCTTTACAGTGATCCAGGCCCCGTTCTTGATCTCCTCCATCGTCGGTCGATTAGTCCTTTGGAACCGAGTTCTGAACCTCGTGGTTTTACCTTCTTGCCCTCGAAGGCATAAGCCCCTAGTCAATCAAGTCATTTGAGAAAGCGTCGATTTGAAGCCGGATCGCCAAAATCTCCCTCGAAATCATCCTCGGAAGAGCTGTACTCATCACATCCCTAAGGCATAACCCTAGTCATTAAGTCATATTCTGAAGGGCTAATCAGCTAGTTATTCTATGGTCTACAGTTAGGAGGCAAGGCAATAGGCTTTGCTTGGATTCTAGATCATGTCAAGAGCATGGTTTGGTATCATCTTTGTACCCCCTCTCTTTTGTATCTCCATTATTTTTATATGCTTGCTATAATTGTTATGACAATATTAGTATTCATCTTATTCATGTTCTTTGTTATAATGTTCATCGTCTACTTTGATTATATGCTTAGTATAGTTGGATTATCATCATGTTCATGCATAAGTTTGTATAGCGCTCACTCTAAGGTACCATGGGTGGGTGGTCGACATTGTGTAAGCGTGGTGCTTATACATTGTTTACCTGTGAATGCACCCTATATTTTGGGTCATGTGGTAGATCGCGGACGTGACACTCCTGTTGAGTCCTTTGTAGTCCACTCCCCGATGTAGGTAGCACGTAGGATCTGATTACGAAGGGGGACAAGCTTTGTTCTTAATCTCCCTTAGTAATATCCCTTATGTGTAGATATGAAGATGATCTCAGCAATGATTATTAGGTATAATTGCACTAATCAATGTATGCTTTGACTTATAATTAAGGATGACTTAGGAATTATTCCTCTAATATTCTACCTGACCATGCTAATACCATAGAAAGGAGTACTCTGAGTGATTTATCATTATTGATCATTATATATATATATATATATATATATATATCTTATCCTATGACTTACCCCTATTTTGAGTAGAATATTGGTTATGGTTTACTTTTCTATTAATAGTATAAGTTATCAATATATGTTAATGCTAGACCTTTCCTATGGTAAAAATATAAATAACGATACCTGGAATACTCTCGGGTGAAGTGCTATAATGGTATATTATCTGTGCGCTTGTAGATCCTTTTTCATTCATATCTATATATTCCTCCTAGTCACATAAATTAGTAAAGAACTATTTAGTATTATTCTAGTAGTAATGCTAGGTAGTACCAACAAGAATCTCTAGCAACATCACTAGGGATGACAACCTAGTAAAGTAATGTTAGGAGATATAGGTTTATAATTGGTGGCTATTAAAACAAGTGACAAGTTAATAAATACCAACAAACATTTCTGGTGCCGTTGCCGGGGAAGGTAGCTAGACAAAGGAAGTATTGATAAACTTATACTTATTGATGTGATCGAAATAACCATTGACCTCTGCTCGAACAGGTTTACCCTTGTTCAGTCTACTTTTATATCTTATGCAGGGTAATGTATGACCAGTTTTGATCTTTTGACAAACTACGTTGACAATCCAGAAGCACTACTTAAGAGAACTAAGGCTAAACTCAAGAAAGTTTCAGCTTTAGAGTCGAAAGACAACCAAATAAGGCGAAGCTTAACACCAGAATTTGAAGCCATAGTTGACATGACTCTTCGCGAATTTTCTGCTCCAACCACTGCCAACATCTGTACTGGACCTAATGTCAATGTTGGAGACAATGGATCGAGCTCAAGCCGGCTCTCATCAATATGGTGCAAGCGAAATTTTGCGGAAAGACACGTGAAGATGCGAGTGCACATCTCCAACACTTTCTGGAGATCTACAACACTTTCACCATCAAGGGAGTAACCAAGGATGCCATACTACTTTGCCTCCTCCCATTTTCACTTTTGGGGAAGGCGAAGCAGTGGTTTTATGCCAACAAAGATAGAAATACTACATGGGATAACTGCTCCACTACCTTTTTAGCAAAGTTCTTTCCCACAGGTAAGACCAATGCTCTGCGTGGAAGAATTTCAAGTTTTCAACAGCAACATGATGAATCTATCCCTGAGGCATGGGAATGCTTTCAAGACGATATATCATAATGTCATCATCATGGGATGGAGAATTGGCTACTCATGTAGACGTTCTACGATGGGTTGATCAACAGTACCCGAGAGACCATGGATGCTGTTGTTGGAGGTGCATTCTTGTCACTTACACTTCCAGCTGTGACCACCCTTGTGGAGAAGATGGCCTCCAACCAAGGCTAGAATGAAGAACATGTTTAGACCCGCAGGAGAGGTGGAGGTATGCATCAACTCAAGGAGGTGGACATGCTATTTGCCAAGATGGACCTGCTCATGAAAAAGCTCGAAGACCGAGCCAATGAGAAGCAAGAAGTCATGCACATTGATGATTCTCGCATGACATGTGAAGAGTGTGGAAACACTGGGCATTCAGGGAACAGTTGCCCTAAAATTCATGAGGATGTGAACTTCATCAACAATAACTACTATCGTCCTCAACAAAACTAAGGATGGAACCAGCAACAGAGGCCAAACTACCAAGGTAATTATCAAGGTAACAATTATAATAATTTCAATCAACCACCTTTGAGAGAATTCATTGCTGACCAATCCAAACTTATGGAGGGATTATCTAAAAGCTAGCTTCTAATGATAAGATCTTAGAAAATATAAATACTAGAATGGATCGCTTTGCTTCTGCCATTAAGAACCAGCATAGGTTTAATAAAATGATAGAATCACAAATAGCTCCACTGGCAGCTGCTATTCCTCCATCCAACAAAGGTAAGATTCTAGGGCAGCCAGAAGATTTAGAAACTACAAATCTTGTAGATATTCACAATGTAGCTTACTACTACATGGAGCCATCAATGGGAAGGTGGATAGATTACACCTTGCCTGACAAGAAAGGTGATCTAGGGAGACCTGTCATCCCCATCGCCATTGGACCTCATATCTTTTGGGGATCTATCTGTGACTTCGGAGCAAGTGTCAACATCATGCCTAAGGTAATTTATGAGAAAATTTTAGGATATCCTTTGTTGTACACAAATATGTGTTTGCAGCTTGTAGATCAGTCACTCTACTACCCCAAGGGAGTCCTTGAAGATGCCATTGTTCGAGTGGGACAATCATAGGTTCCCATAGACTTTGTGGTTTTAGAAACAGGTGGAGATGAAAGGGCATCCATCATCTTGGGCTAACCTTTCCTAAGCACCACAAAAGCCATCATCTATGTGGATAGTGCCAAGACCTATTTCATGATCAAGGATAAAAAGGAGAAGTTCTCTTTCAAGAACTGCATCTTGCAATTTCCTAGTCATCCACAAAAGGCATACCTGCCCGAAGAGACAACAGTAACCAAGAAGAAGAACAACCAAAGAAGGAGGAAGAATGAGACCAGTAAGTCACAAGAAGAAATAGTCAACATGATCAGCACACTCCAATCTAAGTACGACCACCTCCTTGCTTCACCATTCCTTGCTAAGAAGGATGATCCTGGCGTACCGACAATCAAGTGTACTATTGGAAAAAGAATCTTCCATAAGACCTTCTATGACATTGGATCAGGTGTCAATATAATGTCCAAGATAACATATGAATATTTATTCGGTAACGAACATTTGTTCCCAACATATATGTAATTGCAGATGGCAGACCAATCAATCCGATTCCCGAAAGGAATAGCAAAGGACGTTATGGTAAGAATACACGACCACTTTGCCCCTACCGACTTCATGGTTTTGGACAAGGGAGAAGAAGAAGATGATACACCCATCATCCTAGGAAGACCATTCCTCAACACCACAAACGTGATCATCTACGTCAAATCTGGACAAGTCCACTTCCAATTCCCTGGAGAAAAGGTACGCTGTTATTTTAATAGTTATACTACTTATGAATAGCCAAAGAAGAGCCGCTCTAGGAGGAGACGTCAATCATCCCAATGTCAAAGGAACCAACCCTGATGGAATGAATAGGAAGATGAAGAACCTAAAGTGCCTGTGAAAAATGAACCTACTCCTCCTAAGACAAGTCCACAGTCCAGGCAGGTGTGTAAAGAAAAGGTGACATCATCATCGGAATCACCATCACAAGAAGTGCAGTCATCTGAGTCTCCACCGCTAAGACCGGATGATGCACCCAAGGAAGGACTTCTCCCCAGTCAAGTACTATCCGAAGGACTTAAAAATCTGAACCCTCACCGTGAGGTAACAACGGTAGTTATCCATATTTACTTTCTAGCATTGCGTAAAGTATTTTTCACTTTAGCATATTTACTTTTCTATATATGCCTTGCAATAATAAAAGAAAAATAAAAAGTTTCATTACTGCATATAAAATCTTAAAGCCCCATTTAAATAAATCTACTATGTGTAAACACCTACAGAAGTATTCACTGTAGTGGCATAAAAAAATACCGAGCATGCATATTTTTTCTTCTGCATTGTAAAAAAATAATAATATTAAATGGACATCTTGCTAAAATTCTTCCAAAAGAAAATCTATCTAAACCCATAAGGACAACAAATCTTTGAATGGCTGACCGCTAACCCCTTATCCTAATCTATACCATGAGTTTTGGTGTTCTTGTTGGAGTATTTTGTAGGATGACACATAAGATCAAGAGCAAATTTACCCGGCTATCTTCATCCACCCAAAGTGCATCTTCCTAAACTGTTGTTGTACTCGCTACACATGAGTAACCCAACTTCTAGATTAATGAGAAGTACATTAGCCTACAGACCCGCTTCGAGAAGGATCACTCAATATTCAACAATCGACCACAACAACATCCATCTTGGGGGAGGAGCATCCCCCGTGTATCTAGCTAAGTATTTCTTTCCTTTAATTTTACTATTTTTGAGTTTGCTTTATGCTAGCTAAAGAAATAAAAAGATGCATAACAAACTAAAATAAAATAAAAAATTATCTTAGCTAATTAGTTATATATATACATTAGTATTAAGGTGTGATCTTAAATCATGAAACCATAATAAAATGGTGTGTGTCTAGATTTCTTTAAAATTTGATTTTTAAGAGCTGAATAAATAATTAGACTCTGAGATAATCTTTAACAATGGAAATGATGAATAGTTGATCTATTGTAATTTTTTTCAAGTATCTAGTTTTTAGCCTTAAATTCTCCTGAGTTTTGGATACGACTGTCTTGATATAAGAATTTACTCTGAACTTTCAACTCGTGGGTAGCATATGCTTGATCTAAGTCTAGGTAATTGATGGATATGATATGAGATGGTCTCAGCTGCTATTTATCTTGTTCCAAGTGATACTAGAGTTCTGGAGATTTATCTTTTGAAAAACATAAAAATTCTACATGATGAGTTTCTTGTATGACAAAGCTTGAATTCCTACCAGAACCATACACTCCCTTCATACTAAAAAATGAAGTCATTTTGGATAAGGCTTTGGTCAAACATTGGGAATATAAATAATGAATAATTTTTAAGTTGTTGAGTTTGGAAATGTGAAAACCATATGTATAGATTTGTCTTGAAAAATACTTTCACAAAAATTTACATATATCACTTTTTGATAAATATATTTATAAAAATAAGTAGTCAAAGTTATGCTTTGGAGACGGTGTCGCTATCCAAAACAACTTTATTTTTTAGTATGGAGGGAGTATGATATTTAGATTAGGAAAACTTCCACATATATGCTGCTTGTTTTGCATTGAGTTTAGTCAAGCTTTGTTGACCCTTATGAGTGGTTTGTTATGCTCTTAAAATCAAGATCACATACACACCACCCCTATATGCACTACTCCTACACTGGAGGTAGGCACAAAAACCATGTCATTCCATCTAGATCCACCCAAAAATGTTTTACTCCTACACTAGGAGAAAACACCAAAAATATGCCCTATAGGATATCCACCAAATAAATGCTCTAAGTTCTTGTTACCATCTCTCAAAAGTTTCGTTGTAGTCAAAAGAGACATGGGGCTATGCAAAAGTTATTTATAAAAAAGAAAGAAAAAAAATGGACAGGTGTCCGAGATATTGAAAACAATGGGTACTTCGATGCTCGCCTAAAAAAGAAAGAGATGAATAAGATAGCCCATGTTTTTTTGCAAAATTGTTTCTAAGTTTCAAAAGAGAGATATGTTTTCAAGGAGCAAAGTAGAATTAGGTTAGCCACCATATATATCTACCATATACATCCACACACATGCACATCTTGATTTGATTGTATGACTTAACTCTCTTTGGATCTGAGGTTTGACTTTACAATATATATATTGCAAGTAAGCTCTATGCTTTCTCCCTACCTGTGAACTCCACATAAGCCTTAGTTGTAGGAAGAGAAAGGCATAACATTATTATTGTCTTGGTAAGGATCCACAAATACCACATATATTGAGAGACTTGAGAGTGTCATACAATGAAAGCTCTGAGTTTTATTTTGAAAACCTATAAAAACTCTGGAATAATGGTTGAGCAAAGAACTTGAGACATAGTGCTTGACTTGATTGTTCTGTCTTTCAATTACTCAAGACCAAGTGAAGGCTAAGGAGCCCCATAGTTGAAGGTAATATGGGTAAGTTTGAAAGTTAGATCGATTTATTTTAATCTGGAGGATAATTCTTGTTTGAACGCATGTGTACTTTTGAGGAGTGAAAGCATTGACGCAACTCCTGATCCATTTACTGAGTTTAGCTTTGCTAAGGGACTAGCAAAGGTTAAGCTTGGGGAGTTTCTTGATGGTAGTTAACAACTATTATAAACCATGAATAAAACATGTATAAGGGCACAATTGAGATCACCAATAATGGTCTAGGGGTTTAAACTAATAAATTTCATGAGTTTTGATGAATCTGTGTTTCCAGCAGGGTTTAATCAGAAAACCGCTAAGGAGGACCTAATCGTCAAAGGAAAATACGGAGTTCCATCGTGGTACCTACGTGGGAAGGCTCTAGAACACTCCAGAAGCCATGTCACCAAAGTAGAGAGCAAGGGGATGACATGTGGGGCCGCCCGACCCCACTATCTGGCCACCCGGCCCCCCATGGGCCCACCTGTTAGCTAGCTTCATATGTCGGTCTCTCACCGCCTTTGAGGATGCATCTAGGCCATTGCCTAAGTCGGTTTGATCTAAGGGCTCACGTTGGACCCTCAAGGGTATATAATCCAGCCCCTACCTCTCCCTTTAGGGATAACCCTAGTCATCAAGTTATTTGAGAAGACAGAAACCCTAATCATCCTTAGAGCTCTATCATATTCTAGGGCATAGCTAGTCCCTCTCTTTTGTATCTACATTATTTTTATGTGCTTGCTACAATTGTTATGACAATATTGGTATTCATCTTATTCATGTTCTTCGTTATAATGTTCATCATCTACTTTGATTATATGCTTAGTATAGTTGGATTATCATCATGTTCATGCATAAGTTCGTATAGCGCTCACTCTAAGGTACCATGGGTGGGTGGTCGACATTGTGTAAGCATGGTGCTTATACATTGTTTACCTGTGAATACACCCTATATTCTAGGTCATTCGGTAGATCACGGACATGACACTCCTGTTGAGTCCTTTGTAGTCCACTCCCCGATGTAGGTAGCACGTAGGATCTGATTATGAAGGGGGACAAGCTTTGTTCTCAATCTCCCTTAGTAATATCCCTTATGTGTAGATATGAAGATGATCTCAGCAATGACTATTAGGTATAATTGCACTAATCAATGTATGCTTTGACTTATAATTAAGGATGACTTAGGAATTATTCCTCTAATATTCTACCTGACCATGCTAATGCCATAGAAAGGAGTACTCTGAGTGATTTATCATTATTGATCAATACTTATTATATATATATATATATCTTATCCTATGACTTACCCCTGTTTTGAGTTGAATATTGGTTATGGTTTACTTCTCCATCAATAGTATAAGTTATCAATACATGTTAATGCTAGACCTTCCCTGTGGTAAAAATATAAATAACGATACCTAGAATACTCTCGGGCGAAGTGCTACAATGGTATATTATCTGTGCGCTTGCAGATCCTTTTTCATTCATATCTATATATTCCTCCTAGTCACATAAATTAGTAAAGAACTATTTAGCATTATTCTAATAGTAATGCTAGGTAGTACCAACAAGTATCTCTAGCAACATCACTAGGGATGACAACCTAGTAAAGTAATGTTAGGAGATATAGGTTTATAATAGGTGGTACTAAAATAAGTGATAAGTTAATAAATACCAACAATGGCAATGGAGGCAGGCAGGGGCTCATTTATTTAGAGGGTTCAACTTGCAGCAGGGTTTAAGATCTATCCATATGAGGTCTCATTATGAGGAAAAACAGAATGTGTCGAAAAACTATGGGATTGCGAAGAGGAAGGATGTAGAAGACACGAGAGAGTTGACGGGATGCGAGAGGCGCTGACAGTGGGCCGAGCAGCCTTTAGGTGGGGCCGGCTGTCCCCACATGTCGGGGTCTCACGTTGATTTTTCTTGCGGTGGTTTTTAACTCCTATCTAATCCCAAAAAGTATATTTTCGTGTTATGAAATGTTACGGAGGATGGCAGTGGTGTGATTTATGTTAAAATCAGAAAATCTACCTCATCCAAATCCTCAGGTGGTTTTTCAGGTTCTAGAAAGATCTTGAGACAGTGGCCATTTACCTTAAATAATGTACCTTCATCGTTTTGTAGTGTTACCGCTCCATGTGACGAAGTTCTTATCACCTTGAATGGCCCTTCCCATTTGCTTCGAAGTTTTCCATGCCCGAATAATTTGACCCTAGAATTAAAAAGTAATACCTTATCTCTAAGGGTGAACTCCTTCTTCTTGATCCTCTTATCATGCCATCTCTTCATTCTCTCCTTGTATGTTTTGGCATTGTGATATGCTTTTTCACGCCATTCATCAAGCTCAGAGAGTTGCATCTTTCTCTTGGTTCCTGCGGCTTCAAAGTCCATGTTCCATCGCTTGATGGCCCAATGAGCTTTGAATTCTAGCTCAACAAGTAGATGGTAGGTCTTTCCATAGATCAATTGATATGGTGACATCCCCAATAGTGTTTTATAGGCCATTCTATAGGCCCATAGTGCATCGGGTAGTCTATCCTTCCATGTTGTTCCCATCTCGTTGACTGTCTTTTGCAGAATGTTCTTGATTTGTTTATTTGATGTTTCTGCTTGGCCACTTGTCTGAGGGTGATATGGACTAGCAACATTGTGACGGATCCCATGTCTTGACAAGTAGTTGTGAAAGTTCTTGTCAGTGAAGTGAGTGCCTCCATCACTAATCACCATCCTCGAAACTCCGAATCTTAGAAATATTATTTCTTCAAACATCTTGGGGTTCTTTGCATCAGCAGCTCTACATGGCATGGCTTTAACCCATTTGGAGACATAGTCAATTGCCACCAAGATGTATTCATAGCCTTTTGACATTGGAAATGGTCCCATGTAGTCAATTCCTAGACATCGAAGAGCTCTATCTAGAGGTTGTTGATGAGTGGCATGGCATCTCTTGAATTGATATTCCCGTGCCTCTGACACACTCCACATCTCCTGATGAAGTCCTTCATGTCTTCATACATGGTTGGCCAAAAGAATCCACTCTGCCAAATCTTTGAATGAGTGTAGAATGTGCCATAATGTCCTCCATATGGTGATGAGTGGCATCATTCGATAATCTTGATGCCTTCCTCTGTCGGTACACATCTTCTGAGTAGGCCATCAGAGCAGACTCTGAAGAGGTACGGTTCATCCCATATGTGGAGACGACTTTCATAGATGAGCTTCCTTTTGTTTTCCCCTGGTGGTACATAACCTGCAACCATAAAATTGACAATATTTGCGTACCACGGGTCAGATTTGGAGACCTTGTAGAGCATGTCATCCCGTAGAGAATCATTGATGGGCAGATCCTACGAATTCTCAAACTGCATTCTAGACAAGTGATCGGCAACATAATTTTCTACTCCCTTTTTATCTTTTATTTCTAAATCAAATTCTTGGAGTAGAAAAATTTATCTTATTAATCTGGGTTTAGCATCTTTCTTAGTGAGCAAGTATTTTAAAGCAGCATGATCAGTATAAACAATCATCTTAGCTCCTACTAAGTAAGATCTAAACTTATCTATAGCAAAAACAATAGTCAGGAGTTCTTTTTCAGTTGGTGCATAATTAAGTTGAGGTCCTGTCAAAGTTTTGCTAGCATAAGTAATTGCATGATGCTTTTTATCTTTAGTTTGTCCCAAAACTGCCCCCACAGCATAATCACTAGCATCACACATAATTTCAAAAGGTAGCGACCAATCAGGGGGTTGAATGATTGGTGCAGAGATAAGTGCTTTCTTAAGAATATTAAAAGATTTCAAGCATGCATCATCAAATTCAAAGGGAACATCCTTAGCCAAAAGATTTGTAAGTGGTCTAGCAATGTGTGAAAATCTTTTATAAAGCGGCGGTAAAAACCAGCATGGCCAAGAAAACAATGGATCCCTTTAATATTTATGGGAGGAGATAATTGTTCGATTACTTTAATTTTAGCTCTATCTACCTCAATCCCTTGTTCGGACACCAAGTGTCCAAGCACTATGCCTTCTCTAACCATGAAATGACATTTTTCCCAATTAAGGACAAAGTGCTTTTCTTCACATCTTTGCAAAACCTTGTCTAAATTTTCAAGACAATCATCAAAAGTTTTTCCATAAACAGAAAAGTCATCCACAAAAACTTCCATGATTTCTTCAATCATATCAGAAAATATAGACATCATGCATCTTTGGAAAGAAGTTGGAGCATTACATAATCCAAAAGATATTCTATAGTAAGCATAAGTTCCATATGGACATGTAAAAGTGGTTTTACTTTGGTCATCTAGATGAATCGGTATCTGGAGGTAACCTGAATACCCATCAAGGAAACAGAAAAAAGAGTGGTTCGCCAGTCGCTCTAACATTTCATCAATGAAGGGCAATGGAAAGTGATCCTTCTTTGTTGCCTTGTTAAGTTTTTGATAATCTATACACATCTGCCATCCAGTGACGGTTCTTTAGGGGATTAATTCATTCTCTACATTTTTAACAACAGTCATGCCTCACATTTTAGTCCCAACTTGAATAGGGCTTACCCACTCACTATGTGGCATGGGATAGATGATCCCGGCGTGCAGGAGTTTCAAAACCACTTTCTTAACAACCTCTCTCATCATATTATTAAGCCTACGTTGGGGCTCCCTAGAAGGAATAGAGTTAGGATCTGTAGGGATGCGATGGGTGCAAAGTGCAGGGCTAATTCCCTTAAGGTCTTGGAGTGAGTAGCCAAAAGCCAAGCGATGCTTCTCTAAGACAGTTAGCAAGCTAAGGGATTCTTCCTGAGAGAGTTTATCACTTATGATCATAGGAGAATTCTGATCATTATTGAGAAAAGCATATCTAAGACTAGAAGGCAGGGGTTTAAGTTCAATGGAGGGCTTATGTGGTTCCAGCAATTCATCTAGAGGTTCAGGGTCTATAGGATTTTCGTCTTCTTCTTCGATGAAGAACTGGGCATCATCTTTAAGGTTAGGTTCGATCAAGTCATCAAGAGATGCAGCCTTAACCTCTTCCATTGGGTCTTCCTCGGGAATTGGCTTAGTCTTAGCATTTAGAGAATGAGTAATGGGTATAGAAAGCTTAAAGTTTTTCCCAAGTCTTATATTCAACTTCCCCATTTGTCCTTCTTGGATAAGTCTTTCAATTGGTAGTCCTATCAATAGGTCAAACTCCATAATATCAAAGATATAGAAGCTCAGATGAACTTTAGTTCCTTCTACCAAGATAGGAAGGACATACAGTATTCCCAAACTTGGGAGAATGTGTCCTCAAAGACCTTTCAATAACTTTGTTGTTGAGGTTAATGGCATGTGTTTCAATAAATCATGAGCAAAAGATGCAGACAAGATATTAACATCCATAACTGGATTGTAAAGAGCATCGAAAGGAGCTTTATTAATTTGGCAACGAATGGATATAAAAGGAGAATCTAAGCAAATCACATTAGAGAAAAGCTCTGATTCTTCTAGCCATCCATTACTTATAATAGATACTAGCTCTTTCGTAGTCTTTTCAAGGAAAGCTTCCTTCGAAGGGTCTAAAGATTCTTCATGAGATGATGATTTCCTAGACTTCTGGGGTCTCCTCATAGTATGATAATTCAAAGTATTTCCATATTCATCAAAAAGTCCATCCTCGAATTTAAGCATAAAATCTGAAATTGGAGTTTTCTCCTTTTCCGATGGTTCATGATCTAAGATAGCTGAAGTTGGTGATGGGTTTTCTATGGATTCGGATTCAGCTATCTGGGATTCCTCCTCTAATGGCTTCTCTTCTACTTCTTCAGGGGCGTCCTCTAAGATTTTAGTAAGAATGCTTCTCCCCGTGTTGGCGGAGACATCCAAGAATGAGCCTCCTGAGGCCGTATTAAGATGTCTCGAGGTTTTACTATTAAGACCCATATAAAAGTGTTGAAGAAGAATAGGGTCTTGAATGGCAAGGTTAGGGCCAGTTTTAATGAAAGTATTAAAGCATTCCCATGCCATGCCTAGAGATTCTTTTTTCTTTTGTCTAAAAGATAGAACCTCTAAATGAAGTCTGACTACCCTGGAGATGGGAAAGAATTGCAAGCAAAAGCTAGAGTACATGGCTTCCCAATCTCCTTGTCTACTCTCAATGGTGAGATTGTACCAATGTTTAGCTTTTCCCGTCAAAAACAAGGGAAAGAGCTTCCATCGTAAGGTTTCATCTAACATGCCCTCAATGCGTAGGCATGCATAGGTTTGCTCAAACTCATTTAAGTGAGAAATGGGGTTTTCATCACCTTCTCCTGAAAAGGGTTGATCCTGAACCATATTGATTAACTACGGGCGTAGCTCATAGCCAGGTGTTAGGATAGGCATTGAAGATTCTTGTGGTTGTAGGCATGTGTCCGTGGGTGCACCATATTGGTAGACAGGGGTGGATTCTACATCCATGGTAAAAATGAAAGAAAAGATAAAAAGATAAAAGTATAGTACAAGGTTAAGCTAGACTCGAAGTTAACTCAGCAACCATTCCCTGGCAATGGCGCCAGAAATGCTTGTTGGTATAAATTAATGCACACTAAATAATCCACAAGCGCATAGATATTATACCGTTGTAGTACTTCATCGAGAGTAACCTACTTTTATATCGAACCCAAAGGAACAGGGGTGAGAATATCCAATTCTAACTTAACCCAACTTCACAATCAAGGCTAGATAATAGGAGCATAGAGGAGACTGCTAAGGACTTCTAGTTCTAACTTCGGTAAGCTTTGTCTTCTATTATATAATTCTAGCGATATTACCAGAGAAAACACAAGCAGAGTATGTTTCCTATAGTAACAAAGTCCTGCTAGGCCTACTAATGGGAGGTGGACTATAGAGGATTCAATGAGGTCTATAAGAGTCACCCTCGCAAGCTACCACCGATCTAGAAAATAGGGTACATCCACGAGTAACCGAGTCTAAGCACCACGCTTACACTATGAATACTACTTTAACCTAGGAGCTACAAGGATTAAAGTACTCAAAAGAGAGTCATAAACCTAAAGAATAATATAAACAAGATGCTTACTTGAATTTGAAGTCGATTACCAGAGAAATCTTAGAAGAAAGATCAAGAAGAAGTTGATTCCACCAGGGTAGAAGCCGTAGGGAGAGCACCGACAGGTCAGGATTACTCCAAAACTCTTCCCTCTCACTCTATATCTCTATCTCTAGTACAAGACTAGATCCTATCGAGGACTAATCTTCTCTTGATTGCTAGCCCTGATCCTGGTGGACATATGAATTAGGGTTTCTAGCTTCTCAGCTCTCAGGATCTAAACATGGTAATGAATTAGGGTTTCTAGGGAGGTGCAGGCAGGTATATGTAGCCCGAAGTGTCAATCCTCAGCCCTTGGATCAAACTGACTTGAAATAATGGCTGAGATGCATCCTAGGAGGTGGTGGAGAACTGACATAACAAAGAGGATGATAGGTGGGGCCCACAGGGGCTGGGCAGCCCCACATGTCAGTGGGTTGAGCCCCGCTTTGGTGGAGAGCCTCTTGGAGTCTTCTAGAACCTTCCCATGTTGATCCCGCAGCGGAATTCGTGATTTCCTTTGACGAATAGGTCCCCTTTGATGGTTTTCTGATTAAATCCTGCTGAAAACATAGATTCACCAAAACTCGTGGACTTTGTCAGTTTAAACCCCTAAGTCTATATTGGTGATCCACTTTGGCCATTTATGCAAGTTACATTGATGGTTTGTGATGAGTGTTAACTATCATCAACAAGGGGTTAGTCCGACAAAATAACTGCTATCTACTAGAGCATATTCTTGGTTAAGCCTTTTTAACCTAAGCACCATGCTTAATTTAAAAAGCCTTTGGAAGTAAGATCAGCACTCCTAAACTAAGCACCATGCTTAATTTAAAAGATATATGAAGATACTCCAAACCCAAGCATACTATAGCAGGCAACAGTAGCATGAAAGCATTATAGAGATTTACTCAAATAGAGATAAAGAGCATGATCATGGTGAGTGATTTTTTAAGATAAAGGATACAAGTGGTATGGCTATATGCAGGTAACTAAATATGATGTGGATTTGATATGAGAGAATTCAAACTAAATAGAGTGAATGCATGGATTATTCCAAGTAAACATGCAGTGAAATGCAAAAAGTTAAAAGACAACTACTCATCAAGTTTAAAGTCCATGAGCAAGACTATCTCACCTTTCTTGATCATACTTACCATGACTCACATGATGGAATTTGTGAGTAGTGCAGCATCTATATTTGTCACTTGAGATGTGATTTGAATTCTTGTGACGTTGACCTTTTTCTCCAATCTACACATGGTTAGAGAATATATATATATATATATGTCTATACAAACCTATGAGATAGCAAGGTTCCAACATTGATGGATCTTGAATGTTCAGGCACCATGGGGTTCTTCTTCTCTTCTTGTGGAAGCTTGCTAGAAGGTCAAAACGGCGTCTGCTGTCGTGTCTTATTCCACAATTCAACAGAACAAGGGTAATCCTACTAAAGCCAGTGGTATGTTAATTATCTAAATCTTTACGCCAATTGTTCCCCGGCAACAGCGCCAAAAATGCTTGTTGATATTTATAAGTGCAAATACAATATGAAGGATTCCGCAAGCGCACAGAATACTATTGTAGCATTTTACCGGGAATATTCCAGGTATCGTTATTTATATTTTACCACAGAAAAACAATGGAGTAAAGACTTATTGAGTAATAAAGGGATATCTATCAGTCAACATACCAGCATCGCTAAAGAAGGGGTAAAGGTAATGATAGGAATAAAGCATAATGACACTCAGGGGATAGATCACTAAGATAATGTAAACTAGTCAACTCGGGAGAACAACAGGTGAGGTAGATTCCTATGATATTCTTATTACATGGTCAAAGTATATATACACCCAACTATAGCTAAGACTAACTCTACTCTTGTCCACTTTGGGACGCCGCTTAGACAGTAGAGCATCACGAAGGATAACTCTACTGACGTGACTATGGTCCTATAATTTAAGAACCTCCTCAATTCGGTATGGACTACAAAGGATAGACGAGGTTGTCACCTCCCGCTGCTACCACACAACCAGGGAATAGGGTGTACTCATAGGCAAAGCATCCTATAAGCACCATGCTTACATGAAGCTCTGCTACTTAGCCTAACTGGTAAACTAGCAAGCTAAGCGCTCTATGAACCCGCACACAAAAGTATTGATAACCTTTAACTAAGCAAGATATATATTCAAAGTAAGCATAGCCATGTAGATAGGAATATGATAAATTGATAATAAGTCTTACAAAATGTAGAAGTGAAGATACAAGGCTTGACCAAGCCTCCAAGATCAGAACCTGAGAATGAGCCCAACTCGACCCTCACTCCTGAGATACTAATCTACTACATTGGAGAGTTCTAGACCTAATCCTCCTGGTGTGTGTTGATCTAGATGAGAGATATGAATTAGGGTTTTAGGATGGCTTCAAAGAGGGGGTATAGGGCTATATATATAAGGGGTAGCATCAATTCTGGACCCTTAGATCAAACCGACTTGAATAAACGGTGTAGATGCAATCTTTAAGGTGGTGGAGAACTGACATAGCGAGGCGGAGGCTGATAGGTGGCCCCATAGGCCGGCCAGCCTGCAGGTGGGGTTGGCCCCACCTAGAAGCCTCTCGCAGTCTTCTTTGGTGTGGTGTGGTGTGGTGTCCTCTGGTGTCTTCTAGAGTTGTTTACGCCACGGTTAAGCGTGATTAAGTCTGACGTTCTACCATGGGTTGACCAACAGTACCCATGAGAACATGGATGCTGCTGCTGGAGGTGTTTTCTTATCACTCACAATCCTAGGTGCAATAGCTCTTGTGGAGAAGATGGTCTCCAACCAAGGTTGAAATAAAGAACGTCTTTAGACCCGCAAGAGAGGTGGAGGTATGCATAAACTCGAGGAGGTAGACATGTTGTCTGCCAAGATGGATCTACTCATGAAGAAGCTCAAAGACTGAGCCAATGAGAAGCAAGAAGTCATGCACATTCATGATTCCCGCATGACGTGTGAAGAGTGTGGAAACACTAGGCATTTAGGGAACAACTACCCAGCAACCCATGAGGATGTGAACTTTGTCAACAATAACTACTTTCATCCTCAATAGAATCAAGGATGGAATCAGCAACAAAGGACAAACTACCAAGGTAATTAACAAGGTAACTATCAAGGTAATAATAATTTCAATAACCAACCACCCTTGAGAGAGTTAATTTCTAGCCAAGCTAAAATAATGGAAGGCTTATCTAGAAAACTAGCTTCTAATGATAAAATCTTAGAAAACATAAATAATAGAATGGATAGCTTCTCCTCTGCCATTAAGAACCAGCATAGTAGCTTTAATAAGATGATAGAATCACAAATAGCTCAGTTGGCGGCCGCTATTCCTCTGACCAACAAAGGTAAGATTCCATGGCAACCGGAAGATCTAGAAACAACAAATCTTATCAATATTCACAATGCAACATACTACTGTATATACAACCATCGATGGGAAGGTGGATAGATTACTCCTCGCCTAAAATGAAAGGTGATTCAAGAAGACCTGTCATCCCCATCGCCATTGGACCTCACATTTTCCAAGAAGGTGTCTGTGACTTCAGAGCAAGTGTCAACATCATGCCTAGGTAATTTAAGATAAAATTAATGAGATACTTTGTTATACACAAATATGCATTTGCAGCTTGCAGATCAGTCCCTCTGCTACCCCAAGGGAATTCTTGAAGATGTCATTGTTCGAGTGGGACAATCCTATGTTCTTGTAGATTTTGTGGTTTTGGAAACAGGTGGAGATGTAAGGGCACCCATTATCTTGGGCTGACCTTTCCTAAGCACCGTAAAAGCCATCATCTACATGGACAGTGCCAAGATTTTCTTCACAATCAAGGATAAAGAGAAGTTTTCTTTCAAGAATCATATCTTGCAATCTCCTAGTCATCCACAGACGTCGTACCTACCCGAAGAGACAACAGGGACTAAGAAGAAGAATCAAAGAAGAAATAAGGAACAGGACCAGGCAGCCACAAGAAGAATTAGTTAACATGATCAACACAATCCGATCAGAGTACGACCACCTCCTTGCTTCACCATACCTCACCAAGAAGGATGACCCTGGTGTGCTGATGATTGAGTGTACCATTGGATAGAGAATATTCCACAAGACCTTCTGCGATATTGGGTCAGGTGTCAACATAATGTCCAAGGTAACGTATGAATACTTATTCGGTGATGAACGTTTGTTCCCTACATATATGTAATTGCAGATGGCAAATCAATCAATTTGATTTCTAGAGGGAATAGCGAAAGATGTCATAGTGAGAATACATGATCAATATGCCTCTGCCGACTTCATTGTTCTGGACATGGGAAGAAGAAGATGTACCTATCATCCTTGGAAGACCATTCCTCAACACCACCAATGCGATCATCTACGTTGGATCTAGACAAGTCCACTTCCAATTCCCTAGATAAAAAGTATGCTGCTATTTCAATAGTTATACCACTTATGAGCAGCCCAGAAGTCCCTCTCTTGGAGGAGACGTCGATCATCCCAACACCGAAAGAATCAATCCCTAAAGAATGAATGGGAGAAAGATGAAGAAGTTGTGAAAGATGAACCTACTTTGCCAAAGTCAAGTCCACAAACCGAGCAGGTATGGAAGGAAAAGGTGACATCATTCGAGTCACCATCACTAGAGGTGCAACCATCAAGGTCTCCATCCCCGGGACCGACAGATGCACCTAGAGAATAAAGAACTTTCTCTAGTCAAGTCCTATCCGGAGGACTTAAAAATCCGAACCCTCACCAGGAAGTAAATTTGGTAGTTATCCATATTTACTTTTCTGCATTGCATAAATTATTTCACTCTAGCATATCTACTTTTCTGCATTAGCATTGCATTTAGAAAAAAATAAAATAAAATTTCCATTATTGCATTATAAAATCCTAAGCCCTATATGAATGATTCCTCGAAGTGTAAAAACCCGTTAGAAATATTAACCGTGGTGGCATAAAAATAAATAAAAAAAATACCATGCATACAATTATATAAGAAAATCCAAAAATACTAGAAGGACATCCTGCTAAAAGTCTGCCAATTCAAAAATATATCTAAACCTCAAGAATGACTAATCTCCGAACGGCTGACCACTAACCCTTTATCCTAATCTGTTCCACGAGTTTTGATGTTTTTGTTGGTATTTTGCAGGATGATGCACAAAGATCAAGAGCATGTTCACCCGGTCGACTTCATTTCGCTCCACTCCTGGACAAGAAGGACATCTGCTGGTAAGACTGCTTTGAGAAGGATCACCCAACTTCAACATTCGACTACGACAACATCCATCTTGGGGGAAGAGCATCCCCCATGTATCTAGCTAACTATTTCTTTCCTTTTATTATTCTTAAGTTTGCTTTACATTTGCTATAAAAAAGAGATGCATAACTAAAAGCAAAATAAAAATTTATCTTTGTGTTAGAAATATATATGTTAGTAAGGTGTGATCTAAAAATAAAAACCAAATAAAAAGTTTGTGTCTAGTTTGATTTTGAGCTGAATAAAATGACTCTAAAGATAATCTCTTAAATAGAAATGATGAATAGTTGCTCTATTATAATTCCTTTCAAGTATCTAGTTTTCAGCCTTGAATTCTCCCGAGTTTTGGATAAGACTGTTTTGATATAAGAATTTACTCTGAACTTGAAACTCGTGGGTAGCATATGCTTGATCTAAGTCTAGGTAATTGATGGATATGATATGAGAAGGTCTGAGATGTTGTTTATCTTGTTCCAAGTGATACTAAAGTTCTAGAGATTTATCTTTTAAAAAACATAAAAATGTTTCATGATGAGTTCATGTATGACAAAGCTTGAATTGCTATCAAAGCCATATATGTTATTTAGACTAGGAAAACTTCCACATATATGCTGCTTGTTCTGCATTGAGTTTAGTCAAGCTTTGTTAACCCTTATGAGAGGTTTGTCATGCTCTTAAAATCAAGATCACGTACACACCACCCACATATGCACTACTCCTACACTAGGGGTAGAAGCAAAAATATGCCATTCCATCAAGATCCACCCAAAAATGTTTTACTCCTACACAAGGAGTGAACACCAAAAATATGCTTGATAGGATATCCACCAAATAAATGCTCCAAGTTCTCGTTGCTATCTCTCAAAAGTTTCATTGCAGAAAAGAAGCATGTGGCTATGCAAAAGTTATTCATAAAAAGGAGAAAGAAAAAAAAAGAGAAGAGTTGAAAAAAATGAACAAGTGTTCGAGATATTAAAAACAATGGGTACTCAGATGCCCGCCTAAAAAGAGAGAAAAGAAAAAAAAGAGAGATGAAAAAGATAGCCCATGTTTTCTTGCAAAGTTGTTTCTAAATTCCAAAAGAGAGATATGTTTTCAAGGAGCATAGTAGAATTAGGTTAGCCACCATACATCCACACACATGCACATCTTGATTTCATTGTATGACTTAACTCTCTTTGGATCCGAGGTTTGACTTTACAATATATGTATTGCAAGTATGCTCTTTCATGCTTTTCCACTCCTAAGAGCTCCACATAAGCCTTCGTTGTAGGAAGAGAAATGCATCAATATCACTACTGCCTTGGTGAGGATCCACAAATACCACATATACTGAGAGACTTGAGAGTGTCATACAATGGAAGATCTGAGTTTTATTTTGAAAATCTATAAAAACTCTAGAATAATAGTTGAGCAAAGAACTCGAGACATAGTGCTTGACTTGATTGTTCTGTCTTTCAATTGCTCAAGACCTAAGTGAAGGCTAAGAAGCCCCATGGTTGATGGTAATATGGGTAAGTTTGAAAGTCAGATCAGTTTATTCTAATCTAGAGGAGAATTCTTGTTTGAACACATGTGTACTTTTGAGGAGTGAAAATATCGAAGCAACTCCTAATCCATTTGCTGAGTTTAGCTTTGCTCAGGGACAAGAAAGGTTAAGCTTGGGGGAGTTTGTTGATGGTAGTTAACATACATTATAAACCATCAAAATAACTTGTATAAGGGCATGAAAGTAATCACCAACAAAGATTTAGGGGTTCAAACTAATAAATTCCATGAGTTTTGGTGAATATGTGTTTCCTGCAGGGTTTATCCAGAAAACTGGCAAGGTGGACCTATATGTTAGAATTAATCACGCATAATCATGGCATAAACAACTTTAGAAGGTTCCAAAGGATACCAGAGGGCACCACACCACAGCGGAGGGCAAGAGGCCACCAGGTGGGGCTAGCCGGCCCCACCTATAGACCGGCCGGTCCCCCTAGCCCACCGTCAGTCTCCGCCTTGTTATGTCGATTCTCCACCATCTCCTAGGTTGCATCTATGTCATCCATTCAAGTCAGTTTGATCCGAGGGCTCAGAATCGACGCTCTGGCCTATATATACCAGCCCCTGCTACCCCCTGAGGCATCAAACCCTGATCAAGCCATTTGAGAAGATAGAAACCCTAATCATCCTCAGAGCTCCACCATATTCTAGGGTATAGCTAGCTAGGCTAGGTCTAGAGGGAGGCAAGCTTCGCTTGGATTCCCGATCTTATCAAGAGCGTGGCTTGGTATAGCCCTTGTACCTCCTCTCTTTTGTATCCCTTATTACTTTTATATGTTTGCTACAATTGTTATGACATTGTTCCTCAAATTAATCATGTTCCTAGTTATCATGCTCATCATCTACTTTGATTATATGCTTAGTATAGTTAGATTAGCAACATGTTTAAGCATAAGTTCGTACAACGCTCGCTCCAAAGTATAAGAGGTGAGTGGTCGACATTGTGTAAGCGTGGTGCTTATACGTTGTTTACCTATGGATGCACCATATATTCTGGGCCATGTGGTAGATCATGGATGTGACACTCCCGTTGAGTCCTTTGTAGTCCACTCCGCGAATATAGGACAAGTAGGATCTAGTTACGAAGGAAGACAAGCTCTGTTCTTAATCTTCCTTAGTAATATCCCTTATGTGTAGATATGAAGTTAATCTTAACCATGATTACTAAGTGTAATTGCACTAATCATCGTATGCTTTGACTTGTAATTAAGAATGACTTAGGAATTATTCCTCTAATATTCTACTTAGTCATGCTAATGCCATAGAAAGGAGTACTTTGAGTGATCAATGATTAGTTATTACTTACCATTTATGTACATTTACCTCTTAACTTACCCCTATTGTGAGTTTTAGTTTGGTTATGGTTTATTTCTCCATCATGTGTATAAGTTATCAATACATTCCAACTGCCCGTCCTTCCCTGTGGCAAAAATATAAATAACGATACCTAGAATACTCTCGGGTGAAATGCTACAATGGCATATTATATGTGCGCTTGTAGATCCTTTTTATTCATATATTTATTCGTTCAAGTCACAAGTAAATACCAATAAGCATTTCTGGCGTCATTGCTAGAGATTAAATTCAAAACCTTGTTCTTAGTAGTGACGTTAAGAAATGCCAACAGGAGCGCTTCTGTAACTCTCTCACATGTGTTCAGTCAATCCACTATGACTTAGCCACAACTGGGTTTCTAGATAGTATCACACTAGTATAGTAGTCAAACTGAAGCATAGTGCAAAAACAGTTATCATATGGACAACTCTCTGGTAGACTCCTAGGATCAATCCTCCTCTACTCTCTAGCTCTCTCGGTCATACCCTTTGCATTGTATTTCACTCTAGCAACATAGTGGGGTACCTGAGTGTGATGTACCTCAAACATACCAAAGTAAATATTGTGAGCTGGCTGTCCTCCCTGAGGTGGGTGCTAAACTAGAGGTGCTTCCTCCATCTCCTCTATCTCCTCCTCATCATTAGGACTGTCATCATGTCACCCTCTGTGTTGACGGTAGTTATCATCCATCACAAACCGCCAACATAACTTGTATAAATGCATGAAAATAATCACCAACATAGGTTTAGGGGTTTAAACTGACAAATTCCATAAGTTTTGGTGAATCTATGTTTTCAACAGGGTTTATTTAGAAAACCATCAAGGTGGACCCAATCGTCAGAATTAAACGCAATTATTCGTGACAAAAATAGCTCTGTAAGGATCTAGAAGGCATCCCACCGAAGTAGACCACAGGAGATAGACAGGTGGGGTTGGCTAGCCCCATCTGCAGGCCGGCCAGACCAAGGGGGCCACAGGGTAGCCCCTCCTCGCTATGTCAGTTTCCCACCACCTTAGGGTTTGCATCTCTGCCCTTCTTTCAAGTCAGTTTGATCTGAGGGTCCTGAATTGGCGCTACACCCCATATATATCAGCCCCTACCACCCCCCAGGAATAACCCTACTCATTAAGTCAAGAAGGATCAGAAATTAGGGTTTCCAGAGAATAGAATAGATCTCCAATTCTTCAAGTTCTAGTATAGGCTAGCTAGCAAGATTCAAGTAGAGTTGGGCTATTGCTCAGGATTCTAGATTCATCGTCTAGAGGCTGGTAAAGCCATTGTATCTCTCTATTATTCATGACTTTGTGCTATTTTAATATTATGTTTCTACTTATTATGTTCCAAGTTTGCTCTAGTTGTATGCTTGATATAGTCATGATTGATGATGAATTTATGCATAAGATCACAAAGTGCTTAGTTTAGTACTCGAGTGAGCTAAGTGGTCGACACTATGTAAGCGTGGTGCTTAAAGATTGTTTACCTGCGGATGCACTCTACATTCTGGGCCATGTGGTAGATCGTGAGTGTGACACTCTCATTGAGTCCTTTGTAGTCCACTCCCTGTTTGTAGAACAAGTAGAACCCAATTGCGAAGGGAATCAAGCTCTGTTCTTGATTTTCCTTAGTAATGTTCCTTATGCATAGATACAGAGTTAGTTATGCTATAGATGAAAGTATATATACTAGAGTGCACAAAAGACTTAGTAATTAAGAAATAACTTAGGAATCTTTTCTCTTAATTAATCTCCTACCTAGTCATACTACATTTATGAGTATCTATTTCTATCTCTGGATTATTATTATCAATGTCTTACACTTATCATTTATTTATCATTTGGCAAGCCCAGATTATTGTTATCAATCCCTCTACTTCTTGTACTCGCCAAGCCTTGTACATCGGGTGGATGGAGTACCGGACTTGTCGGCTTCCTTCTCTACACTTGTACCTCCATGGCCGTCTTGCTACTTGGAGTAAGACGTTCATGTTCATCTTTTGATTACAAGTTCTTAAGAAAGTTATCTTTGTTCATTACAAACTTATGGGTTCATCGCTCGTCCCTAGGGCAAATACTCTAGTAGAGGACTGCTGATAAAGGTGGAAGTTCCTGGCCAATGCTAGAGTAGTGATTGATAGCATAGACGTGGTGTCTAAGCTAGAAGTCATCTTCATTTGCCTCGTATCCTCTAGTTGAGGGGTAGGCGGCAGGTGGTGACAGCCCTATCCGTCCTTCGTAATCCCCCATGTTCGGATACGGCGTAGAGCTGTAACCTGGCTACACTTAGTAGACCAAGTGTTCACCGGTGCCCAAAGCAAGTCTGTAGTAGCAACGTTACCTCTTCTTAGTCTCCCAAATCTTCACAAGAACCTCACTGCCCGAGTTATCCTTCTTCTTGTTCTCCTGGGCAAACTAGCTAAAAGACTACTTACACCTCCATTCCTCATGGAAATACGATACCCTGAATACCAACGGGTGAAGTGCTACAATGGTACTTTCGTGCGCTTGTGGACTTTTCTGCTTATGCTAAGAAGCACCAACAAGCATTTCTGGCGCCGTTGTCGGGGAACAGTTGTTGTTTTAGTCTCTAAACCTATTTGCCCATGTATCCTTTATTTTTACCTTTCTTTTCTTTTTACTCTTTTTCAATGGAGCAACCGACCATTCAAAACCTTTCTGCTCCCAAGGGTGAGTTCGTTGAACCACCACAATCCTCGAAGCCAATCATAGCTTCTAGTTATGAACTCCGCCCTAGCTTTATAACCATGGTTTAGGAACAAGCCTTCTTGGGGTTGGATTATGAAAACCCCTACCACCACCTACAGGAGTTTGAGTAGCTCTGTGCTTGCCTGACCATCTTGCAGGCATGTCACAAGAAACACTTCGAAAGAAGTTGTTTCCTTTCTCACTTGATGAGAGGGCAAAATAATGGTACACCCACAACATAGGGAAGGTAGCTGGTGATTGGGAAGAACTAGGGAACATATTCTATCTTGCGTTCTTCCCTATATCCCGAATCGCTGCCCTACGATAAGAGATCCTTAGCTTCCAACAAAAAGAGAAGGAAACCATATGTGCATCTTGGGACAGATTCTCAATTTTAACGAGATCTGGCCCAGACTTGTCTATACCCAACCATGTGCTTTTATAGCATTTTTAGTTAGGGCTTAGCATGGAATCTGTCCTATAGCTCGATATAGCTGTCGGAGGTTCATTTACCCATAAAACCATGGCGGAAGGAGAAGCCCTCCTAGACCACATTCTAGAGAACACTCCTCCACTAGAGCCCCTCTGTGTAGAACCCGAGCCGAGCCACAAGGAAGTCTCTTTGGTTGAGGCCGAACCTCTATCACCCTTAGAGAGACCCCCGCCCAAACTAGAAGATTCAGAAGAAGGTTCCCAACCTTTGAATCTTCCATATTTCGAGGATGACTTTTTTGAAAAATTCAAAAACACCTCGAAATACGCATGCCAAAAGAGGCCACCAGTTCTTGTCACACCATCGAATCCCTTAGATGAACAGTTTATCAGAAAATCCATCAAGGAGTTGGTAGCTGTCATGAGTAGCGAATGGGTAGAAGAAGTGGAGCTTTCATCTATGTAGCACCTGGTTTTAAGAACAAAACCAGATACACACCATATGAGCCTAGAAAGTCAAATCTCACATATAGCTACAAATAAGGGTAATATCGAAAGACAATGCTCAATATATAATGTACTTAGTATCAAGGATATAACCTTAGACAGCAAATAGCAGAAAGACAACTCCGATCTTTGAGTAAAGACTCCACTTCCACAAGGACAACTGACTGGTTGATCATAAGCCTAATTCCTCCAAACTCTAGCAATCTGGTACCCATCCAGGTTTTTTATCCAAATAATTGAAAAATAAAGCAAGCGTAAGTACATGTCGTACTCAACAAATATAATATGGGGTTCATGAGGCTCAAAAGTCTAATACTGGTTTAACTATGATTAGCTTTTAATGAGTCATCTTTTAGCAATTGGGTGGCAACAAGTTTATTCATAAGCCCATATAAACACATGATTAGGTAAACATGAATAATGAATAGCATAAACAGTAATCATTAGTGAGCATCTTCATCATCAGTATCATCAGCGTTCATCATCTATTCCATAAGGGTTCCAAGGCCACTCGTGACCATGAGCACGGCTGATATACCAGTTTTACACTCTGCAGAGGTTGTACACTTTCACTGTGAGTCGTGATTTATCCTTTTGCCCGAGGTGATCAGCCTCTTGACCCACTACCAAGGAAGGTCGGTAGGGTTCACTATGAAGCCTTTCAAAGGTTCATCTAACAAGTTAGGGTCGCTAGGTTTCGCCATCAATAAGCATGAACTCCCCTCCAAGGAGTGACTGACAAAAGGTCAAGAAACAAAAATGCACTCAACTCTGGCAGGCAAAGGTCATACCTATCGGAGCCCCTCTTGGGCCATAAAGGTAACCACTAACAAGCTAGAAAAGGTCCTCATACTTGACTAAAGCCAGAGCCATGTAGCCCTCATAGTTGTACTGTAAGTCCTGGATGATCACTTACAGATAAGTCCTTAGGGAGAGGAATCTAGAGCACCATAAAAATAGCCCAATGCTCTAGCCCTCTTGTTCCATGTTGCTAAAAAATATATTTTAGTGTTTATTGCATATTACATTAGTCAAGTTATAAGATCATGGTCTTTAATTGAGCACTAGCATCATACTACCCTATGCATAATCACCCATGGTGTCAAAAGGTACAAGATATCAAATATCTAGGATAACCTTATTGGCAACAAGGTAGACACATGCAATATGAACTAATTGATTAAAGGTGAATAGGTAACAAGGATGGTCCCATGCTACACTTGCCTTAAACTTATATCCTTCTTCTATTGATTCGTAGCCTCCAAAGAACTACTTCTTGATCACCACGTAAAACTCACCGACTGAACAAGATCATTAAGCACCACACAAGCATCCGAACAAACATGCATAGCATTCAAACATAACTATATTAGAACAATACACCAATTAGTGAAAAAGAATTTGAAATCAAATCTACGCGTTGCTACGATCACACAGACGCGAAAAGCACGCTAATCGGAGCTACGGTGAAAAAGATACAACCACCGAAAGATTTGTTTTAAAAACAAAACTATAGGCTTCATTTATTTTAATTATAAAGCATATATAATATACTTTAGAGAAATATCTAAATTGTTTTAAGCCAAATTATATTTGTATTAGAAAACCAATATAAGATTTAATCTTATTTTATTTACAAAAGACAGAGGTAAAAAGCCTAAGTTGCTTTTAATTAATTAAAAAAATCCAATTGCATAATCATTATTCAAGTTAGGCGTTAAACCATAAAATTCTGGAGCTCTTGACATGGAAAACATTGATACTAATTCATAGATTATGTCGTTACGAATCTAACGCAACTTGAACAGGTCAAATCAGAGTTAAAACGGAGAAGATAGGGCCTACCGAAGGTAGTGGCAATTTTGTAAATAAATGAAACTTGATTTTCAAATTTAAAATAAATAAAATCTGATTTTAAACCGGCCAAGGACAGCGGACACTATTTTATCAAAAGACAAGGGCTTTTTAACAAAATTGCAGGGACGACGGTTAGAACTTAAAATCTTGCGGGGGGCTCTTTTGCAAATTTGCTAGGCGAAAGGGTATCGCGTGATTTGGATCGTTTGATTGAGATTGGACGACTGAGATAGAAGAGAGGGAGATGGGGTCGCTGGAGCGGCACTGTGCGTAGCGGCGCCATGGCCGGAATCGGTCCGACCTTGTCGGAGTTTGTTGATACGGTGACTCCTAGCATCATTGGTCCAAATAAAAGCATGGGGAGGGAGAGAGTACGACGAACTCGAATCGGGGATCAAAAAAGGCCGCAAACAAGCGGAGGTGGTGCCGAGCTCGATTAGGCAGCTCGAGTCATCGGTGTTGCTCCGACGAGCGTGTTTACGCAAGAGGAAGGGAGGGAGAGAGCAAGGGAGGTACCGGTGTACTCCTTACCAGCTTGCGAAGCTTAGGGATGTGGTTACGGTGGTAGAAGATCAACGACGACGGAGATCGAAGCGGTGGCGGTTTAGGGTTCTGCGGCTGCTGCGGCTCAAGCGATGGTGGTGCACACGACTAGGGTCTTGATGGAATGGTGGCGCGACATGAGCAGCTACTATTTATGGCAGAGCGACGTGGAGCGCAAGGCAAGGGAGGATACGGCGCGGACGCGGACTTACCGGCGACAGTGTCCGACTCGGGCACGAGCGGGAGATAGAAGACAGCTGACAAGCGGGTCCGAGGTGGCGATGGTACGAGCGTGGGGGGCGGGCGTTAGAGAGAGAGAGAGAGAGAGAGGGACGGCACGGCGGCAACGCTGCTGCATTTAATTGGGCAGTGCAGGGGAGACGCGATGCAAAGGCGGTGGGCGATCGTCTTCTTTTGGGCAGCAGCATGGAAGAGAGGGAGAAGAGTGAGAAAAAATTCCTTTCTTTTTTTCAAAACACATTTTCAAATCCAAATTCAAATCAAATTCAAATATAGTTTCAAATATACTTTTCAAGATGAGAACTTTTGGGTGGTTTCCAAAACTGAACTTTTGCAAACTTTTGAAAATTCTTTTATTTTCCAATTCTCTTTTCTTTTCTTTTCTTTTATTTCAAAGCCACTTTCAAATTCATTTTCAAAAGCATTTTGAATTCATTTTGAATTTTGGATTCAACCACTCATCGCAATAAATCAAATGCACCGGCATGTATGCACATCCAAGTTGCTACTCCTTATGATGAATTTTAATATAATGAAAAATATTCTTTTTCCTATATTTCATGTGCACAAAAATTCATATATAAATCATTTTAATCCTATTCCCAAATGTACAAATTTTAGGGTGTTACAATCTGAAGAAATTTAGATATGCACCCCTTCCTCCACCATCCGATGCTCAATCGGCAGAACCTCGGTGGATGTCCTCTACAATCCTACAGTCAGAGCTAACCTCATGTCCACGTCTTTTGCCCACACCTATTTTAGCAATGACACTGTCACTCCGACAATCAAAACCTACAGAATTGCACTGCATATCAGACTAGAAGGACTAGGGGTTCTTCATAACATTTCACTTTATCATAATGACAATGAAGTTCCCCTAGACTTCCATGTCTTCAACATCCAGGATTTTGATATCTTAATAGGGCATCCCCTAGAAAAACTCTTCTTCGATCTACCAAAAACAGGGGATTTGGACTAAAGTTAGGGAGAGATACTTTCTCCTTTCCTATCACTCAAGCCAAAAACTCAGTGGGAGAATCTCTCCCCCATTCTGACCTGTCCAAGGAAGTTGTGTCGGTTTTACCTTTTGATTCTCCTGAGTCGTCCTTAGAAAAGGATGTAATACTCTTCATAGAAGAAGAGGACGATTTAGGAGAAACCATTGATCTTCCCTAAGAGGAAGCGTTGGCACGACCTCCGGTTGAGCTAAAACCCCTACCTACTGGCCTACGTTATGCTTTCCTAAATGGCGACAAAGAAACTCCTATAATCATTAGCGATAAGCTTTCTGATGAGGAGACATCCAAACTCATTGCCATCTTAGGAAAACCATAGGTCGGTCTTCGGGTATTCCTTACATGATCTCGAGGGGATTAGCCCAACTCTCTGTACCCATCGCATTTCGATATACCCTTCAAGTACACCATCTCGAGAGCCTCAGCGTAGGCTCAATAACGCGATGCGGGAAATCACGAAGAAGGAAGTCCTCAAACTTCTTCACGCTGGGATAATCTATCTTGTACCACATAGTGACTGGGTTAGTCCCATCCAAGTGGTTCCAAACAATGGAGGCACGACAGTCGTTGAAAATAATAAAAATGAGTTGATTCCCCAACGTACCATCACGGGATGGGGAATGTGTATTGATTATCTGAAACTCAACGCGGCAACAAAGAAAGACCACTTCCCACAGCCTTTCATTTATGAAATGTTATTGCAGTTGGCGAAGCATTCTTTCTTCTGTTTTCTCGATGGGTATTCAGGGTATCATCATATTCCCATCCACCCCGATCATCCGAACAAGGCGACATTTACATGCCCATATGGAACATATGCTTATCGCAGAATGTCATTCGGGTTGTGTAATGCTCCCGCGTCATTCCAACGGTGCATGATGTCTATCTTATCAGACATGATAGAAGAAATCATGGAGGTTTTCAGGGACGATTTCTCAATCTATTGCAAAACCTTTGACCACTGTCTGGAGAATCTAGACAAAGTCTTGCAAAGATGCCAAGAGAGGGACCTGGTACTCAACTAGGAAAAAGTGCCACTTCATGGTCCATGAAGGCATCGTTCTTGGGCACCTTGTCTCCGAGAGGGGGATTGAGGTAGATAAGGCGAAGACAGAGGTCATTGAGCAACTACCACCCCCCGTGAACATAAAAGGGATCCGTAGCTTCCTAGGTCATGCAGGGTTCTACAGGCAGTTTATCAAAGATTTTTCACAAATTGCTAGACCCCTCATGAACCTGTTAGCTAACGATGCACCTTTTGAGTTCACGGATGAGTGTTTAGACACTTTCCACACTCTAAAGAAAGCACTCATCTCAGCACCAATCATCCAACCACCCGATTGGTCGCTACCATTCGAGATCATGTGTGATGCTAGTGACTATGTTGTTGGTGCGGTCCTTGGCCAAACCAAAGATAAGAAGCATCACGCGATTGTATATGCTAGCAAAACACTGATGGGAGTACAGCTTAATTACGCTACCACATAAAAGAGCTCTTAGCAATCGTTTTTGTTATTGACAAGTTTAGGTCTTACTTAGTGGGTGCAAAAGTTATCATTTATACTAATCATGCTGCACTTAAATATTGACTCAGTAAGAAAGACGCTAAACCTAGATTAATAAGATGGGTTCTCTTACTCCAAGAATTTGACCTTGAAATAAAAGATAAAAAGGGGGTAGAGAACACTTTCGCTGATCATCTATCGCGTTTGCAAGTCACTAACATGCAGGAACCACCAATAAATGACTTCCTACGCGATGACATGCTACTAAAGGTGACGGATGCAAACCCGTGGTACGCGAACATCGTGAATTTCATGGTTTTAGGATACATACCGCCGGGTGAAAACAAAAGAAAGCTGCAAGCAGAAAGCAGACATCACCTTTGGGATGACCCATACCTGTATAGGGTATGCTCTGATGGCCTGTTGAGGAGATGTGTACCAACGGCAGAAGGTTTGCAAATCATTGAAAAATGCCATGCAGCACCGTACGAAGGCCATTACGGAGTATTCCGCACACAAGCCAAAATTTGGCAGTGTGGGTTCTTCTGGCGAACGATGTACAAAGACACCAAGGAGTTCATCCGAAGGTGTCAGAAATGCTAGCTGCAAGGTGGCATCACTGCCCGCAATGTAATGCCCCTCCACTATAACCTACAAGTGGAGATCTTTGATGTCTGGGGCATTGACTTCACGGGGCCATTCCAAAAGTCCCATGATAGCGAGTATAGTCTTATCGTCGTCGACTACATGTCAAATTAAAATGGGTGGAAGCCCTACCATGCAGAGCTGCTGACGCTAGGCATGTAAGGAAGATGTTTCATGAAGTAATCTTTCCTTGCTTTGGAACACCACGAATGGTGATAAGCGATGGAGGATCTCACTTCATTGACAAAACCTTCAGAGCTTTCCTGAAAGAGCTTGGGGCCAAGCACAACATTGCTACCTCATACCATCCTCAAACAAGCGGTCAGGCATAAACTTTAAATAAACAAATCAAGAATATCCTATAGAAAACCGTCAATCCAATGGGAAAATGATGGAAAGATAAGCTACCTGATGCACTTTGGACATACAGGACAGCTTATAAAACTCCCATTGGTACGTCACCGTTCCAACTAGTCTATGGAAAGAGCTGCCATTTACCGATTGAGCTTGAACACCGAGCTCACTGGGCTATAAAGAGCTAGAACAAAGATGTGAAGCTAGCCGACAAAAATCGTTAAAAACAAATTGCTGAGCTAGAAGAATGGCGAGAGAAGACGTACCACAGTGCCAAGCTCTACAAAGAGAGAACTAAGAGATGGCCCGATCACCGAATCCAGTACAAAGAATTCAAAGAGGGAGACAAGGTTCTACTATTCAACTCCCGAGTCAAACTCTTCGGTGAAGGAAAACTAAGAAGCAAATGGCAAGGACCGTACACCATCATCAACACTTCACCACACGGCGCAATCACCATCCAGGACAATGACGGTAACATTTTCAAAGTTAACGGTCAATGTTTAAAAGTTTTCCTAGAGCCTTCTTATAACACTAACTTAGAAATAGATAGAATAGATTTAATTGCTTTTGATAAATTTATTCAAAACTTATGAAAATTTAAAAATTAATTATGCTAATATATTCTTTCATTTACTTAGAATATAAAAATATTGTTTTATCTTTCTAAGTAATCATGAACAAATGACCCTTTTACCCTCACTAGACAAATCATGATTCTTGCATAATTTTGATTGATTTTTGCTGATCACATGAATATTCACTCATTAATACAGAATCATGTGAAATTTGAAATATGAATATTCTCTTTATTCACCATGATCATGTGCATCTCACTCTATCACTCGCTGATCCTGCTGAAACAAATTCGAGCACCAACATCTATAGAATCGCCATGCATGCACATGGACATGGACAAAATTCCAGGCCAAGGGGAGGACCTAGGGGTGCAGGCGCACCAATGGTGCGGACACACCACCCATGGCTCCACTAGCCCTCAATCATCGCGTGTATCTCCCTGATCCCTTATGTATCATGACCATGGTGGTGCTTTGTTGTTTCCTTCATGGTAGAGGACAAATCACCTATATAAACCACCCCATAACCTCTCCTCTCCTCACACCAAGCTACAAGCATTCTTCTCTCCCTCCACATAGCACTCAAGCTCTAAGCTTAGCATGGCCAACCACTCCCTCACTTTGTACATAGCCTCTTGCTCCACCTATGATCTCGAAGGAGTGCCGGCTTCAATCGATCTAGTGCCCGAGAGCTCCTATGTGAGGGAAGAAGCAAGGCTAATCACTGAAGCACCACTCGCTATCATGGCACCACCTAGCTATGCCATGAGTGGTGGTTCGAGCCTCAAGACCATGGCACATTCCAAGGCACCCTTTGGTGGCGCCAAGGAGAAGAAGGCGGTGCCAACATGTCCAACCACCGGCGCTCTCGGCCTCAAGCGGAAGGCACCCAAAGATAGCGGACGTAGCAAGCGCTCTGTTGTAATGCCTTCAGGCAAGTCAGTCTCTCACGCTAGTTCATCCCTACCTTCTGCTAGGCCTAGTCCTTACACCATGGTAGGCGTGCGCAAACCCGATGTAGGATACGGGAAGGCGCTCATGCGCAAATCGGCTAAAAAGTCGGTGAGTAAGCCGTCTCCGTCAAGGAAGGAATCGGAATCCTCGGGTGCACCCCTTAGGATAAAAAGGTTTAGAAAGCTTTCATCGATCAAAAGATCCGTAGGGAAATATGAGGGTAGTGACGAGGAGGATGCACCTTCTAAGGGTCCCTCCATCGCCTCTCTTAGCTCCGAGAATGATAGCCTGTGAGATCTCCTTTGGGGTCTTAACGACAGCTTAGCCACGAACCTCCTCAAGATTAGAGATCTGGTCGATGACATCAACAGCTTGCATTTCAAGCTCGACCAGAAATTAGCTAAGGTGGCTAAATCCGCAGGAGTGGTAGATGCTTTAAATGAACCTCTCTAGACGACTCCCACCAAAATAAATTAGGCGCATCTTTATATTTCAAGTTTTTTTATTCCAATCATCTCATTATGTAATGTGCCTATCATTTTATAATTGAATAAAGCTATTATTATTAGAAATATTTGTTGCACTTGTTTTCTTGTTCTTTTTATTGTCAAAATAAAAACAGGAAAGAAAATAAGTGTGGGGGAGGAACCACACTCACCTCCAACTCAGTTGCACAAAAAGATGGTCAAATTCAAATTTGGTTTCTGCAACTCTCACTCCATATTTAATAGAGTCTTTAAAACTAAATAAACTTTAAAATAAAGTAAAAAGAAAATGCTCCATCTCTATGTCTTCCTATGATTAAAAGTTTGCATACTTTTTATTCCTTGCTAACATTCCTAAGAAATTTGTGAAGACTTATCAATAGGGAACCCATTTTATCTAAGTAATTGACGAATGAGATATAGTAGGATGACATGACACTTGCTCATTTCTTACAAAGTACTTGGGATTTGTTTTATAAAACAAAACTCAAATAGCATGTTCCTTGAATGACATTCAAATACCTACCAAGGCCATATATGATCTTACATGACAAAACCTTCCATATATGCCTCTTACTTTGTGTTGAGTTTGGTCAAGTCTTGTGACCCCAATTGAGAGATGTTTCATGCTCCCAAGATCAAAACTCATGTACACGCCACAAATAAACAACTATTCCTACACTGGGAATACGATAAAACATGTTTTCCATCACCAGCAAAATAAATACTCCATGCTCTAAAAATATGGTCTCTATAAGCATATATCTTAGAAAGAGACAAAAAGGCTATGCTAAAAGAAAAAGAAAGAATGGGACACATGAAGGTCCCAAAGTATAGAAAAAAAATAGGGACACATGAAGGTCCCAGAAGCATTGAAAAAATATATATATAAATATGGGCACATGAAGGATCATAGAGAAAAATAAGCTAGCCATGTCTCAAAAGAAAAGCCAGAAAAAGAGATCATACCAAAATAGAGGAGTATATTTCCACCAAAAATACCACACACCCACATTGTTTTGATCTAAGAGTATGACGCTTCTCTCCGGCGAGGTCCGAGATTTGACTTTACAACAAAAGCAAGGTAAGAGGGCCTCACAAATTTTCATCCCTACCTAAACCTCCATATAAGATTTTTAGAAGTAGGGTGATCAAAAGAGAAGGCAAAATTTCAAGATATGCCTTGGTGAGGAACCACTTACAAATTTGAGTGACCCGAGGGAATCATTCAAGGAACAAAAGCTATTTTTATGTTTTCAAAATCATACAAAAACCCAAGTTTCTAACAAGGGATAGAGTGAGAAGATTTCAATCCAAGCTATTCCATTTTTCAATTACCCAAGATATTTGGTAGACACTTGGAAGTTCACGGGTTCAGGTGAAGCTTAGAATAACTTGTATGCAGATTTTCAAAATCAAGGAGATGAACTCGCTTAGTCCTTAGAACTTTACTCGAGGACGAGCAAATGACTAAGTGTGGGGGGCTTGTTGGCGGTGCTT
This sequence comes from Miscanthus lutarioriparius, assembly GCA_904845875.1. Classification (NCBI taxonomy): domain Eukaryota; kingdom Viridiplantae; phylum Streptophyta; class Magnoliopsida; order Poales; family Poaceae; genus Miscanthus; species Miscanthus lutarioriparius. Next base: position 86,391,733 of record CAJGYO010000002.1, read on the forward strand.
AACTCATATTTTTACTACCAACATTTAAACAAAATAAAACAAATATGAATGCCAAAACTTAGAATTAGGGTTTACAATTCACATTTTCCATGAGTTTTGGTATATACATGTTTTGCAGAGCAATACATGAAAACACACCAAAATGCGCAACCGAGAAGGCATATTCAAGCAAAACACAAGCAAAAAGCCCATTCATCCTCCACATCAGGGCTGAGCACCAACGTAGGAGAAAACCAGACCTAGCTAAGAGCCCACATGCCGAAGGCAATGGCCAGGCGCGTAGCCCAAGGTGTAGCCGCACCCTAGGTGCGGTCACACTGCCCCTAGCTCCGCCTGGCCCTACCTTTCTCTGGAGGTGCATTCAATGCACAGGGAGGTGGTTGCATGCGGTGTTTCCTAAAGTACCTGAGCAAACCGACCATCCTCAAGCTATAAAAGGAGGCCCCTCTTCACATTTGAGAGGATCATACATATTTTGGAGAAGATGAAGAAGGGCTACACACATTCCATTAGCTTCTAGCTAGACTAGTTAGGGAGTGAGTGAGGAAAGAGTAAGAGGAATAGCGGAGTAGCGGTTCCCTCTACTTCTTATACTCAGCAAGCCTTGTACATCAGGTGGACGGAGTACCAGACTTGTTGGCTTCCTCCTCTACACTTGTACCTCTACGATCGTCTTGCTACTTGGAGTAAGATGTTCATGTTCATCTTTTGATTACGAGTTCTTAAGAAAGTTATCTTTGTTCATTACAAACTTGCTAGTTCGTCAGTCGTCCCTAGGGTGAATACTCTATTAGAGGACTCCTGATAAAGACAGAAGTTCTTAGCCAACGCTAGAGTAGTGATTGATAGTGTAGACGTGGTGTCTAAGCTAGAAGTCACCTTCGTTTGCCTCGTATCCTCCGGTTGAGGGGTAGGCGGCAGGTGGTGACAGCCCTGTCCGTCCTTCGTAATCCCCCACTTTCAGATACAGCTTAGAGCTGTAGGCCAGCTATACTTGGTAGACCAAGCGTTCACCGGTGCCCGAAGCAAGTCTGTAGTAGCAATGTTACCTCTTCTTAGTCTCCCTAATCTTAAGAAGAACCTCACTACCCGAGTTATCCTTCGTCTAGTTCTCCTGGGCAAACTTGCTAAAAGACTACTTACACCTCCGTTCCTCGTGGAAATATGATACCCTGAATACCACCGGGTGAAGTGCTAAAATGGTACTTTCGTGCGCTTGTGGACTTTTCTGCTTACTCTAAGAAGCACCAACAGTTGCCTTCAAATGGCTTTCTCTTGGTGAGGCTTGAAATATTGCACACATGCATACACTAAACATCACATCCGGCTTTGATGTGGTCACATAGAGTAGGCTTCCAATCATAGACCGATACATCTTTTGATCCACCATGTTGCCACTAGCAACACTATCCAAGTTTCCATTTGTCCACATTGGTGTACTAATAGCTTTAGCATCATCCATTCCAAACTTCTTGAGCATGTCTTTGATGTACTTGCCTTGACTCATAAATGTGCCATTCTTTATTTGTTTGATTTGAATACCAAGGAACTAACTAAGCACTCCAATCATGGACATCTCAAACTCACTTGCCATCATCTTTCCTAACTCCTCACAAAAGTATTGATTGGTTAATCCAAAGATAATGTCATCAACATAGATTTGCAACATAAACAAGTCCTTGCCAATCTTCTTGGTGAAGACAGTGGTATCAACCTTACCCAGTATGAATCCCTTAGAGTAGGAAATCCCTCAATCACTCATACCATGCTTTAGGTGCTTGCTTTAATCCATACAAAGCCTTTCTTAACTTGTAGACATGGTTGGGTTTCTTCTCATCTTCAAAACTAGGAGAATGCTCAACATATACGAGCTCATTGATGTACCCATTGAGAAATGCACACTTCACATCCATTTGGTACAACTTGATGTTGTGGGCATAAGCATAGGCTAACAAGATCCTAATTGCTTCCAATCTTGCAACAGGGGCATATGTTTCTCCAAAGTCAAGACCTTCAACTTGAGTGTAACCTTGAGCCACTAATCTTGCTTTCTTCCTTACAACTATCCCATCTTGATCTTGCTTGTTCCGAAAGACCCATTTGGTTCCAATCGCATTATGATCCTTAGACCTCTCAACTAACTCCCATACTTGATTTCTTATGAAGTTGTTTAGCTCTTCATGCATAGCATTCACCCAATCAACATCCAATAATGCTTCATCTATCTTCTTAGGTTCAATGGATGACACAAATAAGAAATGTTCATAAAATAATGCCAATCTTGATCTTGTTTACACACCTCTAGAGATATCACCAATAATAGAGTCTAATGGATGATCTCTTGCAATATTTGTTGGGTGGAGCACTTGCACTTGATTGCTTGCATTTGATTGATCACTTGGTTGAGATGATGAACTAGCCACTTGTTGATCTTGCACTTTGTCATCACTTACACTAGCTTGATCTTGATCATGAGAACCACTAGCTTGCACATTTGAGTTAGAGACCACTTGATTCTTGTCATCTTCAACATCAATCACCTCTCTAGGCCTTATGTCACCAATGTCCATGTTCTTCATTACATTGATCAATTGAGTGACTCTCACATCATCTAGATTCTCATCTTCCTCTTAGGAACCATTGGTTTCATCAAATTCCACATCATGAACCTCCTCAAGAGTACCACTAGCCAAATTCCAAACTCTATAAGCCTTGCTAGTAGTTGAGTAACCAGAAACCTTCATCACATTTCTTCTCAAACTTACTCAATCTAGTGCCTTTCTTCAATATGTAGCATTTGCAACCAAAAACCCAAAAATATGCAATATTGGGCTTTCTATCATTCAAGAGCTCATAAGGTGTCTTTTCCTTCAATGGATGACAATAAAGTCGGTTGCTATATGTAACACCCTAAAATTTTGACCTAATTTAAAAATCACTAAAAATTTGAACTTTTTAAAACTTTGCATAGGAACTAGAATATATAACCAACATAGATAATATTTACAAAATAAATTAACATGGGAAACAAAACTTGATATGTGAAACTTTGTGTGTGAATGTTTGCTTGACTTGTTGAACTTATGGTGGTACACTTTTGCATACTCATGCATTCAAAATTGAATTTAAAACCATTTAAACATATGCATACTTAAGCTAGGAAAAAGAAAAAGGGAATAGAAATAGATAAAGCCCCACGGGCTCATTTCCTCCCCCTCTCCCCTTTCGGCCCGCAGCAGCCCACTCCACTCCTCCCCCTTCTCCTTCTCTCCCCATGAGGGCTGGCCCAACCGGCGCATCAGCAGCTACAGCCCTTCACCGGCCTAGCCTTGCCCGTGCCCTTCCATTCCCCCCCTCTCTCTCACCGATGCCTAGGCCCTGCTCGTCAGCTCCTTCGTCCTTCTCGTGGCTGGAAGCCATACACGGCATAGCGTCGCGCGTCAATGCCCGCCAGCACCAATCTGATGTGAGCGAGGGTCAGCGGCGACACAACGAGACCTCAGGACCCCACGGCGCCCTCCTTTCTTCTCTCCCCTCTCCTCCCTCGCTGTGAGCTTGTCAACGCCGATGCCATGGTTGCCTCCGTGCCGAGCCACCAGAGTAGCCGCCAAGGCACTTTGACATGCGTGTGGGCAAGCTCTAGCTGTGGTGACGTGACCTGATGAGGTCAACCATGAGAGCATGTGGTGGATAAGCACGGCCGGGGAAAATATTTCGCCGCCAGGACACCAACCTAGTCGGCCTATAAATAGGCTCGGCCGGTGATGCTCTCGCCCCGCCCCCTCCACCATCCGCTCAGCCAAGGGTGGGAACACACCATCTCCCCCTCCACTTCCCCTTTCCCTTCCTCCTTTCCACCTTCTTCCATTTTCCCCCAAATCAGGAGTTCGCTGGCGCCATAGGTGACGCCTCCTCTCTTCTCCTCCCTAGCTGTGACATTGGCCGATTGGAGTGACCGGTGAGTTCTAGAGCCCTTCCTCTATCTCCTTTGCTAGTTAGTTGGTCGTGTTTCTCTCTGTGTTGCGCTGCCACCATGCGCCCTGCTCCGCCAAGCCGCCATAGCCGTCGACCAACACTAGCAAGGCCACCCCAGGGCACTACACCACCACCACTACACTCCGCACTCACTCGCACACATGTACACATAGTTAGTTGTTTAGGATAGGGCCTCTAGGGCTGAGTTCACCACACGGCGCCGCTGCGACCTCTCTGGTGAGCCACCACTGCCGCCACAGGCACCCGTTGCCGACGACAACCCCGCCATCGGCCGCGGCATGCCCGCGAGCACCGTACACCTATTACACGCCACCACCTAGGATCGACGCCCCCGGCGTGGCCAACTCCAATGAACCAGGTCTTCCCTCCCCTATTCTGACGACACGGCGGTCACCCCCGCCCATCGTCGTTTCCTCTCTCCCCATCTCTATCTCTAACGTGTGGGCCATGCATGGAACGGCGTTGTCGTTACCGTTAGCCCCGTCCGTCTCTCTCTCTCTCTCCCTCTTTCACTGACACATGGGCCCATGGCCATAATGCCAACACCACCATCACTGCTGACGTAGGCAGGGTGGCCCACCTATCATCCACACACAGTGCGGCGTACGCTTTAGAAAATGCTGGGTACACCCGGCTAATGTACATAGAGAGTTAAAAATACATCTTCCTAGTTTAGAAAAATTCCTAGAAAATTTGTAAATAAACTAGATGAATTAGGGAATTTAATTATGTAGTTTGCACATATTTTCATGCACCAGAAAATGCATATAAAATTCTACCTAGTTAAATAACTATAGGATAAACTTCTAAAATATGTAACTTTTAAACCCTAACTCCTTTTCGCATGAAACCACCTCTAAAATCCAACCCTATCATTTGCACCTAGTGCCACCATATAGTTCTATGTTTGCTTTTGCCCTTTCTTTTGTGGTTAGCGGTAGTCTTATTTCGATCGATATGCCCAATAGACGATGGTAATCGTCAGGAGGACGAGGACCTGAATTTTATAGATGTGCCGGAAGGTGACAATGACGAAGGCAAGTCCTAGCTCCCCTCCCTACCATCTTGCTTTAAACCACTGAAATGCTAAAACATGACTATAAGATTATTACCCTAGAATATGAGCTCGGCCAATGTGGTATGATTATTGTTGAACTAAGATAAATGGTTATCTTGTTATTTTATGAGCTCTACACCATGAATAGACTTAGGGATAATAATGGAACTTAAAATTGTTAAACCTAAAACTAAACCCTAACATGGGCGAGTGGTGGTAAACTATGGAGGTAGTTTACCATGGCAGGGATGCCTGGAGAGGATTCCTATGGGAGATACTCGCCTCGGTCACATAAGGACCGGTTCATAGTCCCTCTCGGCTAGTGAGTTATTACATACAGCCACATGTCTATATGGGTATGCTTGATCTCACACCCCGTTAGATAGAAGTATAATTTCTACTAGGAGGTCGGTGTAAGCAGCGGAATATCAAGAGCCGACACGGGGATAGGTTTTCTTCCGTGGTCCGGTTGGTGTGGATGCTATGTGATCTTCCACGTTAAGCTTTTGGTTTTTGGCTACGTTTGAGCCCTTGGTTTTCTTGGCCGTGTTCGAGCCATGTTTCCTTTTGTGATGATTTGGTATCATCGCATTGGGGGATTTGGTATCTTCCTAGATTTTTATGTTTCCAACCCCTAAGAAGTCGTAGTAGAGTTATATGGACATTTAAGGTCGCGTACATTTGGGTATGAGGTCTCGTTAGGTCTATTTTGTCCACTGATCATGGACGAGGTTGCACCTATCGTGTGGGGAAATTTGTGCACCTCTATTGAGTCACTTAAACCTATTCGAATAGCCACGTCCTTGGAATGGGCAAATGCTAGGATGGGATACTATCATTAGTTTTACTTTTATGTGTAATGAAACTGGTAATGGAATCGATGCTAATCCGGGTACTAGTGGGAATGGTAATACTCCGCTAGGACCCAACCTTTAATTATAATCACCACTACACTTCTATTTCCACCCTATGGTTAAGGCTTGCTGAGTATGTATGTACTCACCCGTTGTTGACAAACAGACCTCGGCACAGAAGAAGACTATGACTTCAACGAGGAAACATACCACGAGGACTAGGATTCCCGTAAGGAGATACGATCGTAGAAGTATGACATCGAGGCTAGGGTTTCGACCATGCTCAAGTTGCCTGTGGAATAGGACACCGCTTCGCTGTATAATAATCCTGCTCTAGAGACCACCAATAATATCGTTTCACGGCCGTAGTCTCCCCTTAGATAAGTAACCAATGACCGTGCCCTCTGGGCCACTATTGTAGGACCTTATTTCTATATATCAATAAAGCTCGAAACCTTTTATCATATACCTGTGTACCATTCCTATGAATTTGTGCGTATTTGTGTGTGATCCTAGCACAAATACGGATGCACTTAGGAATCAAATTGAGGGGCTGACACTATAGTAGCAAGCCATGTTGATTGCTTTGGCCCAAAATGAATGACGCACATTATACTCACTCAACATTGATCTTGCCATGTCAATCAAAGTTCTATTCTTCCTCACAACTACGCCATTTGATTGTGGAGTGTACTTGGCTGAGAATTGATGCCTAATTCTAAACTCATCACACAAATCATCAACTCTTGTGTTCTTGAACTCACTTCCATTGTCACTTCTCACTTTCTTGATGGTTGTTTCAAACTCATTGTGAATTCTCTTAATGAATGTCTTGAAGGTTGCAAACACATCATTCTTGTCAACAAGAAAGACCACCCATGTATATCTAGTGAAATCATCCATAATTACAAATTCATATTTGTTTCCACCAATGCTAGTGTATGTGGTTGGTCCAAACAAGTCCATGTGTAAGAATTCAAATGCCTCAGATGTGCTCATCATGCTCTTCTTAGGATGTGTGTTACCAACTTGCTTTTCGGCTTGACATGCACTACAAAGCTTATCCTTCTCAAATGTGACATCTTTTAAGCCTCTAACTAGATCATACTTAATCAACTTGTTCAATTGTTTCATTCCAACATGACCAAGCCTTATATGCCATAACCAACCATGCTAGACTTTGTGAGCAAACATGTTGACAATTGAGCTTCTCTGGCATTGAAATCAACCAAGTATAGATTCTCATATCTAAATCCTTTGAATATCAAGTTAGAGCCATCTACACTTATGATCTCTATCATCCACACCAAATATGCACTTGAAATCAAGATCACACAATTGAGCTACCAACAATAGGTTGAAGTTCAAGCTCTTTACTAGTAGCACATTGGAAATGCTCGTCATTGGATATTGCAATCTTACCAAGACCTTTGACCTTGCCTTTTCCATTATCACCAAATGTGATACTATCAATCCCATTGCTCTCATTTGTGTTGATTGAATTGAACATTCTTGAATCACCGGTGCCTTCCTCCGGCTTTGTAATTGACCTACAAAACAAGATCAATTCTTTTTAGGTATCCAAACTTTCTTGTGTCCTTGAAGGTTAGTCACTAAGGTCTTTGGTACCCAAATGGCTTTCTTCTTTGAGCCCACAATTGGTGTACCAATGAACTTAGCCTTCACACCATTGACATCCTTAAAAAGCATGTAACAAGAATCAAATCAAATTGAGGATACATTAGGTTGCTTGTTCTTGTTAGTCTTGCAATATTGCTCTATATGCCCAACTTGTTGGCATCTTTGCAAAACTGACCATTGCCCTTCACAAAGCTAGCTTTGGGAGTGACAAAAGCCACCTTACCTTTCTTGGGGGTATATCCTAATCCCTTTTGTTGAGAGAAAACCTTTGGCTACCCAAGCACTTTAGCAAGCGGGCATCTCCACCATAGGCATTGCCTAAGGCACGAGTGAGCTCATTCACCTCCTTCTTGAGGATCACATTTTCCACCATTAGTGAGGCATCACAAGTGAAACTATCACTCAAAGGTGAAGTAGAAGTGGAAGTGCTACAAGAAGGGATAGTGGGAGCAACAACAATGGGCTTATAAAATGATTCATTAAGAATATCACATGTTAGTCCCACGTCACATGACACAATCACTTGCTCCTTCTTGACTTGCTCAAGGAGAGAGGAGTGAGCCTTTTCAAGCTTAGAGTGAGCTTTGCCAAGCATCTTATGGTCTTCCCTTAGACTCTCATGAGAAGCATTGAGCTCATCAAAGGATTGCTCAAGAGATTTGATCTTCTTGTACAATTCTTTGCACTCTTTTCTCTTCATCTCAAAGCAAGTGTGTACTTGCTCACACATGTCCAAGAGCTCCTCCTTGGTGTACTCCTCATCATCATCACTCCTATAATCATCATTATCACATTCATCATCACTCACATCATATTTTACCTTGGTGGACTTTGCCATGAGGCATGTCGATGGAGTGTCGAAGATGGAGGGCTTGTTCTTGATGGCAATGCTTGCTAGTGATTTCTTGATGGATTTCTTGTCATCATCACTAGAGTCATCACTATCCAAAGAGCCATCATTATCCCATGTCACCACATAGCCTCCACCTTTCTTCTTCTTTTGGAAGGTCATCTTCTTCTCCTTCTTCTCCTTCTTCTCCTTCTCCTTCTTATGATTCTTCTTCTCATCCTCATCATTATCACTATTGTAGGGATAATCCGCTACAATATGATTGGGGTTCTTGCACTTGTAGCATCTTCTCGCATACTCCTTGTTGTGATCTCTTCTCTTTCTTGCACCATAGCCCTTCTTCTTCATGAATTTTCCCATCTTGCGCACAAAGAGAGCCATAGCCTCATCATCAATGTCACTAGGATCTTCATCATCACTTGACTCTTGCTTCTTGGACTTGCCCTTATTCTTGGATGATGAGCTAGCCTTAAATGATACACTCTTCTTGTCTTCATCTTCCTTTTTCTCATCCTTGTCAACCCCCTCCCTTTCCATATAGTATGTCTCTTGTGTCATGACATCACCTAGTACTTGGTTAGAGGTAAGCTCCTTCAATCCTCCTCCTATGATGAGCAATTTCAACATCTCAAATCTTAGAGGTAAGCACATCAAGAACCGATGAGAGATGTCATCATCATTGATCTTCTCACCCAAAGCCTTCAAATCATTAACAATCACTTGCAATCAATGGAACATCTCTGGAATGCTCTCATCATCCTTCATCTTGAAGCATGTCAACTTGTCCTTGAGAATGTACAACATGGCACTCTTCACCGCTGGTGTGCCCTCATAGGTTTCCTCCAATCTCTTCCACACCTCACTAGCTTTCACATAATTCTTGATTTGCTCAAACACCTTGGAATCAATGGCATTGTAGATGGTGTTGAGAGCCATTGTGTTGCATTGCTTGTTGGCCTTATCTTGGTTGGTGATATTGATGGGATCAAGAATCACATAATCACTTTCGGTCACATCCCACACTTGATCATTGATTGAACCAAGATACATCTTCATCTTTCTCTTCCAATAATCATAGCATGTGCCATCAAAGAATGGTGGTTTACCCCCCACATGGTTGAACACAACTTGAGCCATAATTTGACACCGAGGTTGTTAAGCCTTCAATCAAATGGTGACCATGGCTCCGATACCACTTGAAAGGTCCTAACATGGCTAGAGGGGGTGAATAGCCTATTTAAAAATCTATAAGATCACTAGAGCAATTTATTAGTATGACAAACGATGTAATGCAATTTTGCTCTAGCTCTACAAGGGTTGCAAGCCACCTATCCCAACAATTCTAGTTGCTAAAATCACTAGGCACACACAATAGCTAAGTCGCTACTTGCTAAGAGCTCTCAACAAGGCTACACTAAAGAACTCCTCTAGATGAACTTAAGCTACAATGCAAGCTCTCAATTCTAGCTACACTAAAGAGCTTGCTACAACTAGTTTGCGGAAAAGTAATGGAGTGAGTAAGGTGATTATACCGCCACGTCGAGGGATGAACCAATTACAATGAGGAGACAACCAATCACCGGGAGAAATTCAAGCACACAAGAGACACAAGATTTTTCTCCTAAGGTTCACGTGCTTGCCGGCACGCTAGTCCCCATTGTGTAGACCAACACTTGGTGGTTTGGTAGCTAAGAGGTGTTGCACGAACCTCGTCCACACAATTGGACACCGCAAGAACCTACCCACAAGTGAGGTAGCTCAATTACACAAGCAATGTACTAGAGTTGCCTTTGGTGCTCCGCCGAGGAAGGCACAAGACCCCTCACAAGCAACCGATCGAGGCCAAAGACAATCACCAACTCTGCTCTACGATCCTCCAATCACCGGGCCATCTAGGTGTCGGCAAACACCAAGAGTAACAAGCTCACAACCAGCCCAAACCTTCCACCTAGTGCCACAAGATGATGCAACTCAATGCAATGCACTAGAGGCACTCCAATCTCACTCAAGATGATGAAATCAAGTGAACAAGTGAGTGGAGTGTGTTGCTCAGCTTCCAAAGGGTGTGCACAAGTGTAAGAGGTGCTAAGAGAGTGGCCAAGGCTGGCCACACCCTCTATTTAAAGCCACACAAGCAAATAGAGCCGTTACCCCTTTGGAGCTGCTGTCGACGAGGTCACCGAACAGGGCGATGCCTGGCACCAGACATGGCAGTGACCTGCCCAATAGTCGAATTTCAATGGCTATAAACTAGCCATTGGGGCACCAGATAGGGTGGCAGTGGCACTACCATAGGGGTGGCGGTGACCACCCTATTGAGCCCCCCGTTTTCCCTGCCCTCTAGATAATTAGGGCGGTGCACCACCATCACCATGGTGGTGACCCCCTACGTCCAAGTCTAGAACCCTAGCCTTGGGTGAAAAGTGGCGGTGCCACCGGATAACCCATGGCGGTGCCACCGTTGTGCTAGTGGCGATGCACACAGCCACGTCCGGTGACCACCCCACCGGTTGCTTCTCTATCTAGCCTAGGTGGGCACCACCGTAGGGGTGGCGGTGCCATCGGACAGGGGGTGATGGTGCCACCAAGGCACCTCCACAAGCTCACCAAGTTGTAAACTTTTTTGCGATTCGATTCTCGACAACTCGAGCTACTCCTCGCAAGCGATGCTAACTCTCAAAGTGTTTTCTCAAAACATGTTAGAGCCAAGTTAGCATTTCTCAAAACATTTTCAATAAATATTTTCGCTTTCTCTCCGATGTGCACTAGGCCTAAATGCAATGCATGAAGTCCAACACCTAGTGGCACTAGATGATCGAATTGTCTAGTTAAGAACCCCTCTTAATAGTATGGCCATCTACCCTAAATGTTATCACACTCTCTATAGTGTCTTGATCACAGAAACAAAACCCCTATTTATACCTTTGCCTTGATCTCCATAGGGTTTTGTTTTTCTCTTTCTTCTTTTCCAAGTTGAGCACTTGATCAACATCACATGTGACCATCTTCATTATTTCAAGTTATCAACATCACCATTTGAGTGCCACCATGCTCCTTACTTGGATTGCACCAACCTAGCTCATGTCACAACTCATTACAAAGGTTAGTGCAAAGGTTTCATCACTTATCCAAAACCAAACTAGGGCTTTCACCAATCCTCTCTAGAGTCATCTATTTCGTCCTTCTGCAAGTTGGAACATTCAGTGTTGTGCAACATGTTGGTGGGAGATCTCGAATGTGTATTAGTTGTGCTTGAGAGATCTCCCCCACACTTATTTTTGTACCAATTCATTTGATAAAGAAACAAAAATGGAAACAAACAATGGCTCCACCAGCGCAAAACGTTGGACAGCCTAAATTTTTATTTATTATTTATTTATTTTATTTATTTTTTTAGTTTATTAATAGTATTATTATATATTAATTTATTTTTCTATTTTTTATTTATTTGTTCACCAGACTTTGTATACTCAAGTAAGGCTAATGTAAAGTTTGCAAAATAATCCTAGCCTTGATTCATCTCCAACATGAGTTACCTCCATTGTTTATAAAAGTAATTACTCAAAGTTTATTAATCAAAATTCAACACCAAGTTAAAATTTTTATTAAAGAAGGCCATGTTAACCTAAGAACCATGCTTAATTTAAAAATGCCTATGGATATACTAGCTTAGTACACCCAAACCAGAGCTTACAACATAAACAAGGGAAGCATGAACTCGCATGATCAAGTTGTGTTCTTATGAAGACAAATATGAGTAGAAGAGTTTGGTGATTATTTGTTTACCTTTGCATACCTGAGTGTATTTACCGATAGCATATGTGGATGAAGATTTTGAAGTTGCTGCAATGGTGGCTTGTATATGGTTCATCTCAGGTTATCATCAAGGCTGGGACACACACACAACTAGTGTGCGTGGACCATGGACCTTAGTGATAGCAAAGGTCTAGGAGAGGAGAATGCTCTTCTCTCTCTTCTTCTTCTCTTTTTTCTATATATATCATTTCTCTCTCTCTTTTTATATTATTTTCTTTTCTCACTATTTTTTCAGCTTTCTCTCTTTTTTTTCTTTAGCAAGACAGGGCTATATCATTTTTTGGATGGCCTTTGGTATGGATGGAACTTGTAGTGAGACTCTCACCATCCTCCCCCACACTTGGACTTTTGTGTAAAAGACAAGTGTGTAGAGTCAGGGCCTCCTCTTGAGTGTGTTCCATCACCAAAGAACATTGACGTGTATGGTTGATGCAGCTCCTCGTGTTCTCAAGTATTGTACGTCCCCTCTTCTTCTTGATCCCTTCCTGAAAAGGCTAGTAACCAAGAATACCCAAAGGTTCATACTAACTTGACAACATGCTCTTGCTTTTATTGAAGGAGAAAGGTTTTTTTAAGATAATCTAGGGTATCTCCGGGTAGTGCTTAATTTATGGTCTTAAGCTCAACCTTGGGTACTTCATCTTGCAGCTATCAATGGTGGTATAGTTCCTAGCTTTACCACCAAATATTTGAGCATTATTGTTCAAGCTGCAAGGTTAGTACCATAGTGCTACTATGAGATTTGCAGTATTTGTGATAAACGAAGACATCTACAACCATCCTCCTAAAAAGTTTGGAAACGAGGAGTGATGGGTGGTTGTCTTCCTCGTAGCAGCAAGCAGCACTAAGAACAATGAACTCTAGAGACTCCAAACGTGAGCATGAAACATGAAGGGTCTCAAAAGAGAAACTTTCATGCTCATTAGCAAAATCCTTCTTTGTCTCTAGAGTCAGTGCTGGAGGATTGTCCGTGGTACAGAAATTTTTTGTTCTTAAGAGATATATCATGCAGGATCAACATTGAATCTCGACCACTATCGAGAGCAACGCTTTGATGGCCAGAGGGACATGGTTTTCGTTCGAGTGAGGTTGGTGATGGACGTTCGGTTTCACTAGAAATCGTAGGTAAAACGAATGAGGAAATGAACTTCACCTCCTCGAATGGGTCATTTAAGCTCCATTGGGAAGGTTTTTCTTGAAAAAGATTTTCCAAAGGGTGACCTATGAGAAGCTCAAATTCAAGGATGGCATAGATATGGAAGTCTAGGTGAACCTCGGTTTCATCTATTACGATTGGCACGGCCCTAGCAATCCCACAACACTCAAAGATTAGTCCCGAAGGACTTTTGAAAAGTTTATTGGTCGGGACTAGCGGCATGTTACCCAAAAGATTTTTCGCTAGAAATTCTGACATGGTGCTAGTCCTGACTATGGGGTTGTGTAGGGCCTCTATGGTAGTCCCCTTTAATGAACAAGGTATGGTAGTGGAAGGTGAAAGAATCTGAATTGCTTCAGAAGAACGTTTCACTTCCATCAACCATTCCTTTGATGGTTCTACTTTAGGGGAAACTTCCTTTATGTGCTTTTCATGCCACGAGTGTTTCGAGGTATTGCCATAATCCTCAAATTCAATTGCGAACTCTAAAGGATGAATCACTCTTTCCTTCGGTGTTCGTGGTTCAGGTGAGGGCTCAACAGTCAAATCTAAGGATGGAACAAGTTTGGATTTAGCTGATGAGGGCTCCTCAAAGCTTGACATGCCCTTCTTTTGGAAGGGTTTAGGTTCTACTATGGAAGAAGCATGTTTTTCTAGGATGTGAGCAAGGATTTTCTTTTGTTCTGCCATAGTTTTATGTGTAAATGACCCTTCACTGGTCATGTCAAGGTATAGGGCAGCTTCTATGTCGAGACCCGAACAAAAGAGATGCAACAGCATGCTATCGGGTAAAGACAAGTCTTGTCCGGCATGTATTAACATTGAAAACCTGACCCAGGTTGTACCTATAGATTCCCTCTCGTACTACTCAAAATCAAGGATTGCCCTTGGTAGGGAGTCGATACGGGACATAGGGAAGAATGCAAGGCAAAACATGTCTTTAAGTTCTTCCCAAATCCCCATTCGTACTTCCTACGGCATGTGTGTACCATTGTTTCACCTTCTCCGTGAAAGAAAAGGGAAACAATTTCCACTTTAAATTTTCTTGTGTCATGCCAGGAATGCTCAGGCATGAACACATTTCCTCGAACTCTTGCTGGGGCTGGCAAGGGTCTTCATTGTCATGCCCTGAGAAGGGTTGTGCCCGAACCATAGCTTTTAAACTAGGGTGCAGTTCATAGCCAGATGAATGGTTTGGATTTGAAACTGGTGATGGTTCAAGGAACTCCCCCTCTAAAGTGGGTAGATTTGAATTTGAAGTTGGCTTCATGATAAAAGGATAAAAGAAATATTTTTGTTTTTTATAAAAGAAAAGATAAAAGATACAGATACGAGGACGAACTAGGTTCGAAGAAAATAGTAACCGTTCCCCGGCAATGGCTCTAGAAAGCTTGTTGATATTTCTTAACGCACACAGAAAGATTCTGCAAGCGCACGGAATTATCGTTGTAGCTTTTACCCAGAAGTATTCAGGGTATCGTATTTTCCATAGGGAATGGAGGTATTTCTTCTAGCTAGTTCATCCAAGGACAACACAAGGGGTAAAGTTGGAAAGGGTAGAGAAGGACTCCTATGGCTTTTGGGTCTTATGGAAAGATAAACTCTACTTCCACTTGTTTACTTCAGTCACCGGGTTGCAACTGGTCTGCCAGTCAATGCCGGTCTACAGCTCTACGCCGTACCCAGACATGGAGGATTATGAGGGACGGACAAGGCTATCACCACCTGCTGCCTACCCTCAACCGTAGGGCACGAGGCAAACGAAGGTAGCCTCTAGCCTAGACACCACGTCTATGCTATCGACTACTACTATAGCATTGCGTAGGGTTATTCGTCTTTATCAAGGCCCTTTACCAGAGTATCCGCTATGAGAACGGACGATGAACCCACAAACAAGTAAGAGTAAAGATTAACTAATCAAAAGACTTATAACCATAAGAACCATGAACACTTACTTAGTGGGAGAACCCGTTGAAGCACATGTGTTTGTCAAGGTACAAGCTCGGGGAGATACTGACAAGCCCGGCTCTTCCCCGTACTCTCCTTCACATCTCTCCCAACTAACTCTACTAGCTATGGCCAAAGCCTTGGAGTGATGCTCAAGTGTGGTGCTCTTTCCCTTGGTGTGTTGTTGGAATGAGGGGGGAGAGGTCCTCCATTTATAGGTAGAGAGGAGGGGGTCCTTGGAAATATGCTTGATCCCCATATGGAAGGAGCAAACCGACCTCAAACCATCATTTAGGTACATTGAACCTAGCAAGCACCTTGACACCAATGTTGAGCAAGGCGGTATGTGTCAACCGACCAAAGTTGGGGCCAAACGGGCAAGGTTGGGGTGTGGCCACACCCTGGCTAGCGTGCCTGGCCACCGCCTTGCTCTGGTGGGTTCTTGGCTAGCCCTAGACCTCTACTACATCGGTGCTCAGCCCAATTTCTTTGGTCGAGTGGGCCTTTTCTTGGTTCCTTTGCGCAAGGTTTGCTTTACGCTTCTCTGGATTGCGC
This sequence comes from Miscanthus lutarioriparius, assembly GCA_904845875.1. NCBI lineage: Eukaryota > Viridiplantae > Streptophyta > Magnoliopsida > Poales > Poaceae > Miscanthus > Miscanthus lutarioriparius. The sequence continues at coordinate 86,407,605 of CAJGYO010000002.1, forward strand.
CTTTTGGTATGTTTTCCATGGATATGTCCTAAAAATGATCAACTCACCAAAACTCATGGAATATGTTAGTGTAAGACCCTTTTTACTAAGTTTGGTGTTTTGTTTGGATGGATTTTATATAATTGTTGGTGGTAAAAATGTGAGTTAAGGACCGCCAACACACGTGTTGTAGGCAAATTCTTAAAAGGTAGGGGGCCCATAAAAAGGTAGCCGCTTCGGATAGGGTTTCATCCCCTATTGTCTCGCCTATCGCCTAGCATACTTGTTGTGAGGTATCAATCTGTGTGTCTCGAATGTGTGATTTGGTTAAGTTTCAGGAGTAGAGTTAGAAACATAGGAGTCATATACTCTCTCGTTGTCCTCCCACCTAGCTATACTTACTAGTTATCTTATTTATCTTTATCTTGGCTTGTTTCATCATCATCCCTTCCCACCATATTTCATTTACCCCCCTATACTAGTTGATGCTAAGTTGTGGTATATAAGGATCTCTCTTTTATTATCATTCCTAGCTACCACTTTCCATTGGGATAAAAATAAATAACGATACCTTGGAATACTCCCGGGTGAAGTGCTACAGTGGTATATTCTGTGCGCTTGCGGAATTATCCAATAGACATAAGAAATACCAACACTGCACTGAGTTAGCGGGGTGGAGTTGCTCATCATGAATCTAATGGTTGTTAGTTTGCGTTTAGTTAGCATCGACCACCTTGCACATCACGGGCTCCAAACCCTTTTGCACCCTGGTTGGCTCTCTCCACCGCCTTCGGCATGCTCTTGCACCTCTGAGACCCCACTCAGGTTCTATTAGAATGTTTGTGAGGTGCTTATATTGTAATGTGTTTGTAGACTTTGATTGCAACAACACTCTAGTTGGTAAAATGTTGTAATATGTCTTTAGTCTTCATACTATTTTGTAGTTTTCAAATGATTCTCTAATGACTATAGTTTAAATTGATTATTGCATGTGTGTAGCATCATTGTTGGTCATTTTACTAATTACACCGAAGTGTTTCATAATTTTTAGAATTATTTTGAATCATTCTAGCTACAAACTTGAATATTTAAAGCCTTGATACAATGTAGTCAATCCCAAATAGCACTAAAGAAACTCAACCTACAATGCACTTCAACAAAATAAGGATTTTGCGTCAATTCCAACTAAAAGAGAAATTTTTTCGTTGGTTCTTCATCGACGGGCTTCTTCTAATTCACCTCTTCATGCGCAGGTGCACTCTCATCAGCCTCTAGTCAATTTTTGCACATGCTTAACATATGCTTCCTCCAGTACTAGCCGAGACATCCACTACCATCCCACTAAAATTAGAACACCAAATCAACAACTTTGAATCAGAATCATCACAAAAAATGGCTATAAATCATAAAAAAACACAGCCAAAAAGACCTCACATTGCGATCTAGACACTTGTAGAAGATGAGGCCACAGTTGGGACATTCCTCCTTCACTCTGTACTCCAACATAGTCTTCTGCTTACACTCGCCGCACGTTATAAGAGGGAGCTCTGGCCTAGTCGCTCACGAACAACATGCGAGGCCGAGGACCTAGACGGGGACACCATCTACACAGCGAGGGCACCTCCCTTTTCAACAAAACTAGCTGTGACAATGGGAGACAAGGATAGGAGATTGGGGATGATTGGTCCATCCACTAGTTAGACCAAGCAAATGAAGTCTTGGACCACATATCATTGCCGGGTTAGAACATAAACCGGGCGTGATAGAGGTGTATCACTGCTAGCTACAAACTAAACCGGCAGTGATCAAGGGGTCATCATTGTCGGTTGCTACTGAACCGGCAGTGATCTGTGATCATCCCTGTAAGTTTCATAACTAAACCAGCAGTGATACGGGAACAACACTGCTGGTTCAAGAAAAGAATCGGCAGTGATGTTGTTTTCCCTATATATTGAAAATTTTTGTTCCTCGCCATCTGATATATCTCCCTAGCACTAATATTTCATCTCCCTCGCGCCGCCTTCTACATCCACGCCGATTGCACGAGACCTAAGAGTGTTCCTGCTGGCTCTGACCCCGTCATCCCCATCCGTCGCGTCGCCCCTGTCCCCATCTGTCACGCACGGTCACCGTCCCCATTCGCCGCACGTCGTCCCCATCATACCCATCCACTGTGTCATCCTCATCATCAGCCCTAGGAGCGTCGCCGCCCACATCCTCTCCGTCAACTTTTAGTAAAGTTCCCAACCTACATCCTCTCCTTCAATTCACTATGAGAATGTGATTATGTTGTAGATATATTCGAATGTGATGTTAAACAGATAATGTGATGTAGAGTTAGAGTTATGAAATGTTTATTTGAGCATGTGTTAACAAATCAGTTATGCTAGTGTATTGCTATAAACCCTAAACCCCAATAATTTGCTAGTGTATTGTTTTCAACCTTCCTATAAACATGATGTAAACTGGAAAAAAAAAGCATGTAAAGATCAGCATTGCGATTGTGATTATTGTATCTTATTTAAATAAATCTAAAGCTACTTTCTAGTTGGATCAGTTACCATGATGTGCAGCGACGGAGCCAGTGGTGGGGCTAGGGGGGCTCTAGCCCCCCCCCTACCGATCCTGGGCACGTGGAGCCCCCCTAAGCCCCTCTTAAAATTTTATGCATATATGTATTAGGTAGGAGAGGCTAAGGTTAAGAGAAGATAAAAAAGCCTCTATTCTTTTGTTCAGCCCCTCCTAAATTTTTTTCTGGCTTCGTCCCTGATTGATGTGCTAATATTTTGGAAAGTATATATCATGAAGGGTGAACCAAATTAATGGAACCAAATTCTGACTACTATTAGAAACATAACTTGTGTGTTCATGATCGGTCATGCAGGGTCCCTCACTTCCTCAGGCACCTGGACTCCTCCCTAGAGCTACGCTGTATGCGCCAAATTTGCAGCCGGCACGATTCTCTTTTGTGACCATAGTAGGTATATTCTATTTGCGCCAAATCTTTTCTTACGCTCAATCTAACATATATTCTATTTCATCCAAACACATTTTTGTAATTTAACTTAAATGATTGAACCGATTATATAGCTCAAAGTACACTTTGGTTTCTCGGCGTTATTGACATTAGCCATCATACTATCATCTCGGGAGCTGGAGAGGGATTTCATTGTCATATATCCTTCAACATTCCTTAAAAATGGGATGGACCTCATGAGATCGTTGAAATTAGCGCTTGAGGAATGATGGTGCTAAATGCAAGAACTGCTAAGAGAAATGCTATGAGAATGTGTCTGAATGAGGTTGGCATCAATGGATACATAATTCATGACTTCTCATACTTTCGGACTGAAGCTTTAGACAGGGGCATTGTAGGTGTGGCATCAGTTATTGAGCTGGCTGCTAGGGACAACCGTGAGAGGTAGAAAACCGAATACCAAAATAGAGTGTCTATCGTTGTGCTAGGAGTAACTCCCCTCACCGGCTCCGCAGGGGCACAACTCGCCACAAAATGGTTAGAGATCCATCCCACAAATATGAACAACGCCTTAACTACAACATGCAAACAATGCTCCAGCTAAATAGAGATTTTGATTTAAAAATACCCTTCAATATTTTTTTTAATTAGATCTCTAGCTAATTTTCTCTTCAAAATTTCTCGCTAGCCAAAGATAAAGTGCAGGACGGGCTTTCTAGAGTGCGTACAAGGTATAGAGAAACTGTTGGAGGATGAAAAAATATAGAGAACATTTTTTTGTTCATGTGATTCTCGAAATGATGATTTAGAGAGTGAATTTAAGAAAGACTCTTGAGATGCCCTTAGTGTCATGTGAGGCTTATTATTGTCAACCCCTTTTTTTGCGAGGAAAATTCTCAACCCCTTGGACTCTTCAGTGCCATTGCATGTCGTGTAAATATCACTAGTTTCCAAAACCCGCTAACGCCTAACAGAATGCACTGGTTGGAGTATTTGCTAGATTTTTTTAACTGAAAACTTCAAAGCTACTTCAAAACAGGATACGGAGGTAATTTGAATAGTTTTGTAGTTTAGGGGTAAGATGTCTTGTTTTAAAATAAAATCTAAGGTTTAGAAAGATAAAATGGACTTTTTCCAAAAATAAGGTATAGCCTCCAAGCAAACGGAGGCCAGACTAGAACCAAGCAGACCCAATAGGTCATGTTACTTGGGTTCTAGAAGCATCAAAAGTGGAAGCCCATGTTTGATCATGAGAATTAGGGCTGGGCATTCAGGTTACTTGAAAAATTCTGATCTGGTAATTAAAAGTTCGGATATTAGAAATTGCTACCAGATTTTGGCCTATTACTAGAATTTTCGGATACCTGATAATTTGAGCTCAGGTTCGGATTTTGCCCGATATACCCGAAATTGACAAAAAACAACCATTTTGAAAGAATTCTAGTAGCATTTTAAGGCAGTAAACAACGGTCCCTCAGATCACATCATGTCTTCATATCAATTAATAACAACTTAATTATCAAGTTAGCATAAATCTACATCAATTCATACCAAATAATGAATTTATATTGCATTGAACCACTTCATGTCTTCATAGTAGGAACAGAAGATATCTTGGATAATTTGGGTAGTTCGGATACCAGGGAACATTACCTACACTACCCAAATTATGATCGGGTTTTTACATTGCCAAAATTATGATCGGGTATTTTAGGTTCAGGTACTTCTGAGTCTAGGTTCGGGGATCGGGTATCAGGTATTTCGCCGAGAGGAGCGCCATAGTTCGTTGCACCGGCGAAGTTACCAACGAGCCAACCATATTACAATAATGTCATACTGCTCCATGAAACATCAACCAAAACTCTGCGATCATCTCGATACCATTTACCTTCTTTTAATGAGGTCATCGACTGCATATCTAAGTTGGAAAACAACGGCTTGTGTTTCTACGATTGCATGACTAAAACAGCAGATTCTCTTGCATTTATCCAGCATCTACATAGATAAGGTATACGAAAATATCAGGAATTTCAACAAAAATTTGAAGTATAATAGGCATAATCCTTACTACTCTAATCCTACAGTCTTACCTAGTCTGCTGCTACAATATACACCAACATTACACAGTAAGATGCCAGTTATTACGCGATGGAAAAGATAGAATAGATATGATAAGAGAACAATATATCCCCACCAAATAATTTTCCCAGCCTGCCACCAAGAAAAAGAAAATGCCATTACACTAGGGAAATTCCTTCTCACTTTCTGGTTTGCACTCAAAATATGAAAAACCTTCTCCCATGAATGATGGTCTTCCAACGCTGCCAGAATGTAATTGGAGTTCAGTTCTCAAAGAGAACAAATAACTATTTGGGACTTTGGGAGCCACAGTGGCACGCCAATGACCTTTTTTCCCCATGATTCTGCAATGAAATCTTACTACCTTCGAAATGGAGGGTTGTATCACTGATCTGAATTCTGAACCTGTTGCTTCTTTTAACATTTGATCATGTTCCCACTAACAAAATCTGCATTCAAACTTGCAGCACCTGGCAATGGATAATGTGACTCTTTAAGTTCCGTCCTGCAATGCTGGACCATAAGTTTGCCACAAACGACCTATGCTGGCCCTTCCGAGCAACAGTTTCCCACATGCGTGCACTACCTGTCTCAACACTCATTGTTGGGTCCGAGACATCAACAAGAGTTATGCTCATGTTGTTCCTGATAACACAGAGTTTCCCATTTAGTGACACCAAAGCTGCAGCTTCAAAGACACGTGAGCTGCCCAAATGGTGCTTGCTGTCCATGAATCTTGTCCATGTTCCTGTGTTCTCATCATAGACTCTAAGCTTGCAGCCATCGCGGCAGTCAGCTGAATAGAGCCGGCCATTGAAGGAAATACTTGGGTTCCGCCAACCTGTAACCATCTCATCATCAATCGCTGACCATGTATTGGATGATGGTAAGTAGACCTCACTAGTTACTTGGCGATGGGAATCTAACCCCTTTAAGAACCACTTGCCATCATATACAACTCCAATGAAAGGCACCATCCCATTGTTCATTTCAGTAATGCAGGCCCATCTGTTCCTATTTGGATCATAAACTTCTGCAGACTGCAGTGTCCTCTGTATTCCTTCACACTCCCCACCAGCAACATAGAGACAATTGTTTATTACACAAGAACCAAAGAAGTGACGTTTCCTCATCATATCCGGAGCACGGTGCCATTTGTTTGTACGAGCATTGTAGAATACAACACGCCTCATAGAACCCCTCAAAGGATCTTTCCCACCAAACAAGTACAGATAGCAACCACTCAGAACAGCACACCCAAAGCCCAATGCTTCTGAATACTCGTGTGGAACTGGTGGGAGTGACTTCCATAGCTGGTGTAGTGGATCAAAGGCATGCCAGGATATCTTCCCTTCACGGTCCCTTTTAAAGACATACACCCATTCTTCCGCCACTCCAATTTTCTTACGCAAGGAGTAAAAGTAATTCCCACACAAAAGGCGGTTCCATCTTCTGCAAACCATCCTGAGATTGGGGTGTTCTACTCGAGGAACTCGTATAAGGCAGGCAATAGCAAGATCATCAGGAAGGCCTGGTAAAAGTGGTGCTTGCGTCTTGGACCTTTCCTTTCTTGAGCCCCTTGACTTGCGCTTGTTTTGTTTGACTTCAGGTTGCATGCACATCTTCGCGCCAGGAACAAACTTCCTAGCATCAACAACAGTTTTAAGGCCTGTATCTAATCTGCAGTAGCAGGAGACAGACTCCACCTGGCAGACAATGATAAAAAGAATGTTTAGAAGTTGTATTGGCAGAAAAGAATGATATCATAAATAATGGTAAATAAATAAATAAAACACCAAAATATTATTAGGAGCTTCAACTCTAGCCATAAAACAATGACATGAACAATAAAACCTAAATACTACAAATGAAGCATCAGGGATGCATAGCAGCATGGATAACTTCGTTTCTTTACATCTAGAATTTCCTTTTGTTCAAATCTTTCAAATAAATGTTACCATCAATTATCAGCTCCCCAAGATGATTGCAATTGTAGGATATTTCGAATGCAGCAAAAAAATTCTAAACTAGTAAACTGTGTTTCCTATAAATTACAGTTTCATATTTAATGTATCAATTTAGATTTGGGCATTAATGCATCAGTAAATCAAATGACATTTGGCATGTAAAATCATGAACAAGAGAACTATCATGTTTTCAAATTGAGTTGACACTAGTTCAACATTATGACTATATATGAGGGTTAAAGGCATTACTTTGCCAAAAAAAATATGTAAGGATTTCATGAATCAGATCTCCCAAATCAAGAATATTAAATTCATAGAACTATCTTCAGTAAGGAAATATCATCAATACATGTAAGTTCATCAACATAGGACCTGAACCAATGTCCCCAACAGGGGCTAGCTCAGTTCTGGAAATCTGCACAACTGAAAGATTATGCAGTTGGTTTGAAAAACATGGACCAATGTCCCAGGTAGACTGAACGAGTGTGTAAGCAGTTTAAAGACAGCCATCAACTGAACTACTGTTGAACTTATTCATGAAATGGTACAGGAATTCAGGAAAGGTTTTTTATCTCTGGTTTTATCAGTTAGACCAAAATCGTTATAAAACTTGTGTAGCCTTCAAATTAACAAAACATAAGCAGATAATCTGCGGAATGTTCAGAAATTAATGAACATATCACAACACTTGAGCCGGATATATGCAAAATGAAATCCCAGATCGTCAATTAGGAGCAGACAATGCACCACTACAGCATAACACAAGTTCATGCAATTTACAGTGACTGAATTTAAAGATGGAACAATCACAAGTAGAGAAAACAAAACTTAAGCATGCGCAATATGCAAACCCCATATGGTAGTACTTTCATACTTAACAGTAATCAGCACCATCGACAAATTAGAACTGAGGTTGCACTTGCTACAAGCAGTCCGGCAACACTATCATCGATGGATTCCGCGGTATAAATCAAACAAAGGCTATAGTAGATAAGACAAGACAGTTTCCCCGGCCCATTCCTACTAGTGATTCCATCATGGCCCTGAAGCGCAAAACCACCACAAAAAAAACTCAGCTACCAATAGCCCCAGCCCCAAGTAGGCAAGCACCCAGATCCAGACCGTCAACCACGACGGCATCGGCCAAAACCCTCGATCCGTACAACGAAAGCCTCATCCCCGACCCCAAAAGATCGAAGCTTCCAGCTCAAAGGCGGCACCTTCTCCCCCAACACCCGGTCTAACAAATCCCGCCTAAAAGACGCGTCTTTGGCCGACAAACAAGAGGAAAGGAAAGGGAGGCGGAGAGGAGCGGAGCGGAGCTCACCAGCGGGGCGTGGACGCGGATCCCTGCTCCGTGGGGCGGTGGTGGCCTGGACGCGGCGTCCATCGCCGGATCGGGCGGGGGTCTCTCGCCTCAGCAAAGGAGGGGCCAGCCGGTCGCCGGGAGAGGAAGGGGTGGAAGAGCAGGGATGGGAGGGGAGGAGGGGCTGCTGGTTTTTTTGAACAAAAACCTCGGTCTCGGGGGGATCAGGGAAAAGAGGGTGGAAATGAGGGGGAGGGTTTGATCAAGAAATTGCGTATTGCGAGCAGTAGACAGCTCTGTGGACGCGCGTAGTCCCTAGTCAGTCAGGTCTCACGACACCAGTCACCAGACACAGATCGCGGTCCATGTCCACCTTTTCTTCATCGCAAATTTTTGTAGACAGCTGGCTTTGACTTTTGCGAAGCCGTGTTCGACACTTCGCCTGCCTTTTCATGTTTATTTATTTATGTTGTACCAGTACTCCCTCCGTCAAAAAAAATCCAATTCTGGAAAGTCCGACAAATTTAAATTTAATCAAATTTATTAATAACCTACTAATGTTTATAATACCGAATAAGCATCTTTTATTAGGTTAATTATAAAATATAATTTTATAATAAAACTATTTAGAAATTTTTTTATAAACTTAGTCAAATTTTTTACTTATCATAAATCTTCTTTTGCGACGGAGAGAGTACTACTGTATTATATAGGAATAGAAAAAAAAAGATAATTGGTTTGATGTGTTTGTCCTGATTGAAACATGTATCCTTTAAGTTTTAAAACTTGTTTCGTTACAAAGGATTAAGAGCATGTTTAGTTGTTGCCTTGATATGCTTGTTAACTGTGCAACAATGTTGCCTTGATATGCTTGTTAAGTCGGTGATCCGGGTGATTTATAAGTCAATGTTTGGTTGTAGATGACTTATTATTAAAGATTAAGACTGAAAGTTTAAGGGGGTGAGACTTAAAACTTATAAGCGGGGTGACTTATAAGTTGGTGGTGTTTGGCTTAAATAAATCACTTTTTTCACTTTTTAATTTTAAGTAGGTGACAATTAAGCATACACTAAATAGATTATGAGGACGATTATTGGCAAGATTGTCACGAACAAGCTTGAATAGGTAGCATTTAATTAAGGATTGAAAAGGAATGAACACAATCAGAAACCATCGGAAGACAACGACCTAACGGGGATACTAGATGTAACCTTTACGGTTTAGAGGAGATCGTGCAACATCCCTTTTTTATTGTCGCTTGGCTAGATCTATGTGGAATTCCTTGCTAATTGCTTTTAATCTTCAACCACCTAATTGGACGGCTCATATGTTTGATGCTTGGGTAAGGAGCTTTGCTCCAAGTTTGAGGGATCTGATCATAGTGGAGCTAGTAGTAATTTGTTGGGTTTTATGGTTGAATAGAAACGATGTAGTGTTCAACAGAAAATGTCTAATTCTTGCTTGCAGGTAATCTTCAGGAGAACTTACTAGATCAGGTATTGGTCACTGCTGTCTAAAGAGGAAGCGAGAAGAGTGTTGAAGGATGGGTGCAAACGCATGGAAATACTGATGTTACAAGCGTTTGGGGAACATGGTTGGCGTCATCAGATCGAGAAGGATTGAGGGTTGTGTCTCTTAGCTGTTTGGTTTCAGTTGATTCGGTTTAGTTTGGACCGGTCAAGTTTGATAGTTTTGTTTAATCTTGTTTCTACTTAGTGGAACTTGGTCTAAGAACCAACTTTTCTGTATCAGACGTTTATACTCACGCATGGATAGGGAGACCAGAATATTTGTATTCCTTTATCTAAAAAACAGTAGCTTCTCAGAAGAGCAACTTCTTAGACTACTTTTTAGCTACTAATTAATTGTGTTGTCCAAGTGTGATGCCCTAAGAACGCAAGCTCCTGCACCAGCTGCTTCTTGAAAAGCTCTCCACCAGGCACCAGCCCTCTGAAAAAAAAGGAGCTGCTAGAATGGAAATGGAAGAACCCAAGACTGAACAAACACTCGCTTGTTATCATACGTGGACCACTGCTACTTCAGCGGAACTGCTCCTGAGCTCGTGCAAAAACCACATCTACCAATTCTCTAGTTAAGGTTGCGTGTCCTTACAAATTAATACCTACCTGTGTAGCATTTTTGTGTGTTGTGCTTTTACTTAGGTTAGTCTTTTATTATTTTTTCCTGAAATAAAACAAGTTTTTCAAAACTTGTTCGTGGTCCCTTTTAACTTAGGGTTATTTAGATTTTTGCCATTACAATTTCTTAAGTTTTGAAGATTGCTTTGGCTGGTTTGGTTACTATTCTCTTTCTTATTGAAAATTTACTTACCATTACTATTCGTTTGTCATTATAATTTCTCAAGTTTTGAAGCACGCTATTACTATTCGTCTTATTCGAAACTTGCCATTACTATTATGCTTTTTCCTCACCCTTGCTCTTTTCTACGTCTAGCACATAGCTAGGCCCACCTGCAGACGCCGTATTTCCGTATGGGCCCATATTGCCCCTGTACTAGATGATAAGGCTGAGCAGCACGCCTCCGTTCTTCTCTGCCGCGCCCGTCCTCGTTCTTCCCCATTCTCTGCTGCACGCCCACGCCACCCTGCTACTGCTGCCACTACAGCAAGTTCATCGTTGGATCCACGATCAGCAGCTCATTGCCTCACACTTCACAGGAATCTGGCATTGTCGCCACTTCTTCTTGCTTAGGTTCGGACTCTGCCATGATAACCAAAGCAGCAGTCGCGGCGGTGTCCTTGGCCCTCTGCCTCTCGGCAGCCTCCTCGTCCAAAGCACAGCCAACATGATGAACGAATAGCCCTTCTCGCAAAGATCCGGTAGAGGGCAGGCGCCGACATGCGCGCTACCTGGTCGCGCACGGCCTCCGGTCGCGGTGCTCGTCCACGAGCTCCACCGACTCGAAGTCGGTCGGGCGCGCGCACACGCTTAGGATGAAGGCGGGTCGAGCGCCCGCCCGAAGCGGGCGCGCGGCACGGCCAACAAGGCAGGCAAGCCGTGGTGAAGGGGTGGTGGCAGATGCACATTGGCGCGGCGTGTCGAGCACCTTGTTGAAATGCCGCACGGCCTCGCTTGGGAGGTCGGCGTCCGGCGGCGGCGGCGGAGGAGCTTCACGTGCGCGAAAGCAAAATGCGACACGGACTCCGCCTCGGACGACGTTGTAGAGCTGGACTTATTGGAGGACGACGCCCTTCATTGGCGGGAGCGCGTTTTTTGGCCATCAGCAGAGTTGGGCGGCGAAGTTGTCCTCCGACAAGCACACGCTCTCGCGCTAGAACGCCGCGGTGGCTAGGCGGCGGCCGGTTTGAGGAGCACCACCGCGTCCTCCATCGGGCCGAGGTGGAAGCAAGCTTGGCCTAGGGACCAAGTACCTCCACCGGGCCTCGGTGTTGGAGCTCGGAGAAGTTGGCAACGAGGCGGCGCTTGAGGTCGGATACGCCGAGGCAAGCAGAGAGAAGCGGGTGGCGCCGGCGTCAAGCGGTCGCGGTCCGGGGATGAGAGCTCGCCGAGCTGCAGACGAGGTGGTGGTGGCAGCGACGAGCTTGGGACTTGGCACACTGGGGATGTAGTCGCGGAGCATGTCGGCGACGTCGCGGTAGCGCCTGAGCGTGAGGAGCGCGCGCGCCCGGAGCTCCAGTGTCGCCTCGGCCCGGGGCGACATCTCTAGAGCGGAGGTCACCAGGCCGAGCGCCGCCACTGCCGCGTCATCCGTATCCTCAGAAAAAAACATGAAACAACTTTGTTAGCTTCCTAGGAAAGCACTACGCTATTTAGAAATGAAAATTCCATGGAATAACTTTAGAATAACGATGTTGTCCAATTTAGTTTAGAGTAAAATATGCACGAGCAGTCCTTAAGCTTGTCACACGTTGTCGCTTAGGCCATTGAACTCTCAAAATACATTTTCGTGTAATTTAAACTTGTCTTGTGGTGTCATCTAGGTCCCCGAACTCTCAAAATTCATTTTAGGTGCCCAACTTGTCTTGGGTGACATCTAAGTCCATAACTATCAAAACTTTATTTTTGGGTCCTCAAATTACTATGTCATCTAGGTCCAAACGAGCTCTAGCTAGCCCACATGCTAGTCTATGACGCTCCGTCTATATGCTCTCCCTCTCTTTTAGCTCCATCTCCATGCTCTCCTCTATGTGTTCCAATCTAGTATGGCATTGCATCACAATCGCCAACTAGCCATCCTTGCCCCATGCCTCACGGCATCATCAATAGTGGTGATAACAAGACCAAAGTAGTGCTCCTTAGATAGAAGAGGTAGGTGAACGATTGCTTTGCCATTAAGTTTCTTCCCAGATCAAGAATAAGGTGTGGATCCAACCGCTATGGCATATGGCATCATGATGCAGAGTAGATCAGGTCCATTTAGACCTAACTAACACTATGACAAGTTCCTGGATTACACACTTAAACATGTTCGAGGAAATCAAAGTTTGGGTTCTAGACAATCCATAAAGACAAATCTGTGGACTTAAAAATACATTAGAGTTCTAAGACCTAAATGACACCTAGAGAAAAATTCAAGGATCGGCGTGTATTTTACTCTTTAGTTTATAGCGAGGTTAGTTAGCCTTTAATTCTTATAATGTCTAGAGTTACTCAAGCTATTAATTTTGTTAACCTTGTTAGTTCACCTTAATGCAGGTCATGTTTAAAATTGGTGAAACAAGTTTTAGTAGTCTCTATTTATCATACTCTTGAGTCATTACATGCAACAATGGAGAGAGAAATGGAGAGAGAGGTGAAGTTGTGGAGAAAGATGTTGGAAGGCCGGGCAACCTTCCTATAGATTGGCCAACCGGCTAGGAGTCCATCCAGGTTCAATTCTTGTGATAGGCCAAGAAACACACCGAGAAGTGATCATGTACATTGATGCAGTGATAGTTTGATCCGACATCCTAGTCAGCCCTACGCCACCGCACCACGCCGTTGGCCACCATCGCGTGCAGGGCCGCATACCACCTGCCTGAGCACCAGCATGCGGCCGCTCTTCTGTGGCAGAACCGCCTAATCTAATGCCTCCCAGGAGTACTCGTCTTCCATTAGACACTAAGCACTTAAGTGAGGACACCAAATTACACAGTTCCATTGGGCACACCCCAAGAGAGAATCCGAAAATCCATATTTTTCCATCAGGATCACAAATGAGAGAATAAATCTTACATCATTCTTAACCATTTCTTACATCACTTTTAATACAACATCATAGTATAATATTTATTATTATAACAACGGAATGTAATCATATTATTAAAGTTATGAATAATTTAATTTAACAGTGGAATATAAACATGTGATCAGACTTATAGCGGAAATAATTATCTATTCATGACATAATGAAGCATTGATATGTAAACTATGACAACAGATTATAAAGCTCTCATTTATAAAAACATTTAGTGAAAGATATAAATAAAACTAAGATCGCAGCGTAAAGGAAATCCTCTCTGAGCCCACCAGGATGAATCCACACACAAAGGTCAGCTCTAGACGCCACCTGTCACCTGCAATAGGGAAAAAATCCTGAGTACTCAATTGTACTCAACAAGACTTACCCGATAGGAGGAAAGAAAAGACTCTAAAGATATGCAAGGCTGTCTGGCTTGTGGTTTATTGCATCTGCGGGAAGCATTACTAAGCGTGCGTCCTTATATTCGATTTTTATTAGCAGTGCATTAGTTCATTTACTTACCATTCCATGTAAGCACCTTTGCTACTTTCAAGTAGGTGGTAAGCAATCAGATTTCATTTTTCATCTTTCAGTTTTTACTACGGTGCTAGGCCGTAGACAAGTCGTACCGGAACGCCGACGATTCATGATTCAATGCCCCCAGCTGGGTACCCCAAAAACACATGCCCCGCTTGTACCCTAGGCACAAGCAGGACCAACCCACTACCCTCCTGTCATGGGGTCTAGGTCTCCGTCCAAACTGGGACTCCAAGCCCCCGCCCCTAAGTTCCGGAATCAGTGCAGTGCAAGGACCTCCAATACCCAAAAACCACCATGACAGTCGGTCCAGAAAGAGCCGAAACCCTTGACAAGAGAGTAACAAGTCTTCCAAGGCCCATACCCAAGTATGTCCTCGAAATAATAAGTCTGTGACTTGCCTAGAGCCTTATGCAATGCCCGATCCTTAATCGACACAGACAGGAAAAGCAGTGTATCCAAGCTATGTCCCGTTGGCTGCAGGACACAACCTCTTACACCCACCAATACCCAAACCATATCCCTGTCCGGTCACTATTTTCATTTCCACCATTTTATATATTCCAAGTGATAATAATACAGTAATATATTTCCTATCTCTTGCGAGTGACAGGCAATCACTCGACTTCTACCAGAGTCCTGTAGCATAGCAATCTACACGATCCTGTCATACTAGTAAGACTCATAGGATAATGATATATATATACAAGTGAGTTTCATTCAACTCCTTAAAATTTAATGCACAAATATAATTTAAAGTGCAGAAAAGTAGGGGTTATGCACCGGGGCTTGCCTGGATAAAATATAATCAGAAGTTAGCTTTTCATCTTAGCGACACGATCTCCAAAAGCACCATTTCTCCAGCAACTCCCGATGACTCCACGATCCATCGACGTCCCTATTATGATATGTAATGCGATGCAATGTAAAGACTAATTAATCAACTGCAATCACGACTCGTAAAATACAATTTACGCCTTTCAAGTTAACGAGCTAGTTCTAACGACTAACGTACTAATCTACGTATCAACATCATCGAGAAAGATGTCATTTTCTCCCACAAGTGTTTTAGTTATACAATTCCACAGAGTTACTTTATTTTATCCTATCGATTTAATCTTTATTCGAAATAGGGTATCATTACCTATCTAGCAAACTAATTATTCTGGAGCTACAAAAATTACAATGAATACCTAATATTGCTAGGAACCTACTATAAAAATTTTAGATCCAACACTATTACCAATTTATCACAATAATTCCTACAAGTTTATATTTTTACAATATTAAGTATCTCAAATTAATTATATAGCTTCCAAGAATATTATCAAACCCTATGAACAAAATATACTAACAGATAGATCATGATTTTAGGAGCCTAACAAAATTAGTTTCACTATTTCTAGACACCTACACAAATTTTATTTAAATTCACAAATTTACCTCCAAGCTAAATTAGAAAGTGCTCTACATTTAAAAAAGGCCGGCGTAACGATCCATGGACCAACGCGAGCGCGCGACCCAGGCGCAAGCGTGAGCGGCAGGCCGGCAGCCCAACGGGCGGGACGCGCGCGTGGGCGTGAGTGGCCCAGCGTGGACGTGGGTGGCCTAGACGCGCAGGCAGTGGCCCATCAACCGGAAACGACCGGCCCACGCGTGGCCTACCCAAACCGGCCTAGTGGGTTTTTGCAAAAACGTCCCCAAGCTTCTGCCTATTTTGTATGCTACTGTTTCTACTATTCATTAGAGTCAAAACAATTGCATCTAAGCCTTTACCTTTGTTCCTATTCTCGTTTTCCCAATTCCAGGAGAGCCCGAACAGGGGATGGCGCACAGGGTACCCAGTCGACGGCCAATCCCAGCCGGGGAAGACACGGTGGTGGCGGAGGACCACCCGCGGGGTGCGCAGGACCAACCCACAACCATGGGGGCCCACACCATGGAAGGAGGTGGCCCACAGCAGCGGGGTAGTGTGCGGTGGCGACACGACATGGCGACCAGAGGCGGCTGCTGTAGGGGAGGCGACGCGCTGGCCGACGGAGACGGTGAGGCGGCGTGCCAGCATGACCGAGGCGTGCAGAAAGGCAGCGCAGTGGAGCTTGTGCGCGCTCGCGAGAGGGGGCACGAACCGGGACGGTGGCGTCTATGGCCAGGTGGTGGCCACGGCGACATCGGTGATGCCCGGCCACGGCTGCACCAACAGAAGAGCATGGCAGGGCTCCAGCCATGGCAGGCCTGTCGATGAGGCACACAGAGGCGAGGGGGAGACAGCGGCATGTGGAGACGCTAGCCCGGCGCGAGTGGATGCAAGCAGCGGAACATCGGCGGCGGCTGCTCGTAGGGGAAGGCGATGCCGGCGAGCGGGTGGCACGGCGCGATGACGACGGAGGTAAAAGGTGCCGGCGTCCGAGCGCGGAGAGGCAGCGCGGTGGAATAGCGTTGGGTGGGCTCGAGCCTAGCGGTAGCATCAGTAGCTGGGATGGTGGCGGCGCGGCCACGGACGACAGAGCGGGCGCGCTGAGAGCTGTGGTCTAGCGCGGGACCAAGGACGCGCGCGCACTGGCCGAGCGACGATGGCGCAGTCAGGGCGGGTGCTCAAGTGAGGCAGCAGGGAGCATGGAGCACTGGTAGTGTGCGGCAGTAGAAAAAAGAAAGTAAGGGGGAAGCAGCGCGAGGGAGGGAAAGACCGTATGCGCCAGAGCACAGACGCGGGGGCAGGACAGGACGGCGCGGCGTGGCCGGCAGTGGTGCACCAACGCGCGCACAGGGAAGTGAAAGGACACGGCGTGGTAGGTACAGAACCACATGCTCTCCTAGGGGAAATGCAAGCAAAGCAGTACACGGCAGCAGCAGCTGGATGCATGGGCGTCGCATGGCTCTGTTGGCTGCCTGCTTGCGCGTGCGACGCGGATGTGAACAGCGATACGTCGTCGGCACCCCAATAGATTTAAATCATATTAACTTCCATCACTAAACATTTTACGCGATAGCTCCTACTCCATACCTAGCCATAGAACAAAACATTAGGGTGTTATGTAATTATTTTGCGCAAAACAAATCGCACAAACAGCGCTTTAAACTATAATTTTCAATTTTTACCGTTGACGTGAAAAGCTGGGTTTTTTAAAAAATTTAAATTCGAGGAACTCATTTACGAAATTTTTTTCTTAGACCTAAATCTCGGTGCTAAACAAGATCGTAACACCAAAGGTGTTACAACCAACCCCCCTTAAAAAGAATCTCGTCCCGAGATTCGAAGTAAGAATCAGAAGAGGGAAAATGCTACTACATTACGTAGATTAGAGATCACACAAAAGATTACATGACTTAGAATGCCAAACCACACAGGGATTTAGAGATACATGGTCAAGAGCAACCTAATACAACCGAGACTTAATCCATAAGTCGAGATAGATGAGGACAATGGAGAAACAACAAGATAATGAGTATCCAAAGCATGGCGTAGGTCCAACAGATCTAGAAACAGGAGACTGAGAAGTCAAACATCATGAACCCTAAGACCAAATAACCAACGGTAGACTTGAACTTCTTTGAATACCAGATCCTTTCTTCTTCTTAGATTACACCATCACCTCAGACTAACGAACCTAGTTTCACAATAATGACTGGATTTTGTAGCTCTACTCCGAATGCGAGGGGAATGGGGATGAAGAAGAAGAGCAAAGACCAAGGGTATCTTATAGTGGCGAACGGAGGTGGGGCACAACACACTAGAATTGGAGGCAATGTGAATGGAATAAACAAACAGATCATGCTATGGGGATAAACTCGGCCATGGTGCGCTTCCTGCGCGAGCGGGTAGAGGATAAGGGAGAGGAAAGGTCAGGTAGATAAGGCCCGATCTTTCGATAGGTATGATAGCGTCGATTGGTGGAGACTCGATGTTCAAGATCTAGGCTTTGAACCAAGACTGATTCGAACCCACGCAACCATTACACCACTGCTCCATTGGTTATCAACCACGTGAATGCGATTGACTTCGTCGAGAAGGCTTTCCTGCAAGTGAATCGAGAACACAAGTAAAAATGGGATGAACGTAATCTAAAATTGCAAATAAATATGAGGCTTATGATAACAAGAAAGAGTTCAAATCTTTATTCGAAAGGACTAATCGCCACAGGCGAACAAGATCAAGAACAAGGGCCCTGGTTCACAGCAAGCGGCCTTGGCGGCACAGTTGCAGCAAAACAACGTCGGTTTCACGAGGAAAATAAGAACTAAACAAAACCCCAAACCCTAAGGAGAGCGACGGCTGCTAATTATAAAGCCTCGGACGTCACCCCCTGGACACGCCCCCTAATGGGCTCTAAGACAATACACGGCCCAACGAACCAAAAGACGGTGTCGCAGCACCCTGTAAGATTCTGGACGCTGACTTATTTTGACGATTCACGTTGATTCCGAAGGACTTTTGATGTGAGACCACTTGTATTGGCTTCCTTATCTAATTAGCTTTCTATCCATATATGGATCATCGAAAATAGAGCCCGGATGCGCCTGTGTGACTAGTTTTATGACAGACTGGTCCTAGAACCCTAGATGGGCTCGAACTTGATTTGGGCCTCCACCTTGGTGACTCGAACCGGATGAGCTTTGGACCTCTTTCTCGGTTAGGACACCCTCGCTGATCTTCTCGTCCTCTATCTCCAAGCATGGTTGTATGCATGGAGCTCAGGTTCTTATCATCCTCCCTTTCTTGATGAAAAGTCGTCCTCGGCGTCGATTTTGCTTGAAGTCGATTTTGCACGACAAGAGGACAAACGATGTTTTCAAAATAATAGGAATAAACAATGTTGTGAGAAAGAATATGACCACATGTCCAGGTTTGTAGCATGTCTTGTCCTACAGACATGTAGTCTGCTCGATTAAATACACACGATCTTTGCCAATACTATCCAGCAAAAGATTAGTACTAACAAAAAACATATGCTCCCTTTCTTTGGATTTCACTTGTGTTCGAAAAGCAAAACTAGAGGTATATGGCATAACAACAGTGTTGATTTTACTGTCCTCTAGTTGATCATTACTTTGCACAACAAAAGGAGAATTCAGATTTATATAAATGTAAACTCGTTATATCAAATATTGTCATTGGTTGTTATATTTGTCAAAAACATGATATGTATGTCTAGAGAACTACGGCAAATCAGCATATGCATAAAATTTCTCCTCTAAAAAACTAAGATTACACGGAACATCAAATTTAATGTAACCCAAAGTATTTAAAGAAGACAACAATTTCAGCTCATCAACTTTACTAGCATTATGAATAACAAGTCTATTTTCAGTACAAGTGTTCGATTTTAGCACACATATAGTATGATCATTCTTCAATGATTGCATGGGTATAACATAAATATCATCATGCAAGTCATCTTCGTCACAAGGAACATCAGGCAAATCATCTTGTGACAAAGGTAAATCAAGCGAAGGCTCCACTAAAATTTGCTCTATCATAGCATGATTGGTGGAAAAAATTCAGCACATCAAGAGAACTCTCACCTTCCGTGAGTTTAGCATCATGGGCATTACCTTTGCTCTCATGTTCAGCAAGAGTAATTGTTGATGGTTTTGAATTTTCACATGAGGTTGTGAGCATCTCATTTTCTGTCACGTCATCCTCGTTCTTTTGTACATTGTCCTGCAAAAGGTTAGGCATAGCAGGAGGAATAACAAGAGATTGATCTAGTTGATGCACCTTATCATTTGAATTAATTACAAGAGATGGATTAACAAAATTTTCTCTCATAAAATCTTTCATATCATTCCATGTGTAACGTTTATCTAAAAAACTTAAAGACTCCCACCAAGTTGATGCAGATTGTCTCAAAACACTAGTTGCATTTTTAATTTTCCTTCATTTGCACATATAACTTTGTGCAAAAATATTATCTATTTTAGTTTCCCACTCAATGTACTCATCAGCACCAATACCATCATAAGTAGATGGGGAAGAAAGAATAGATTGGCCTGCGGGAGGAGGTGTAGCAGCAATAGTGCTTGGCTCATGCATCATTGATGTCTCATATCGATACGTGTTGTAACCTGTCATTGTTAGCATCAAACAAGAAAACACACAAGTATGTATTTTCCTATCAGCTACTATAGGATGTGGTCAAGGGTAAAGTCACACACTCTCAAGTGTCTTACCACGGTCTTACAAGTGTTCTTACCAAAGCAACAGGCGGTGTAATCGGTCGGTGACTGTGATACCGTTGTAGCTTGAGTGTAACAGTTGCAAGGCGAACATGTACTTGGTTAGAAGAAAGTGGAGCTTGGATAGGCATAATATAGTAGCAAGGAATAGCAATAATTTAATTCAGAAATTGCAAGATTGAAAAGTAGTCCCAAGCTAGTCTATGTCGTTGGCCTAAACTCGTCCTGGACCTAGTTCAAGCAAGCAACAAAACAACTTAGCACAACGACTCAAAAGGATACAAGCATTTCTGAATTTTTTTCACTTTCTTTTTATTTTTTCTCTTGTTTTTGGTGCGGCTCTTTCCTTCTTCCTTTTTTTTTGCACCTCTTTGCCTTTTCCTTTCTTTTGTTTTTTTATGTTTTATATTATCAGAAAGTGCCGCAAAAGAGATGTTACAACTCGATGACACCAGAGTACCACAGAGCCCAAATTTTCTTTTGTCTGTCAAAAAGTGGGCTGTCGAAACTTATTTGGCACGAAATATGATGGATGTCATATAGCTAATAACTGTGCCTCAAAGGAAATTGCGCCAAGCCAAAGTAACACAAACACAAACCAATTCCAACACGGCTCCTTTGTGAACTAGATATAGACAAGACAACTCACGTAGTTAGATAGGTTCTAGGCTTTTGACACAAAGCAAAAAGAATTGGAGTTCTCTGTAGGTACGAGCAAACAAGGAAAAGATTTACTAGCCTCAACACGTCCAGATGTTCTACTATTTTAACCATGCATGGCTAGACAAGGATTCAATCCTAAAATTGCACTGGCGAACTACAGACCCACAAGGATTCTATCCTGAAACCGTCACCACGCACAGGGGCCCTAGGGCAACCAAACAAAGCACGGTTTTTGGTAGAAAAAAACTTGGAGATCAATCTGATGCAAGCCAAACTAGGAAACAAGACTTGACACTAGACCAAGAACAAGATCAAAACACAAAGAACACTAAGACGCAGCAAGGGATGACCGTTCAATAAAGCAAACTGAAATTAAAAAATATTGCAATGGTTCAAAGGGGCTGTAGGATAGGGAATATGTGGCAGTGTATATTTTTTTTGGCTTTTGTGGACTATAGATAAAACAAAAACAATAACAATCCAAAAGAGAAAATAAAAGTATACCTAACGGGCAACAAGGTCTCTGATACCACTTGACGTAGATAAGGCCCGATCTTCCGATAGGTATGATAGCATTGATTGGTAGAGACTCGACGTTCACGATCTAGGCTTCGAACCAAGACTGATTCGGACCCTCGCAACCGTTGCACCACTGCTCCGTTGGTTATCAACCACGTGAACGCGATTGACCTCGCCGAGAAGGCTTTCCTGCAAGGGAATCGAGAACACAAGTAAGAATAGGATGAACGCAATCTAAAATTTCAAATAAATATGAGGCTTATGATGACGAGAAAGAATTCAAGTCTTTATTCGAAAGAACTAATCGCCACAAGCGAACAAGATCAAGAATATGGACCGTAGTTCACAGCAAGCGGCCTTGGCGGCACAGTTACAGCAAAACGACGTCTGTTTCACGGGGAAATCAAGAACTAAACAAAATCTCAAACCCTAAGGAGAGCAATGACTGCTAATTATAGAGCCCCAGACGTCAGCCCCTGGACACGCCCCCTAATGGGCTCTAAGACGATACACGGCCCAACAGACCAAAAGATGGTGTCGCAGCACCCTGGCAGATTCTAGACGTTGACTTATTTCGACGATTCCTATTGATTTCGAAGAGCTTTTGACGTGAGACCACTTGCATTGGCTTTCTTATCTAATTATCTTTCTATCCATATGTGGATCGTCGAAAACAGAGCCTGGATGCGCCCGTGTGACCAGTTTTATGACAGACTGGTCCTAG
This sequence comes from Miscanthus lutarioriparius, assembly GCA_904845875.1. Taxonomy (NCBI): domain Eukaryota; kingdom Viridiplantae; phylum Streptophyta; class Magnoliopsida; order Poales; family Poaceae; genus Miscanthus; species Miscanthus lutarioriparius. Next base: position 86,429,736 of record CAJGYO010000002.1, read on the forward strand.
AACCTGAGATAGGCTTGAACTTAATTTGAGCCTCCACCATGGTGACTCGAACCGGATGAGCTTTGGACCTCCTTCTCGGTTAGGAAACCCTCGCTAATCTCCCTATCCTCTATCTCCAAACATGGTCGTATGCATGGAGCTCAGGTCCTTATCAAAAGGAGAGGAGGTCCGCTTGACGAGGCAGGCGTGCGGGTGGTCGTGTCCCAAAAAGAAGAAAGAAGGGAGAGGGAAGGGAGGGTCCGGTACGGGGATGAGGCGTGGGGTCGAGAGCCGACCGGATGATGGGAAAAGGAGAAACGCATGGTGCACGAAGACGGCGAGTGCGGCATGATGCCGCGGCTACACGAGAAAGGGGTGCTAATGGACCCGACACAGACGGCGTCCGCAGGGCACGCAGCAACGAAATAAGCCGAGCATGCGTAGCGTGGTCAACTAAATATGGGGCTTAGGACATGACGCCCACTCAGGCTTTTACAATCACTCTCGACTACTCGAGGTTAATTTTCCTTGCTACTCTTCTTTTTCTTTCCCCTTCCTTGACCACCTATGCACCAACCTTTGTATGAACTGAGATCGCAACATGCATGCTTCCTCCAAACCACCTCCCCTTGGTTTTCTTGAGAAAACACTATTTCATCAACCTGTTGTGGATTTCCCGTTTGAACACCTGAACATTTCCAAGAAGAATATTTATAGCAAAAGTGGTACGGTGGTGTAACTTGGTAAAGGTACTTGGGCAACACAACCTCGATACCAGCGCGTGTTGAGCAGCGTCACCATGTGGCAGCTATTCCACAGGGGGCCCTCGGTTTCATCGTGGCACCATAAGCAATTAACCAGACAACTACTACCAACTTACACACAATGAAGGTGGTGGGGTCATAGACCACCGAATAAGAGGAGTATTACAAGGGAAGATTCAAACAACACGGGTTCCCAACACAACAAGGGATAATGAATTCAAATCCAACGGCGGATTTGATTTAAAGAGATTCAAGTGTTCTGCTGGGACATCCACAATTAGGCGATACAGTGTTCAATGTTCTCCAATCACGGCTGGTCTACTAGCATCTGAATGGCAACTTCTCTTGTAACCCACTGAACATCGCCCTCGAAAACTCTAAGCACGTCTCACGAACTTAAAGGTAGATAGACGCAATAAACACAGCAAAATAAAAAAAATGCATATTCCAATAGTCTTATATGGGTACAACCTTTAGGCACTCAATCTCCCATTTGTGATACATCATTCACCTTCCCTACGGTCAGACTACATCAACAACTACGGACTAACAACAACGGCAAGAGTACAATACTAGAGGACAGCGAAGAAAAGCACTACTACTACAGGTACAGCATCCCAAGGCAACTAATCTACTCTAGACCACGCATCTTCATTCCCGGGCTCGGCGGATTCTTCTACCGCCTTGGCTATAGATCTGCCTCTTCTCTTGGTAGTGGCTGGGTGAGAGGAATCAAGGGTTCTACTTCTGACACTTCTGAGGGTGGAGGTGCTGGAGGTACACCGGTTCTCCTTCTTTCTGGCGGGTGGACATGGATCCCCTCCAAGATCGAGGATTCCTGCCCTTCAGCAGCCAGCATCCTCTGCTTGGCCCTAGTGACACGGAAGGCCTCACCCATCTGATGGACATGCTAATCTTCAGCCTCCTTTAGAGCTTCCGACATGGCAGTCTCTCGACTCTCAGCGGCTACCGCACTGGCATGCGCTTCTACGAGCTGCACCTGGAGCATCCTAGAGAAGATCTCGGCTTCCTCGGCTCGATAGAGGCATGTCCTCAGCTCTGAGGCTTGCTAATCATACTGCTCATCCAGAGCAAGCAGGTATGCGGTCAAGTGCACCACGGTAGGACTGTCTTCTTGCGCATCCCATCCTTACAAAGCCTCCATGCGAGCCCTCCATGCCCGCCGATTCTTGTTCAAAGGTGAAAAGAACCTCATGGAGGTACGGGCAATGGGCTCTTCATAGATCTGGCAAAGGTACCACAAGGCTTTGCGGGGCATAACCTGGTAGGTGTCGATGAAGCGAAACCCGGTTGCGGTCACATTCCAGGCTTCAGTGAGGTTGGGGAACTCTTCACTCTTCCCAATGTAGATGGTAACCTCACACCGCTCAGTGCCATGCTTCTCATACTCACGGCCCTCATACTCGGGACGATCTTTGACTCTGAGCTTTTACAGGGTGGCATGTAGGATTATGGGAAAGCCCTCAATGTTCAGCCAGTAACTACTAACCCAAGCTCCTGCCATTCCTAGCGGTGGTTACAAGGAAAGACTGAGCAAAAAGCTTGCTTAAACAAAAAGCTAGACTAGCTAAAGTGCACCAAGTGGCAGTACCAATGGCTAAGCCAGGCTCTACTTATAAAGGCGAAGCATTCAGTGGTCCTGGCGCGGTCCATCAGGGTTCCTGCGCGGGATCACTTACGAATGAATCGACCAAATTTTTCACACATTCGAGGCGAGCGATGTCCGAGGCCACAAGGGTCCGACACGAGCGTAGATAAGGGTACGGGGAGACGTGGGTCACGACAGGCGTGAACCATGGGCGAACGCGGAGCACGAAGCCACAGTGCAGTAATAACTCCAGAACAGGAACGAGTCAGTCGTGCACAATATGACACGCGTGACACCTAAGGATAGCGTATCCGTAAGCAATACGACACTACAATGCACACACAGGATATGCATGAATACACGTCCTATACGTCCTTCCACTATTGCTAACATATAGGGCAACCGTTCTCAGATTTTTGGCACATCGTTCTCTCCCTCTAGATAGTCGGTACTATCGGACTAGAAGAGCGCCATCTATCCTGGATACATAACCATAGTAATAAGGCTACTTATATAACTTCGTATAAAGACGTCCTATTGTTTTGAAAAGAATTTGTTGTCAAATTTTAGTTTAAAAACGGTTTTCGAAACTTTATTTTCTCATTTATGCTATGATACCACCTATGGTAGAACCGTCTAATCTAATGCCTCCCAAGAGTACTCGTCTTTCATTAGACACTACGCACTCAAGGGAGGACACCAAATTACACAATTCCGTCGGGCACACCCTAAGGGAGAACCCGAAAATCCATATTTTTCCATCAGGATCACAAATGAGAGAATAAAGCCTACATCATTCTTAACAATTTCTTACATCATTTTTAATACAACATCAGAGTTTAATATTTATTATTATAACAGTGGAATATAATCATACTATCAGAGTTATGAATAATTTAATTTAACAGCGGAATATAAACATGTGATCAGACTTACAGTGAAAATAATTATCTATTCATAACATGATGAACCATTGATACGTAAACTATGATAACAGATTATAAAGCTCTCATTTATAAAAACATTTAGTGAAAGATATAAATAAAACTATGATCGCAGCGTAAAGGAAATCCTCTCTGAGCCCACCAGGAGGAATCCACACACAAAGGTCAGCTCTAGCCTCCACATGTTACCGCAGCGGGGAAATAAAACCCTGAGTACTCAATTATACTCAGCAAGACTTACTCGATAGGAGGAAAGAAAAGACTCCAAAGATATGCAAGGCTGTCTGATTTGTGGTTTATTGCATCTGCGGGAAGCATTACTAAGCGTGCGTCCTTATATTCGATTTTTATTAGCAGTGCATTAGTTCATTTACTAACCCTTCTATATAAGCACCTGTGCTATTTTTAAGCAGGTGTTAAGCAATCGGATTTTCTTTTTTCATCTTTCATCTATCAGTTTTTACTACGGTGTTAGGCCGTAAACAAGTCATACCGGAACGTCGGCGATTCGCGAATCAATACCCCTAGCTGGGTACCCCGAAAACACACGCCCGCTTGTATCCCAGGCACAAGTAGGACCAACCCACTACCCTCCTGTCACGGGGTCTAAGTCCCCGTCCAAACTAGGACTCTAAGCCCCCGCCTTGAGTCCCGAACTCAGTGCTGTGCAAGGACCTCCAATACCCAAAAACCACCATGACAGTTGGTCCGGAAAGAGCCAGAACCCTTGACAAGAGAGTAACAAGTCTTCCAAGCGCCCATATCCAAATATGTGCTTGAGATAATAAGTCTGTGACTTGCCTAGGAGCCTTATACAACGGTCGGTTCTTAATCGACACAAACAGGGAAAGCAGTGTAACCAAGCTATGTCCCGTTAGCCGCAGGACACAACCTCTTACACCCACCAATACCCAAACCATATCCCTACCCGGTCACTATTTTTCTTTCCACCATTTTATATATTCCAAGTGATAATAATACAGTAATATATTTCCTATCTCTCGCGAGTGATATGCAATCACTCCACTTATATCGGAGTCCTGTAGCATAGCAATCTACACGATCCTATCATACTAGTAAGACTCATAGGATAATGATATATATATGCAAGTGAGTTTCATTCAACTCCTTAAAACTTAATGCACAATATAATTTAAAGTGCAGAAAAGTAGAGTTATACACCGGGGCTTGCCTAGGTAAAATATAATCAGAAGTTAGCTTTTCATCTTGGCGACACGATCTCTAAAAGCACCATTTCTCCAAAAACTCCCGATGACTCCGCGATCCATCAACGTCCCTATTATGATATGTAATGCGATGCAATGCAAAGACGTAATTAATCAACTGCAATCATGACTCGTAAAATACAATTTACGTCTTTCAAGTTAACGAGCTAGTTCTAACGACTAACGTACTAATCTACGTATCAACATCGTTGAGAAAGATGTCATTTTCCCCCACAAGTGTTTTAATTATACAATTCCACGAAGTTATTTTATTTTATCCTATCAATTTAATCTTTATTCGAAATAAACTAATTATTCGGAACTACAAAAATTACAGTAAATGTCTAATATTGCTAGAAACCTATTGTAAAAAATTTAGATCCAACACTATTACCAATTTATCACAACAATTCCTACAAATTTATATTTTTACAATATTAAGTATCTCAAATTAATTATATGGTTTCCAAGAATATTATCAAACCCTGTGAACAAAATATACTAGCAAATAGATCATGATTTTAGGAGCCTAACAAAATTAGTTTCACTATTTCTGGACACCTACACAATTTTATTTAAATTCACAAATTTACCTTCAAGCTAAATTAGAAAGTGCTCTACAATTCAAAAAGGCTGGCGTAACAATCCACGGCCCAACGCGAACGTTGCCCAGCCAGACAAGAGCGTGCATGCGACGCCAGGCGGCGGGCGGCCGTCAGCCGTGTGATAGGATACGACCTGTGGCGTGAGCGTGCCTGCTAGCATGGCGGTGATAGGGTGGCCCAGACAGCAGTGATCCGGTGGCTGGTGGTGGTCAGACGCCCGTGCAAATGGGCCCATCAACCCGGTCTGGCGTTTTTTTGCGCGCCTCCCCAAACCGGTCTGGCGGTTTTTTTGCAAAAGCGTCCCAAGCTTCTGCCTATTTCTACTATTCATTAGAGTCTAAACAATTGCATCTAAGCCTTTACCTTTGTCCCTATTCTCGTTTTCCCAATTCCAGGGGATGGCGCACAGGGTAGCTGGCCGGCGGTCAATCCCGGTGGGGGAAGACACGGCGGTGGCGGAGGACCACCCGCGGGGTGCGCGGGACCAACCCGCAACCATGGGGGCCCACAGAACGGAAGGAGGTGGCCCACAGCAGCAGGGCGCCGTGCGGTGGTGATGCGACATGGTGACCGGACGCGGCTGCTGCAGGGGAGGCGGTGCGCCGGTCGATGGAGACGGTGGGGCGGCGCGTGGGGCACCGGCGGTGCGCCAGCACGGCCGAGGCGCGCGGAAAGGCAGCGCAGTGGAGCTCGCGTGCGCTCACGAGAGGGGGCGTGGACCGAGACAGTGGCGTCTATGGCCAGGTGGTGGCCACGGCGACGTCGGTGACGCCTGGCCAGGGCTGCGCCAACGGAAGAGCGTGGCGGGGCTCCAGCCACGGCAGGCCCGACGAGGAGGCCCGCAGAGGCGAGCGGGAAACAACGGCAGGTGGAGACGCTGGCCCGGCGCGAGTGGATGCGAGCAGCGGAACATCACGCGGCTGCTGCTCGCAGGGGGAGGCGATGTCGGCGGGCGGGTGGCACGGCGCAACGATGACGAAGGTAAAAGGTGTCGGCGTCCGAGCGCGGAGAGGCAGCGCGGTGGAATAGCGTTGGGCGGGCTCGAGCCTAGCGGCGGCATCAGCAGCAGCGACGGTGGCGGCGCGGCCACGGATGACGGAGCGTAACAAGATCGTAACATCAGAGGTGTTACATCTTCCTCCTCACCCAGCCGCCACCACTAACAGGCGTGTCATGGCACCGTCGCCATCGCTCGATGCTCCACACCCCGACCCCCGTGCCGGCGAGCCCTTTGGCGGTGGGCTGGGCATGTCCGCGGCTTCGCCCTCCGAGGACCGAGGCTCAAGCAACCAAACATCGAGCGGCGACGAGGAGCGATTACAGGTTGACTCAACGCCTGTCCTCACTCCTTTGGTGACGATTGGTAATCTATTCATTTTTTTTGGTAAAAACCAAAATCACAGATTTTTGGAACGAACTGATTTGGAGCAAATGATCAACAATACCGAATGTCCAACCCTATTTAGGAGTGTTGCTGATGCCCACACACACACGTGTTTGACCGGCTGTACGTGCCCAGCCCCTTGCCACTTGCTAGTTGCTAGCCCCCTCTTCCCCTCTCTCGAGTGGCGCGACTGGTTTTGCCGTGATGCCGTCCGTTCCGTTCTAGTTCCCGTTCTTCCTCCACCTAGTCCCACTGAAGCTGGGCCCCGCACCCTTCGTTTCTCACTGTCACATGGTCCCATTGATACCAGGAGCCACTGACTAGCAGGCCCCACGTTCTCCCGCCCGCTTCCTCTCCATTACGCCCTCTCTCCTCCGTGCCGCCGCGCTTTTCTCCTCCCGCGCCCCTCCGCGAGCTCCCTGCCCCTCGCGCTCCCGCCGGCGACAAGCTCCAGCCAGAGTTAGGTAGATCAGGGTGCTGTGCCGGCACGCGTGGAAGGGATGGAGGACCTCGCGGGTTCGCGTGGCATCGGGGGTTGCGGTGGTCTTGACGCGCAGATCGAGCAACTCATGGAGTGCCGCCCGCTCCCAGAGACGGAGGTGAGGCGTGCCACCCAATCCCCTTCCATCTGGCTTGTTTGATTCGCGGCGAGATCTGGGAGGCTTATGACGGCCGGTTTCGGCGGGGGAGTTTCTTTAGGGTTAGATCGTTTTCGGGAAAGATGACGCCTTTTCTGTGGTGCGGGTTTCGCCGGCTGCGGTAGATCTCTCATGTCTTTACGTCATTGAGTGGAATAAATCCTGCAGCTTTTTGTGCTCCTACGGCTTCTGGATCTGAATATGCTATAGCAGCTTATGCCATAGATGCCGAATCTAGCCCTGCTCTGTGTTTTGGTACTTAAAAAAAAAGGCGTACCCACTGCAGAGAGCTCCCGCTCTGTGCGGGGTCAAGCCTTACCCTCGCCTGTGCAATGCGAGGAGACCGCGACTTCGAAACCTGGGACCTTCCGGTCACACATGCGGTAAGACTCTACTGCTTGCACCAGGCCCGCCCTTCTGTTTTGGTACTACTAAACCTGAATTTATGGTGGCTGTATTTGTCATTGTATCGACATTCTTGCTACTTTATGGCCTGCACTGCTGTTTGGTTCCGGTGATAGGATTGGAATGCTTTTTTAACTGCCTGGAGCTTTGGCAGGTTAAAACACTGTGTGAGAAGGCCAAGGAGATATTAATGGAGGAAAGCAATGTTCAGGTACGGCAGATCTCTCACACAATTATTCAGCTTGACCTTTTGTTTTTGGTGCTACAATGTTTGTCTCTTCACTGCCTATCATAACATCAATGGTTTTGGGGCCTAAGGTTGGTTGGGGAATATAGTGAATGCATGCTCTACTTAGTTTGGGTAACATCATCCTCAGCGATAATCTATTTGTAATTTGTAATTGAATGTTATTATATTAGTATTTATGTATATGTATAGAGGGAACAGACATCATATGCAGGAAGAATTGAAAATTTTGTGCCCTTTTTCTTGGGCGTCCCATGAAAGAAGTTGACCTTTTTGGAGTTTAATACCTTAAGGGTACTGGTACCTTCCACCTGTGGAATATACAGTCAACACTCTATGTGCTGGTTGGCATGCAAAAGTGATTTAATGACAAACGAGAGGGAAAGTATGGGTGCCTCACTATTGGCTAGGTAATCCCAAGTTTTGCATGTACTTTCAAGCTAATAATGCTGTATTTATTATTTGCATGTTTGTATAATGTTTCAAGTTTCTTTTGGTAAGTTTTGACCCCTTATGAGTGCTGTGTGTATAGCTACAACCAAAAGGATGATCTGATGTGTTTACACTTTATTCCATTTGATTAACTGTTAGTTTCTGGTGTGAAGTTTGATGTGTCAAGTAGAATTTTATCTGTGACCACAGCCAAAGAATGCATGCTTTATGTACATTTGACATGCATGCAACTATGCTGTTTTATGTTCCAGCAGAAGCTGTTTTAACTTGGTCTTTTTATGCTATATATGTACAGCCAGTTAAAAGCCCTGTGACAATTTGTGGTGATATTCATGGCCAATTCCATGATCTTGTAGAACTTTTCCGGATTGGTGGGAAGGTACTCAGTACACTGTGCAATCTTTGTGCATTATATCACTCTTTGCACTTTTGATGCTGTTCATTTCATTCTCCGAGAGCTGACAGATCATTCTTTGTTGTTTACCAGTGTCCAGATACGAATTATTTGTTTATGGGTGATTATGTGGACCGTGGCTATTACTCTGTTGAGACAGTAACGGTAAGATCTAGCCTGATAGTTGCATTTGTTTTTTTTTATGGTAATAGAAGACCAATGTTCCCATATTTAATTTTCATTGGCTGCTGTGTTGGTTTCATTCCACCCCTATTTTTCATTTTCTATCTAACTCATTTAACTATCAAATTCACAAGTTATATGTGCAGTGTTTTTCTTGAATAGCAGGGAGATCTATAGTCTAAGTCTAGCATGCATAATTGATAATTCAATGTTGTCGTGTGGACACTCACAAATCACCGCTGTTGTTGTCACCCTAATTTCCTTTCCACTGTTCATAGAATGTTCTTTTTCTTATCTCTTTGCCACTTTTCTGTTAGTGTGATTTTCTCTATTTCCTTTGTTTAGTAAATGGCTGTAAATTGTTTCTTTTTGTTCTATTGTTTTTGTTATCTAGAAACAAGAACAAGAGCAGAACATAAGTTGCAGATGATTTGGCTAGTGCCAGTTTTTACTCCTCAAATTTCCCCTGAAGTTTGGCATTAGCAGTTTGTTGCAAGGGTGCTATACTGCTATGGATATGTTTGATCGGCGCCCCAGTGCACCCTGCCAATACAAACGGAATGAAATCCTTGTAGAATATTTTGAACTAAACCAAATGTGTGTCCAATTTTAGCAACCATTACCAAAAATAGGATTATTTATGAAAGTAAGCATATCTATTGATTACTTGATTCTATTGTGTTAATGAATTTTCTGTTAGTCATTATTTGTTGACATGATATAGTGGCCATCGTGCAGCTTTTGGTTGCACTTAAGGTGCGGTACCCACAACGCATCACAATTCTTCGTGGAAACCATGAGAGTAGGCAGGTACGATAACTCCACAACATCTATGAAATTATTTGCTCTTTCATTAGTTAGTGTTACCTTTTCTTTAGCTACTGTCTGATTTGTATGCATATAGAATCGTGCCTATGTCAAGGGCAGCAAACCCCTGACTGGCTGGACCGCGGCTACGGAGCTCGTAGCCGTCGGCCGTCTTCTCCGGTGAGGTTATACCCCTCTTCCGTAGGCTTACAGAGAATAGAGAGAGATTAGGGATAACTTTATTGCTTGATTGATCATGACCTCTAGTACAGTTTATATAGGCCCATGGGCCGCCACACTTGGCAATAATAAAATAGGAAATAACTAATTAGGGATGAATCCCCTAAACTTTAGGCCAATCACTTATCTAATCAAATCAGCCACTTTCCTTAGCCGCACCTTCCTCCTGATCACCCGCGCCTGCTGCCTCAGCGCGTGCTGCGGCCCGCCTGACATCACGGGCCCTTCGCTGGCGTGCGTAAGTGCGGCCCCACATGACAGCCTACTCTTATGTATATCTCACTCGAAATTATTTGCTCCTTCATTAGCTAAAATACAAACCTTCTCATTTTGTTTATTAGTGTTACCTTTCTTTAGACCTTCTCATTTTGTTTATTAGTGTTACCTTTCTTTAGCTATATTCTGATATGAATGCATATAGAATAACGCCTGCTCTTTTTTGTAAATCTCACTCGAATTCTGTATTTCATTTGAGGAATCTTCAATTTTGCAGATCACACAGGTGTATGGCTTCTATGATGAATGCCTACGAAAGTGAGTTATTTAGGTGCTTGAAAATCACCTACTCATCTACTCTTATTCCTTGTGTAGCCTGTGTACTGCAGCATCACATTCATACTAGAAGACTGCCAATGACTTAGGATTAGGAAAGTGTGGCAGAAATTTAGAGCACCTAACCTTAGGCTACTTAATTGCTCCACGGTGATCATAAGACTATGCCAACTTAGAGATCTTATACCATAGTTGAATACTGTAAGCAACTCCAAGAGCCTCTTTATACCCTTCTTTATTGATAGGAATAGAGATTTTGGTGAAAAATGTCCTCCAACAGCTTCTTTAATTAGATCTCCAAATATTGTCATCATCTATTCCGGATTTCTCGCTAGTCAAAGATGGAGAGCGGGGTTGGCTCTCTAGAGTGCGCACAAGGTATAGAGAAGTTGGAGCGTGGAAAGATATAGAGCGATTTTTATTCAAATGGTTCTCCAAATGGTGATTTAGAGAGTGATTTAAGAAAGACTATTGGAGGTGCTCTAAGGATGCATATCTATCTCTGCATGCAAGCTATCCGCATCTCTTTGTGCAAGCTATCCATTTCATCAAGCCACATCATCCACCAACATGCATTTAGTTGTCCACATCAGCAAAATAAGCCATCTAATTTTCATTCCAAATCATCCACAATCCCCGCAGCAAATCTCAGGGCATCCTTCTTGTATTATGTATAAAAAACCAATCATGGGGGAGAGATGGCCTCCTGGCATTGCTCAGAGGGGTGTTTGTGTTGTACCTAACCCTTTGCCTGCTTGGAACAAGCTAGCCAGAAATCTCAGGGAGGTACCCACATTTGGGAGTGCCTGGTTTTGAGCTCATGTGTGCTGCCTCCATGATAAGAGACTGCCAACCTAGTGTTATTTCAGTTCACTGTGTAATAGTTACAATGTATATGCTTCCTTTTCTCTGTAGAGCGCATTTGCCATGGAGAGTATCTTTTTGTTGTCTAGTATATTTGAAATGTCCTATTAATCATGTCCCATAACATTAGCAAAGGAAGTTCAAATCTGTCTGATTATTTGTTATGAAATGGCTACGGATAGGTGGATTAGCAGAGAGACCCCGGATAGCCGCCCTTCCTCAGGGACTATCTTAGGATTTCTTCTTGCTTGACTCTAACTGACCCCTAAGTAATATCCTAACCGAGTCAATCTATCTTATCCCTTTCCTAACTTATCTCTTTCCTAACTAATCGTAATCAATCTAATCATATCTGTTACGGCTCACGCGGCACTGTTCACGCGCTACAGTACCACGTGGGCCCCTGGGCCGGCTCCACTTGCCATAACATTATTATTGTAGTGCTCTGATTCATCATGTTGTTCTTCTACTCATTCTGGATAAACTCAAAAACTTGTTAGTTCTTCTGTTTATCGTTGTTGACTACAATGTGTTTAGCTTGATTCTTTTTGTTTGACTCTGTTGTACTGTCTTTGATTCTTCAAAACAGATATGGCAGTGCAAATGTCTGGAAGATCTTCACTGATATTTTTGATTATTTTCCATTGACAGCATTGGTACGTTCGCTCAGCTTTAAGCCCTTTTCCTTTCTTTGTAAACCCTTAGTCCCTCGACTCATGCAATTGTATTTCTTTTATGAAATTGATCCATCATACCTGTTAAAATACTGGGAGTTTAAGCTACTTTCCACGCGTGCTACTTTGCCAACTTAATTCTGCAACTGTCTTTCGTTGATGACACTATCATTCATCTATTAGACATTAGTGCTGCAAGGTTAAGCTTATTTTGTCATTCACGTGTGCTATTTATTAACTTAAGGCTTAACTACTCTCAAAAAGATAGAAGAAAGGCTGCTAAGGAGGTGATGTGCCGAAGCACCCATCTGCCATATTTGTTTTCCATTCTCTTTGCAGTCCAGATAAATATGTATGTGAATATGACATTTGAAATACTAGAAATGGTCTGATGGACTTACTACACATTCTGTTTGATGTTTAAATCTTTATGCTACGATTTCTACTCTCTCAGCTCCATGGCTTAATTTAATGGCCGTTTGTTTTTTTCGTTCAGAAATCATTTTGACGTTGCATTTCTTCTCTGCTTGAAGGTGGAATCAGAAATTTTCTGCCTCCATGGCGGTTTATCTCCATCCATTGAGAATCTTGATAGTGTTCGTAGTTTAGATCGTGTCCAAGAGGTCCCTCATGAGGGACCTATGTGTGACCTTCTATGGTCTGATCCAGACGATCGATGTGGCTGGGGCATATCTCCTCGGGGCGCTGGATACACTTTTGGCCAAGTACTTGATATACCATATCTTCTAATTATTGCCATACTCTTTCTTCAGTTTTGTCCTCAACTGTTGGCTTTCATTTTCAGGACATATCGGAACAGTTTAATCACACCAATAATCTTAAACTTGTAGCTCGGGCTCACCAGTTGGTTATGGAGGGATACAACTGGGCACATGTAAGTTTTCACTTTTCAGCATGGATTAACATATAGCATTTGTTTACTTGATATGATCCTATGATTTCTTAATCCAAATTCACAGGAACAAAAGGTGGTGACCATATTCAGCGCACCTAATTACTGTTACCGGTGTGGCAACATGGCATCCATCCTCGAGGTTGATGATTGCAGGAATCACACATTTATTCAGGTAACTGGTTCTTCATTGTTTCAGGTTACATTCTTTCTTATTGTTCGTTTTGTTTCCTTGGTAGTTGGTAGGGTTAGGTGTAGCTGCTTTCTGTAGTCTGTTCATGTAACATTATAGAAAACTAGCCAATACCCCGCGCGTTGCTGCGGGTCAATCAAAGATAATGATTGGTTCAGTGCATTATTTTGTTCTACATATTTGCTGTTTGTGACACTATAAAAACATATATGAAGACTTGGTTAACTACCTATTATAAGTACCTGAAAAAGAAAGGCTACACCTCAAATAGGTGCTAAAAATAATTGATCGCAGTTTGACACTGTTAATCTTAGAGTAAGGCTGAAACTATTATGAAGTGGCAAATTTGGACAATTCCATGAGGATTTGAGCAAATTATTCCTTTATGACGAGGTTCCACATAAGCGTCAGGGATTCATTATAAATATTTGCACTATAGAGGGAATATGTGACAACCTTTGATGCAAAATGACATATGATGAACTGCAAGGTGAAGCCAATATCATATGAATTGTTTGGTTGAAACAGCATGTCATATGCAGTAGTTTTCAAGTGTCAATGCAATTGAAGAGCGGGAGGGGACTGGCATATCGTAGTAACATATCTCAGTTATACCATGGCCGAAGAGACCTCAACTGCAATGCAAAGTAGATATCATATAAATGGTTGGCTCGAAATGGCATGTCATGTACACTATTCTTCAAAGCAAGAATTAGAAAAAAAAACTGGTAAGTTGAAAAGAAGTCTAAGAGGGTGCGGCATGAAGCAACATCGTTACTGTATGTCATATACACCTTGTTAATCTTTTACAGAGTGTGAAGACCAGAAATTTGATGACGCTATCCAGATTTGAGAGGTACTGCATTTTTTTTCTTAGACAGATAAGCAGAATTGGGCGCGGTGAAATCTAGATCCAAGCAACCAACAACTATACAATGGCCTTAATAGAGCCGAAGTAAGAAAACTGATTTTGAAAACTATTATTTTAGATGGTAGATTAACTATCACGGATCAACAGTAATGTCTGAGGAAGAATAACATGAATAAGTTTAGTTTTATTAATAACAAGGCAAGATAGCATCCAAAGCATCTTGAACAGAGGTGGCTGCACTATATGCGAAGCAAATACGATGGAAATGGAACCATAACAATCTAGGGGAACCATGACAGAGGTGCTGAGTAGCAGCCAGAAAGGGGAATCATAAGTTACGTTTGTATTTCGGGGGTGTAAAAATCAGCACACATAGGACTAAGATATGGAACCATTTTTTAGCAATCTAGGAGAACATGCAGGCGGTAACATAAGAATTGCTGCTATAAGCACTTATCAAACTGACGTGGTGCAACCATCTTAGCAACCCAAAGGAAGCACCATCAGCAATCAATCAGTGAAACAAAGATTGGCAGCCAACTTATCTTAGCAAGTCGATTCATAATAGAAGGTAGACTCATTGAAAAGGAGACTTTCAGCAATCTAACAGAGGGAAACTATGACTATATTATTTGTAGTAATTCAGGATGGCAGACTAATTATGTCAAAGATATGATTTTGCAGGGAGCAACCAGAAAACCTTGATAATATAGTCACACAATGGTCATGTAGAAGAATGTATACATTATGTAGTTGATAAGACCTTTTTCTTTTAGATACATGCATATACCCATAAAGTACATAAGGTCGAATCATCATGGCATGCAAATAAGAAAAAACTCACCAATATGATTAATGCTAAATTCTGATAGCTAAGATAAGGCAGTTTAGGATACCTCGGATTAGTTAAGGACAACATTTTGTCCTACCCTACCAACAAATAACCAACAGCAAAAACATATAAATATAAACCATTTGCCGATTTTTTGGAGATCCCTAAGCAATTATCCCTGCAACTCAAACACAACAAAGTATATATATTAGAAATTTATTTTATTAATGTGTGATACGAAACCAAATGATTAGATGTAGCAGCAAACTGACAGTAAGTTACCTGACCATCATTACTAAGAATCATGTCTTCCCTACACTTGGCAACTTCTGTAGAAATACCAAATGGTTCAGGTGCTGGAAACTGTACCCAAAAAAAAAAGATGAGAAGACATTAGTTAAATCGAAGGAGTCTAGAAGAGTTTCATGACACAGCATGGACAAATATTTGACAGGGCAAAAAGTATGAAAGTGCAGGGGTCGAGCAAGTATGTGCCTGAAAAAACAGTCAAGTTTCAATGGTTGACTTCGGCGTCCGGAATGTCTAGAACGAAATCGAAGGCTGTGGGAAAAGCCATCACCAAAGCCCAGTAGCTCTACACCCAGCAAACTGTCGTCCGCAGGGGCAAGCTGTGGAAATAAT
The DNA here is from genome assembly GCA_904845875.1 of Miscanthus lutarioriparius. Lineage (NCBI taxonomy): Eukaryota > Viridiplantae > Streptophyta > Magnoliopsida > Poales > Poaceae > Miscanthus > Miscanthus lutarioriparius. Next base: position 86,445,155 of record CAJGYO010000002.1, read on the forward strand.
CCCATGAAATGAAAGCAAACAAAATGTTGGAGGTACAATGCTTGACTAACAAATACTAAGGAGCAATTGCAAGGGCATTTAATAGGCCTCTGGAAATAATCCTATAGAATGAAAAAAAAAATGTCAAGGTACAATGTCTGTCTGAGAAATAAACATGGCTTACCTGCAGTAGTTCACACTAACATAGTTTGTAAGTTTGAGGAAGCCACCAGTCATGGTCTCATGGACGTTCCAGAAGATCGGAAACTCTGTAGTAGGAGGGGGCAAAACAGCAGCCAAACTGGAATGTGGGATACGTAGCTTTTACAAATAAGAAACTGAAGGAAATTGAATGAGAATAAAAATTAGTACCTGGAGCCATGAGGAAAGGGAACGAATGACAGGTTCTTGCCTGTGTTGCAAGGTAGATGGTGACCTCTCCTAATCCTTGAACAGCGGGTTCAGAATGGGCAGAAAAGTGAGGAGGTATGGCAGCAACGTGAGGTGGGTGGGAGGAGCGGCAAAGCATAGGTGAGCTGTGGAGGAGGATGAACACATCGAGCGGCGAATCGGACGGAGCGGCAAATTGGCGAAAGCGGGAGGATGGCGGCCGCGGCGGTGGCGGCAGCCAGGCACCATGAGGGAGCGGAGCGGTGCGGGGAGCAGACGAGGGAGCGCCCTAAGCAGCCGGCCGCGGTGGGGGCCGCCGCACGGCACTCACAGCAGCGGAGCATGTGGCGTACGGGCCCTGGAAGGCCGGGCCGAAGCTGCGCTCCCGGACGCTGCTGCCTCGGAGCGGATGTGCCGCGCGTGAGCGTTTGGTGGGGCTGGAGGAGGTGCGTGACTCGTGAGGCTTCAGGATTGTTCCGTCGGTGGAGGCGTGAACAGACGACGGGCCTGCGGATGGTTTTGCTCGCAGATTGGACGGACCGTACAACACATGGACGTGGCCGTTTGAGAAGGCAGAAAATGTAGTATAGGAATAAGGGTAATGGTAGATTGGTAATTTCACATGCTTGAAAATCAGAATAACAAGGAAATGCCTCTTCTTTTCTTTCTTTTTTTGGTTGCATTACTGTTGTGTCTGAAGTTACATTGGATTCTTTCCTGCAGTTTGAGCCAGCTCCTAGGAGAGGTGAACCAGATGTGACACGGAGGACACCTGATTATTTCCTTTAAGTTATTCTCCATACTATTTTGGATTTTGTCCAATATTGCAATAGTGATGCTGGTCAGTAACATTTTTGTTGGATCTATATGGTAACTTAACCGACCAGCAACAGTAAGAAAATGCAGAAGCTGCATATCCGCATTTGTCATTGCAAGAGGTGCTATCAGATCAACCTACATCCCAAACTGTCAAAAGATCCGCTTGTCTACCCAGTGGTGAATTGGCACCTCCCTTGGGCTTTGGCCCCATAGACCTTCACTGTTTCGAAGGGCGTTGGGACGTCGGAGCTTACATTTTCAGCGTAAGTTGCCCCAGTTCTGTCTTCTGTGTCGGCTAGTTTTGTGGTTGTGATTGTTAGTTGTAACTTCTGTGATTAAATGACAACAGACAAGCTGATCTTGTTGCAAGAACTGGAAACAATGAATTCTGCTAGCTCTTCCTTTGTTTCTTTACTAGGTAGCGTGCCCGTGCGTTGCTATGGGACAACTAAACTTTGTATTAAAAACACACGGATCGCACGATAAGATAACAATACTGTGAAATTTAACATTAAAGTAACATTTAATCTAAAATGCAAAGTTCGTGAAATTAACAAAGTCACGAAGAGTGCGGCGTTGTAGGTTCACAAACTCTATAATATAGACCTTTTCGTGCGTTGCAATGGAAACAAATAATGCCCCGATAATTTGAGCATGAACGTGTTGTATTATTAAAAAAACGATAATGCAGAGCGTGATGTTCGGAATGTCAATATTACAAAATAAATTTTGTGCATCGCTAAAATTCTCATTGATAGTTTGCAAACATCAAGATATGTATTTATAGTATTGTATATTTATGCATACGCACATAAAAGTTCATATCACCGTAACAAGATTAATGGATTCCTCAATTTTTTAGAACCATCTCGACTGGTATACTAAGACCACCTTTCTTTATATTTTAGATAATAGATGAGTGCGCGTCCGTTGCAACAGGAGCGAGAGATAACTGGTAGCCAAGTCAATCAATGGCATACGGCAAACTAATATGATAGTGAGAAATCAAAATATTGTAACGCTAGACAGCAGATTGTGAGAAATCATAAAATTGTGAGAAAAAGGCTTTTCTTAATTCTAGACAGCATATTCATGTTCCTGTTTTTGGTACACATTTTCTATGTCCTCTCATGCCTTGTGAGATTAGTGGACACAAACATATGAGCATTTGCAAAATGAGGAGACATTGCTGACTGAATAGCAGGTAGTATTTTAGATGGATGGCCATTGCAGTCGTTGATCTACCTTCATACCTATTGCCGTACAGTGAACAACATTAGGCCATGCAAAAAAAAAAAAAAGGCTACTACTATACCACTTCAGTGATCAGTAATACAATGAATGCATAGAAAAAACAAGTTTGAGTCCGGCTAAAATCAGTTTGGTCAAAAAAACAATGATTCAGTTACAATTCGATTGGACCTCCTCTCGCAGTCCCAACGGCGAGTTGCAGTTACAATTTCTCCAAGTTGATTTTGTACCACAAGCTCCCCTTTGCCCTTTCTGTAAGATGCGATAAGACAAGTTACAGAAAGGTCCATACAGAGCTGAAAACAAACAGCTAGTGATTAAACAATCATGTATTAATGGTCGACACGTAACAAAGGTCCAAGAAAACCAAGAACAGAAAAGGAAGCTGATGGGTTGATGGTTTGCTAATTTAGCAACGATGAGCACCCAAAAAAAAAAAGAACCAATAGAATCCTAGAACCATTAATCGCTCTCGGGCAGAGGTGAAAAGCATGGAGAATTCTTGCCATGAACACAATGCTGCCACTGCTAAGCTTGACACTATTTATGCTACCACTGCCCTTTCGGAGATCTGATGGTCCTCAATTAGTTATGCAATTTTTGAACCCTTCGCTGATGTTCCTCAATTGGTTATGCATCAGGATTTCAAGAGCTAAGCCTGTCGCTGATGGTTGAGCTTTTCATATGAGTGATCATATATCATAGTGTGAAGTTTCAATACACACCTACACAAGCTTCTCAAAGATATGTATTTTTAAAGAGTGGTCTGCACAAATTAAAAAATGAAAAATACATTAACTGAATATTATCAAGGACTTGTCAGTCTGCATAAACAAGACAAGCGAGGGAAAAAACCTCAACGTTCCATACTGTCTAAATAATGTAGGCTTAAGTAAATTATGCATAGACATAAATAGAGAAAAACCTCATGTTCATGAAATTTTTCTTCCAAAAGAAAAGTTTACATATTACATATGGTTGATGACATCAATTTTGATATGTAAGGTTTTATTTAGCTAAAACTAAACTTCACTAATCAACTTGATATACAAACACCCATATTAGTACAAAAGAATAATCCCTGGTTTTTTTCCCAAAGTTGCACCAAAGCACCTTGGTCCAAAGTTCCTGAAAACTACAAATCCCGAGAGAAGCCACATATGTGCACAAAATTTTGCCTAGCTCCAGACCGCATCAAGGCAACTTGAGTAACACAACATTGCCAAAAATATGAGAACCCTATCCAAATGACAGTTGGTTGACAGCAAATCATTCTCAATCCACCAAAGCAGTACTGAATCTATTGCACGGTAGAGGTGGCTTTATATTAAGAAGACAGAGGAACGTGAAACGGTCTAGGCAAGGACTTGAACTTGGGGATGCTCACACCCTTAGCAAACTGATCTAGACTCACCATCCTAATGGTGGAACATTTATTAGACAACCAGGATATGAAGTTGCAACTACCTATAATTGCTTCTCAATCTCAGGATTCAGTTTCAATTTAGCAAAATAAACCCCATCACAGGTAGATTTTTTTGAATAATTTCCACTTCCACTATAAAAAGATCAAGATGCCCAAGAGGGGGTTAAATTGGGTTAATTCTAAAATTCTTTGCAATAATTAAACTTCTACGGTTAGCCCAATTAACACCTTATGCCTAGAAAATGTTTCTAATGATCTAACGCACAAAAGTTTAGCACCCTAAGTTCCAATCCTACTCTATCAGGGCAATTCTAGGAATGTAAATGACAAGAATTGAATTGCTCAAAGTAAATGCTCAAAGTAAAGAGAGAAGGAGGAATGCGGCGATGTTTTGCCGAGGTATCGGAGAGTCGTCACTCCCCACTAGTCCTCGTTAGAGCACCCGCGCAAGGGTGTAGCTCCCCCTTGATCCGTGCAAGGATCAAGTGCTCTCTACGGGTTGATTCATTGACTCTCCGTCGCGGTGAATCATCCACAACCGCTCACAACTTGAGTTAGGTCATCCACAAGCTCTCCTGATGATCACCAAGCTCCCAATCACCACCAAGCCATCTAGGTGATGACGATCACCAAGAGTAACAAGCACGAACTCTCACTTGACCACGACAAGCCTAATGAGAAGGGTGGATGCACACTTTGCTACTCTTGATCTCACTAATGAGGGCTCTCTTTGGGATTCTCAAATCTCAATCAGCTCACTAGAACCTTGCTCTTCTTGGCACTCTCAAAGGTGTTTCTCAGCTGTTGGAATGAGCAAAAGTACCCCCACACACGAATGGAGGTGGTATTTATAACACCGGCTGAAAAACGAACCGTTATGTGCCTCTGCGGGGTGACCGGACGCTCCGGTCATGTTGACCGAACACTCCGGTTAGTTCACCCTGAACTCCAGTGTTTAAAGTGTGACTGGACCCTGGTCAGCGTCCGGTCAGCACTGACCGGACGCGTCCGGTCATGATTTTCCCTCTCTGGAACCTTACTGGAGTCGACCGGACGCTGGCTCTCAACGTCCGGTCACTTCATCTCTCAGCGTCCGGTCGCACCAGACGAAATCACCTAGGTCAAATGAACTGACCGGACCCTGAGCCAGCGTCCGGTCGCACCGGAGCCAGTGTCCGGTCAGTATTTGACCCTCCATTCACTTCCAACTCTCGATCATACATGAATGAAGTTTGCTCCATTGGATCTAAGGCTATTTTGGAGCTACCTAGTGCTAGTTTTAGCAAGTGTGCACCACACCTAAACCACTAGACTCACCTAGGTCAAGCTACCCGTCCATACCCCCCTTAATATTATGACCAAAGGAAAAACAAAGTCCTAAACTACTCTAAGTGTCTCTTCAACACTAAACAATACTTAGAACTTGTCCATCCTTAACCTTGTTGTCCATCATTTGAAAACTGAAACGATTTCCATCGTAGGGGCATGACCACCATGATTGCCCAATCGATCTTCATTACCATGACCTAACTTAATTGCCTCTGCAAAACACACGTTAGTCATAGTAATCATGTATTGCCATTAATCATCGAAACTCAACTAGGGGCCTAGATGCTTTCAATCTCCCCATTTTCGATGATTGATGACAATATCACCTCGAGTATGTGAAAGAGATGAGGTTTTTAACATGCTTGGTTCATATAAGCTTTTGACAATAAGAACAAAAGTGTTAGGCAAGCTTATATGACCCAAGCCAACATGAAATAAAGCTCATTTGCATCGGAGTAAAACGCGGAAGCAAAAGCAAATAAGCATAGCACAAGTGATATGACATATAAATAATTCAAAGTAGAGAGCACACATATCATATATCACGATCACGTAGATATCACTATCACATAAATATAGTTTAATACATAAAAGTAAACACACGACGAATGCATAATAGTGTATCACACATAAAACTACAAATGTAATAGATAAGCTAATAGATAAACTAAGCTCCCCCTAGATATGTCGCTCCCCCTAAGGCTAACATACTCGAACCCTCTCCCCCTTTGACGTCAAACACCAAAACCTAAGGGTCGGTCGCCGGGCTACAGAGACTCTGAGCCAAGGCCGAGGTACGAGGAGCGAAGCTGAAACTAGGTGCCATCATCATCGACCACGAGCTCGAGCAATCGACCCTCTGAGGTGGAAGCGGCTTTCAAGCGATCTAGGTCGGATCGTGGACTGGAGCTTTCTTGAGGGTCAGGCTTGGTATGACTGAAGCAGCTAGCTCTGATGATGCCACTGCGGAAGGGAGCGTCTCTGTAGTCCCGATAATAGGTGCAATGGTAGAAGGACACGGGACATGTAGATATGGTGGAGTAGGCTGCCTTGCTCAACTCATGAAGGAAGCTCCAAGGCTCTCGGACACCGTAGTCTACGGCACTAGCGGCCGAGGGACGTCTTAGGTGTGTGAAACCCGGCCTCGAAAAGGTGTGAACTACGGGGCTAGCATCGGCAAGGCAAACCATCGGGACACCTACTCAGTAGGAGAAGCAAACTATCTTTGGTGGCTGTCCCGACACTGAAGCCCACTAGGTTGTAATTTCGAGTCATAGAAGTGGTGGCGGCGACCACCAAGTCGGGCGAAGGTGTGGTGGTGGAGCCTCAATAGTCATCACAACATGTTCAGATAAACCCAAGTAGTTCTTTGCTACATGAGGAGCTAGCCATTGATGCATGTCTCTGTTGCTCTTCTGGCCAGAGAGCCTATGTCTGCTGGCCAGATAGCCATTTCTTGTCGGCTGGAACTCGCCCCGCCGAAGTGCAGGAACTCATGCAAAAGTGGCAGCGGTCTCTCGAGCTCGACGAACTGATCTCCGCCTCATCCGCCAAGTATAGCAAGTAGAGCGGGTCATCTCTCATGTAGGTAGAGTGAAATGGGCCGCGGCCTCATGATCATGTCAAGCGCAGTGGGCATCGAGGAATGTCCCAGTAGTCCTCGCTCGACAGCTGCCTTTGGGTCGCTCTCGACCATCCCTCTCTCTTTGAGCAAGCTCCTCCTCCTCTCAGAGGCCGCAATACCCCTAATAATATCATCCTACTAGGTCTGCGAGTCTCGCACCTCTCGGACGACGGGCGCTGGTGGCTAGGTGCACTTTGCGTGTACTATGACGGATCATCTGAGTGGGTTGTAAGTAGGGAACTCGGTAGTAGCACCACTATACTCGCTAGCATCTCGGTCGGCCTCACCAGAATCGCTGTGAATAAAAAATGTGATCCAGTGAGCATAGGGCAACCGACGGTGACCTCTGAACCCCTTAGCAATAGTATCCTCCATCTCTGATAGAAGGAGATCCCAAATGTCAAATATGGTCTGCTGCATCAGGGAGTTGAGAAGCCGTAGTTGTAAGTGAGTCAAGCCCTCGCGATACCCCATCCTCGGAATCGTGGTCCTCCTCATAATGGCATCCATCACTCTATGTAGGAGTGAGATCACTTTGAGAGTCTGCTCGACCCCCTCGCCAAAAAGGCTCCTTGAAGCAGTGGCGGACTAGATCTCGTAGGAGGAGGTATCATACCGCCATGAGGGCGTCTAGGAGGCGCTGTCTGTCCATAGCAAACCTCATGTAGCCTGACAGGCTGCTCCTAAAGCCTGAGAATCTCCCTGACCCTAGTGCTCGCCCAAACTGTAATCTCGCCTCTAAATGCAAAGTGAATATATCGTGATGCGAGTCAATCCAGAGAGTAGCATAGAACCGAGACGGACCCAAGATGGAACATATAAGCATGTGCGTCCAAGTAAATCATCATACAGTAAGTAAGATAGGTACTAGCGAATGTGCTCTACGGTATTGCTTGCCACAATAGACTCAATGTTACACACACTCGAGATCTGAATACAAAGCACCACTATTAAGATATACATTATAAAAATCCTCCTTGAGTGGTGTAAAAGCCCTATGAAGCTCTGTCATCCCTCCTCGGTGGGAACATCTTGCTCAAAGTCCACAAACTGAAGCTTTGCCGACTGCTTGGCCGTGGCGGCCCTCGAGATCTAGATGTGTCTTTGGAGGTGGCCCTCAGTAGTCTAGGCGGTGGACGAGAACCCCTCCGCTGTGTATCTGCCATCGATGTGACTAGAGCACGGATACGACCAGAGCGGCGAAGCTATGGCCGAGCCGCCGCTCTCTCCTCGACTCCTCTCTGTCCCTCCCGAGAGTGCACGCTCGCTAACGGTGCCTCTGCTGTGACTCTCCCCGAGGTGACCCTCATCAATGGCAACATGCCGTCCTCCAATCATGAGAGTCCCATTTGGATCACCATGACGACGCCAACTCGCTCAAGTGCTTTCTCTTGTCATTTGGTGGAAGCTGCCGATCTGTCAATAACTATACCACTGCGAGCACCTCCTCTCGTGGCACGCTCTGCGGCTCGCAATCGCTTGGTTGCTCTAGTCAGATCTGCATCTGGATACTTCCGCTTCTTAGTTACCGACTTCTTTTGTCGCCTTGCCTTTTAGGATCTGCAGTAAGCGAGGCGGGACGCTTCGGATCCTCATCATCACTGGACCACCTCGACGTTCTTGACACGAGCCATCGAAAGATCTGAAAAGAACAACTGCCGCTAACAAGAAACAACTGCCAACTGTCACTTCCGAGGCTTGGCCTCTATTCGTAGTCACGAGCTTGGCCCCGAGTTGACTGACAACTGCAAATAAGACCTCAACGGCACCGACTCGCTACACGATGGAATAGATAGGATATACAAATAAATACAATATATCTAAAGATGTGAAACCCTAAGAAAGCAAGCAATAGATACCAAATTGAATCGAAGGCTTGCTACCTGATGAACCGACGAACCGAAGAATGAGAAACGAATCGGGGAACCACCGGATCGGCTAGGGTTTGCAGTGGCGTGGATCGGCGATGCACTGCGATGAAGAGGCACGGTGAGCAGTGGCTAGGGCACCGACGGCGTTACGGCAGGGACTTGGCGGTGCTAGGGCACGGGCTTGCTCGACGGCGCTGGAGAACTACAGGCGCGCGGTAGGATGGCGTGGTGGCACGCGGGCGTCTCTGCGACTGTGCGGCAGCGCTGGCACGGCACAGCAGCGGCGCTAGGGCGGCTGAAGCACGCGGGTGCATCGTCGGGCATGGCGCGGGGCGAGCGGCGGTGCGACGGTGGCACAGGAGGCGGTGGCTCAGGCAATGCAGCACGAGAGAGGAATCACGGCGGCGTGGCGAAGTCGGCGGGTTAGGTCAAAAACACGCGCGGCGATTGAGTTATATGGGTCCCCCGACGGATTGGATTAGGAAAGAAGAAAGAATCCGGGTCCCGCACGTTTTCTATTGACCGGACGCTCCGGTGGCAGCGACCAGACGCTGCCACCCAGCGTCTGGTCGATTCCAGAGAGGTCCAAATCCCCTGGAATCACGACCGGACGCGTCCGATCCCAACTGACCGGACGCAGCCAGAGTCCGGTGCAAGCTGTCTCCTTCGTCTTCGATCGACCGGACGCTGGATCGCCTTCTGACCGGACGCTGGGTGAATACTGTTTTAGCATCCGGTCACTCCTCAGCAGCGGTTCACCTCCTATGAATCGACCGGACATCTGGACTTCGTGAGTCCGCAGTCTGATTCGTCGATCACTCTTTTTCTTCAAACAAATCTTCAATGTCCTTCGTGCTGCTTGTTCCCAATCAAGTCCCAACTCCAATAAGATCCAAATAAACACCAATTGGGACTGATATGAGTGACCTCTCTCAAACCCTCATGTTTTTAAAAAATATTTTGCCTTAAGCTATAATTCTTTTTAAGAAAATAGGTAATAAGAGTGTAATTGAAGATAAACGACAAAACAACATTTATGCATATGCAATGTAATACTTCAAAGTAAATCTAGTTGCTTGTCAAGTTTGATCAAGGTTAAGCTTCTTCACACGTATTTCGACGGTTATCTTAACCATGTTAGACAAGCCCTATATGCATTACCAAACATTAAACATGTTGTATGTTACAATGCAATGCAAGGGACAACACAAGCTCATCTTTTAGTGAAGATATCCGCCAATTGATCATCGGTCCTTACAACTTCTAGTGAAATATCATTCTTTGCAACATGATCTCTAAGAAAGTGATGGCGGATATCTATGTGCTTGGTGCGAAAGTGTTGAACCGGATTATTTGCAAGTTTTGCCGCACTTTCATTGTCGCACAAAAGAGGTACTTTTTCTAGAACTACACCATAGTCTAGCAAAGTTTGTTTCATGTAAAGTATTTGTGAAGAACAAGCACCCATGCAATGTATTCCACTTCACGGTGTGGACAAAGCCACACTATTTTGTTTCTTGGAGGACCAAGACACAAGTGATCTACCAAGCCAATAGCACCCTTCGGATGTGCTTTTTCTATCCACTTTGCAACCGGCATAATCCGAATCGGAATAGCCAATTAATTTAAATCTAACTTCTTTAGGATACCAAAGGCCAATGCTTGGTGTGTGCTTAAGATACCCAAGGATTCTTTTAACGGCAATCAAATGAGTTTCTTTAGGATTAGCTTGAAATCTAGCACACATATATACACTAAACATGAGGAAGTCCTTCTCAATGAGGAAGTCCCGAAAACGCTCATACCAAGCTCTTGGGGCTTGCTTAGACCCATATAATGTCTTGGACAACCTATAAACATGATTAGAATATCTAGGATCTTCAAACCCGGAGGTTACATAGACTAGTTCATTAATAAAACCATTTAAAATGCACTTTTCACATCCATTTGATATAATTTCATTTCATGATGTGATGCATATGCAAGGAGGATATGAATGGCTTCTAGTCTTTCTCAATAAACAAGGTGCAAAGGTCTCTCCAAAATCCAAACCTTCAACTTGAGAGAACCCTTTGCAACTAGTCTTGCCATGTTCCTCAACAACTACACCTTGATCATCTTGCTTGTTTCGTAACACCCACTTTGTTCCAATGAGTCTTGCACCTTTTGGTCGCTCTTCAAGAGTCCAAACTTCATTGCAAGTGAAGTTGTTCAACTCTTCATGCATTGCATTTATCCAATCCAGATCTTGAAGAGCTTCTTCTACCTTAGTAGGCTCAAAACAAGAGACAAAAGAGTGATGAGCAATAAATGAAGCAAGTTTTTGTGAGCGAGTCATTACACCCTTTGATGGACTCCCTATGATAAGATCTTGTGGATGATCTTGTAGTAGAGGTGTATTTCTTCTATTGACCACTTGAGGAGGAGGTTGTGGAGCATCAACATCTTGTGCTTGTACCACCATTTGATCATGAGAGACATGAGTGTCTTCATTTTCTACTCTCCCATCTTTTTCACCATCGTATGGCACATTTGATGAAGAGGGTGGATCAATCACTTGTACATCATCTTCATCATCTTTAGGCTTGATGTCTCCAACCAGAATGTTCTTCATGGCCTCCCTCAATGGTTTATCACATACATCATCAAGATTCTCATGTGCTCCTTGGAAGTCGTTAGATTCATCAAATTTCACATCATATGTTTTTTCAGCCAAGTCGGTGGCATGATTAAATACTCTATAGGCTTTGGACTTTAATGAGTAACCAACAAAGAAACCAATATCACAACGTCTTTGAAACTTCTCTAGATGTTGCCGCTTCTTGTAGATGTAGCATTTACAACCAAATACCCTAAAGGAGACGTCCTGCATTTTTTCATTGAGCAACTCATAAGGTGTCTTGCTAAAAAACTTTTGAAGGAATAGGTGGTTGGATGCATAGCATGCGGTGTTGATAGCTTCCGCCCATAGAGCTTCGGGGATGTTGTACTCATCAAGCATTGTTCTTGCAAGAGTGATCAATGTCCGGTTCTTCCTCTCAACTATACCATTTTGTTGAGGAGTATATGTTGCGGAGATCTCATGTTTGATTCCAACTTTATCACAATAGGCTTTTATGTTTGTGTTGTCAAATTCCTTCCCATTGTCACTTATAATCTTTTTGAACTTCACTTCAAATTCATTTTGTGCTCTCTTGGCAAACTTCTTGAAGCAAGATGTAACTGCGGATTTGTCATAAAGTAAGAATACTCATATATACCTTGAATAGTCATCAACAATCACAAGACAATAAAGATTTCCTCCCAAACTCTTGTATATTGTTGGTCCAAATAAATCCATGTAAAGGAATTCTAGCACTCTTGTGGTTAACATGAAAACTTTGGTTGGATGAGTATTTACAACTTGCTTGCCGGCTTGACATGCACTACAAAGCTTGTCCTTCTCAAACTTCACATTCTTCAACCCTCTCACCAAATCACTCTTCATTAGCTTCTTGATTGAGCTCATCCCAACAAAAGCAAGTCTTCTATGCCATAGCCACCCAAGTGTTGTTTTGATGAATAGGCAAGTCTTCAAGTTTGCTTCTTCAGAGGTGAAGTCCACTAGGTATAGGTTGTTGTATCTAAATCCTTTGAATATCACTTGATCATCATCCTTCTTGGATACAACAACTTCCTTCTCGGTAAACAAGCATTGAAAACCAAGATCACACAATATTCCAACGGATAGCAAGTTGAAGCTCAATGAAGCAACATATAGCACATTTGAGATAGAATGATCATTTGATATTGCCACTTTGCCCAATCCTTTAACCTTGCCCTTTGAGTTGTCTCCAAATGTGATTCTTTCTTATCCATCTACTTTTTCATCTAGTTAGGTGAACATACGAAGATGACCGGTCATATCTTGTGTGCAACCACTATCAATAACCCAATGACTTCCACCGGTCTTGTAGTTCACCTACACACAAGAGATCAAGCTTTAGGAACCCAAACTTATTGAAGGCCCTTCACCTCCTCAACAAGTGACTTAGCAACCTAAATTTTCTTAGGCCTATTCTTGTTTGGGGTCCTAAGAACATGACTTTCATATTTCCACTATAATCCTTTGTAAGCATGTAGTGAGCATTGAAGGCAAAAAGTCTAGCATGCTTGGACAAGGGTTGTGGTGGTGGAGTTTGACATTCATGAGCAAAGTGGCCTTCTTGTCCACACTCAAAACACTTATTTGGCTTTGGCTTTTGTTGTTGTTGAGCTTGAGCCTTCTTTCTCTTTGTTTACCATGACGGTGTTGAAAGCTCCTAATGGCTAGAGGGGGTGAATAGCCTAATAAAATTTCTACAACAACACTTAATCAAAATGGTTAGACAATTATGAGGCGAAGCAAGTGTTGCGCTTAGCCTACTTAAAATGCAAGCCGCCTCACCGTAATTCTAGTTTAGATAGTATCTAATCACACAATAGCTATGACACTACTCTATGTTAGTGTGCTCTCAAAAACTAACTAAAGAGCAACACCAACCAAGGAAACAAGCTCTTACAACTAGCTACGCTAAAGAGCTTGACAACTAGTTTGCGGTAAGGTAAGGAGTAGGCAAGAAGGTTATACCGCCGTGTAGATGTATGAACAAATCAATAACAAGTGTGGATAACAATGAAGACCAATCACCTCGGAATCAATATGATGAACACAATGATTTTTACCGAGGTTCACTTGCTTGCCGGCAAGCTAGTCCTCGTTGTGGCGATTCACTCACTTGGAGGTTTACGCGCTAATTGGCCTCACACGCCAAACCCTCAATAGGATGCCGCACAACCAACACAAGATGAGGATCACACAAGCCATGAGCAATCCACTAGAGTACCTTTTGGTGCTCCGCCAGGGAAAGGTCAAGAACCCCTCACAATCACCACGATCGGAGCCGGAGACAATCACCACCCTCCGCTCAATGATCCTCGCTGCTCCAAGCCGTCTAGGTGGCGGTAACCACCAAGAGTAACAAGCGAAATCCACAGAGGAACACGAACACCAAGTGCCTCTAGATGCAAACACTCAAGCAATGCACTTGGATTCTCTCCCAAACTCACAAAGATGTTTAATCTATGATGGAAATGAATGGGAGGGCTTTGACTAAGCTCACAAGGTTGCTATGTCAATACAAATGGCCAAGAGAGTAAGCTTGAGCCGGCCATGGGGCTTAAATAAAAGCCTCCACGAAATAGAGCCGTTGTACCCCTTCACTGGACACTGATCGGGTGAAAGGTCCTTGTTGGTTTTGGTAATTAAGTGACAACATAGGTGGACTAATTGTGTTTATGTGAGATACACAGGTGATTAGTCCACAGGTACATGTGTATGAGCAACATATGCCATGGAGGTGAAAATGGCTTGGAGATGTTGCAAAGCTCACACATATGATGATGAATGAGCTTATTGCACATGAGATATGACATTAAGTCATGTGATCAAGGTGGAGAAGATCAAGACAAGACTTGGCTTGATGGACCGGTTGCAAGCGTGAAGGACAAGTCGAAGGCTTTGGAGTGATGGACCGCGTGGCGGTGAAGCTTGAGCAAGACTTGGCGCCGATGGACGACGGCAACGGTGAAGGGCAAGTGAAGTCAAGATCGATGAACCAATATAATCACGTGATGATATGAAGTGGATCATATCATTGTTGATCGTGTTGGTGCATGTGTTGCATCGACATTGGAGATGGAATGGAATGCATAAAGGCAAAGGTATAACCTAGGGCATTTCATTTCACCGGTCATAGGTGTGTAGAGAAGTATATGAGCGGGTTTAGGATAGATGGCCGTACTATCAAAAGGGGCAAACTTGTTTGCATATCGGTCATCTAGTGTCACTCGAAAGTGATCTAACTTTGCATTGTCGCTAGGATCGAGTGGCGTGGTAAGTTGAGTGGCTAACATCCTTTGGGAAATGATTGTGAAAATGCTAACACACATACATGGTGGTGTACACTTGGTGGTGTTGGCACATTTACAAAGGAGGTGGTGTTTGCGAGGGTGAGATGGGTTTGGGTCCCTCTGGAAAAGCGAAGTTCTTGTGGTGTACACATGATTGGCGCTTTCGGAAAAATAGAATGCATATTTTCTATTGGCGCCTTGGGATGCAAGTTCTTGTGGTTAGCACATTGGAGCAAGGGTGATGAAGTTAGAAGTGAAAACGAAGTTAGTCCTTGAAGATCTTTGGCGTCGGTCAATCGACCGGACTGGATCTGAATGCTGCCGGAATATTTGGCGGCAGTCAGTGTCCGGTCAGTCGATGACATCGATGACGCAGAAAGCCGGAGTGTGACCGGATATTGGTCAAGGTCCGATCAAGTGTGACCGGACGCGTTCGGTCGAGGTCGGTACCTCATTTGGACACCCTTATAAATGTTTGTGAAAATATGATAACACATGTGCACAAGGTGATACACTTGGTGGTTGGCACATTTAAGCAAGGGTTAGGAACTTCACCGACGCGAGTGTCCTTGCCAGAGTCTGCAGATAGTCCACGGTGCCACCGACGCCCTAGACAAAAAACCGGAGGAGGTCATGTAAGTGACCGACGACGGTCTGTCTTAGTAGGGCCGTAGCGTCCGTCGAGTGAAGCATGAAGACGCTAGCGCGTCGGTCTCGACCGGACGATGGGTCACTTATTGACCGGACACTTTGGAAGGTTGCGTCCGGTCCCTCTCGACGTGGCGGCCGCTGACAGAAGTCTCTCCGGCGACGGACGATGGGTGTGTCCGGTTGAGCATGACCGACGCGTCCGGTCGTGAAAAGTCGCTCTGGATGCTTGCTTTGAAGCGACCGGAATGGGTTCAACGTCCGATCAATTTGAGCTAACAAGCGTCCGGTCATCACTTGACCGTTGAGATCGGGCGATCAACATTTGAAGAGAGGGAACACGTGGCACGCATCGCGTGACCGGACGCTGAGGTCCAAGGGTCCAGTCAATATGACCGGAGCGTCCGGTCACCCCACTTTGTGCCCAGTGAAGGGGTACAACGGCTCTATTTCGTGGGGCTTCTATTTAAGCCCCATGGCCGCTCAAGCTCACTCTCTTGGCCATTTGCATTGACATAGCAACCTTGTGAGCTTAGTCAAAGCCCTCCCACTCATCTCCATCATTGATTCATCAACTTTGTGAGATTGGGAGAGAATCCAAGTGCATTGCTTGAGTGTTTGCATCTACAGGCACTTGGTGTTCGTGTTTCGCTGTGGGATTCGCTTGTTACTCTTGGTGGTTGCCGCCACCTAGACGGCTTGGAGCAGCGAGGATCGTTGAGCGGAGGTTGGTGATTGTCTCCGGCTCCGATCGTGGTGATTGTGAGAGACTCTTGACCTTTCCCCGACGGAGAGCCAAAAGGTAATCTAGTGAATTGCTCGTGGTTTGTGTGATCCTCATCTTGTGTTGGTTGTGCGGCACCCTATTAAGGGTTTGGCGTGTGATGCCAATTAGCGCGTGAATCACCAAGTGAGTGAAATCGCCACAATGAGGAGGACTAGCTTGTCGACAAGCAAGTGAACCTCGATAAAAAATCATTGTGTTCATCATTTGATTTCGAGGTGATTGGTCTTCATTGATATTCATTCTTGTGATTGATTGGTTCACTCCTCGACACGACGGTATAACTATCTTGCTCACTCTCTTTACATTACTGCAAACTAGTTGTCAAGCTCTTTAGTGTAGCTAGTTGTGAGAGCTTGTTAGTTTGGTTAGTGTGGCTCTTTAGTTAGCCTTTGAGAGCACACTAACTTAGTGTAATGACATAGCTATTATGTGGATAGAAACTATATCAACTAGAATTGTGGTAGGTGGCTTGCATTCGTGGTAGGCTAGCGCAATACTTGCTTCGCTTTATAATTGTCTAACCGGTTTGCTAAATGTTGTTGTAGAAATTTTTATTAGGCTATTCACCCCCTCTAGCCATTAGGACCTTTCAAGTGGTATCGGAGCCGAGGTCACCGTGATTTGAGGCTTAACAACCTTGGTGAAAAAATGGCTCAAATCAACAACACCAAGAAGCCACCCCAATTTGATGGCACAAATTATCCGTATTGAAAATCAAAGATGACCACACATATCAAGTCAATCAAGAGAAAAGTGTGGAAGGTGGTAGAAACCAAAATTGTGATTGGTGATCAAGGAGAATCCCAAGTGGTAGAAGAAGTGCTTCTCCAAAACAATGACATTGCTTTAAGTGTCATTCATGATGCAATTGATGAGAGAACATTTGAGCAAATCAAGAATATTGATATGGCTCATGAGGCTTGGAAGATGTTGGAAGAATCATTTGAGGGCACTCAAGCCGTGAAGGGTGCAAAGGCATACATTCTCAAAGAAAAGTTTGCAAGCTTCAAGTTGAAGGAAGATGAGTGTGCCGGAGATGTTTCATAGGCTTAAAGTGCTTGTCAATTATCTCAAAGCACTTAGAGAAGAGGTGAAGGACAAGAACTTCTCCCATAAGTTCTTGAGATGCTTACCTTCAAGATTTGGCACATTGATCAC
Source organism: Miscanthus lutarioriparius (assembly GCA_904845875.1). Taxonomy (NCBI): domain Eukaryota; kingdom Viridiplantae; phylum Streptophyta; class Magnoliopsida; order Poales; family Poaceae; genus Miscanthus; species Miscanthus lutarioriparius. Next base: position 86,462,368 of record CAJGYO010000002.1, read on the forward strand.
TATTCTAGTGAGGAATGGTTTGGACACCATGAAACCAAATCAAATGTTGGAAGATATAATGAGTGATGATACATATAGAGATGATGAGAAGAAAGAAAAGGAGAAGAAAGATGAGAAGAAGAGTGGCATTCAAGGCCACATCATCCAAGGGCAAGGTAAAGCAAAAAATATCAAGTGAAGATGATGGTTCATGGGATGATGATGATGATGAGAAGATGGCTCTCTTTGTCAAGAAATTTGGCAAATTCATGATGAAGAAAGGGTACCGTGCTAGAAGAAAGCAATCTTCATCCAAGAATAAGGAAGAGTCAAGAAGGCGCTTCAAATGTGGAAGCAAAGATCGTCTTATTGCTCAATGTCCATACAATAGCGACAATGATGATGACAACAAGAAAAACAAAAGGACAAAAAGAAAAAAAAAGAGAAGAAAGACAAGATGACCTTCAAGAAGAAGAAGGGTGGTTCATATGTGGTCACTTGAGATAGTGATGCTTCCTCAAGTGATAATGATGATAGTGATGATGACAAGACCACCAAGAAGAAGGCACTTGCAAGCATTGCTATCAATGAGAAGGCTTCTCTCTTCGACACTCCATCATGCTTCATGGCTAAGGGCACTAAGGTACAAACTTGTGATGATGGAAGTGATGATGAATATGATAATGAAAATGATAGTGATAGTGATGATGAACCTACTAAAGATAAATTATATGACATGCTAGAAGATGCTAAAGAACACTTTGACATTAAGAGAAGGGAATGCAAGAACTTGAATTAGGAGGTAAAAGCCCTTAAGCAAGCCCTTGCTAAAGCTCAAAGCAACTTATGAGAGGCTAGAGGAAGCCCATGAGAAGCTTGGCAAGGCTCACAAAAAGCTTGAAAAGGCTCATTCCTCTTTGCTTAATAAGCAAAATAAAAAGAAGCATGTTGAAACTTGCAATATAGGCTTAACTTGTGATATAATTGATGAATCATTATTTATGCCTATCATTGTTGCTCCCACTAACCCTTCTTATAGTACTTCTACTTCCACCTCATTTAGCAGTGATGGTTTCACTTGTGATGCCTCGCTAATAGCTGAAAATGAGAACCTCAAGAAGGAGGTCAATAAGCTCACTCACACCTTGGCTAAGGCTTATGGTGGTGAGGACCGCTTGCTTATGTGCTTGGGTAGCTAAAGAGCTTCTCTCTACAAAGAGAGATTGGGCTATACCCCCAAGAAAGGCAAGGCGACCTTTGCTCCTCACAAGACTAGTTTTGTGAAGAACAATGGTCGGTTTTGCACTAGTTGCAAGCAAGTTGGTCATAAAGAGCATGAGTGCAAGAACAAGAGCAAAATTGCTAATGTATCCTCAATTAAGATTGATTCTTTCTATATGCTTAATAATGGTACAAATGGTGTGAAGGCTAAGTTCATTGGTAAACCATGGATGGGCTCAAAGAAAAAAGTCATTTGGGTACCAAAGAGCTTAGTGACTAACCTTTAAGGACTCAAGCAAGTTTGGGTACCTAAAAAAAATTGATCTTTTTTTAGGTCAATTACAAAGCCGGAGAAAGACATTGGGTTCTTGATAGTGGGTGCACTCAACACATGACCGGTGATGCAAGCATGTTCAACTCAATCAACATCAATGGCAATGATGGTTATGATAGTATCACATTTGGTGATAATGGCAAAGGCAAGGTCGAAGGGCTTGGTAAGATTGCAATATCCAATGACATGAGCATATCCAATGTGTTGCTAGTAGAGAGCTTGAACTTTAATTTGCTATACGTGGCTCAATTATGTGATCTTGGATTCAAATGCATATTTGGGGTAGATGATGTAGAGATCGTAAGTGTAGATGGCTCTAACTTGATCTTCAAAAGCTTTAGATATGATAATCTATACTTGGTTGATTTCAATGCTAGTGAAGCTAGATTATCTACATACTTGTTCACTAAGTCTAGCATGGGTTGGTTATGGCATAGAAGGCTTGGTCATGTTGAAATGAAACAATTGAATAGATTGGTTAAGCATGACTTGGTTAGAGGCTTGAAAGATGTAGTGTTTGAGAAGGATAAGCTTTGTAGCTCTTGTCAAGCCAGCAAACAAGTTGAAAACACCCATCTTAAGAAAAGCATGATGAGCACTAGTAAAGCATTTGAGTTATTGCACATGGATTTATTTGGTCCAACACAATACACTAGCATTGGTGAAAATAAATATGACTGATAATGGATGATTACACTAGATACACTTGAGTATTCTTTCTAGTGGACAAAAATGATGTGTTTACAACATTAAAATCATTTGTCAAGGGCATTCATAATGAGTTTGAAACAACCATCAAGAGAGTTAGAAGTGACAATAGTAGTGAGTTCAAGAACACTATAATTGATGAGTTGTGTGATGAATTTAGAATTAGACATCAATTCTTGACCAAGTACACTCCACAATCAAATGGCCTTGTTGAGAGAAAAATTGAATACTCATTGATATGGCAAGGTCTATGCTTAGTGAGTACAATGTGAGTCAATCTTTTTAGGCCAAAGCCATCAACACGACTTGCTATTGTAGCAACCGCCTCTATTGTCACCCATTGAAAGAGAAGACACCATATGAGCTCTTGAATGGTAGAAAGCCCAACATTGCATATTTTTTGGTCTTTGGTTGCAAATACTATATATTAAAGAAAGACACTAGATTGGGCAAGTTTGACAAGAAATGTGATGAAGGATTTCTACTTGGATACTCCACTACAAGCAAAGCATATAGAGTTTGAAATTTGGATAGTGAAACTCTTGAGTAAGTTCATGATGTTGAATTTGATGAAACCAAGGGTTCACAAGTAGAGAATGAGAACTTGGAAGATGTTAGAGGCATTCAACGTTCAAATGCCATGAAGAACATGACCCGGACACCGGGTATATCCTATCGAGTCATGAAAAGTCGCCTCTGGATGCTTCTTTGAAAGCAACCGGGAATGACTGGGGTTTAGCGTCCGGTCACTTTGAGCTCTTTTCGTCCGATCATCACTTGATCGTTGAGATCCGCGATCGACATTTGAAGAGAGGGACACGTGGCACGCATCGCGTGACCGGACGCTTAAGGTCCAGCCGTTCGATCAATATGACCGAGCGTCCGGTCACCCAGCGTTAATGCCCGGTGAAGGGATACAACGGCTCTATTTCGTGGGAGCTTCTATTTAAGCCACATGGCCGGCTCAAGCTCACTCTCTTGGCCATTTGCATTGACATAGCAACCTTGTGAGCTTAGCCAAAGCCCTCCCACTCATCTCTATCATTGATTCAACTTTGTGAGATTGGGAGAGAATCCAAGTGCATTGCTTGAGTGTTTGCATCTAGATGCACTTGGTGTTAAATGTTCATTTCAAGGATTCGCTTGTTACTCTTGGTGGTTACCGCCACCTAGGCAGCTTGGAGCAGCGAGGATCGTTGAGCGGAGGTTGATGATTGTCTCCGGCTCGATCATGGTGATTGTGAGAGGTTCTTGACCTTTCCCCGACGGAGAGCCAAAAGGTACTCTAGTGAATTGCTCGTGGCTTATGTGATTCTCATCTTGTGTTGGTTGTGCGGCACCCTATTGAGGGTTTGACGTGTGATGCCAGTGTAGCGTGAATCACCAAGTGAGTGAATCGCCACAACGAGGAGTAGCTTGTCGGCAAGCAAGTGAACCTCAATAAAAATCATTGTGTTCATCATTTGATTCCGAGGTGATTGGTCTTCATTGATATTGATTCTTGTGATTGATTGGTTCACTCCTCGACACGATGGTATAACTATCTTGCTCACTCTCTTTACATTCACGCAAACTAGTTGTTAAGCTCTTTAGTGTAGCTAGTTGTGAGAGCTTGTTAGTTTGGTTAGTGTGGCTCTTTAGTTAGCCTTTGAGAGCACACTAACTTAGTGTAGTGACATAGCTATTGTATGGATAGAAACTATATCAACTAGAATTGTGGTATGTGGTTTGCATTCTTGGTAGGCTAGCGCAACACTTGCTTCGATTTATAATTGTCTAACCGGTTTGCTAAGTATTGTTGTAGAAATTTTTATTAGGCTATTTACCCCCCCACTCTAGCCATTAGGACCTTTTCATTAGCTATAAAGAACACAGAATATATTTAATCTCTTTTCCCTAATTTGGTACCATTAATCATCAATAAAAAACTCGACTGGTGGGGAAAGAACCACCCCCATGGCATTATAATTAAGAAGGACCATATGACCACGGTTGAAAACCCTCATAAGAAAGCACTTACCAGGACAACACGATCTCGATATTCATTCATTTGTATGTGTGACTGCACATAATAGTTCACCTAAGAAAAATTGGGTGAGATAATTTAGAGAGCTCTTATTTCTATGAAAAATAGTCTGCCATATCCATAAAATGAGTAAAATTGATATTGATCCTACAAATCGAGACAAAGTTGTGTATCCTTTATTCAGCTTATCCTTTATTACATAGTAAACTTAGTCAAAATAAAGGTTTTCTTCATTGACAGACATACTGCAAACAAAATCAAGATATATATGAAACTGACTCAGATATGATATTGAATGTCTTGCTATTCTTTCAAATTAAATCAACAGCTTTAATTCTTTTTCCAAGGACAGTTTTGCTACCGAGGCCTTGTCAAAAGTACTAAGACCTACACCAAATGCATAAACAGGTTGTCCCTACAAAAAAAGGAGGGGAGCACAAATTAAAGCATATAATAAAAAATCCTTCTCACTACAGAGGAAACAAAGTAGCAAACTGCTGAGAAATGAATAGATCACTTTTGCAATCATGTCAGGGCGAAAATAGAATATTCCAATGGATGGAGAAAAAGAGATTAGTAAAAGCATATATCATATCAATAACATTGTTAACATTGCTAACATGAGAAATATGAGTCTGATTACTGTACCTGCTTGGAGTACCCTGTCAATCCAACAAGTAGCGTGTCTCGAATGGCTCTATATAAATCAGATGGCAGAATGGGTTTCTGTATCAAAAACAAATTGTAATGCTAGTCAGAAGAATACCATGAGTTAAATCATAAAAAAGGGCCGCATATATTGGTATTAGCATTTAGTTCATGATGCAAATGAAACAATATTTAAAAAAAAACCCTGCTACCAATGTAAAGAATATGCAGGGAAAAGTGAAGATATGCAATCACTACAAAACATATCCCAAGTCATTTGTTGGCATTCTGGCAATCCAATCTACTTTTCTTTTTCAAAAGAAAAAAAAGACTTTGTACACTAAAAAAGCTACTTACAGCTAACACGCTGTCAATCTCATTCTGTACTCTCCAGTTTAAGCAATCCATTAGCTGCATCAAACAATTAGATATCTCATCAGTTCTTCCCAAGGGAAACCTCTCAACGTGAATGTAGATTGTAGATCACGCAAAAGGATTCGTGCTAGGTGAGATCCACACAGTGTGTGCACCATCCAACTACAAGCTTGGACAGAGTCCTCCCATGGGTTAAAGGACTAATTCAGCATGCAACACACCTAATCAATACTTTATATAATCTTGGGAGTACCTGACCCTAAAATATTTCTAGCATGCTAACACATGCTTAGAAAGTAGGAAGTCTAGGCGGCCTCTAGCTTGCAGCCAAGACCGAAATTAGTTCTTAGTCGAACAAGAAGAAAAAGGAGTATTTGGGCTCCAAATGGAGCACTGGGGACAGTAAACGGCACCAACACCACAACTTGTACCAAAAAATTGTAGTCAGGACCCAACCAGAGGTACTACTTTCATTTATATACCTCATGACATATCGAAACAAATATCTCCGTATGCAACCCAAACAAGAGGAAAAGTTCATTTTCGAAATCGTAAAGGTGTTTCTAGAAAGCACCAAATTGATTGTTGCAAAAACACTCTAACACAGAACAAGTTTAAGCTTTACGGCAACAAAAAGATGCTCTGTAAAGCACCAAGTTGAGAACTCAAAATCACTTCAATCCACAAGAAAGTCGAGTGGGGAAAAGACCAAAATTCTATCTCTGCCGAAAACTCGAAATAAATGAGCACCGACAAAAAGCATTCTTGAGCTCAAGCCATAAAATGAGCTTCCCTCATGAAAAGAATCAAAATGAGTCGAAGACCCAAATTTGGTGTACACCGGACCAAATAACAGAAAAGAAGTAGCAGGAGCAGGAAATAAGAGAAATTAAAGCACGCAAAATTTTCAATTTGATGGAAATTCCAACAGGATCGACAGTAAAAGGTCAGCGAAATTGAGCTCTGGACATAATCAAATTCAAAGATCTAAGCCCTACGCAGCTAACAGGACAACAGACTAACTCGCAGTTCTTCAGAGTTTTTTTTAATGAGGAAGCGCTTGGGAGCACCTAAATCCGCAAAAATGCGAGAACTAAAGCAAAACTCGATTTCGAAACACGCGCAAAATCTGCAGGGGTTTTCGTTCAGAAAGCAACCAGAACCAAATCAGTCACAAAATGGCAGAGATCCATCAGGAACAGACGAACAGCGAGTGGAGCAGATCGACACCTGGAATGTAGTCTTGAGCGGCTCCTCCACTGCAAGAAAGAAATTTCCGCAGTTCAGTGGCCAAGAAACCCGAGCCAGAGAAAAAAAAGATTGATCTTTTCCTAGTTCTTTGCAAAGAAGACGAGCACAAGAACAGAGGACTCACGCTGCTCCAGGTGATTTCCAACGGAATAGGAAGAGCACATGCCTGCGAAGCGGGATTAATCCGGGAAAGTGACGCGCACCGTGATGGTCTTCCCGTCGTAAGCGTCCACCCACTTCCCAGCGATGAGCCCCTGCGTCCTGAGCAGCCCCGCGGAGCGGATCTTCTCCATCGCGGCGCGCCGCGTCCGCGCTCATCTGCACACACAAAATATATCAAACCCGCAACCAACAAGCGAACGAAGGCACCGCACAGTGACGAGGCGACGGCAGGGCGAGGGGTGTGGTATGAAGCGGCGAAGATGAATCAAACTGCCGGGGGTGCATGTGAATGAAAATCATTCAATGTCTAACAGAACAGTAGCAGCAAATTGAGAAAGAAAAAAATCGATTGGAAACTCAAAGTAAAGGATCGTAGATGCTGCACCTGGTGACCCATGGGCATGACGATGCGGCAGCTACCAGCCCCACGTCTACGGCCGTCTTGACCGCCCGCGCTCAGAGGTCGACCTCCGCGTCGACTATGCCGCCCGGTGCGCCACCGTCGAGATCACCCAGCAACGCAGGACGGGGAGGAGCGGGGCGGCGGCAGCGCGGCCGAGGCACCGACGCAGGGTGAGCGGGACCAGGGCAGCGCGTCGGTTCCGCTCCAGATGCGAGGTTGACCTCCGCGTCGACTGCGCTGTCGGGTGCGCTACCGCCGAGGTTGCCCTGCTGCGGCGCCGTTGCGGGGTGAGCCGGGGTAGGGCGCCGCGTCGGTTGCGTGCGATGGGCCTAGTTACGGTGGCCTGGCGAAGTCGCGGGCTCCCGGCGTTGGGGGCGGAGTCGCTATGGGGCGGGAGCACGGCGTGTGTGGTGGGGGCGTCTCCGACCTTCTCCGCCTCAGCCACATCGTCCGCCGCGCCTGGTCCAGGCCGCCCGCTCGCGCCGATGCGGTGGCCGGCTGTCCTGCTCGGTGCGGCGCTTCGCGCAAGGAGGGCGCGTGGCAGAGGAAGCCGAGGGGAAGCGGCGGAGGCGTCGGGATTTGTTTCGCACGATGGGGAAGGGAGGGACGGGATGGAGCGTGATTTGAGGGGAGGGGAGGGAGCGGGCGGCGGGGACGTGGTATCGCACGGACAGGAAGGAGTAGCGAAAAAAAAAACGAAAAAATAGTCTTACTTTTATTCTTTTTAATTGTAGAAAATATAGCAACACGTTTATCTTCAAGTTATGTTCTATCTCATTTTTGTCATGCTAATGCTCATGGTAATTAAGGGTCTGTTTGGTTCCTTCACCACCTCCTAAAATTCCTGTCACATCGAATATTTGGACACATGCATGGAGTATTAAATATAGACTAATTACGAAACTAATTGCACAACTTGCGACTAATTTACGAGACGAATCTTTTTAAGCCTAATGAGTCCATGATTTGACAACGGTGGTGCTACAGTAAACATGTGCTAATGATGATTAATTAGGCTTAAAAAATCGCGTCTCGAAATTAGCCTCCATTTATGTAATTAGTTTTATAATTAATCTATATTTAACGCTTCCTTATTAACATCTAAACATTCGATGTGACATAAATTTTAGGAAATATTTCAAAAAACCAAACACCCTCTAAATGAACAATGTTTGCTTCCCATCTTTCTTGGACGATCTTCTATGAACTAAACGAAAACTGCTGGCAGCAAACCGAGGGCTTAAAGTGGTACAGATGTATGGCCTAAATTCGAGAACAATGTGGGTCGCGTGTGCTTCGAATTTTTAGTTGTTCATTGCACAAGTGATCTCACGTTAAAAAAATAAAGGATTAAGTGTATTTTTGGCCCCTTAATTATTGGGTTCGTCTAACTTTGATTATCAACTATAAAACCGTCTAATACTAGTATCCTAAGCCGTCGAAATCATTTACTTTTTAGTACACGGGACGAGGCGGGGGCTATTTTGTCCAACGTGGGCGGTTTGACCATGCCACGGCGGCTCTCTCTTTCCTCCCATTCTGCGTGCGTGAAGGAGACAACGACGGCGAAATGTAGCTACTGGCGATGTATGCCAAATAGCCGGTAATTACCATCGGTGTTACCATCGTAAATCTTTTGTTAAAGCAATTGCATGGGCATCATGTTTATGTGATAGTGTATGTAATATAGTGTGTAAATCAAATTACTGTGACCGAAACATTCATCGAAGCGTGAAAGCGAAAGTTACATTCAATGTCGCGTTATGTCACTTAGGGTTGTAAACGAATTTTTATTAAGCGAAACTGCTATAGAACATATACAGAATTTTAATAAAGTTTGTAGTATAAACTTCGTAGGTGACGATGTGAAATATCTGCGATAGAGAAATGAATTTCCTAGCTAGCATGGTCGGTAGCTTGGAAATCGAGGATGACTTGAATCTAGGCAAGACTTAGTCAAATTTCTTAAGTCGGAAATTGGTTCGACGAGTCAAGTTTGGCAATTTTGTAGGAGATTTGGATTAAGTAATTGTGAGGTATTAGGGCTTGTTTTGATGGTTTAACATACCTTCTTGAGGATAGAAAAGGTGGTTTGGCGCCTAAAATGCTTGAGTTTGATTTTGGGACGCTTTAAATTACGCATGGCACGCACGTTTTCGACCGAGGTCGCTGCTCGACGTCACCGCAGCGCTCTGGTGCCATCGTCGGTGGCGTCGGCGCTGCGCTGTGTGGCGATGTCTGGATTACCTTTCGGTAGCTACGGTGGCAGCGATTTACTGGTGGCGGCGGGCCCACTCTCACCGCCACGATGCATCTTTGTCATCATGTTGTTGGTTCCCTAGAGCCGCCACGTCGCGCTTCTGTTGCCGATCTGCGCTTCTTGATCCAAATGGCCGTCGCTTCCGGTGCGTGGCATCGCAGACGCGCAAAGTCTCGGCGACGCGCATGTTTCCTCTGCGTCGCGTTGTCACGCCGTGTGCACCGCTGCGTTGCGTACGCCATCGCTATCATTGCTGCTGCTTCTGGCGCGGCTGGGACACAAGCACATGGCCGATGTCGCCGTCGGCTTGCAAATTAAGGCGTTATGGCCGTCTGCGAACCGTGTCGACTCCATACGCCTGCGCGTGTAGCTCCTATTTGTGACCTTGTCCTCGTCTATTGAGTGGCAAAATGCCGCCGCCGCCTCCCGGTCACCTCCTCCTTTCATGGCGTGCCGCCGAGTCGTCGAAAGCCACGCCAAGGTCACTTCGCGATGCGGTCAAATCCATGCAATTGAGTGCGCGCTGATGGTTGAGTGGGATCCTAGCTACTGGCGTCGAGCTCGGCCATCCCTTTGTTACTGGCAGGCGTACCATGCCAAGGCCCATTTGAAGCTTCCCTCATGGTCGGCCATCTTAAGACCTCTACAGCGTTCAGTTCAATTCACCTCGCACCGTCCACCTCCGTTCAATTATTTGGTGCATGTCTTCGCCTGTTCGCCCCTCCATCTCGTACGCGCTTTTAATTTCCACCACCACTTGCCTTCCGCTGTTGGCTCGATCGCATTCCAAATCTTCGAAATCGTGCGAGCTTCGCCATCTGTGGCGATGGTCGGGCGCCCTTCTGAGTCAAGTCCCCAGGTCCAAGCACCACGTCTGCAGTAGGTTCGGTGAGTCGTTAATACCCATTCTTAAGATTCGCTCCGTCGTCATGCCTTGTAGCTCACAGGGAGCGTGGCCATGCGCCGGCCGTGAGAGGTCGCCCTGTAGAGGAGCTTCGGAACGACGTCTCCGTTCATAACCGTAGCCCATCGCTTTGAGTTTGCGTCTAGGTGAGCATCATCGGCTGGCTATTAGAGGCGGAGAGAAATTTGACGGCAGCGGCGCGGCGTGCGCCAGTAGCCGCATGTGCCAGCGTCTTCGGGTGCGGGTGCTCGGTATGGTCATAGTAAAGAAGGAAAGGGGAGGCGGCGTTGTAAGATAATCTCTTGAAGGAATAGTGCTATGGACATGGTTGGATTCGGTATTAGAGAGAGGACGTTTTAGCAAATGTCTTAGAAACACAGCGTGAGCCTTCCCGTCAGCTGGGCTCAAATCGTGCCGTTGGGCCTCGTCGCGTGGGCCTGTGCTGTGGTGGCGGCGTCTTGGCGCCGTGCGATGTGAAAGTAGAGTACGCCCGCTCGCTCGCGTGGTAGCGTGATGGATTCGATTTTTATTTTTTAATTGAATTAGTAAAAGTTTATTCAATTTAGGTTTGAGCTAAACTTTGAAAAATTATAGTAAATTCAGTAGATGTCAAAAAATAGTGAAACAAAATTTGTTAGGTTCACAAAAATGCTATCTAGTACATTGGTATGTAGTTATTTCTACAGTTATATGTGATAACGATAAATTCATTAATGCATTTAGGAGAGCTTAGTATTATTTAGCTTAATATTTGTAGGAATTTTTGTGACAAATTGGTGATAGCTTTAGCCATGAACTTTTCTGATGAGTTCATTAGATTATTATGTGCTTTCATTGTAATTTTGTAGCCCTTGAGTAGGTTGATAAATAGAGTAGCTAGTACTCCTTGTTTTAGTATACATATAGTAAATCGATATTAAGAGTAAGAATGCCTTTAGTTGCTAAGATAGTGCATGCCATGTTTCATACTTGTTAGTGGTAACAATAGGTAATTTAGCACCTCGATCGGTGAGAACTAGCTTAGTGACTTGATAGTTGTGTTAAGTATTTTAAGAGTTCACTTGTTGCCATATTACTAAATGTTGCATCATCATTTTATGCATGTAGATAACGAGTTGGTAGAGTTCGTGCTTGTGGATTGACGGGACTTCGAGAGATCATTGAAGAGTCTGAGGAGGAGATTCTTGTTTAGGAGGGAGCCATAGAGGCATGAGATTATTTGACTTTGTTGACACACCTTTTGCTAAAGGCAAGCCACAGTGCATAACCCTTATTTTGAATGATCAACTTTGGATATATATGATGTGCATTTATGTTGGAGCATTTTATGGAAATTACATGCATAAATATATCTACCTATAGAGTCCTACTAGTATAGAAGTCCAGTGGTGCTTGTCTTTCGAGGATCTCGGTAGCGTGAGGTAACATCGTTACTCACAATAGGTGATTAATATCACTCCTTGATAAAATAGTGGAAAGGAAAATAGAGGCAGACAGGGATATGGTTTGGGTATTGGTGGGTGTGAGAGGTTGTGTCATGCATTAGCAGGGGGCATAGCTTAGTTACACTTTTTCCCTGCTCTTGTATCCGGTTAAGGAATAGTAAGTTACCAATAGATGCTAGGCAAGTCACAAAATTATTATCCGAAACATGTACTTGAAGGTATAGTAGCGTAGGGAATGCTTATTTAACTCTCTTGTCATGGGTTCGGCTCTGCTCCGGACCAGTGATTAGGCAGGGATGATGGAGGTCTACAGCACTGCTGAGTCACAGGGACTCGGGGCCGGAGGCTTGGATTCAAGTTTGAGCCGGACACTGGACCCTTAATGAGGAAAGTGGTGAGTTGGTCACCCTTGTGCACAGGGGTACAAGCCCAGAGTGATATATTCAGGGTAAGCTTGTTGGGCACATTGATTCATGAATCATACTTATCGTGTCAGTATCATGACTTGTCCTAAACTCTAACCTTAGTAGTAAGAAGCTGAAGATAAAAAGGTGATGAAATGGTATTTGCTCAACTCTTGCTTGAAAGTAGAACGTGTGCCCATAAAGGCTAGAATGGCTTCCATTAATGGATGGATCATGAAACTTGCTAATGTCATGAAATAAGGATTTACTAATAAGTATTACTTTCTACAAAAGAAACCAATAAACCCATAAAACTTATCATATTCACACCGAGGTCAAAGTATTCCAGTAATAGGATAAGTCTTGCGAGGTACATTTAATATTACTCTGATTTATGACCTTTTACATTAAGAATCTTGCTTGGGGCCATTAACCCGTTTATGAAGGATTCTTAAAGTAGGCGTGAAGCCGAAGATCTTTCTTATTATACGATAGATGTTTACTTGTTGTTTATTTTCATTCCGTTGTTTTAATATTTCACACTACGAATTTGGTAATGTAATAATACAATTTTTAAGAACTACGGATGTATAAATGGACTAAGCAATATAAACTTCGTTCTCATTATTAGAA